>CM060902.1:1418471318-1419671318 GCA_030737815.1 Allium fistulosum
CCCAACTCAGGCAATCATCCATCGTTGCTTCGCAAAGATTCATAAAAAGAACCTCTCTTAAAAACCAGATCCGAAATAATGGCTCCTGGAAGAAGAGGTAGACCTATCAGATCCGGAAATGCTCACGAAGGGACTTCCGCTTCCCCAACGACAAACCAAGCAACTCCAACCGTTGGAGTCACCAGGGCTGAATTAGATGACGCAGTTTCTGGATTGTACCAACAAATTGAAACTCAAAACGCTTTGATGATGGATAGATTAACTGCTCTGCTCGGGGCAAATCGTCAACCAGAAAACCATCGAACTACTCTTCCTGAAATGCCACCTTTCCAAGCTGATGGTTCTATGCTGCAACCAACTTGTCATGAGCATATGCCCGGGCAAACTTCCGAGGGAAGAACTAATGCTTGCCCGGAGGTGTCTTTGAACAATAAAGAGTACCTGTCTGAAATGGTTGGCCGCATCATGAAAGAGAGCATGCAAAGGGAAGAGGATGAGGCTGACTGGGGATTTGCGCCAAGCAGAACTCCGTTTACTGAAAGGATCCTAAGAGCGGAGTTTCCAAGGAAATTTGCACCTCCTACTATCCAAGCCTATAGGGGAACCAGTGACCCTAATCATTTCCTCTACAAGTACGATTGGCATATGATCGGTGCAAGAGCATCAGACGAGATCAACTGTCGATACTTTCCGGTATACCTAGAAGGTGTGGCTTTACTTTGGTTCACAAAGCTTCCAGTTCGGTCTGTAGATAAATTCTCCGACTTAACGCAAAAGTTTAAAGAACAGTTCAGATTGTATGCTTCAAAAGCTAAGGATATAATGTCATTGTCTAACCTTGAACAAGCGCCTGGAGAATCAATCAAATCTTTCTTGAGCCGTTTCAATATAGCTTTAGCCGAGGTAGAAAATGCGGAACCACGCATGATCCTGACTTATTTGATGCGAGCCATTGATAAATCGAGTAAATTTGGGATATGGCTAAAGATGAAGGAACCGAAATCACTTGATAAGTTTTATAAAAAGGCCGACGAGTTCATTCGTCTTGAAAGCCTTTCTACGACATCGAAAGTGGTTGCTGCCCAAACTAATAGTAACAATGTCCCATCTAATAAAAGAGAATCTGAAAGTCAGAAAAGGGAGAGTGAAGGAGGAAAGAGCCAGGGAAATGAAAAGAAACCTCGCCGCTTTAATCCTTCGGACTTTACTCCTTTAACTGATACACCAAGAAATATCTTTTTTGCAACAAAGGACGTTGTCAGGTATCCTAAGCCACCTGAGATGACGAGAGGTGCAAAGCGTAATGGAAAATTCTACCAATTTCACAATCAAACTGGCCATGACACTGACCAATGTCGCCAATTAAAGAATGTGATTGAAGAATTGCTAGAGCAGGGTAAGCTCCAACAATACGTTAAAAGAAGCGGAGTCGATCCAACCTCATCCACTCGGGATCAACAACGTCCTACCCGTCAATCCGATTCTCTCGACAACGCTGCAGTGCAAGATTCAGAAAAGCTTGTCATTAATGTTGTCACGGGAGGACCATACCCAGCAAGCAGAAGTTGGGACGACTACTAATTACCCACAAAACTACGGCTGGGGCATCTCTCGCTTTTTCTGGCATAAAAATCCAATAGCTATAATCAAGCACAAATGGAGATCCAACTTGGAGATTCTGAAGCAACAATAACTAGCATTCATTTTTACTTAACAGCATTGCTTGAATTTGTAAAGATAATGATGAATGTGTAACTTCTGCATTGTAAACCGCTGAGAAATCAGCGTGACTGAATAATGAAAAGCTATGCGTTCTGTGTTTTCTATTATAAAATGCCTGTTATATTTCGATGTGTAAATACTCTAAATGTATTGCTAAAATGTCGATCTAATATTGCAGGTCATTAAAGCAAAGCTCACCCATCGCAAAGCTAAGCGAGCCTTACGAATCATTTATTAAAGCAAATTTCAAGCAACAAAAATTCCAAACTCAAATCCCATACAAGAGGAACTTCACATAAAAAGTTGACGGCTCCACTGTGTCAAGCCCTCGTTAACTGGTTGCGATCATTGATATAAAAAGGCATCCAACCAAATAACTTGCGTTTACTCTGTGGAGTCATTCAACAGTGAAGTCTACTTCTTCGGATAAAGCAGTTTACTTGCAAAAGAAAGGAAGACGCGCTTGGAAACAATGATAAAGGATCGCAGATTGGCAGATGATGATACAACATGAGCGGGCAAACATGGAAGCAGCCAAAGGGAGGTATGCCTCTCAACAGGAAAGCCGGTAGATCCACTAAAGGGACACCTTCCCAAACAGAAGGAATAAGACCCTCGCTAACTGATTGTGATGCATCCGATCAGGCAGCTTGTGTCCATCCCGTGGATCTACTTGCCCCTAAGACGCAACCTTCCTGGCACACCAACCAAAGCCCTTTGACGAGGCACACCAATAAATGGGAGTGCTTTCCTCAATCAAAAAGATTGGTAGGACCACCGAAGGGGCACCTTGTTAATTGATTGTGATCGTTTGTACAAACAAACATCCAATCAAGCAACTTACACCTGTCCCGTGGACCCCTCCGACCATGAGAAAGTAACTTCCAGGCAATCAAAAGCCCTTTTCGGAGGCACAAGCCCTCTTCGGAGGCACAAGCCCTCTTCGGAGGCACAAGCCATCTTCGGAGGCAAAAGCCCTTTTCGGAGGCACATTTCACCCGTGTAGAAGTGCAAAATGCTTCTCTTCGGAGACCCACTTCACCAGTGATGAAATACTAAAAAGCCCTTTTCGGAGGCACATTTCACCCGTGTAGAAGTGCAAAATGCTTCTCTTCGGAGACCCACTTCACCAGAGCTGAAATGCCAAAATTGCTTCTCTTCGGAGACCAAAAACTGCTTCTCTTCGGAGACCAAAAACTGCTTCTCTTCGGAAACCAAAATTGCTTCTCTTCAGAGACCAAAATTGCTTCTCTTCAGAGACCAAAAGACCTCTTCAGAGGCGTACTTCACATTGCTTGAAGTACCAAAAATAAACCCTTTACTGGGGCACAAAATCAAAGCCTTCTACAGAAGCTCATTTCACTGTGCAGGAAAATTCACTTTTAAACAAATAAAAGTGATCATTTCCAAAAGTTGAAATGTTCTTCGGGAAGAAAGAGAAAGTAAAAACTTCTCTAAAAGCGAGATATACTCGATTAAAAGCGGAATGATTCCTTCCTCAAGAGTGGAATAGTTATTCTCAAATATAAGAGTATCAGTCTTGTAAAAGCGAGTAATATTGCAATGCACTTGTGGTATGGGGGCAACATTATACAATTCAGTTACATTAATAAAAGTAATATATAAGCGACACACCACAAGTTCATTGCAATATCACATAAAGAAGATGTGGAATAAATGCGTTCTTGAAACACAGACAAAAGTTTGTACAAGTAAAAAGAATCGTTTACTCTACACTTCAAATGAAAAACAGATATATTCCTACATACACAAGAATTTGTACAAGTAAAATAGTCATTTTATTCAATACTATGGAAACTTTTTACATTGTGCAGATTATAAAAAGGAGCGGAGACCGGTATCCGCACAATCTCCGGTCAATGCATGCAAAAAGCAGAAAAGACAAAATCAAACTCATTTCTCCTTCTTCCCACCCTTGGAGCCTTTACCCGGCCTGGTAATTAGTTTCGTAGGCCGTATCGGAGAAGAAGGAGAAAGAGACTCAGCCGGATCGATCTCTGCTTCATCCCCAGCAGCAGAAGAACTTTTCTTTCCTTTCTTCGAAGCCACATGTTTCCCCTTCTTCTTGGAAGAAGACTCACTCCCCGGAGCAAGAAATGTAGAAAGCTTTGTGTCGTAGTCAAAAGACCGTTCCGGGGTCTTCTCGCTATCTTCCAGATCTTCTGCTTTCTGTTCCTCGGAAGCAGATGGTTCGTCCAAACCTTGAAGGGCTGCTATCGGTTCTTCCTGTGAACCTGGTTGAGAAGCTGGAAGAGGAGTAATTTGAGAAGGAGGAGGAGCGGCAGCTGAAGAAGGAAGAATTGGTGCAGTTTTCGGCACGTCTGCTGCATAATAAAGGAAATCAAAATCAGTATTCTCCGAGAAAAAAGAAGACCGTGAATCATCAAAGTTACCTGGAGAAGCCGGTTTAGCGAGATCAATCTCAAATTCCCGAGCTTGGAAGTCCTTCATTGCCTCTTCTTCTGTAGGAGTGGTCACAACTGGATGTGAAGGATAAGAGCTGGAATCCATAATGTTTGCATCAGCCGAAGTGGAAGTATGAACAGGGACAGTTAAAAGAGCTTCCTCTTTTGAAAGCTCTCCTCCCAGTGATTCAGCCCGTGCTTTAGCAAGCTGCTCCCTCCCTCTAACAAGAGCGGCGCGAGCCTCATCATCAAGATAGCGAGCCTCAAACTTCGCTTCCTCAAATTTCGCTTCATCATAGCCGACACCTTTAAACATATCAAGTGCGGCTTCCCACACTTCAGCCAGAGTGATTTCATAATCTGGACCCAGAAAAGCAAGGCTCCCATGACCCAGAACGCAGTGTAAATAAAAGTCGAATAAGGTAGAACTGATGTTTGCTTTCGTTGCCTCATGTGATTGCTCAACCGCTTCTTTTTCGGTAATGGCAGCAACCCTACCAGTAATAGCCTCATCACGAGCTGTCTCAGCTTTAGCGAGTCGAGACTTTAATAACTCAATCTCCACGTTCTGGGAGGTGACTTTTTCCCGCAGTTCGGCGTTTTCTGTGCGATACTTCTCATTAACGTGCTGTTCGGCGGCAAGCTTCATTTCTACATCTCTTTGTGCAGCATGTGCATCCCGCACTTGCTTCTGAAAGACTTCTTCTTTTTGAGTATATGATGCAGAAGAAGAAGCGAGATTTTCCTTAAGCTGCTTAACTTCAGACGCAAGCTTTGCATTGTCGTCTGCAATGCTCGTCATCTCTGCGTCATGCTGCTTACGCCATTTGTCCCATTCTGATTTATCATTCTCCATGGTCATCATCGCCTCAAGGTTAAAATGGTTGACCCTTTGAAGTTCATCAACCAACTTCTGCCATCCAGACATTCTTTCAATATCAAGCTTGACAGCATCGACATTTCTCAGCATTGCCTGCTTATCAATAGGAACCAAATCTAAGTCAAAACGGACTCCTCTTAGACACCAATTCGGAAATCGGCTCTGAAGCGTTGGAGGGCCATCTTTAACTTGATATTGTGGCCTGTTAATGATGGTTTGAATATCAGATCCCTTTAGAGGAGGAGAACCGGCCGGAATGTCAGAAGAAATGGGAGCGTTAGTCTTCTCAGAAATAGCAGACGCGTCACTTGGCTTAGACCGTTTGCTCGATTCATCAGTAATTTGAGTCTTCCCTTTGTCATCATAAGACTTTCGCTTATGAGAATCGTGAGTTCTGTAAGAAGAATCATATCGATCAGCATCTCTTCTTCTCTGCCGCTGCTCATAATCCCATTTTTCTTTAGCCTTCCTTTCGACCCGTTCCTCATCTGTCTCTCTCTGGTCACCAAGATATTTCCTGAAGTCATAGGATCCACGTCCTCCATGGCGCTGAAATGAGTCATAATATGAGCCGAAGCGTCCCATTGTAGAACCTGAAATTGAAAAAGAAAGGCAAGTCTTAGAAATTTTCAAATTAAAGGAGCTAAGTGCATATAAGTGCCAAAATCCTAAGTGTGTGTGGCGTGTGGGCTATGCGCGTCGGACTACAAACCACTTTTTTGTGTGGAAATGGTGACGGCCTGTATAGAAGGCGTTGTGGTTTGTTGCAAGGAAGAAGTTGCTTCAATAACAGGAGAGATCACTTTAGAAACATCATCTTTAAAGAGCTCCTGAGAGGTTATCATAATGTCGCTCAGACTGTCAAAAGTATCATCGCCATGATGCACGGGAAGATTATCTTTTTCAACTTCCACCTCAGCCGTCTTTTCAAGAATGTGAAGACTTTCCTCCTCTTCAATAACCGGGGCAAGTGCTAACTTACTGGACGATCCAGCAATGTCGGTAGGAGTAGAACACTTTACCAATGAAGTCTCAGCGGTAAGATCTTGCGGTAAAGGTTCTTTAGCAGGAACAGGGGCATCTGACTCCTCAGCAGGAGAATTAGGGACTTCATGTGGCTGAGTGGAACGGGAAGGATGTAAGAGTCCAAGTTCGTGGAGGAACTCATCTCTCAATAGAAATTGAACACTCCTCTCCTCGACCGGCACGGCCATAAGCTTCTCGAAGGTAGTTTTGTGACGAGTTTCCCTAGAGGGGGGAGGGAGCGCTGAAACAGTAGAAAAAGAAGTTAACACTTGAAAATTTGGATTTCGAAGAATTTAGAAAACACAGGGAAAGGATAGATAATCGTACTTCCCACTCTCCAAATGGCGTAAAATCCCGGGGGACAACGAACAAAGAAGAACTGGCTCAGGAACCCAGGAACGCTTTCGGGAAGACCAATAATCAGTTTACGGTTCCTGGCACTCCTTACAACTGTGATAGAGGGATGGTCTTTGTTTTTTGCAAATGAGCACAGAAAGCAAATTTCTCCAAAACTGGGAAAACGGTCCAGCGTTCTCCTAAAAAGCACGCACAATCCCAACAGGATGGCATAGCCATTAGGGTGTAGTTGAAAAGGGGAAATAGACAATCGAAGGAGAAGTTCTCGAAGACAGTCATTAAACGGGGGAATCGCTCCACTCAAGCACATTTGGCGGTTCACTGCGACAAAGCCGTGGGGCGGCCTATCAGCAGTGTCATTTACTCCAGGGAGCAAAGCGTCAGATTCAGCGATGCCAAACTGGGTGCATAGTTGACGGAAGACTTTATGACTCAGAGTAGTAGGAGTCCTTTCCGGGGGATCATTCAGCGGGGTAGCAATTGGAAAAGCTTCTCCAGCTGGTTCCAAGTCTTCTTGATGAGATGCCATTCTACACAATCAGCTGAATGTTCAAAAGTGAAGGTGTACGTTTCCTCAAAGTGTGAAGTGCTGTGCAAAACTAGTGAAAACAAGAAAAAACAAGTATAACTGGAATTAAACTAACTGACAATCAGTCGATTACGAGATTTCAGAACTTGTTAATACTCAAGTGTAGTGTTAATGCAGACAAATCAGTTTTAGTTTACCATTACGATTTTGCTTTAATACTTCACTTGAGTTGGTTATTGTGTAGCATTTCACTCATACAGTTCATTTAATTTAATTTTCTCTTTATCAACTAATCTGTCATTCGATGTGGGCAGTCGGTGGCAGTATATTCGTCCCAGTATTCTGTGAATGTTGTGTTAAGCAGGTTATTAGCATTAAAGTCAAGACAGTGTGAGAGGTAACACAACACAGTTCAAATTCAAGAGTTCAGCCAACTTCTGTGCAAAATCATCTAAGTCTTAAGTCGTTAAACGACCTATCATAAGTCGGGGCTTTTAGGTCGTATTAGGCGAGTCAAGATGTTCAAAGCATGTTCTCTTAAGTCAGATCATTCAAGTCCAAGAATTTGAAGTCATGGAGTTCAAGTTATTAAGTCGTTCGGATGGATTCGCGAGTTACGAGTTAAGGGCTATCTTATCCACGACCTAGTCATTAGATGTGCTCGCAAGTTAAATCCTTAAGTGCTAACTCGTCAACGACCTAAGGGCAGGCTACGAGTTAAGTTAAGCCATCAGTCTATTAAGGAGTGTTGCATAAGAAAGGTCCCAAGGCAATGAAAAATTGTCAAGTCTTAGGTCGTTACCGACCTACGACCTACTTTAAGTCGTATATGATTTAGGACCTAGGTCTCAAGATTTCTATTCAGAACGCGAAGGCCTTAAGTCGTTCGTCTTCTCCCCAATACATCAATTCGCTACTCCTTAACCCGTTAACCCATTAGCGTCTCCTCCAACCAAGACTCTCGTTCCCTCAGCACATCTAATCATCCCGAAATCACCGTAAACCCGGTCTAATGTCATTCCATCACAAAACACGAATCAATCAAACTGAAGTGCTGCTGTCCATCGTCTTGTTCCAACCGACTATCTAAAACCAGGACAAGCCGTCTCAAACCCATCAGTAATTAATTGAAACAAGGATTGCAGAGAAGTACGGCATGAGAAAAGGGGGTCGATGGCGAAAATGGGATTCGTAATTGGGTGATAATCGAGGAATGAATAGCAATCGAATCCACTTACGCAATACGAAACTGAAGATGTCTGGCGATCGAGTAATTGAGTTTGTCTGAGAAGAACTTGAATGCTTGCAAATGACGGAATGAAACAGGTGAAGGGGAAGAAGGAGCGACCTAAGCTATTTATGCCCTGGGACAGTGAAAGGTGAATCGACACATCCGACTTACGACTTATACTAAGTCGTTCGCGACCTACGACTCATCTTAAGTCGATCGCGATCTAGCGCACTCATCAAGAAGCGAGCTAAGGAAATCGAAGCACACGACTTACGACTTAAGACGTATACTTCGAGGGGCAAATGTTAACTCCCTTTTAGCAACGACTTACGAGTTAAAAAGCCTAAAACCTGTGTACTCAACGACTTACGACTTAGTTGCTGTAAAAGAGTCTACGGCTTGAACGACTTACGACCTACCGGGTTAGGGAGTCTACGACCCAACTATCTCAAGAGCCTCGCGACCTAAAGATAGAAAGGCTTGCAACCTAACTACGAAAAGGTTTGCGACCTAACAATAGAAGACCTTGCGACCTAAGGACTTGGGAGAAGTTTGCGACCTAAGGACTTAAGGAAGCTTCGCGACCTAAGAACATAGCGACCTAAAGAAGCTCGCGACTTAACTACTGAAAATGTTTGCGACCTAACTACAGGAAAGTTTTGCGACCTAAGAGGCCAACGAGCTAAGACTTCAACGACTTAGAGCTCCCACAGCTATTCTTTAACTCGCCTGCGACCTACCACTTGATCAAATAAAGCCAAGTACTGCTTCACCAGCTAATCTCTTAAGCTGCAAGGAGACTGTGACCTAGCTTAGGTCGCTCGCGACCTACGACTTAACTAAGGTCGTACGTGACCTAAGACTTAGTCAAATTTTCTGCTCAGAAATCAGCCTCTATAAATAGGCCACCACTTCCAACATGAAAAGGACTTTTGGCAATTCATTTCTTCAAGCTTCCATGCTCTGCTGCACTGAAAATTCACTCAACAAATAAAGATCTTCCAACACTCAAGGCACTACAACAAGCTTCATGAAGGACTTCATTCATCCGATACGGATTTAGCAAGATTCATCACCGAAGATTGAGCTAGTAGTCTAGATTGTTGAGTGATCAAGTTATATTGTATTTGACAAGTGATTTGTATCAATTTGTAACCGAATCAGCAATAAAAGATTATAAAGTGGACGTAGGCTCAATTACGGGCCGAACCACTATAAACCTGTTGTTCATTTACTGCTTTTCTGCTATTTTTAGCTTATATTCTGTTCCCGTACCAACGGGTGGTGCTTTCACGATTCTATTACACACACCGGGTGTTAGCGTTCACTTTTTATCGTTAACAATGTTGATGATCTTGTTATTTCTGGGAATAATTCCGCTGCGCTTACCCTATTTAAAGCTTATCTTAGTGATTATTTTAAAATGAAAGATCTTGAAAATCTCAAATATTTTTTGGGGATTGGGGTCGCCCATAGTTCATCAGGCTTGTTTTTATGTCAGCGCAAATATACTTTAGATATTATTTCTGAAGTAGACTTATTGGGGGCAAAACCGATTGGGTTTCCTATAGAACAAAATCATAAGCTAGGTCTTGCAACTGGAGAGTTTCTAGCATATCCTGAATCATACCGATGACTTGTGGGTCGTTTGATTTATCTTGCGGTTACTCGACCGGACCTGGCTTATTCAGTTCATATTTTGTCTCAATTTATGCAAGCACCTCGAATTGAACATTGGGAAGCGGCTCTCCGGGTTGTGCGTTATTTGAAAGGGACTCCGGGTCAGGGTATTTGGCTCCGTGCTGACAGTGAGTTGACCTTGGAAGGATGGTGTGATTCGGATTGGGCGACTTGTCTTGTTACTCGTCGCTCGTTGACAGGTTAGCTTGTGTTCCTTGGTCAATCTCCTATTTCTTGGAAGACAAAGAAACAACATACGGTATCTCGGTCTTCCACGAAAGCCGAATATAGGTCTATGGCTGCAATTACCTGCGAATTGAAGTGGCTAAAAGGGTTGTTGTTGAGTTTGGGTATGCATCATCCTAAAGCTATTAAATTATTTTGTGATAGTGAATCGGCGTTACATATAGCAAAGAATCCTGTTTTTCATGAGCGGACGAAACACATCGAGGTTGATTGTCACTTTGTTCGTGATGTGATCAATGAAGGTTTGATATCTCCTACTTATGTCTCGACATCGTCACAGTTGGCGGACATATTTACAAAGGCTCTCGGCAAGGCTCAATTTGATTTTCTTCTCTCCAAGTTGGGCATTTTTGAATCTCATGCTCCAACTTGAGGGGGGTATTGAGATATATTTAGAATATATGATTAGATATTATGATATATGATTAGGATATTATGCTATATTTAGAATATATGATTAGATGTTATGAGTGGTATGTAATAAGGGATATATCTTCGGAAGATTTCCTGCTGTTTCCGCAATTCTAGAGTTACCATAAGATAGAGTCTTGGGTATGTAATATAAATAAGGATGCTGGTGATTAATAAGAATTCAAGCTGAGTTTTACCAATTCTTCATTAACTCTTTATTTCTCCATTGTTTACCAATATAACTTTTTATGCTCTGTATAAATGCAACATTTGAGCTGCATTACTGTGCCTCAACTATTCCATATATTCACAATCACTTGCTCAATGTTGCAACAATTATATATGCAATTCCACACCTATATATATCTCATAAAAACAGCTCTGCCATCATTTAGCGTCAAATCCTTCTACGGCACGTTTAAATTGCCATTGAATGGTCTTCATTTGCGTAATATTTATAACTACAACCCTCTTCTTCTAATTAGTTCACAAAATTTTTTTAAATACTTCATTATAACGGTGTGCTTGATAAACTTTCAGGTTGGGGTGTTTCTCTTCTGGGTTGCGCACATTATCACTACTCTAGCGCAAGTTGACCTATGTTGGTGTCATGCTCCTTCTGTTCAACTGTCGATGATTCCTTCCCTTTGGCGATGCTGTCGTTGCAGTAAGTTTCATCTGCTTCTCCCTTTCATCTCTTTTGTAGTTATGATTAGCATAGTAAATTTTGCACCGATAAGCTAATGATTTTTTACATGATTTTAGTACCGTAAAGCCAAATTTGAAAGCATATGGTTGGTGGAAGTATGTTGGTTACTTTAAACCAGCAACAAATGAACGATTTCATGAATCCAAATAGCCATATTTTGCTTATTCTATTAAAGTGTTATGTAAATGTATTTTCACTGTTATGTGCAGATTTATTCAGTAAATCGAAATTACTTGGATAAGTTCTTCCATGCATATTCAGTAATAAGAAAAGAGTCACAGGTCCCTGTTTTTGATGTTGTTATAGAAAAAGTCCCTGTAGAAATGAATACGTAAATTTAGTCCCTATTTTTGAAAAATAAAAAACGCAAGATGCCTTGCACTTATCTGACAGAAAATGCAAGGTAACTTGCACTTTTCTATTTCTGAAATCTTTTCAAAATTTTGAAAAGCGCAAGCTAGTTAGCGTTTTCTGATTTTGAATTTTTTTTTTTTTTTGAAATTTTTGAAAAGCGCAAGGTAACCTACGCTTTCTGATTTTGAAATTTTTCTAAAATTTTTACAAGTTTTATGAAATTTTGAAATTTTTAAAAAACGCAAGCTAATTTGCACTTTCTAATTTAAAAAAAATAGGGACCTAATTTACATACTTATTTCTACGGGGACTTTTCTTGTAACAACATCAAAAATAGGGACCTTTCGTGCAAAGCCCCATTCAGTAATTATATTGATCGTCTCATTTTTTTGGACTCTTAATTAATGTCACTTATTATTCGTAAATATATGGCGCCATTTTCATAATTAAGAAATCATAAAACAAAACATAAGAATGAAAGGTCAGCTGCTGTCAGTACACAATCTACTAACCATGAAAGGATCAAGGCTCTTTTACTTCTTCATTAATTTTTATTGATATAGATATTTCAAGTGGTTCTCTCATGTTTTATTTAAATTATTTACGTGATGTATACATTTCGCTACATGAGGAAATAGGATCATATTCAGAGTTATTCATGAGGGGTTAGTACGACTAAAAATAGGTAAATATTTTGATTACCTGAAAATGAAGCAATATGAAGATAAAATTTAACCTATCTATTTTTAGACTAAAATATAAAAATATTTAGACAACAAAATTTCCACTGTAATCTAAGAAAACAAAGTAAAAATAATAACAAACAGAGACCAATACACCTTCGAAATTGAAATCTATTTGTTTGCAGTTTAATTCTTCTAATTCTGATTGATTCATCATCATCCTTATGTTTGGTTAGAATTATTGGTAAATTTAAATAAGATCAATCATTTGCTTTAGCAATTTCTTAATCAACACAATGAAGAATGAAACAATTTATAAGGTTATTTTTTTATAAGGTGGTTATTTTTCCACAACATAGTGAACTTTTTTTTGAACATACCTTTAATTTTTATAACCTTAGCTACATATTTATTAAACATATTTATTTTTCCTGATCTTATTTCTTTTTATACTACATGTATAAATCGGTTAATTTTTATATAACTTATTTGTATTAAAAAAACTAATTTACTTTGTACAAACCTATTTAACTTAATTAATGTTATAAACCTTATTTATATATATTAAATTTTATAACCAATAGCTACATTTTAAAAACTTATCCGACTGTGAAAAATTGTTATATGAAACTTAGTTACCTTTTATAAAATTTATTACTTTTTAATCAAATATAGACTATATAAAAAAATAACAATTGGATAAATTTTTATATAAAACTTAACTACCTTTTACAAACTTTGTTAGATATATAATTTTCAAAGCATTCAATTTAATTATGCTATGTTATGATGATTAAGGCAACGATTCTATCTAATTTCTTAATATGAGAGCTATATGTTAAAAGGAAATATAAAATCGTAAATGAAATATTAGCTATAATTTCGAAAAGTAACAACAATAACATGAATTCTTAGTTACCCAAGGTTAAAAGCTTATTATAACAATATCTGGTTCAACATTAAGGTCCACATCTTTTCGCCGTTTGAATCAGATCCTGCAACATTTAAGTGGAGCTAGGCATGTAATAAATAGTTCAAAATTGATGAAGAAAAAACCTACAAAAATAAATTAGCTTATATGCATTATTAGTCAGGAACATTATAACTTTAGAATGTGCATCAAATGGTCCGAAGATGCCTCTACTGATAGGACGATGTAATAATACTTTCCACTTTATGTAAGCATTCAATTTTCTTTCCTTTTCTTCTCTTTTTTTGGATGTTGGTAAACGTTATTGCCAATTAATGTTTTTATTAAATTAACCGGCTAGAAAATAATATGTAATAAATGATAGCAAAGACCAAAATACATATACATATATGAGCTTTTGATTATAAGCATTCATTATGATTGGGAAAATTAGTTGTTTATTTTAATTTTGTTAACGGTCTATGTTTAAGCATGCTTTTTGGAACATTTCCAATAACACATGCCGTCAAAAATATTGATTTATATTATACTCATTGACTAATAAATCCAAACCAAATGACTAAACATGGAAAACTGAACCTTTAAAACTGAAAAATAATAAGGTTATTGAACTAAACAACTACAAGCTAAAAAAATAAGTGTCACTTAGGTTTTAGTTGTACATGCATAGAAAAGGATTTTGAACTGATAAGTAAAATTAATTTGTTTTCAAGTTCTTTCAAGTTGATCGTAGTAATTCCATATAAAAAATATTTTCCATTAGATTTATTAATCAATGTAGGAAACAATGAATTCTACATTAGAAGTAAACTAATAAATTTTAATGAAGAATCAAAAAGTGTACATACTACTAATTTGATGGACTTTTGTAATTGAATTTTTGTTGGTTATATCTTATAAGAAGAGGAAATCTTATAAGCATGTATTGTACAAATACATGCAAATCTTATAGATGTGAAAATCAGCACTTTAGTATAATATAGGTAGAATAACTATATTCAAAAGATCGTCTCTATAGATATAGTCAAGTTATGTGACCATTCACCATTTAAATCCAGTTTCATTGATCTTATACCAAAAGATCATGTATTCAATATCAACTGTAAGCCGAGGGGCCTCAAAAGCAATAACCATAGTAGATATCGATGTGATATATTCTAATAAGAAGACCATCATTTTGTTGTTTATTTTTATTTAAATTGGATTTTCTGTTTAATTTTAAAAGTGGCTTGCAAGAGACTTATTTCTGCCTAATTAGAATTAACGTGATTTTTTGTATCAATGGTTGAGCCTTAGGTGTCAGAGATCTTTGTTTCCAATTTACACCTTTATTTTAGTTGATCGTTAGCAATGCACTAGCAAATTCCAACTCTTTTTAACAAATTTAAATAGGTGTACGCTTAAATTTATGATGGCAAACATTTTAGAGATTTCGCTGCCAATAATTTTCCACGGCATTAATTAAAATTTGTCCAACGAACAGAGAAATTCAATGAAAGGAGGTTATTGACAACTAGTGTAACTTGCTTGGTAAGAATGAACAATTGTAAAAAAAATTACTCATTGAGATGTGAAACATGTTGTCCATGGTCATATGTGGTGGAATGTAATAATTACAACTGAAAATCTACTAAAGTCATCAGTGTGGATTGATTCTTTTTTGTAAAGAAAGATATATACTCCTTTTAATTGAGTACAATAACCAGTTGAGTCTATCAATGGATTCTTTTGAATACAGATATTGTCCAATGTGCGCCCAAAATTAGTTAAGATATAGGATACACTCATCTACAGATATAGACGTATATATTATATTTATCATATCTGTTGATGATTGATAGATCTGGAAACATATTGAATATTTTTGGTTTAACATAAACCTTTTTAGATCCATTTATTATATATGCACAAAAAATGATAATAAATAGCTTTAAGCAATTAATGTGCACCAAAATGCATATAATATAAACTCATAAATTAATAAACAATAAATACATATCTTCACTGTATTGAAACACATATGATAAAAGTTGGATGGATTTTCTTAGAGTGCAGATGCCCTCATATCCACATCCATATTCAATTTTTTGGATATCACATATGTATCCATGTTTTAGATAAGGATGCAGACGCAATTTAGATTTTTCGGGTATCTATTGACATGCTTACATACAATCATAATTGACTAATTGCTACATGTTGAGTTTATTGTGAATACTCTGATATGTTTAATGGATTCATTAGATAAAACAAATTGGATATTAGAGTGATTTTACATTCAAATATTTTTTGTAGTGAATTCACTGAATAGTTATCTACAACACATTTAGAGATTATACTACCTATTAGGTTCATGAGATCTAGGTTGAAGTAAATGTAGTTATAGACAACATGATGAATCATCAAAAGAAATACAGTGAAGGTAGTAGGTGTTGTAATCACTGTGGACCAGATCATGTTGCACACGATGCAAATATCGAAAGCAAAAATGCCTGTGGAATTGTCTTCTCATAAAGGTATTCATTCCTATGATATCCGAAGGTTTATCTATATTTTTAATATCACCCAATATAAGAGTTCATTTCCTTTAAAATTTAAATAATAAAAAGAGTTTATATAACTTGCATTTGCCCCCCCCCCCAAATTGGAATTTCACTAGATTATAGTTTCACGGTCGATTCCTAATTGATAGTTTGATAAACCCATAGTTCATAATTTATGAGTTTAAGTTTAGATAATTTATAGTTGGAAACAACTACAATCATCTATACTATACTATTATTAGTGAGTTGAATTTCAAGCTCACACAGGCCCCCTTGAAATTTGGCAACCGAACGGTCACGTTTATACTTTTTCTTATCTTCCTCCAAACCCTAGATCTATTATATTATTTCCCAGTTCCATTTCTACAGCGCAGAAGCTTCCATAGTAAAAATCTAAACTGAACCGTCTCGATTTTAATTTTTTTTTCCTCCCACTGCTGCTCTCCTCTTCCTCATGTTTCATCCACCCTAAATAATAAACACCCCCTCAAATTGTGCCTACCCCGCTCTATCGTCATCGCCCTTGCTTCCTACCGCTGTCGCAATAATGGTTGACTCCGACTAATTGCAAAATCGCCTACGGCCGCTTCCCCTCTCTCCCTTCTAATTTTCGTCAGCCCTTATTCCGAAGTTTTTGTCATCTTCGAACGCCGTACAATTGGTGGATAGCCTTTCATCGTCAGGGTGTCTTCAAAATTGCCAACTCTTCTCCAATGTAAGCAGTTCTTCTTCCTCCCTCTACGATATGATTTCTTCCCTTTCTACATATAATCTGCTTGCTATATAGTTTGAGTACTGTAATTTTAATGCCACGGAATTTGGTTTCTAGTGCTGCTAAAGTTATATAGTCACTATGAGAATACTGAGCATTTTTCTCTTCTAAACGTGTGAGCTACTAAAAAACAGTAATCTATCAAGTTATTTTGTTTTCATTGACATTTTCTTCTCTCCTAGACCTATATGAATTCAATTTTTTCCTCATAACTATATGGTTGACAGTCACTGTCATAAAGCTCAGTATTAATCTATATGGTCATGTAAAAGTTTTGGTTGAGATGCTTTTCGGGTTGTTGATCATAAATTCACTACTGTAAATAACTAAAAATTTTAGTCCTTTGTTTTAATTATGCTAACACATTTGACTTTTCTATTCATTTTTGTGAACCATTCTTTAGCAGATTTATGGTTAGAAAGGCGCTGTTGTCAATGAGCTTGCTGAGATGACCAAGGTTGGTTGCCTCTTGGCTTTTCACGAGGATGGCATATGATTCTTCTTTAGGATTAAATCTCTTTCGATCCTGAAGAAAATAATGAGTTCTTGGTTTCTATATCTCCTCACTCCAAAGCCCGATTGATATATGTGGTGGTACTTCTCTGTGACCTGCTATTACTGTTGCATAATACATTTTTGTTAGTTAAGTTATATTGTTGTTGCACTGGTAATTAGGATCTATATGTTGATGCATGCTATATGGAACTACCATTTTGAAAACTACTTAATTTTATATAATCAATCAATATGTTTTAAAAAAACAATTTTTAAGGAAATTCTTCTAACAAATCTACTGATTATAAAATACCATATTTCTTCTGCTATTGATTTTGACGACAAAAGATGATAATCTTTAGTCTAACATGATGCCTCGATTTATTCCTATGGCTGTAAGAACAATTAGTTAAAAACCTATTGGTGTAGCAAGAAAAACTATTTCTTTTGGTCAATGTTCTAAATATGTAAAATTCTTGCATTATCTTAAATTGATGTTGTATATCAGTATTTTTCAACTGCATTTTAAGTTGTTTTCGTCAGTTGACTTGGTTATGGGTTTTCATAAGTAATTCTTATAATGTGTATTTTATTGAAACTTTATTAATCTTTTTTTCTTAATCTTTATAAAACAACTATACGTATGTTTTAATGTACAATTTGAACTAAACACTTTGGCAACATACAATTTACATGTAATTTTCTTTCATATGTATATTATTGGACAAATTTAAATTTGTTACTAAATTATTATTGGTAAAAATAGTTATGTCATTAGCTATATTTTAGTTTGGGATTTGTACTTATCATCCAATATGTACTTTCTGAATAATGTTTTACAGACATGGCTAAGTATTGGTTTTGGCGTGGTTGCTGTTACTTTCATGCACATTATTACAACAATGCATTTATTGAATACAATAGAATATATAGAAACATTAAAATTTGATATTGCAAATAATGCACATTTACAAGGGGTCCATAATTAAAAGGGTATAATAATAAAAATTTTACTTTTGCAGTTAGCCTATTTGCAATGAACATAAAACATGTTACCACCCGTTTCGCTTTCATAATGGAAAAATAAAAAATCTGTACTTAATAACATTGCAATTTGTCGAAAATTATCCAATTCTGTCTTCTTCCCTACCAGTCATTTTGTTCCACCCTTATAATTACTATCATGCTACGTCCTATATGGAACAAGAAAAATGCTGCATCTTCCAAATGGTCAACACTACCATAAATATAGCACTCTAATTGCATCCTTCTTCTCACTCACATTACGTACGTATTATACAATTTTCAGGTGCATGTTTATAGGTTGCATAAATTTTGTGAAAGAGACAAGATGAATGAATAGTGGTTGTAGCTAGGACTGAGTGCAGGTGGTCTGACGAAGAGTTCGGCGACATTTGCTTTGTAATACTGAGTATGCTGCAGGCATTGGGGTAAATCACACACCCATAATTTCATTGCCTAATACCCTCATTCATTTTCATTAACCTAATGACACTTATCCATTCGAACCGCTCCTATTCATTTTTATCGAAATACGAAGGCTGCTACGGAAGTAAAGAAGCAACCCTAAATCAAATTTTAGCTTCCATTTTCGTCCTCAAATCCAGAAGCAAGTGAAGAAAATAAAGAAGAGCAAAGCCAAGAGATCTCAGTAAAGTTCATTTCAGCACTTTCGTGCTTTTGGGATCTCTGTAATTGTTAGGTGAGTGAACTTTATTATCTCCAGCTGATTTCTGAAATTAAGTAGCAATAATTCGTGGCTATATATGTTTTGGAGTTCGATTATTGGCTTTGAAGTTGTTTTGGGTTCAGCTAGAAAGTAATAAAAGGGAAATAAATATAGTTTGGCAGCCTACTGAGTGATGATGATATGTGTTTCAATTTAGCTGACCGCGTGTATTAAGTTCTGATGTTCACTTTGTAATTTGTTTGGGTTGTGTGGCAGCAATACTGATGACCTGAGACACGCTCCTTTGCTTTGGAAATGTTCGTGTTATTGTTACATTGGACAGTAATGTGTATGCTTGCTTTAGGAATTATAATACACTCCAGCATGTTTTCATGTTTATGTCATATAGTAGCATGTTTTCATGTTTAAATCATATAGTAGCTAAGTTACAAAGCAACATATTTTCATGCTTTAACTCACACAGCAGCATGGTTTCTGCTTTAAATTAAATAGCAGATCGAATTTAATATTTTCAGTGGATTATATAATATGGATTGGGGATAATACATAGCATATTTATAAGTATATTAGTGATTTGAGTTGTATGGGAAATTTGTATCGATAGTATAGTCATGCCTTATTTGTTAGATATTCTTCTGAGTGGTTGTATGGGAGATCTACGTCGGTGGTCTATCTTCAGTATAAACATGTATTATATCCTTTTCATTGGTTTCCGAATTAAAAATCCATTGGTTGATAAATGTGTATAATAGATGAGTATGTATATTCAGACACGTTATACTGATTACTTTGAAGCCATTAAAGGTGTATATATAGTTGCAGTATATTTAGACATATAAATGGCATAATATTGAATTTTACCCTTGCTTTATGATATGAGATCTTTATTATTGATGTAGGGTAACTTAATGTAGTATGTTCAGATACTTCATTGTTTGATCTGGAAATCTGATTTAATTCCAGTCATTGGGAATAGGTACAGTGTTCCTGATAGTATTGATTATAAATTACCAAAGAAGAGATGACATATAATGGACTGACGGCAGGGTCGCTCCCCAAAGTCTCTAGTAGAGTAGCCTTCTGCTATACCTGTCCGGACAGTCTGTCACCAATTTTAGCTTATATATGCATATTATTTAGGCACTATTTGGAGTGGTATGACATGGACTGCTGTGGAATAGAATTCCACATGATGGTTATTCAGACCCTTAGCGCTGATATCATATGATAGTATATCAGAGTATCTGCTTCTTTTTATATTGATTTGATATTGATTTAAATTGAATGTTAATACACGCATGATATAATTAGTTTTACCTGACATTTATACCTGATATCAGTGATAGCAACAATGTCAGATTTATAATATTGATTCTGATGCATATATACATTTTGATACTATTCACTCATGTTTGTTTATCTAGCCTGACCTGGGTTTATCATTATGATTATTCCCGGGTCAGACCGGGAGTGGTTTTCATGTTTGGAAAGACCTTGGTTGCAGGTGACTTGGACCAGATTTAGATAGACCAGTCTCTTTTTGTATTACTCTTGACAGTAGAGTATGGTGTATATACTTTTGTAATACTGGTGCAATGTATGTTTTCAATGCTGGGATGTATATTATGGAGACATTATATATATATATATATATGTATATATATATGTATATATGTATATATGTATGTATATATATGTATATATATATGTATATATGTATATATGTATGTATATATATGTATATATGACTTTCCGTTGTTATTATTATTCAAACATCATATCTTCAAAACATGTATTACAATATCAACTTATATTGTATGATGATATATTCCAGGTTTTCCCTTTTTTAAGTTCTTGAAATACAATAATTTATCTCCATTTTTTTTATGTATAAATGGAACAACTAATTTGTATAGTTTGAAAATTTATACAAGTACAAGTTTATTTCATCGTGTTACTCAACACGAATTAGTAGGACAATATGGTCAGTTAGAACTACAATGATTCGTTTAAGGAATAGGACATTAGTTTTCATATTATTATTTAGTATTCTTACACTTGAATTCGACCCATCATCTTCAATCCATAGAGATGATAAATCATAATCGTTTTCAATAGATATCCATATAAAATATGAAAATATAAATTAACACTATTGTTGTATAAATAAGAATGAAAACTGGTCATTTGATATCTTAGATATTTCCCTTCCGTCATATTTTAGGTGAGCTCTCTACTGTTATTCCGTCATCTTCCCGTCAATGTCCTTTGGAGCCACATAGATTTTGATTGCTACATTTTAACCGATGTTTGTTAAATTTAAGGTTGTTACTTTTTATTACATTTTTTTATCAAATTTTATTCTAATTTTTTTAAACAAGATTCACATTTATATTTTGATATGTACTAAATTACAATATTGTGTAATAAATGGAAATGGTAGACTACTTCGCATTATATAATACTGATAAAAATAAAAGTTGAAGAATAAATTGAAACAAAATGGGTTATTATCTTCGATATTTATTTTGTTCATATATACACTAGGAATATATCGAAGGACATCGTGAGAAGAGATATTGGTTAATCCTCGGCAGTTGTTATTGAGACCACAAATTTGGATAATTTAACCATATTGTTTTGAATTTAGCAGCTTTTCTTCTAGATATTATTGAAAATTTTAACTTCCAAAGCAACCAAAATGATAACCATAATCCTTTTGCAAAATAATATTTAAGTGCATTCTTATGTTTTTGTATCATGAAACATAAAATCATATTTGACATGACAAAATTTGTTATATTTATAAAGGTACAATTATCATTTAAAATAGTCGGTATAAAAGTTTTGCAAGTATGGAATATCCCAACTTTCAAAATACAGGGAGTTTGAGTGGATACAAGTCTGCCACCATTGGTATGTTGCTGAAGTTTGTTGGAAAGATTTTTTGTATGACCATCAGAGAAAGCCCAGGTAATTCAATATTTTTTTATTAATTAGCTTAGAGAAAGACTAAAGCTTTTTACATAATCACACCACCATGTTAGACATTGAATACAAGAAGCTTTTAATCAATTAGGTTGAGGCTAAAAGTTTAAACACGTTATCTTGCATGCAACATTTTGGAAGTTGAGATTTGAAAATTTATTGATTAATAATTAACTATTTTTTGTTATATGTTATAGCAAAAAAAATGGATTAATCATTGATGTGTAGTTCAGATAGAAGTATATTGTTAGAACATTGATGTTTGTTGATAAATCAAAATTAGTAATTTATTGAATTTTTCCAACTAAAGTCATTTCAAAATATATAGTTTGAAGTAATTCATATACTAAATGATTGAAATCTGTACATCGCCGCCGTAACTGAAATTTGCATCATGTAATTGCTTATAGTTTGAAGTAATTGATATACTAAATAATTGAAATCAATACGTCACTCCTGTAACTGAAATTTGCATCATGTAATTGTTATTTCATGACTTAAAAATAAATTTACAAAATCTTCTTGATTTCAAGCACCAAAAATTCATATCTTTGCTGTCAAATATGTTAGCTAACCAAATTTTCTCACTAATATATTTTTCTAAATGGTTTAACACAATTACTATTTATATTTTTGCTGTATTGCAAGTTATAATCTCTAAACAAATATGCTTTATATTGTTATCTGATTTTCATTGGCAACTCACATAAATGGATTTCTATCGACTTACAAATATGGTACCCAAATTTAGCTAAGATGACATTTTATTTTTCAAATCTCAACTCTACATTTTTTTAAGAATATGTAGATATGATTCACATTTTCTATTTCCTGTAGTCTTTGTGAATGTAATATAGAGGGATGATGCTAATTTCTTTAATTAGTTTTAGAAATGTGCCGATACACATGGAATTCATCATGGTTTGGTTTGTCTAAGTAGGTTTGAGGTTTTCTTCCAAAAAAAGATAATCACTCATTCATTTTTAGAAGTACAGAATTTGCTACTACATAGGTTCTAGCGCTCTGCTTTTGAACAAAGTAAGTTCCTACATGTAAGCTGATCTTGAACAGAATATGATCATTGAAGCTGCAAGGCCTGCATTCTTATTTTCTATAACTTTAAATATATAATTGGAATTTGTTTTCCTTGCTTTTAATATATATTTTCTTAAATGTTTGAATATATATTTCATAAATTAGCTGAAAAATATTAATTTTGTTCATACGTTGTACACCATAATTCATATATCTCCTTTTCTTTTATCTTAATTGATGTTTATTTTTTGTTCAGAACTCTTAATTTTACCTTGATGGTATAATTGTGTCTTTATTTTTTATTGCAATACAACTATGAATTTGGAGTTTGTCACTCCTTATATAACATTAAGGAAAACAATATGGCAAATTTTCATTTATTTGGGTTTTCTACTAAAGGTTAGTTTCCATCACTCAATTTTCTTTAATTTTCCGTATTTTGATTATTATTATCTTCACTTTTAACTAATGATTTTGAAGAGTCCACTAAGCTAGGCTAAAATTTTTTTATACTTTCTTGATTGCAGGTGTAATATAAAATAAAATTTGGCTCCTTCTTTTGCACATTGCTTATTTTTTAGCCAAAAAATTACAATTGCCACTGTTATTTTGTTTTCACAGAGTTGTTAAAGTACATTCCTACTACCATTATTAGTGAGTTTAATAAAATTCAATTGTAGGAACACAACGAATGAGACCAACTGACTAGAGATAGCTTGCATCTATAGCCAAGGAAAAATATGAAAAATAGTTTCTTCCTGCCCCTTTGCTTGCTTTTTGACGTGAACATATTCCTAACGATTGCATTATTAGTATCCAAATTTTTTGTTTGGTTGTAATAATAACACAAATAAATCATATTTTTCACTACTAAATTCCACCTTCTTTGTTACTTTTTGATTCATTAATGTTTTAACCGTTTCTACTAATTTTGTACGTTTGTGCATAAATATTTTACATTTGAATTGTTTGTAGAACAAATTACTTTTATTCTACTTTGCCTATTAACTGTTGAGATATTATTTTAACCTTCTGTGTGGTTTTCTCGGTTATTTGTCAATGCTTACCATGTATATCAACAGTATCATATATTGATTGTTCTGTTTATGTTATAAAAGCATTTAAAAAAAGGTTAAAACAACCAAATATATACCATGTTTTCTGTGTTGCATTAGAATATGATTCTATTTAATAAACAATATACTGAATAATGAAAACATTATTTTATAATACGTCTTTAGTCTTATTTTATATGACCCATGTTTTTTACTGCTTTCGTATTTCACTATAGTTCTGGTTTTTTTTACTACTGACAAGTCCACTTTGCCCTTTTAACTCTTTGACCTATATATATGTTTGAGAGCATTCAGTCATATTGCCACGTTGACTCAATAAGGATTCTGTACTAATTTTAATACTTATATTTGATATTGTAGCAATGTTTCTAATTACATCCTATAAATAGTATATTCGAATTATTTATCAAAATAATTTTATTTTCTAACTGCAACACATATCCATGTGCGAAGTACGGGTTTACACTATTTAGTATATTATTACTCACCGTGGAATTCACAAATCATTTCTCGTTTTTCATGAACCAAACTCCCAAATAAGAATCACCATACAACCACACGATCTGCCACAGTTCATAACCCATATTTACATCATTTGCCACATGATCTGGAATCCATAATCATAACCCATTTTTCAAAACTAATTTGTCGTGTTTGCTTCATAACCAACTGTCATTAACTATTTGTTCCTTAAATAATGATTACTAATTATACTATATTTCTTATCAAATTTGCAAAAGATTTCAGGTTTTTTACATGTATCTAGATTAAGAAGCATTCGGTGTGAGACTATCGTTTTTTTGTTCAAAATTTATGATAAGGCTTTTGTATTATTGATAGTTCATCTAATGAAAGAGAGAACTTATGGCTAAACATTTTTTTGGTATATCGGTTTTTCAATGTTGGATCATTTATGAAATGTATTTCCATAAACAAAGGCTCAACATATTTAAGTATATAGTAGCATTAATACATGTCGTAATATTGTAAAACTTTGAAATGTAACATTTTACGTCCATGACATATACAAACCAAATCTTACTTTATGAATTTGTGGCCTTACTTGATTTTTGACTTTGTGAACTATATTTGTAAGAACATTTGCTAAATTTTTATCCTGTCTTGATCTTGCTTGCACAACGCGTTCATCATTCAGACCATCACTTGCTCTAATTCACTCTTACTTGCTGTAGATATGGTTTTCATTATCCTTAAAGATGTGATTATATTTATTTGTTCATTTGTATACGAATTTCTATGGGTTTCTCATAAAATCGGCTACTATGATTCATGTGGGATAATAATTCTCATAAAAGGTAAGGACATTTTAACTTCTTGACGCAGCGGATATATCAAAACAATGTAGATCGGTGAAAGTAGCAGTCGATGGATTGATGAATGCTGAATTGCCCGAATTCGTTGATCCGAAGATACCGAACTCTAGCTATCTCGAACTCGTTGATCGCGCACGATACCGGGTTCAAAGATCTTCAATTCTTCAAGCGTTGATCAAGCGCACTTGATTCCGCGAATCGGCTTCTACAATCGTTGAATCGAGCGCACTCGATTAACCGAAAGAGGAGATAGGAGATTACACTCAACTACCAATTTGAATGAAAGCACAAAGCAATCAAAAGAGAATTTTATTCAATATTCAACAACCATTACAAATGAAACAACTCGCCTATTTATAGGCTACAACACGCAAAGCAGAAAAAAATTACAACTCCTAAGTCGGCAACCGACTTATCAACATCTCCGACTTAACATAAGTCGTATACTACTTACAACACAGTTCAGAAAAACTTAAAAATATTACAAGTACTTAGGTCGGAAACGACCTACGACCTAACACGGTGACGACTTAAGACAAACAGCTACAACACTTGCCTTCAGCGACTTAAACCATGCGGCGACTTAAAGAAATCAACGGTCATCATATTTCAGCGACTTAAAGAATGGACGGCATCCGTAGTTTGCGACCTAAAACAAAAGCGGCATCAGGAATCAAAGGCAGAGATTAACTCGGCAGACACATCAATGGTATCCAGGACTTCGCGACTTAAGATAAAAGCGGTATCAGAACTTCGCGACCTAAGCTTTATGCGACCTAACTTAGGTCGTTCCATTTTAGCTCGTAACACCTTTAACTCGGTATGTCTTTCCAGCATTCTACCTTCCAACTCGTTAGGTCGTAGGCATCCTTCCATAAGTCGTGAGCGACTTAGAACTTCAGCTTTCAACAAATTAGGTCGTAGCGCTTTCCTTGGTGACACGGTAGGTCGTTCCCACGACTTATGCCTTAGTTCCTTAGGTCGTACGCATTTCTGAGCGTCGGTTCCATTAGCTCGTAGCCCATCTTCAATAGGTTGTGAGCGACCTAAGAACCCATTAGGTCGTGAGCGACCTAAGACTTCAAATTTTAACAACTTAGCTCGTTCCAACGAGCTATCTCTCAGCTTCTTAGATCGTACCCGAGTTAACTCGGTTGGTTGCTTGTATGCTTCAGACTTCCCCTCCTTAGGTCGTGAGCGACCTAAGACTTCTTCACTAGGTCGTGAACGACCTAAACCTTGTAAATTTATAACTCGCGCTGCATCATCCTCCCCAGGTTGAGAAAAATTCGACCTCGAATTTGTACATTCGTTCTCATCAGCTCGTTTATCCCCATGACATGGTACGAGATTTTTAACATTGAATACATCAGAAGTGTACACATCTTCTGGCAGCTCCAACTTATAAGCATTTTCGTTAATTCGTTGTACGACCTTTACAGGACCAATTTTCCTGGCTTTCAATTTATTGTACGCACCTACTGGAAAACGATCTTTTGTTAACACTGCATAAACCATATCTCCTTCATTAAACTCAACATTTCGTCATTTCAAATCAGCAGACTGTTTATACTTCACATTTGCTTTCTCTAATCGTTCTTGAACGACTTTATGACATTCCGTCAGTCCTTCTACAAAATCAGCGGCTTTCTTAATTGTCCCCTTTGAATGTGGTATCGCAGTTAAATCCAACGGTCCTTTCGGTAAGCTCGAATAGACAATCTGGAATGGACTGAACCCCGTACTTCGATTCACCGCATGATTATGAGCAAATTCTGCCTGGCATAGCTTCACATCCCAACTCTTCAGATTATCTTGAACAAGACACCTCAACAAGTTTCCCAATGATCTATTAACCACCTCTGTTTGTCCATCAGTTTGCGGATGATAGGCACTACTAAACTTCAGCTTCGTTCCCACCATTTTCCACAAACTTAACCAAAAATGACTCAGAAAACGAGTATCTCTATCCGACACAATAGATTCTGGTAATCCATGAAGTCGATAGATCTCCTTGAAAAACAATTGAGCAACATGAACAGCATCTGCCGTCTTCTTACACGCAATAAAATGAGCCATTTTCGAGAATCGGTCAACTACCACATAAATGGAATCATTACCACGCTGCGTTCTCGGCAAACCCAACACAAAGTCCATACTGATATCCACCCATGGTTTTACAGGTACAGGTAACGGCATATATAAACCAGCATTAGTCGCAGTTCCTTTCGAAACTTGACAAATATGACAACGCTCCACAAACCTCTCTACTTCTTTCCTCATCGATGGCCAAAAGTAGGACTGTGAAATCAACTGCAAGGTACGGTCTCTCCCAACATGTCCTTCTTCGTGTAACTCCTTGATAATCTTCATTCTCAGACTACCCTCCGGTATGCACAATCGACTTCCTTTAAAAAGAAAACCATCTACCATCAAAAACTCATCCGTCTTTCCCTCCTTAACTTTATCAACAAACTTCATGAAGTAAGGATCTTCAACAAATAATTCCGGCAACATTTCAAACCCCATCACTTCAACTTTCAGCGTAGTCAACAAATGACTCCTCCTACTCAAAGCATCAGCCACTCGATTTGTCACCCCTGACTTGTGTTTAACAACAAAAGTAAACTGTTGCAGATATGCAATCCACGATGCATGTCTCGCTGAAATCTTGTCTTGCCCTTGTAAATGCTTCAATGCTTCATGATCAGTGTAAAGAACAAACTCCTTCTGAAATAGATAATGTCTCCAGTGTTTAATAGATTGCACAACAGCATAAAACTCCACATCATATGTACTGTATCGCATCTTTGCTCCTGACAACTTCTCACTGAAATATGCAATAGGACGCCCCTTCTGGCTCAACACCCCTCCAATCCCAACCTTGGATGCATCAGTATGTAGTTCAAACACCAACTGAAAATCAGGTAGCACTAGAATTGGTGCAGACGTCAGCAATTCCTTGATCTTGTCAAAAGCACTCCCTGCTTCCTCTGTCCATGCAAATTGTTTACCTTTCATGCAATCTGTAACAGGCGCCATCACACTACTAAAGTGTGGTATAAACCTTCAATAGAATGAAGCCAACCCGTGAAAACTACGAACTTCTGTTATCGTCTTGGGCTGCGGCCAATCTCTGATCGCCTCAACTTTACTCTGGTCCACCTGTATACCTTCCTTCGACACAACATACCCCAGAAACAACACACTATGCGTCATGAACACGCATTTCTTCGTTGTAGCATAAAATTGTTCTTATCGTAATACCATCAGCACTTCTCTAAGATGATTCAAATGTTCCTCTGGACTCCCACTGTAAATAAGTATATCATCGAAATACACCACCACAAATTTCCCAATGAACGGTCTAAAAATCTGATTCATCACCCTCATGAAAGTACTTGGTGCATTTGATAAGCCAAACGGCATGACCAACCACTCGTATAGACCCTCCCTGGTTTTAAAAGCAGTCTTCCACTCATCTCCTGGTCTGATACGAATTTGATGATATCCACTCTTCAAATCAATCTTCGAAAAGATAGTAGCTCCACTTATTTGATCTAACAAGTCATCCAACCCCGGCATTAGAAATCTATATCTCACAGTGATCTTATTCAATGCTCGACTGTCAGTGCACATCCTCCACGTCCCATCCTTCTTGGGTACCAATAAAGCTGGTACAGCACAAGGTCTCAGACTCTCCTGCACACGCCCCTGCTCAAGCAATTCCTCTACCTGCCTCCGCAACTCTTCATGTTCCTTCGGACTCATTCTATAATGTGGTCTGTGTGGAAACACAGCACCTGGAACAAGATCTATCTGATGTTGTATATCTCTTAACGGTGGTAACTCCGTTGGTAACTCTTCTGGAAATACATCGTCAAATTCTTTCAAAATTGGTTTTACTTCTTCTGGAATCTCAACCTCTTCACTGCTCTCACGCCCAATCAACAAGAATACTTCCGGCTCTTCTTCAACTTCTTTAACAAACTCCTTTAAAGTCAATAAAGTTTTCAGCTCTTCAATTTCTTCTGACTTACTTTCTTCGTGTGATCTCTTCTTTGGAACTAAGATAATCTTCGTGCCTTTAAACATAAAACTGTAGCTATTGGTCCGACCGTCATGTAGTACTGCTCGATCATATTGCCATGGTCTTCCCAATAATAAGTGGCAAACATCCATTTCTACTACATCACACCATATTTCATCTTTGTATTTCTTCCCAATAGAGAATGGTACACGAACTCGTCTATCCACTTTCACTTCTCCTCCTTTTCTCAACCATGCTAACTTGTATGGACTCGGATGTTTCTCTGTCTTCAATTTCAACTTTGTCACAGCTTCGGTTGAAACAATATTGTCACAGCTTCCTGCGTCAATCACAAATTTACACACCTTTCCCAGAATAGTACATGTTGACTGAAAGATATTACTCCTCAACCAACTAGCTTCCTCCTGCTTCGGTGTTAAACACGATCTCCTCAGCATTAGGTTACAACCTTCATCCCCTGACGCAATATCCTACTCATCCTCCTCAACTGGACTAGAACAATCCCTATCAACATCCTCATCTTCAACTTCTACAATCATGGTTCTCTTCTTTGGTTTTGAACACTCACTGCTTTTATGACCCAATTCCTGACAATTGTAACATTTGAAACCATTGTTAACCCTTGTCTTCTCAACCTCCTTCACCACTGGTCTACTTATAGGTTTAGAAACATTAGAACTTCCTCCAACACCCTTCGCTTGATTGTTAGAATTAGTAAACACACCACTTCCTCGTCTCCCTTGTTTTTCCCAAGCCAACGCTTTTTGATGTGCTTCTGCCACAGATCTTGGATCGAACATATTAACCATATCCTGAATCTGCATTCTCAATCCCCCAATGAACCTAGATGTCAGCTGCTCTTCTGTTTCCATAATATCGTTCCTTGCAATAAGTTGATAGAATTCATCAGCATAGTCATTAACTGTCTTTGTGCCCTGCCTCAAGTTCTGCAAACGTTGATACATCAAAGATTGATAATTGTATGGTAAGAACGTTGCTTTCATCAATTTCTTCATCTTCTCCCAAGATTCAACTTTCGACTTTCCCATTCGTTCACGTGTAAGCTTGGTTTGCTGCCACCATGCCAAAGCTCTACCCCTCAGCCTCGTAGCAACCAACTTCACTCTACGATGTACTGGAACTTCCTTGAAGTCAAAAATTTCTTCAACGTTAGCTACCCAATCTAGAAACTCCTCTGCTTGCATACCACCCTTGAATTCAGGAATTTCCGTCTTCATCCCAGATTCCCACTTGTGATCATACTCAGAGTAATTTCTTCCTTGTCCTCTTCCTTGACTACTACCACCATCATACTCCTCTTCAAAATCAGATGCATAACGATGTCGATTCTGACCACCAACATCTCTACTACCATTACGCCTTCCACCTTCATCCCTTCTATCTGCATTCCTCCGTTCACGATCATTCATGTTCCTCCCACGTCCTTGATCATTTTCAATACTTCTGTCTTGATTGGAATGTGGCGAGACTCTACTACCCCCATGGTTAGATTCTGGTGAAACCCTTCTCCGATTTTGATTCATTTCTGTCATAAGTTTCTCTAACCGGCCAATTCCTTCGTTAAGCTTTTCACTAAAATTCTCATTGATTCTCTGTTCCATCTCATCAGCTTCTTCTCTTCGATACAAAGCTTCTACGTTTTGGTGGCGATTAGCTCTTCTTGGTGGCATGGTTGAAAACTTCACAAATTCTCAAACACTTCAAATTTAAACACTTTTCGAACTTTGATCCAAAATGAAACGGATCGGAAACTTCCACTTTGTTGCAAATCTCGATGAACACGATGAACACAACTTCTCCAAATCACAAGTCCAAACTTCAAATTTCAAAAGTATGCACGATCCACTTCTTCAAATTCTCGGCCGTGATGAACACAAGCTCAAATCTTCAAATGAATAGGCTCCAAGTCTCGGTCTAACTATGATTGGTTAGAACAAGCTCTGATACCAAACTGACGCAGCGGATATATCAAAACAATGTAGATCGGTGAAAGTAGCAGTCGATGGATTGATGAATGCTGAATTGCCCGAATTCGTTGATCCGAAGATACCGAACTCTAGCTATCTCGAACTCGTTGATCGCGCACGATACCGGGTTCAAAGATCTTCAATTCTTCAAGCGTTGATCAAGCGCACTTGATTCCGCGAATCGGCTTCTACAATCGTTGAATCGAGCGCACTCGATTAACCGAAAGAGGAGATAGGAGATTACACTCAACTACCAATTTGAATGAAAGCACAAAGCAATCAAAAGAGAATTTTATTCAATATTCAACAACCATTACAAATGAAACAACTCGCCTATTTATAGGCTACAACACGCAAAGCAGAAAAAAATTACAACTCCTAAGTCGGCAACCGACTTATCAATATCTCCGACTTAACATAAGTCGTATACTACTTACAACACAGTTCGGAAAAACTTAAAAATATTACAAGTACTTAGGTCGGAAACGACCTACGACCTAACACGGTGACGACTTAAGACAAACAGCTACAACACTTGCCTTCAGCGACTTAAACCATGCGGCGACTTAAAGAAATCAACGGTCATCATATTTCAGCGACTTAAAGAATGGACGGCATCCGTAGTTTGCGACCTAAAACAAAAGCGGCATCAGGAATCAAAGGCAGAGATTAACTCGGCAGACACATCAATGGTATCCAGGACTTCGCGACTTAAGATAAAAGCGGTATCAGAACTTCGCGACCTAAGCTTTATGCGACCTAACTTAGGTCGTTCCATTTTAGCTCGTAACACCTTTAACTCGGTATGTCTTTCCAGCATTCTACCTTCCAACTCGTTAGGTCGTAGGCATCCTTCCATAAGTCGTGAGCGACTTAGAACTTCAGCTTTCAACAAATTAGGTCGTAGCGCTTTCCTTGGTGACACGGTAGGTCGTTCCCACGACTTATGCCTTAGTTCCTTAGGTCGTACGCATTTCTGAGCGTCGGTTCCGTTAGCTCGTAGCCCATCTTCAATAGGTTGTGAGCGACCTAAGAACTCATTAGGTCGTGAGCGACCTAAGACTTCAAATTTTAACAACTTAGCTCGTTCCAACGAGCTATCTCTCAGCTTCTTAGATCGTACCCGAGTTAACTCGATTGGTCGCTTGTATGCTTCAGACTTCCCCTCCTTAGGTCGTGAGCGACCTAAGACTTCTTTACTAGATCGTGAACGACCTAAACCTTGTAAATTTATAACTCGCGCTGCATCACTTCTTCTCTATAATAAATATGGTTAGTGCAAATAAACTTCATATTGGTGCATGTTTATATTCTTCGACTATACATAAGACAACCAATAGACATACAACGGTAGGAAATGAACTGATCAGTTTACATTTAATGTAGACTGCATTTCATTTATTTCAGAGGATTACCAACAGTCACCGGTTATTACTTCTACATTCTTATATAACCTTCAAGCCAATTATTAGTTATCAAATTCATTTGCTAACTTCCTCTTCTCTTCACCAATTTTCAACCCTGGATAATTTACATTCACCAACTGAATCACTTACTGTTGATAGTGTTGGAGCAACAACCCGAGTACGCGTTGCCAGGCTGTGGGATTCCATTAACCTAAAAAGAAACGATGTTTTTGGATTCAATATGCAGCTGCTAGATAACAAGGTATGTAATTGTTATATTCATTTAACCTGTCTTTGGTCAAGCACTTTCTGTTCGCATTTCAGTTCGACATAAAAATGTACAATCAAGGTATTTAACCCTTCTGTTCATCAGCTGATCCGACGTCGGATAAAGCCGTAGTGTGTTATTGAATTCATCAAATTTGTCATCTCAAAATGGTTTCCTGCTTCTTAATATTCAAAACTGATATTGTCCTTCAATTCAACAAATTTTTGAAATGTGCATACAGATTGCCAATTAATTTCAGCAACTTTTTTACATCATGCCAGCCTATTTGCTGCCATCAACTAAGGACATTTACTTTACACCATGTAAACAACGTATACAAATATTTGGTCGCTTGTTCAAACATGGTATATATTCTATGCAGCGAAACATGCGTAACAGTTTTTTGATCCCCTACGTAATCTTTTTATTCTTGCTTGACTATCCGCGAAGTTGAGACATCAGTTTGTTTAACAACATATTTTCAATAAACTGATTTAGTCTGTCAACTGAACGCAATCCATTATTATGAATATGTGCTAAATTGAAGACATAACTAAAAATACTCTGCAATGAGTGCAGCTAGCCTGTGTTGTTCCAATTGTGCATGATTTTCCTCTTTTAGTATATACCTTTGCATCATCAAATAGTTCCTGGACCATGAATCATTACACTGAATCATTGATGCATGCACAATATAACATTTTGTGACGTAAGGTATAAACATTATTATTGTGTTATGACTGATTTGGCTCACTGCGACACAGAGGGTTTACTCAAATTTCTTTACTTTTTCGCATTGATAACGCGATGGAAGCCCCATACACGGAGGGTTTATTCAATGTACATACATTGAAAAATACATAAAACTTTATATTAGTTATTATTTGTTATTTCACTACTATACTACCCACCTGTCTACACACAACTGGGTGACAACATTTACAACAGTTATATAATTTAATATGTAGATGCGTTTGGTAAGTTAAAACCTGATAAGCCTGGCAAGTTTTTTTATATTACCATAGGAGGTTAAATATTGATATTACTGTATGATTTTTTAACATGCACAAATCAAAGCATGGCTTTAATCATTTCTACGCCGCCTTTTGCATATTTGTATTTCATTATTTCGTTTTTTTGCTAATTTGATCCATTCTTCACCATATCCACTGACAGGTCTACCATTTATTAACTGTCCTGGTACATATCGTTTGCTGTAATGATATTCAGTCTGATTTAATAAACATTCATAACCAAAGTTATGCAACATGATATAATTAAAACTATAACACATACATTTACTTCGTCCATGTCATATGTCTGTGTATATGTTACCCAGTTTTAGGCTTAAGCTAAAAATTTAAGGTGCAACAAATAATTATTACCTACTGTGTTGAATTATATAAACAAATAGCAGTCAGACTCAATTAACGGGAAAAAAAATTTTGTTGAACAACATCCACATTTTTGGGTATCCATATTAAAACTACTTAAATTAATCAATGGACATATACCTATACCACTCAAAATTACTAACTGCCCACGCTGTCCTCTAAGCATACACTGTGGATTCAATTTTTTCCTTTTTGATACTATGCACATATTACTGTACGACTGAATTACTTTACTACGTATGTATTTGTACAGAGTTTTTAACGCTCCCAATGGCTCTTCCTACTGCTTTTCATACTAAATATTAACTTCATAATTGTTTTGTCCTGCTATATGATCTTACGACAGGGTGGAGAAATACATGCGGTGGTAGGCCTACGTTTTCTCCCACTGTTCCTTGGCAAGCTACGAGAAGGGTCGGTCTACGACATAGGTGAATTCAACGTCACATCCGCCGGTGACAGGTATCTTCCAGTCCACAAGTCAATTAAGATTGATTTCACTGCTCTGACAACGGTCGCCGAGGTTGAAAGCCATAAGGACAACATACCTAACCATAAATTTTCCTTTGCCGACTATCAATCGATAGTTAATAGAACTGATATGATTAAATACCTGACAGGTTAGCATGCTTCATCCTTTCAATTATCAACTTCTTCTTATTCATATACCTATTCCTCAATAACGATCCAAATGCACTTCACTCATTCCGTTCAGATGTCATTGGGGTCTTGCATCAAGTTGGTGAGGTTGTCGGTCAATCCACTGGGAATGGTTCAATATTCCCTAGGCGCGAACTTATCTTGTATCTTCATTGGTATATTTTATCTTTGCAACAATAGGTTTTTTCTATAGCCTTTTAACTGAATTTCTAACCTACCCTTTAGTAATCCTCACTTTATGTTGTTTCCAGTGTTACTCGCATTGCAGCTACACTATGGAGCAACAAAGCAAACTTGATAGATAACTCAGCTATCAATGACAATACAAAACCAGTCATCCTTACATCGATGACCGTGAAGAATTACCAAGGTCTTTTTCCCCTAGATACATATCCTACTACACTTGTTTTATACATATGTTAACACTATTGTTGACTGTGCCATTACTGATAGGTAAGCCAAGCTTAAGCTCAACTAACGCAACATTCATTTACATAGATCTGGATATTACCGAGTCAACCGATCTACTAAAGAGGTCAGCATCTTTTGCTTTTGTTCACTGATTTTACCCCTGATTTTAATTTCTTTATTCAATCATTTTTTCCCTCTTCTCCAAGCGTATTTTACTGCAGTATGTGATTGTTGACTTTTCATTTTTCCTTCTCCAGTTTTCAATTTATAATGAGAAAACTGGGTTTAGATTTTGATGAACTACAATCACTGACTTGGGTACAAGTACCGTTTATAACGCATACAATAAAGATGAAGGACATAAGATTTTATTTTTTTTCTATAATTATTACTTGATATTGCCAAAAAAAAAATTACACTTGCGCGCGTTTAACTGGGAAAATGATAATAGGTTCCCTTCCTTGAATATTACAGTCGTTGTTCATTGATGAAAGCTTACTACAGTAATACATTCATAAGCTCATAAATTCACATAATTGTCATAACTTTACATCTTCAATTCGTTTTCATTTCCGCAAGTGAATAGTTGATTGAAAAAATAAATTCTCATATTTCTGTTCTTTTTTCCCATTTATCTTGCTATGTTTTCCATATCTATCGCATATGAGCATTTCCGTAGATAGAACCACCTTTTTTATGTCGAATGTATTTGACGGTAATACTTTTGAAGACTGTGTAATAAACACACAATGGTTCCCTCAAAAAACATTGAACGATTATTTGTCTGATTTTTTGTACTACATGGGAAACTGTGCAAATTTCTTTTCAATTTTCCTTCTCTTACCACTTAGGCGTGTGTTTATATCTTCAAATAATTAGTTTATCTGTCTAAAACACTATTAAGCATTAAAACCTTTTTCCCACTTCTGCCTTTTTTTTTCTTCCCAACTTCCGCAAGCGAAAACTGCCTGCAGTTTGCACTGAAGACAGCCATACGAAATCTGTACTGACCTAATCGGTGACAAATGCATCTCCGAAATCATAAGCTCAGATCTTCCATCTGCATATCAGGTAAGGACTATACTAATCCTGATTATACTTATCCGTGCATTTAAAATTCGTTCATTTCTACACACTATCACTGCTATTTCCGTATACAAAAAGTTCATCACAGTAAGACGAAGATCAACACCGACAACTGTACCTGCCTCTGTCCATTTAATTTCCGCACCATTGTTTTCTTTTCACCTTCCCCTTACATTTCTCCCTGTAACACCTGTTCAATGAGGGTTGCCATTTACATATTTTCAACCTAACCAATTACAAAAAGGAAAGTAATGCTGTCCACCAGAAGTTCATTGTCAGCACTAAAATTAAATACTTATACAGTCCTTGCAGGTGACATATTACTTTCTTGCTCAACTCACTACTAATTAGGGAATAATAATAGTTTTACCTTCCTTTTGCTTTATCATATATTCGTCCCTCTGTACTTTTTCCCCACCATTACCTAATTTTCTCCCTACATTTAGACCATTGCACTTCCGCAACCACACTCTTCTCCATGATATAATGCCTTCCCAGCTTCCGCTAAACAAAGTAATAAGATCTTATATTTGCGAGAAATGCACGTATATTTGCTATTACTCCCTAGCTTTTTATTCTGTTATTTCATTCTTTCTAATATTTATATACTTTATTTTCTTCAGTGTATTACTATCGTTCAACAAGTTATTAACTTTTGGTTTTGTAAAGCCATTGAATCATACTATTTTATTTTAGCTCTGCCTTATACTCCACATGCATATATCTGTATGCCTCCGTATGTACATATATATAAATCAGTCTGCGTGTTTGTAAACTAAATCAAATCCTACGATTCGCTTTATCCCTACATAAAATCCTACATACTTACTGTGCTGCCTTATATCTTTCATTTCACCGTCCAACCATTCTTTCAAGTAATCTTTATACTCAAACTATTTTTCTGTTTAACACTCCATATACACTGAATTTTATCTCCTTTCTCGTGCCAGCTGCTACTGTAACCTCTTACGGTGGTTCCATTTACTAATCTGGATTTATCTGCCTGCTGATATGATTTCACCTCTATCCGCGCTCACTTATTTTTACATGTATATTTACTTTTACTACCTGTACAGATGCAGGTTATTCTTAAGTCGCTGGAGCGACCTAACGAGCTAAAGCACTTTGATAAATCGCTTGAACGACTTAGCGAGTTAAGCCCAGTTCCCTTAGGTCGCTCAAGCAAGATAACGACTTAATGAGTCGCATTGATTCTTAAGCCGCTCAAGTTTAGATCGCTCGTCCTTATGCCGCATGCTATCAACTTAAGCCGCATTCCTTAGGTCGCTGAAGCATAAGTCGCTTGTCATGAAGCAGTGTTGTACCCTTATATCGCTTTCAGTTATGTCGCATAAGTGTTTTAACTCGCGTGATGTTGTACTGTGTTGACTCATGTTGTGATAAGTTGTATGCCGTTGTATCTGTTATGTTGCAGGCTGTGTTGTGAGATGTCTTTGTTAGGTTGTGAACGACCTATGTTAGGTCATAGGTCACGTCCCTGTGTTAGGTCGACTGTGTGTTGTGTTGTAACCCTATTAATTTTAGTTGATTTTGAATAAAATTTGGTTCGTGCTTCTTACCTCCATTAAAATTGGTAGTTGAGTGTTATCTCTTATCTCCACCTTCGGCATTCGAGTGCGCTCGAATCAACGATTGTTGAAACCAATTCACGGAATCAAGTGCGATTGATCAACGTTCGAAGAATTGTAGATCTTCTCTCACGGCATCGTGCGTGATCAACGTGTAGAAGATTGCTAGAATCCGGTATCTTCGTGATCAACGGATTTGGACATTTGGGTATTCTTAAATTCACCGATTTATCATCGATTCACCGATTATTTCCGCTAATCATGTGAGATCCTGGACGGATTCGATTTACATCATCGAATTCGCTTCCTTGGCTGCATCAGTTTGGTATCAGAGCTAGATCGCAAGAAGTTTGCATCAGTTGGAGAATTGGCTTTCGAGAATTTGAAGTTTGGAGATCGGATTTGCATTGTTGAGAAGTTTGGTGTTCATCGTGTTAGCAGTGTGAAGTTTGAATTTTTGAAGATTTGTTTGAAGTTCAATCATGCCACCGAGACGAGCTCAACGTCATCGCAATGTTGATGTTTTATATGGAAGAGAAGATGCTGAACAAATGGACCAACAAATTAGTGATAAATTCAACAAGAAGTTTGATGAGGGAATTGGTCGATTAGAGAGAATAATGCTTGAAATGAATCAAAGTAAAAGAAGGGATTCATCTGAATCGAGCCATGGGGGAAATAGAGTTTCACCACATTCAGATCGGGAGAGAAGAGAAGATCATGATCGTAGAAATATTGACGATCGTGATAGGAATGTTGATGATCGTGATCGGAGGAATGTAGATCGAAGTGATGTTGGTGGTAGAAATGGTGGTGGTAGAGATGTTGGTGGTCATGATCGACATCGATATGCATCAGATTTTGATGAGGAGTTTGATGGTGGTAGTGTTCATGGTCGAAATCGAAGCCAAGAAAGAAATCATTCAGAGTATGATCACAAATGGGAGTCCGAAATGAAAATTGAAATTCCAAAATTTAAGGGTGGTATGCAGGTTGAAGAATTACTAGATTGGTTATCTAATGTTGAAGAGATCTTTGATTTCAAGGAGGTTCCGGAAGATCGTCGAGTGAAGTTGGTTGCTACTAGGCTGAGAGGGAGAGCTATGGCGTGGTGGCAGCAAACCAAACTTACACGAGAACGGATGGGGAAGTTGAAGATTGTTGCTTGGGAGAAAATGAAGAAGATGATGAAGGCTACATTCTTGCTTTACAATTATCAATCACTCATGTATCAGAGGTTGTAGAATCTGAGGCAAGGGACGAAGACTGTTAATGATTATGCTGATGAGTTTTATCAACTGATTGCTCGAAATGACATTATGGAGACGGAGGAACAATTGACTGCGAGGTTTGTTGGGGGGTTGAGGATCCAGATCCAGGATATGGTAAATATGTTTGACCCTAGATTTGTGGCTGAAGCGCACCAGAAGGCGTTGGCTTGGGAGAAGCAGGGAAGACGAGGAGGTGGTGTGTTTCCAAGTTCCAATACTCAGAGCAAGGGTGCTAGTGGGAGTTTCAATGTTTCTAAAGCTGTCAGTAAACCAGTTGTGAATGAAGTTGCGAAGGCGAAGGTCAACAACAGTTTCAAGTGTTATAATTGCCAGGAAGTGGGTCACAAGAGTAATGAATGTCCGAAACCGAAGAGGCGAGCTATGATTGCTGAAGTGGAAGGTGAGGAGGATAAATAGGATATCGCGTCGGGAGATGAAGGATGTAATCTAATGTTGAGGAGATCATGTTTGACACCGAAGCAGGAAGAGGAGGCTAGTTGGTTGAGGAGTAATATCTTTCAATCGACATGCACTATACTGGGAAAGATGTGTAAATTTGTGATTGACGCGGGAAGTTGTGACAATATCATTTCTACCGAAGCTGTGAGAAAGTTGAAGTTGAAGACGGAGAAGCATCCAAATCCTTACAAGTTAGCATGGTTAAGGAAAGGAGAAGAGGTGAAGGTGGACAGGCGAGTTCATGTTCCATTTTCTATTGGGAAGAAGTATAAAGATGAGATCTGGTGTGATGTAGTGGAGATGGATGTTTGTCACTTGCTTTTGGGAAGACCATGGCAGTATGACCGAGCAGTGCAGCATGATGGTCGAACCAATAGCTACAGCTTTATGTTTGAGGGTACTAAGATCATTTTAGTTCCGAAGAAGAGACAGCAAGGAGAGAGCAAGTCAGAAGAGATTGAGGAGCTGAAGACTTTGTTGACTTTGAAGGAGTTTGTTGAAAAAGTAGAGGAGAGTACAGAGGTGTTCTTGTTGATTGGACATGAAGCTACTGAATCTGTTGAAGTTCCAGAGGAAGTAAAGCCAGTGTTGGATGAATTCAGAGATGTGTTTCCTGAAGAGTTGCCAAAAGAGTTACCACCGTTGAGAGATATCCAGCATCAGATTGATCTTGTGCCAGAGGCGGCATTACCTCACAGGCCACATTACAGGATGAGTCCTAAGGAGCATAAGGAACTGAGAAGGCAGGTGGAGGAGTTGTTAGAACAAGGGCGTGTTCAGGAGAGCTTGAGTCCTTGTGCAGTGTCAGCCTTATTGGTACCAAAGAAGGATGGGACTTGGCGGATGTGTACGGACAGTCGAGCTCTAAACAAGATCACTATGAGATACAGGTTTCCTATGCTGAGGTTCGATGATTTGATTGATCAGTTGAGTGGGGCTGTTGTGTTCTCAAAGATTGACTTGAAGAGTGGATACCATCAGATTCGTATTAGACCGGGTGATGAGTGGAAGACTGCTTTTAAAACTAGGGAAGGTCTATACGAATGGCTGGTTATGCCGTTTGGCTTGTCAAATGCTCCTAGTACTTTTATGAGAGTGATGAACTAGATTTTCAGACCATTTATTGGGAAGTTCGTAGTAGTTTACTTTGACGATATATTGATCTATAGTGGGAGTATGGAAGAGCATATCCAGCATTTGCGAGAAGTGCTGTTGATTCTACGACAGGAGCAATTCTATGCGGCAACGAAGAAGTGCGTGTTCATGACGCATAGTGTTTTGTTTCTAGGATATGTTCTGTCGAAGGAGGGTATTCAAGTGGATGAAAGCAAAGTGGAAGCTGTCAGGAGTTGGCCACAACCCAAGACAATTACTGAAGTAAGGAGTTTTCATGGGTTGGTATCTTTTTATCGAAGATTCATTCCACATTTTAGCAGTGTGATGGCACCTGTAACCGATTGCATGAAAGGAAAGAAGTTCGTGTGGATAGAGGAAGTAGAGTTAGCTTTTGAGAAGATCAAGACACTTTTGACGACAGCACCCATTCTGGTACTGTCGGATTTTCAGATATTGTTCGAGTTACACACTGACGCTTCGAAGGTTGGGATTGGTGGAGTATTGAGTCAGAATTGAAGACCAGTTGCTTATTTCAGCGAGAAGTTGTCTGGAGCCAAGTTGAGATATAGCACTTATGACGTGGAGTTTTACGCAATTGTTCTAGCTGTGAAGCACTGGAGACATTATCTGTTTCGGAAGGAGTTTGTTCTTTATACGGATCATGAAGCTTCGAAACATTTGCAAGGGCAAGACAAAATTTCAGCTAGACACGCTTCATGGGTCGCGTATCTGCAGCAGTTTACTTTTGTTGTAAAGCACAAATCAGGGATGACGAATCGTGTAGCTGATGCCTTGAGCAGGAGGAATCATTTGTTGACGATGATGAAGGTTGAAGTGACAGGATTTGAACTATTACTAGAGTTGTTTAAGGAAGATCCTTACTTTGCGAAGATTGTTGAGAAAGTCAAGGATGGGAGTACTGATGAGTTTGTGTTGGTAGATGGATTCTTATTCAAGGGGAATCGATTGTGCATACCAGAGTGCAGCTTGAGAATGAAAATTGTAAAAGAGTTGCATGAAGAAGGACATGTTGGTCGGGATCGCACATTGCAGTTGATTTCTCAGTCTTATTATTGGCCCTCGATGAAACGGGAAGTTGAAAAGTTTGTTCGAAGATGTCATGTTTGTCAAGTTTCGAAAGGGACAGCTACAAATGCGGGTTTGTATATGCCTTTACCTGTTCCTACAAAACTGTGGGTTGATGTAAGCTTAGATTTTGTGTTGGGCTTGCCGAGGACTCAACGGGGAAATGACTCTATATATGTTGTGGTGGACCGTTTCTCGAAGATGGTACATTTTGTTGCTTGTAAGAAGACGGTAGATGCAGTCCATGTGGCACAGTTGTTCTTTAGAGAGATCTATCGCTTGCATGGTTTACCAGAATCTATAGTTTCGGACAGGGATACCAGATTTCTGAGTCATTTTTGGCTAAGTTTGTGGAAGATGGTGGGAACGAAACTGAAATTCAGTAGTGCTTATCATCCACAGACAGATGTACAGACGGAAGTTGTGAACAGATCCCTGGGAAATTTGTTGCGGTGTCTTATGAAGGATAATCTGAAGAGTTGGGATGTGAAGTTATGTCAAGCGGAGTTTGCACATAATCACGCTGTTAATCGAAGTACTGGATTCAGTCCGTTTCAAGGTCGCTCGGCCATTGTGTTAGGTCGCGTGAATCCTTAGGTCGAACCCCGTACACCTCTGCGTAGGCGATCTTATCTGAAAAAGTATTCAACAGAACTTCCACTTTGATGCATTTTGAGCTGATTTTCCTTGGATTTTGTTCACGTCTTCGAATGTGAATTTTTGTGATAGATTGTTTCAACAATCGCTTTATGACTTGTCACTTTAAAGATATATGAAGGTTTCAATACTAGTAGTAAATATTAAAACTCTTTCATCAAAGCGATTTCAACACTATTTTAAATATCAAAAGTTCGTTTTCTCAAACCAATTTCCAATCTACTAGTATATACAAGCCTTTACTTCACTCGAATGAGAAATCGACTAAACGACTTAGTAAAACGAGTGGTATGAAACGCTTGCGTTCACTTTGTCGGTTAGCTCTTGGACTTGTTCGATTGAACCCTTTGGTGACAATTTCCTAGTGAAGATCTACAGTTTGTTCGTAAATATTTAAGTTAAGCAAGTGGTTATGGGACATGAAGCTAAACTCATATATTTACTAGCTTAGTGTAATTGACACTTCTCGTTGATCATGACGATCATTTTATGATTTAGACTAGCAATTGTGCGATGTCTCTTTATTTGCAAGGTTAGACTAGACCGCATTGGTGTGATTCCGACTCACACATATCTCTTTGTCTGCAAGGTTAGTCTAGACACCATTTGTGTGATTCCACTCACACATACCTTTTTGTTTGCGAGGTTAGGCTAGACACCACTTGTGTGATTCCACTCACACATACCTTTTTGCTTTTTGGTTAGCCTAGACCTCAATTTGTGTGATTCCGACTCACACATATGGGGTAGCTTCCCATGGTCTTCGGACCGTCATGTGATAGGCCTCTTTCTCTTTTTATGATTTCTGGATTTCTCTTTTTATGATTTCTGGATTTTTATGTCATTGACTTGTTATGAGTACAAGTTTAGGGTATGATGCCCTCTTTGGATCTTTGAGAAGATTCTTGTGATATTGATCATTTCTCATCGGTTGATCTCCTGTTGATCATCATTTTCATACTTATAGTAGTATGTCAGTATGGATATTTTATGTTTATGCCATATCTTTTATTTTATATCATGTCATCTGATATTTATAGCTAGACTGATCCGTTTATTATTTTCTTAAATAATACTCGGATCAGACCGAGATGTTACAGGTGCTTCTGCTTGACTTCCTCCCGGGATTTGCTACTCTGACTTTTGGCTAACTATTTAGTTTAGCAGTTTTTTTGTTGTATACACTTGAGATATGGACTCATAGTTGTATTCTTTTGGTATAGCACGTGTTGCTATTCTTTTGTATTATTGTGGATCTTTTTGACCACTACTCTGATGTACACTTTCATGTGTTAGTTATATATTCATATCTTCTTCCGCCTTTGTGATATGGATGTCTGTGACTGATTTGTGTTATGTTTATTTCTATGTTTGTTTCCGAAGATTATTTTATAGCCACCGTGTGATAAGCAATTACATGGATGGTCGCTCCTCAACAGCCTTATTCTCCGTGCTAGTTGACAGCACTACATCGTAGTGTTCTTGGTTAGCGTGGGTATAGAGGTGGGGCGTCACACACGGCATCGTGCGCGATCAACGTGTAGAAGATTGCTGGAATCCGGTATCTTCGTGATCAACGGATTTGGGCATTTGGGTATTCTTAAATTCACCGATTTATCATCGATTCACCGATTATTTCCGCTAATCGTGTGAGATCCTGGACGGATTCGATTTACATCGTCGAATTCGCTTCCTTGGCTGCATCAACTCATTTTCCCATCTTTTTGACACCACTACTCCGAGTTCACTTCGAATAATTATGCCACAAATAAATAGGCCATATACTTCAATTTAACTTCTCCCCACAAACTAATTACCTTTTGAAATTCAATAGTTATGAACTCAAAAGTTGTTGTTGCAAAGCATTAGATCAAGTCCGTCTAAAACCTTACCAGGAATACACACCAAAAATACCTTTTTAGCCCAACCGTGCATAATGATGCGTGCAATGTTTGAAAATTTCTTCCTCCGCCACACTGTTCATCGCATGTACTGCCTTAACATTTTTTATTTTATGACCACCTATCATAATACAATGTTCAAATATTTATTAAAATTCTTATTTTACCCACTTTACAATATTCTCATTTTTTCTTTTCATACTCTACTCACTTTATTAATCAAGTAGGAGATTCCAATTCATTAATGTAATACTTCCATAACGTAGCAAGCTATACCTCTATTTTTTTGGGGAAAAATCTTCATCTTCGATGCAAAAATAATAGGCATTAATCTGGACAACAAATGGGAATACTTATCCTGCAACGTTTGCAAATCCCATATTGGCAACTATGGGCCTAACAACTACTGTAACAAATGCGAAAGAGAAATCGAATTCCCAATGCATAGGTAACTAGCGGCACTTTTACATCAACGTATATATCTCACTTCAATACTCATCATCCTCTTTATGTTCGCACCTCCTAGGTTCCGTTTGGAATTAATTGTTGACGATGACTCTGCTTCTGTTCCTATAGTCCTCTTTGACAAGGTGGCAGAGTTTCTTCTCAAGCAGAAGGCCGAATATTTATACCAAATTCAGACAAATGAGGTACTTCCCTAGGTTCATAAAGTTCTTCATACAAGTATTATACACTACATTACATAAAACCTCTTATCTCCTTTCTTCTAGCTTTTAACTCGATATTTTACATTAACAAACCCTATATTTTACTTACAGCCTGTAAGTGATAAGAGAGTTACAGGCATTCTCGACCAAGTTATCGACCGAACTGAAAATTTTCAAGCTAGACTTGATACATTTATTAACACGAGTGGAAGGGAAAAATGACTCCAACAAAAATAACTCCAGCTCCTGTTGACAACGGTGCTAGGCCACCCGAACCAAGCAATACTAAGGTACATTTGTCGTCCCCCTCATATATATGCCCACTTGCCTGCAAGATGTTAAACCCCCTATGCTTTCCAGTTATATGTGCATTTGTTTTTCTCTTCCTAGCCCATAAATTTTCTAACTTACTTAAACACTCGCTAACAAGCCACCAAACTACAGGTTCCCGGTTTCTCTGACAGCAAGGTCACTTATATCAAAGGAAATGCTAGGAAGAAAAATCATACGAATGTCATGTAGCTTTTCTTTTCTGTCTTCAAGCATCTAGACTAATGCAAACTGTTGTAATGCATGTCACTATTATGTTATCTGTTGTCTGTCGTATGTTGCATGTCTTCTTTTCATTGTCAAATAAAGCATTACAACCTTCTGTCCACTATATCTGTCTCCATAAACTAACAAATAGCACTGACAATCACAAACTTCTTCCCTGACTTGGGAAACGACTAACTATTTCATAATTATTACTATTCACCTTACCTGAATACTGGTTACACAAACTCATTACCAATGCAAAGATAATGTACAACATGTTTACCATTTGTAAGAAATCGCAACACAATTAACTTAAAGTTAATTTATCCATTTATCCTACGTTTCTCACCATGGTTGGATAAATGGGTTAACTGTTGTGAACTATTTTTGTAAATCGTACAAAATTACAACATATAAATTATTTTCTATCCTTTATACATATCCATCATTATTATAATAATATATCACTAGATGTCATCGTAAATCCCCACATTTTTGGTTTTAACATCACCACAGTTATGGTTTTGGCATCACCAAGTCGAAAAACTTTTATACATTCAGTATTTATGTTTGTTACCTAAAACCTATCTACTGCAAGTTCAGTTTTCGCTTATAGTTGAACATTCACTTTTCCACCCTTATTGCACAAATATTTCACGATTAAATTTGGGCCACAATAAAATTGTTTTCCCATTAATACATTTATGTTCTCCTAAACTCACTACAGAATTTATGCCTTACTTTACTACCGGTGTTACAAAAATACTTCTGTATTTATGCCATTAGGTGACAAAACTATAACCCCTACAACATAAAACAATTAGGTCCGGTAACACTACTAGAAAAATGCTAAATACCGACGGAGGGGGGCGACGGCTTCCGACGGGCCGTCGGTGGCCCGTCGGAAGCCGTCGGAAATTTGCGAAATACAGGCTCAGCCGAGCCTTCTTCCTCCTCATTTTTCTTACGAAAATAATTCACCATAAATCCCCAAATCTCTTCCCCAAGCTTCCAATCATCAATTTCGAGCTTTCGGATCCTCCCCGGCTGCATAATCAACGTCTATTGCTCTCTAGGTCAGTATAATCTCTTATTTTTGCCAAAAATCTAATTTTTACCCTAAATTTAGATTTGCATAATGTAACATCCCGCTATTTTGGACCATTCAAATCGACAATAAATCCACACATGTCTGACTTGAATAATTCAAAATATCAGTTTGTTAATTTAAATTTGGCAAAACTCAGAATATACAGTAAATAAATCAATCACAGAATCACAGACACAGAGTAATACTATAATACGCAGCGGAATAGATAAAATAGTAGTTCATGAAGCTACTATATAAACATCAGAGTTAAATAAAATACAACAGAATATCTCAAATGTAGTGAAGTCTCCAATACAACAGATGACTTCTCTGAACGAATCAACTAGAAGAGCTGAAAGCTGAGGCGATAGTTGGATCTCCAAAGGAAGCTCCAAACTCCAAAGGTGAGTCTCAGATGCTGTATCACTCGGTCTGACCCGAGCGTAAAGCAAAACACAAAACACTCGAGTCAGGATTAACATTCTTATATAAATAAATCCAACTCAAGTGAAATATCAATTGAAATACGAGTAACTTAAAGAATGTTGGGATAACCATCCTCTAAGGATCTTCAGAACTATCTACAAGGTGGAAATATACATTTTAACACCGTGGTCATTTCAATTAAATTTATACTTCAAAACCCAATATCATTTCATTTTAAATATATATATTTTCCAAAATAGTATATATATATTAAATGATTTGAAAAGTAAAGTATTTAATTTCCTCAAGTCTAGCAAATCGATTCAAATCAACTTCAAATTCCAAATTCAAATTTATTCAAAGCTCAATTCATCAATTTAATTCATTTCTAAACAGATCATTTAAATTTTCAATATATTTCAAAGCTTTAATATTCAACATTTTCAAAGTTAAATTTAACAGTTTCATATAGCTCTTGATTTAACTTCATTATTATTTAATCAGGGAATATTCACTTAATAAATTCAATATCATTTAACTAGCCTTAAATTACATTTTTACTAAATATTTCCTTAAACTTTATTTAAACAAGAAATATTCATTAAATTACTTAAATCAAAACCCGAGTTATAAATCATATCTTACATCTCAATTTCAATAAGTTTCAAATCGGTTTAATTAAATAAAATTCTTTATTGAATACAATTTCAACTAAATTCAAATTACCTTCCCAGTCTTAACTTATTCAAATTATTACTAAATCTATTTTGAAATATAAATTTTAAATACTCAACCATATTATATGTATTTAATCAATCATTCCCATTTTTAATATTATAATTAAATCTATATATATATTATTACTATTTATATATAATAATTTAAGAATCAACATTTGTTAAAACCATATATTTCTTTCCAAAACCATAGAATTCAATTTCAACATATTTATATATATATGGACCAACGGTGTTTGTATATATATTTCTCATATGGTTAAGTGATACGGATATTTATCATTTCAATCCGAAATTTAAATATATACGGGTAGATATCATTTCGACCCGTAATCCAAATTCAATTCAAATGAAAATCGCTTGGGTTTATCATTTCAACCCATAACAATTTTCTCCTATTCTAAAGTCCGTTCGGGTATGTATCATTTCAACCCATAGTGAATTCTATACTAACAGGGAACTTGCAGAGTGATAACAGATAATATAAAATATAACAACAGGCATATATCATCAATAAATAACAGATACTGGTGTCAGATGTCATAGGTGAACATATACAGATAATAGTAATAACAAGCATATAAATACTAGATACTGGTGTCAGATGTCACAGGTGAACATATACAGATAATAGCATATATAACAATTTAAATAACTACAGCATCATATTTCAATTGTCGTTTCAATTGAAATCAAATTTAATAAATACAAGAATGTTAATCATGAGTGATTGCTCACCTTTCGAGGCTAGAGACGAACGAAATTGAGAAGAGTTACGAATCCAAGCACGAATTGCAAAGTAAAGCTAGATTGGAACGAATTCGACGGACAAGCTGATAGATAAGAAACCGATGAGAACAAATCAAAATCAGTTTTGATATAAACTGAAAATATGTACATTATTATTATATTATATATAATTATATTTTCAAATTGTATACAAATACAAAAATAAAATAATATATTAAATTAAAGATTATTGTTTATATTTAAAACGCAAATATAAAATAAAACCTTCCAATTCTGTTATAAATAACATACTATACTGTATATGAAATCTGGCATGTAACACTTACTGGAAACACGAATACACTATATATGTTTACAAATATAAATAAAAATCCATATTATATATTAACCTATATGAGTAAATATTTATATACTAACAGTAAACTAAAACTACAAGCACAAGCTGAAAACAAATATATAAAGTTATACATATATGCTGCTCTGAAACTGTTTTGTAGTCAAAACATGTAACAGCACTAAAACTTTAACATTATATAAATAATTCTGTAAAAATCGTGTACTTAGAAATCAAACAGAGAATATATTATATACTTACCTAAACTTTAGCAATTTAGATTATATAGCATCAAACCCGAAAGAATATAATTTAAAATGTACTTTACTACATATATAACTCATACACTTAGTATATTTTATAATTCAACTAAACTAATAGACAGTACATCCTATAGGTAAATTAATATATATAGCTAAAGTATGGTATCTCTATCATAACAGCTAGTATATGTACTTTAAAATCTAAGTATATATTTTTTTTTTATATAACTGTAAATAACATATCCTATCTTAAAAAACATATAGTATCTATATATATACACCCGCAACACCCACAAAATTCACTTTCCAATATAAAATATAATTCGACAAAACCCAAAATATAAAACAACTTTGTATAAATCAAACCCATATAACTCATATATTAACATTCATATAGCAAACCATATATATAAACTATATATATATCTTTAAATATCAAGACTAATATATATACATATATAAACTGCAGCTGCTATATAACTAGCGAAAATATATATATATACGAGTTAACTGACATAATATGTGTTATACAAAATCAAAACTGGGTAGCTAGAAATGTTTGTATAAATATACCTGCACGTATATATTATATATGCATGGCCAGTGCATAAGGAAAGGAGGAGGGTGAGCGCGTGAGGTGGGGCCGAGCGTGGTGGTGGGAGGAGCAGCTGGATTCACAGCTACGCCTGGTTCCGTGGTTGGAAGAGCAAGGCGCGATCCTGGGTGGAGCGCCATAGTCGCCTGGACGCGAAGAAGGACAAGTGGGGTCGCGTGGAGGGGACGGTGAGAGGAAGGCGAGGCGTGGTGGTTGCTTAGGCACGTGTGGACGCTGTGGGAGGATGGGCGAAGCTGGCAGCGGTGTGGGTCGTTCATGGGAAAAAGGCGGATTGGGAGTGGTGGTCGGTTGGGTCAAGTTGTCAGGCGTGAGAGCAGATGTGGGAAGGAAAGTGGCGGAGCAGGGTCTGGGTGATAGGATGGCATAGGCGGATCCAACGGAGGAGGTAGGCTGAGCGACAATGGTGGCGGGTTGGAGACTCACGGGTTGAGGGAGGAACAGGGTGGGTCTCGGCTAATTAAAAGTGGGAGGCAGAGATGTTGAAGGCGACAAAGGAGATAAAGGAAATGAAGAGAGTGGAGAGAGGGAGGCGGAGCAAAAAATGGAAGAGGATTTGACAGAACAAATTATATAAAATAGATGTAAAAGAAATGGTAAACATCACCCCTATATTCAGCTGACACATTAAAGAAAAATTTGAACCGTTACCAATTTCAAAACAATGAAGAATCGAAACGATAGGTGACGGTTTGGCTATGATTCAGCTGAACTTTCAAGACAAATTAATATATGTTTGGGCAGCATGTTTCAATTGCAATTATGAAATGGTAAGAAATTGGAAAGTCACAAATTTGGGTACCGTTACAACGGAACGTTTTATCGTTTCCGTCGCGTACCGGGACTCAAAACACAGAAATAAATATACCGTAGAGATCAGCACGACGTGACGATCAAAACGGTATACAGATACTAGTGGTACGATCATTCGATCGAAAGTCGATAATCGGTACCGAAAATGCTGCTATTTGCCAGAATTAAGATAAACGGAGCAGTAGAAGTCCAAATTTGGAAAACGAATTTCGCAGTCTGATTCAGAATGATCTGAATAAATTTTCTCCTGTTGACATATTTTGGTTTCGGAAAACTTTTAAATTCACTGTTATTAACCGGTTTGATTTGAAATGAAATTTCACAGGAAAATAAACTTCAATATTATCAGATGAAAATTTACCAGTTGCTATATTAAAATAGACGTATTCCAAATAATAAATTTTTAATTTCAAATTTTATTGTTTAAAATTTCACATTAATTTAACAAATAAAATCACTAAAAGTTTTGGGTCGTTACACTCTCCCCCACTCAAAACTTTTCGTCCTCGAAAAGGAAGGAGGTAGAAGAATAGAAACAACCAGACAGAAAAGATAGGTTGAAAGTCAAGATTAAACAATTTATTTGAACAATATAAGTTTTACTTAAATTTTGAAAACTTCATTTGCAATTCAATTATCTTATATCCTTTAAAACCATTCAAAAAAAATCCATTTGTAAAATTTCTTGCTTCCCTTTATAAATACTATTTATATGTTTAAATGACACCTTTATAAATATATGAAAACCATTTGAAAACAATTATTTACATTATTGCTTATATTTACAAGAAGTTATTTGAAAACATTAAATCCATAATTCATAAATTTTTAAATTTTATCTCGAAGTACTTTCAAATATTATTAATAAATCAGTAATCATTTTCTTTAAATATGTTTTATTTAATTAATAACTTCTAAAATATTTATAACACTAAAGTTTTTTTTCTATTAAACCATATAGTATATAAATAAACAATATTTAAAAGGATATAGTCAACAAGGAGAAGAAAGAGGATTTGGAAAAGCAGAATATAGGTGAATAAATAAAGCTGAGCAGATAAGGTAGATTCAAGGAATAGTATCGGCCATGAATAGTTAATTTAGGACCATAAGGGTTTTGATTCCAAATATTGATACAAAATTTTCTTTGTTGGTAATACTTTTATTATAAAATACCTTTATAGCGAAACAAATTTTCTTTCGAAAATACTTTTATAACTCGATGTTTCAACAAGTTTATCCTTGTTCCTGTAGACTCTGGTAGTGCGTTGATCAGGCGCAAAACTAGAATTCTCCAAGTACTTAGTAGACTTGTTTCAACACCCAGTGAAAATACTGGGAAAAACTTTTAAAATCAGATATGGAAAGTACAATCCAAACAAAACAACAACAACAAAACCTTTGTCTAACCATGGTTCGCAGATACACAATGGTTACGCCTGGATCCCCCAGGAAACAATCCATATCCGTAAGCTTTCTCAGCCCTGCGAGTTACGCCATGATGACTAGTAGAATGCAGGATACACAATGGTTATGCCTGGATCCCCCAGGAAACAATCCGTACCCCCAGGCAAGACTCAGCCAAGCATTTGCGCTACTATTCGCGACCTACACAGATTGCAGGATACACAATGATTACGCCTGGATCCCCCAGGAAACAATCCGTACCCCTAGGCAAGACTCAGCTAGGCAGTTGCGCTATGCAGTCACGAGAGAAACATAAGACCATGGGTAACGCCATGGAATTCGAAGGACACTCGAGTATCATATCCGGAAAACCAAAAATCAGAGAGAATAATATCGATAGAATGAATCCAAGATGTGGCCACAAATCGGATATCAAGCAGAAGGCACTTTCCATATCTTTACTTCGAAAATATGTATCATATAGTACCTTTTCAAATCACTTTCAAATATCGTACTTATATAAAATCCATTATACATAAGATTTAATTTTCAGATCAAATACTTTTCCAAAATCAAAAGTATATCAAATCATACTTATATAGACTTTAATTATATAAGATTTCACTTTTCAAATTGAGTACCCTTTTCAAATCTATAGTTTTCGAATCAATTTCATACTCATACAAATCACTTTTATATAAGTTCGACAACTCTCAAATCAAGTGTTTAGTAACATAAGGTTCTCAAATTTCAATTTGTTTCAATATCAGTTCAATTTCAAAATCACATACAATTTCACCAAATTATTTCTTCTCAAATTAATTATCTTTAGTTTCAAAGTTTCCAAAATAATAGATTTAGAAAATAAATCCAAATTTCCAAGTCAATAATTTAAGTCAACCAATTCATTTCCAAAATCAAATGTTTTCAAAATCATCTTATACTTACGTAAGGTCTATCTTATATAAGGATCAAATTTTTCAAAATAAATTCCGCTGTATGAAGAGCCATATGGGATTGGATATCTTTGCTTTTATGGGTTATATATCTTTGTAATTTAAATTGGAAATTTTCTTTTAGTAAGCAAAGATATTCTAACTCGACAGCTTTCAATTTCAGCGTCAAAATATATCAATGATATTAAAATATAAGATGTACATACGTCATCATTTCACAGAATCACATTTGATCGCTCGCTCGATCACACAAGTTCGCTTTCGAACAAGTATTGTCCATTCGACTTCCCTAATGCGGATTTCGATATGGTTTCTCGACTAGAAGCCATCAGTCTCCTTGCATAGCCATATACTATGATAGAGAATTCTAGAATTTAGCCCAAAATCCATATCAAATATTCGCCATCAAAAATCGAATGAAAAATTCTAACACGAAATGGTGTAATCCACCCCGAACTTGTGTACTCCAACTTGGATCAAATTAATTATGCGAATAAAACAGCATACGTACAACTTATATATTTATTCCAACTTGTTGAATATATAGTTTCATAAAGATGTTATTAAGTTAAAACATTTAAACTAAACTTTATTCAAAATATTTTGAAGACCAGATTCTTTTCAAAACATTTCAAATCTAAATTTCATATTAGAAAATTTTAAATTTTCCTTATTCATATTCTTAACAAAACAGTTTCAACTTATTTAAATCATATTACTTCATACTTAAACATTCAAAACAAATTTATATACTTTATCAAATAATTCATACTTTTCAAAATTTCTTAGCTTTGAAAAGTTAACCTTGATTTGGAAGTGCTCGAACCTTCAAAATAGTTGAAGAAATCATTTTCAAATTCAAGAGTTGGAAATCAGCAAAAATCAGTAAATCAATTTTAATAGATAGGGTTATATCAAATTCGAAACTCGAGGACTGAACACAGGCTTTCTTTAAATCATTTCAAATATATATATATATATATATATATATATATACATATATCTTTCGAATATCAAATCTTACTTCGGAATTTGAAATCATAATGGTTTCACAAAATCACTCGCATAGCAAAGCTACTGAAGTGGCCTATCCCTCACTCTGAAACTCGAAAATCAATGTCGATGATGCATGTAACGACCCCGAAATTTAATTTAATTTAAATTGATAATTAAATTAATTTTTGAATTAGATTTGTGAAAATAATCAATGCGGTGAAGCGAGTTTCCCCGATAGCCAAGTATATTTGTATAAATCGTTTAAAAATTTAAATATTGTATATATATGAATATATATGTATACGGGCATGTATAAGTTATAATTTAAAACAAAGCAAAGATAATAGAATATCTTTGTACAAATGAACTTAATGCAATATCTTTAGCATACAAACACATATATCTTCAGCCGTGCTTGATGTACAAAACAATTAAATACAAGTATTCAAATAAAAGCAAGATCCTAAGTACACTTACACAAATCATATCTCAGCCGAGTTAGCAAGAGTAGGCAAGAAGAAAAGAAAAATAAATATCTATATACAAACAAGTCTAAGTGCATACAAGAAATATATATGTGGATAAAGATTGTAAAGGAAGCCACCACTATCTCACATTTGGTACAGCCGAAGGAAATAAAAATGTATATGGTACAATGCTAATTAATGCAGCCCCAAACTAGTATTTCCATCAGCCTACAAACAAGAAATATCACTGGCTATAGTACAAGGAAATATAATCACTTGTACAACCATCTCAGCTTAAACAAAATAATACATCAACCTGTAAGCTTCTTTCCATATATCAACTTCTTCATTTTTCTTGGTTCATCCATCACAACTAAGTAACTTCTGAAGTAAGGTTCGAATATAAACAACACAAATTCAAATGCAAAACCAGAGATCAAAGTGAAAGATTTCAACTTTGCAACTTTTAAGCCTGTTCAAGAAAGGCTCTGTTCTTTCTTCAACAACACGGTGAGTAACATTTTTCTTTAAATTATAACTTAAGTTAAATATGGTTGAATGTGTTCTCTGTGATAATATGTATGGTTAACATACAAGTATAAACTGCTGCGAATAATTTAGTTGTAAATATATACATTGTTCACTGTTGTAAAGTTGAGGATCCCTGTTCTAGTTTTCAGGCTCAAACTTGGTTCAAAATTTATTTGATCTCGATTCAACCCATGCTCAGACTTAAGTCTTGAACAAATATGTTTGCTATACCATAAACTTTAGTTTTAAAAATTTGTTTAAGTGAACAAACTTGTGATATCACTGGAAATGCTCAAAACTACAGAACCATCTTCATATATGGTAATTTTCGAGTTTCTTAATTCACAATTGCATGAATATAAATTGAATACGCATACTTAAATGTGAATTTTAAAGCAAAGATTAAAATTTTTAGTGATCAAGATTTTGAGCAGTTTGTAGTTTCCTGTTATTGGCATTTCGAGATGCCGGGGTTGATCTAGGCAACTGGAAGGAGTGGATTTCTTTCTGGAGGTAGAGGAGTCTGCCGTGGGTTGAGGAAAAATGGTCGGAGGTTGATCAAAGCCTTGTGGAGGCGGCGGCGAAGGTTTAAAATTTTTAAACCTAGTTTGGTGAGGTTTGACATCCTCGTCTCGTTCTCCGCCTACGATGTATCGAGTGCCACGCGACCTTGGGGTTTGGGGGAGGGAAGGGAGATGAGTTCGCGGCAGGAGTTGGGTAGCCGCTGGTGGTCGGAGCGTGGAGCAATCGGTGATGACAGGTTTTGGTTTGAGGTTGGGTTACTGGTTCCAGGTTGGCTCGTACGTTCGCATTTCGATTTCGAATCGATGATGGTGGGTGGTTGCTCGAGTAGGGATGTTTGGGCGATGGGTGGTTCAGGAAGATCATCGGAGATGATCGGCGAAGTTCATCGCCGCAGTACACGTGCACGTACACGTTTTATCAGCTCTGGGTTTTTTTGGGGAAGGCATGATTTTTCACTCGGGTTTTACTCGAGTCATTCGAGTATATTACTCGAAGCAGGAAGGGATTGACTCGAAGTCATTTTAGTCTGGGCTCAGAGCTGTTTAATCCATTTGAGTATGTTGTGTTCCAAGCCTTTGTAAAACAAGCCTGGCAGTTCCAGATCTTTTGAATTCAATATAAAATTTGAAACAGGATTTAAAACCAAGTTTAATTAGAATTTTTGAATCTGAATTCAATTTGAATTTGAATCTTAGGTTTTGAAAATAAATAAAGTATATAACTTTAAATAATGTAAATAAGTTAAAGGTAAAGCATACTTAATGATATGAAAATTTAAAGGGGAATTTAGTTAAATCTTTAAATTAGAATTTAATGATTGGATTCATTTAAGTTAATAAGTTAATTAAAATGGATTGATAAATTTAATTAATAACTGGATTAATTAAGTAATTATGAGTTTTAAACTCATTAATTAAGTCTTGAGTAAATTAATTAGGAATAATTAATTTGGAGTTAAGAATCATTAATTTGATAAGGTTGGATTTTGAATTAATGGTGGAATGTTAATGAATCAATAATTAAAGGTTAATTAAGTTACATTTAAAAACTTGAATTAATTAAATAATTAATGGTTAATTAATGGGTCATTAAGGATTAATTAATTAAGTTAATTAATTAAGGAATTATAAATTAATGAAGGTGATTAAGGAAAGATAATAAATTAAGGGCTAATTAATCAATGTGATTTATTAGGGATAATTAATTTAAGGTTAATTAATTAATTATTAATGATTAGTTAATGAATGATTTCAAGGATAATTAATTATATTGGTTTGTAATTAATTAACGATTAATTAACCCGGATTTGAAATTCATAAGTAATTAATCAAATTTGAATAAATCAGATAGTTAACTGACCTTACTTATGAATGTTTGGATTCTATTGAATGACTTGATTGTTTGATATCCCTGATATGTGATGCTTTGTGATACATCCTGATTTATGTTGTGATCTGTAGTTTACTCACCTGTATATTATCTGTGATCTGTGAATGAACGATAAGCGTTATAGTTTATATCGCTTATCAACTATATTTCTGTATTCTGATATGTGATGATTCATTGTGCTGCACTATTGTGTAAAACCCCTTGACTACACCTTTACACACACAAATATGGATTTCACGTGGAAATCGGTTAAGTCACAGATAATTTAAATTTAATGTTTTTGGAATTGAAATTTTAATTTCAATTGATTTTGAAATTAGAAATTTGGGTTTAATATGGAAAGCTTTTGAAATGGAATTTCAAAGATAAAAGTTATTTTGAATAACTTAATCGAGTTTTGAAATTTAAATAATTTGATTTAAATTTGAATTCAAGTTTGAAATTGAATTCTATGATTTGAAACTAGGGATTAAAGGGGTTGTACAAGTTATATATGGGTTAAACTATTTTAAAGTATTGGTTTGGGAATTTGAAATTAATTCAAGGGTTTTGACTCGTGTAAATATAACTGGATTTTCCGAAACGGAACTATTTGTTTTCAAATAGTAAAAGCTTTCACATAAGAAAGGATTTCCAAATTGTGTTGAACGGTTTCAAGTTTGAAATAGAATTGAAATGTTTTGAAATTTATGAAATGAGTCTTTGATTCAAAGACCGAACGAGTTAATCTAACTTGAAATAAAATTGTTTTGAAAGGCTATGAATGAATCTTTGGAAACGAGTTTTGAGAGCTATGAGTTAAATCTTTGATTTAAAGATTTAACGAGTTAATTCAATTGAAATGGAAATCGATTTGGAAAATCTGTGAATGAATCTTTTGTTTAAAAGATAAAAATGTGGAAAATTGTTTAAACCATTTAAGGTTGTTAAAATGAATCTTTTTGGTTTAAAGATTTAAAAATGGTAATTTGTTTAAACCATTTGAAGGAAAGTTTTGGGTAATAAGTTGTGACTTAATTGAAATCCCAATATCCATATGTTTTTAAAGTATTGCGCTCATTATTCGGTTTAGCCGGGAGAGGACCTTTGTGTCATATAACCCGTTCCGAATACTGATACGTCGTATATGGATAGCATTTGAAGACCGGTGGTGAAGACCGGATATTTGCGAAAACGAAAGGACAACTCGTCGAATGTCTCTGCATCGACTGGCCCCGATATAGAGATTTTATCACCCTTTGTGATGGGAAGTCCGGACGGGATCGTGAATACCCGGATTTGCAAGGGCTTCGTAAGAAGTGCCTTCGGTTCTGTTCGAACCCGGAACAGACTTGTATGGTTACATGTCTGACATTACACTTTGAGATATAAAGCCGATTTCTTTCAAATACATTTCTGTTGGTGGCGGAGAATTTATTCTCTTATCTTAACACCCTTCTCTGAGACGTACGAGCTCAGAGGTTATGTAGTTGAAATTTATCAGCGATATATCCCAATTTGGTAATGTGGCATGCTGAGTGTTGCTGTGTGATGATCAGTGTTTGATCATTTGTGATATGATCATTTGTTTGATCATTTATCTTTGTGATCATAGGTTGATCATCTGTTGACCCAAAGCATGGCTTTTTGAAAAAGCGTAGCTTTGTGGACGAGACTTCGTCAGGGCCTCACAACCCGAAAATGGTCGAAACAGGAATGTTGCGGCAAGGTTATGAGGGTCGCTCCCTTTAGGGTATGTCATTTCCTTCTGGAAAGGGGTGGTATCATGGTATGGAGCCCAGATACTTACTCATGTGGATACACTTTCTTTATGATGTGTGATGTTGGATACCGAGCTCGGATAAAGGTCCCAAAGGACCGGGAGGTGGCATATTCGTGAGTTACCTGTTACAGGGGTAACCCGGCCTTGTTTGGCAGAGAGCAGTTTGTCTCTCGGGGCGTCCCGCCAGAGGCGTTCCCATGCGGCGGAAGGAAGTTCCTTAGCCTGACCATTTGTTGGAAATCCAAAGAAACAATACGCGACGTGTACGGTTTTAGTTGTATTACCTGCTATGGAATGTGGCGGTAACCTGCTATTGAACATAGTACCTATAGTAGGCATACGATACTGGTCGTATGTTGGCTAAGATTAATATTATACTTTCGAAATGTTTCTACACTATGCACTAATAATAATATCAAAAATGATTTGATTTTGCGTAGTAAGCATCTTTGACTATCATAAGAAGAAATCTCCTCCAATTCTGCGTTTGCATTGTGTGTGTGGCGGGAGGTCTTATGGTAGTTTCATTTTCTAAAAGCATTGCGGATTTCAATGTTTAAAACCTTTTGTTGATTGTTTAAAGATAAACTGTTTTTGTTGCTCACACCAGTCCCATGACTGATCCGGAGTTTATTGTTCCCTTCCTAAACTCTGGGTGCTCATAATTTTCCACACGAGCAGTCTAGAGTTGGGTTTCTTTTCAGATATTCAGGTTTAGTAGATTATCTGGAGCTAGTTCATTCATCGGAGTTGCTTATCTTGGAGTTGTGGATTCATTCTTGTCTGAAGATCATTTTGGAGTTATCATTTCTATTGATATTGTTCCGCTGCTGTTGTTATTTTTTTTTCTTTTCCGTTGCTATTTCTTGTATCATATCTCTGATGTATTGATATTCATTGTATCACTCTGTTGTATCAGATATTGTATATCAATGTATTATTCTTTTCTTCCGCTGTGTTATTTACTTAATGTTGTTATAGCTCCGGCGAATCGGATTTGAACGATCGAATCTGCGGCATTCTAGTACAATGTGAAGTACGGATGTTGATTTTCAAGCGGGCAAAATCGTATACGTTACATTTGGTATCAGAGCTAAGGTTGAACTTTAGCTCAGGAGTATAACACGTTAAGTAGCTCATTAGAGATAGAGTGAAGTAAACTCTAGAATGAGTATCCTCAGATATCCGTTCGAATGTCTCAGTAAATTCTCTTACTATCCACTGATAGTGAGTATGAGTGCAAGAAGAGGATGTGATAGGGGACAGGGGAATACGACTATAAATGGTCAATATCTTGTAACAACAAGGAAATAATCTTTTCTCTATCAATCTCTTTTGTTCAGCATTTTCTTCTCAATTCTTCGATAGTTTCTGGTAGATCCAGGAAGAAAATTCGATATATTAATATGGGACATAAACTCCGGATAGGCCAAATTGTTTGTTTGGATGAATTGTTTGCTTTGATTGCTATGGTTGATAGGTATACTTTAGTTCTAAACTGAAAATTTTGAAATTGTATCCATATATCTATCTATTCTTTGGGTCCGGATATATTCTACGAATGGTTAGTTATCCTTTCGAACTGACCGATGCCCCTGCATATTTCGTAGATCTGGATAACCCGAGTATTTTGTTGATTGTTAAACAGATTCGTTCTCATATCTGATTTTGATATTCTGATTTGGTAAGCCAAATGCAGAATCAATGTTCAGTTTGATTAAATGAAACATTCTTCATCTGTCTTTGTTTTCGTGCCTGCGAATTTCGAGGACGAAATTCTTTTAAGGGGGGAAGTCTGTAACGACCCCGAAATTTAATTTAATTTAAATTGATAATTAAATTAATTTTTGAATTAGATTTGTGAAAATAATCAATGCGGTGAAGCGAGTTTCCCCGATAGCCAAGTATATTTGTATAAATCGTTTAAAAATTTAAATATTGTATATATATGAATATATATGTATACGGGCTTGTATAAGTTATAATTTAAAACAAAGCAAAGATAATAGAATATCTTTGTACAAATGAACTTAATGCAATATCTTTAGCATACAAACACATATATCTTCAGCCGTGCTTGTTGTACAAAACAATTAAATACAAGTATTCAAATAAAAGCAAGATCCTAAGTACACTTACACAAATCATATCTCAGCCGAGTTAGCAAGAGTAGGCAAGAAGAAAAGAAAAATAAATATCTATATACAAACAAGTCTAAGTGCATACAAGAAATATATATGTGGATAAAGATTGTAAAGGAAGCCACCACTATCTCACATTTGGTACAGCCGAAGGAAATAAAAATGTATATGGTACAATGCTAATTAATGCAGCCCCAAACTAGTTTTTCCATCAGCCTACAAACAAGAAATATCACTGGCTATAGTACAAGGAAATATAATCACTTGTACAACCATCTCAGCTTAAACAAAATAATACATCAACCTGTAAGCTTCTTTCCATATATCAACTTCTTCATTTTTCTTGGTTCGTCCATCACAACTAAGTAACTTCTGAAGTAAGGTTCGAATATAAACAACACAAATTCAAATGCAAAACCAGAGATCAAAGTGAAAGATTTCAACTTTGCAACTTTTAAGCCTGTTCAAGAAAGGCTCTGTTCTTTCTTCAACAACACGGTGAGTAACTTTTTTCTTTAAATTATAACTTAAGTTAAATATGGTTGAATGTGTTCTCTGTGATAATATGTATGGTTAACATACAAGTATAAACTGCTGCGAATAATTTAGTTGTAAATATATACATTGTTCACTGTTGTAAAGTTGAGGATCCCTGTTCTAGTTTTCAGGCTCAAACTTGGTTCAAAATTTATTTGATCTCGATTCAACCCATGCTCAGACTTAAGTCTTGAACAAATATGTTTGCTATACCATAAACTTTAGTTTTAAAATTTGTTTAAGTGAACAAACTTGTGATATCACTGGAAATGCTCAAAACTACAGAACCATCTTCATATATGGTAATTTTCGAGTTTCTTAATTCACAATTGCATGAATATAAATTGAATACGCATACTTAAATGTGAATTTTAAAGCAAAGATTAAAATTTTTAGTGATCAAGATTTTGAGCAGTTTGTAGTTTCCTGTTATTGGCATTTCGAGATGCCGGGGTTGATCTAGGCAACTGGAAGGAGTGGATTTCTTTCTGGAGGTAGAGGAGTCTGCCGTGGGTTGAGGAAAAATGGTCGGAGGTTGATCAAAGCCTTGTGGAGGCGGCGGCGAAGGTTTAAAATTTTTAAACCTAGTTTGGTGAGGTTTGACATCCTCGTCTCGTTCTCCGCCTACGATGTATCGAGTGCCACGCGACCTTGGGGTTTGGGGGAGGGAAGGGAGATGAGTTCGCGGCAGGAGTTGGGTAGCCGCTGGTGGTCGGAGCGTGGAGCAATCGGTGATGACAGGTTTTGGTTTGAGGTTGGGTTACTGGTTCCAGGTTGGCTCGTACGTTCGCATTTCGATTTCGAATCGATGATGGTGGGTGGTTGCTCGAGTAGGGATGTTTGGGCGATGGGTGGTTCAGGAAGATCATCGGAGATGATCGGCGAAGTTCATCGCCGCAGTACACGTGCACGTACACGTTTTATCAGCTCTGGGTTTTTTTGGGGAAGGCATGATTTTTCACTCGGGTTTTACTCGAGTCATTCGAGTATATTACTCGAAGCAGGAAGGGATTGACTCGAAGTCATTTTAGTCTGGGCTCGGAGCTGTTTAATCCATTTGAGTATGTTGTGTTCCAGGCCTTTGTAAAACAAGCCTGGCAGTTCCAGATCTTTTGAATTCAATATAAAATTTGAAACAGGATTTAAAACCAAGTTTAATTAGAATTTTTGAATCTGAATTCAATTTGAATTTGAATCTTAGGTTTTGAAAATAAATAAAGTATATAACTTTAAATAATGTAAATAAGTTAAAGGTAAAGCATACTTAATGATATGAAAATTTAAAGGGGAATTTAGTTAAATCTTTAAATTAGAATTTAATGATTGGATTCATTTAAGTTAATAAGTTAATTAAAATGGATTGATAAATTTAATTAATAACTGGATTAATTAAGTAATTATGAGTTTTAAACTCATTAATTAAGTCTTGAGTAAATTAATTAGGAATAATTAATTTGGAGTTAAGAATCATTAATTTGATAAGGTTGGATTTTGAATTAATGGTGGAATGTTAATGAATCAATAATTAAAGGTTAATTAAGTTACATTTAAAAACTTGAATTAATTAAATAATTAATGGTTAATTAATGGGTCATTAAGGATTAATTAATTAAGTTAATTAATTAAGGAATTATAAATTAATGAAGGTGATTAAGGAAAGATAATAAATTAAGGGCTAATTAATCAATGTGATTTATTAGGGATAATTAATTTAAGGTTAATTAATTAATTATTAATGATTAGTTAATGAATGATTTCAAGGATAATTAATTATATTGGTTTGTAATTAATTAACGATTAATTAACCCGGATTTGAAATTCATAAGTAATTAATCAAATTTGAATAAATCAGATAGTTAACTGACCTTACTTATGAATGTTTGGATTCTATTGAATGACTTGATTGTTTGATATCCCTGATATGTGATGCTTTGTGATACATCCTGATTTATGTTGTGATCTGTAGTTTACTCACCTATATATTATCTGTGATCTGTGAATGAACGATAAGCGTTATAGTTTATATCGCTTATCAACTATATTTCTGTATTCTGATATGTGATGATTCATTGTGCTGCACTATTGTGTAAAACCCCTTGACTACACCTTTACACACACAAATATGGATTTCACGTGGAAATCGGTTAAGTCACAGATAATTTAAATTTAATGTTTTTGGAATTGAAATTTTAATTTCAATTGATTTTGAAATTAGAAATTTGGGTTTAATATGGAAAGCTTTTGAAATGGAATTTCAAAGATAAAAGTTATTTTGAATAACTTAATCGAGTTTTGAAATTTAAATAATTTGATTTAAATTTGAATTCAAGTTTGAAATTGAATTCTATGATTTGAAACTAGGGATTAAAGGAGTTGTACAAGTTATATATGGGTTAAACTATTTTAAAGTATTGGTTTGGGAATTTGAAATTAATTCAAGGGTTTTGACTCGTGTAAATATAACTGGATTTTCCGAAACGGAACTATTTGTTTTCAAATAGTAAAAGCTTTCACATAAGAAAGGATTTCCAAATTGTGTTGAACGGTTTCAAGTTTGAAATAGAATTGAAATGTTTTGAAATTTATGAAATGAGTCTTTGATTCAAAGACCGAACGAGTTAATCTAACTTGAAATAAAATTGTTTTGAAAGGCTATGAATGAATCTTTGGAAACGAGTTTTGAGAGCTATGAGTTAAATCTTTGATTTAAAGATTTAACGAGTTAATTCAATTGAAATGGAAATCGATTTGGAAAATCTGTGAATGAATCTTTTGTTTAAAAGATAAAAATGTGGAAAATTGTTTAAACCATTTAAGGTTGTTAAAATGAATCTTTTTGGTTTAAAGATTTAAAAATGGTAATTTGTTTAAACCATTTGAAGGAAAGTTTTGGGTAATAAGTTGTGACTTAATTGAGATCCCAATATCCATATGTTTTTAAAGTATTGCGCTCATTATTTGGTTTAGCCGGGAGAGGACCTTTGTGTCATATAACCCGTTCCGAATACTGATACGTCGTATATGGATAGCATTTGAAGACCAGTGGTGAAGACCGGATATTTGCGAAAACGAAAGGACAACTCGTCGAATGTCTCTGCATCGACTGGCCCCGATATAGAGATTTAATCACCCTTTGTGATGGGAAGTCCGGACGGGATCGTGAATACCCGGATTTGCAAGGGCTTCGTAAGAAGTGCCTTCGGTTCTGTTCGAACCCGGAACAGACTTGTATGGTTACATGTCTGACATTACACTTTGAGATATAAAGCCGATTTCTTTCAAATACATTTCTGTTGGTGGCGGAGAATTTATTCTCTTAGCTTAACACCCTTCTCTGAGACGTACGAGCTCAGAGGTTATGTAGTTGAAATTTATCAGCGATATATCCCAATTTGGTAATGTGGCATGCTGAGTGTTGCTGTGTGATGATCAGTGTTTGATCATTTGTGATATGATCATTTGTTTGATCATTTATCTTTGTGATCATAGGTTGATCATCTGTTGACCCAAAGCATGGCTTTTTGAAAAAGCGTAGCTTTGTGGACGAGACTTCGTCAGGGCCTCACAACCCGGAAATGGTCGAAACAGGAATGTTGCGGCAAGGTTATGAGGGTCGCGCCCTTTAGGGTATGTCATTTCCTTCTGGAAAGGGGTGGTATCATGGTATGGAGCCCAGATACTTACTCATGTGGATACACTTTCTTTATGATGTGTGATGTTGGATACCGAGCTCGGATAAAGGTCCCAAAGGACCGGGAGGTGGCATATTCGTGAGTTACCTGTTACAGGGGTAACCCGGCCTTGTTTGGCAGAGAGCAGTTTGTCTCTCGGGGCGTCCCGCCAGAGGCGTTCCCATGCGGCGGAAGGAAGTTCCTTAGCCTGACCATTTGTTGGAAATCCAAAGAAACAATACGCGACGTGTACGGTTTTAGTTATATTACCTGCTATGGAATGTGGCGGTAACCTGCTATTGAACATAGTAGCTATAGTAGGCATACGATACTGGTCGTATGTTGGCTAAGATTAATATTATACTTTCGAAATGTTTCTACACTATGCACTAATAATAATATCAAAAATGATTTGATTTTGCGTAGTAAGCATCTTTGACTATCATAAGAAGAAATCTCCTCCAATTCTGCGTTTGCATTGTGTGTGTGGCGGGAGGTCTTATGGTAGTTTCATTTTCTAAAAGCATTGCGGATTTCAATGTTTAAAACCTTTTGTTGATTGTTTAAAGATAAACTGTTTTTGTTGCTCACACCAGTCCCATGACTGATCCGGAGTTTATTGTTCCCTTCCTAAACTCTGGGTGCTCATAATTTTCCACACGAGCAGTCTAGAGTTGGGTTTCTTTTCAGATATTCAGGTTTAGTAGATTATCTGGAGCTAGTTCATTCATCGGAGTTGCTTATCTTGGAGTTGTGGATTCATTCTTGTCTGAAGATCATTTTGGAGTTATCATTTCTACAGATATTGTTCCGCTGCTGTTGTTATTTTTTTTTCTTTTCCGCTGCTATTTCTTGTATCATATCTCTGATGTATTGATATTCATTGTATCACTCTGTTGTATCAGATATTGTATATCAATGTATTATTCTTTTCTTCCGCTGTGTTATTTACTTAATGTTGTTATAGCTCCGGCGAATCGGATTTGAACGATCGAATCTGCGGCATTCTAGTACAATGTGAAGTACGGATGTTGATTTTCGAGCGGGCAAAATCCGATACGTTACAATGCGTGCACTCATCACCGAAATTATTTTCCAGCGACATAAGTGAGTTCTGGACTTCTATTTACTCAAACTTCTTTTGAAATTTCTTCGAAACTCATTAAAATCATTTGAAACATTTCTTATTCGGAAAATACTTTTAAATCATATTATTATTATAATATATTTCAAAATCTTAAAACCAATTTCAAAATACCGGGGTTCAATTCTCGAATTTCAAATTTTAAAATCCTTCAGTTATAAATCATTTTTAGATAAATCAAATTTCTTATATAGTTTTTCCAAAATTACAAATCCTTTCGAAACCTCAAGTTCTTATTTTAAAAGGGTTTATAATCTTTATCGAAAACATTACGCTGTTATATATAGAATATAATAATTTCGATATATAAAACAATTTCTAAAATATAAACAAGCCTGATTTTTCAAAGGACGGTTCAAGAATGGATTTCAAAACAAAGATAGAAATTCAACTTAGAGAGACTCTAATCAAATAGGATTATGATTCGAAGATAAGCTCGGACGCAGATGAGATAATTAATTTCAAAATAGAAGATGAATATACTTATATAAATCGCGGGCGACCTTAATCGGGTCAACCGTGACTTTAAGAATATAATCGATGCGGAAATCTAAGGCAAATCGACATTCGATCGCCAGAGATAGAATTCGGCATAACAAGAGATGGCAACATCAAAACCGAGGGATATATAAATCTCCGGTGAATCAATGCCTATTGTAAAGGAGTTCCACCCTTTTACAAAACATTCAAAGATCGGCGGGATCGCCTATTCTTATAGAGATTATTCGAAGTGGAGTTATAGGATACTCCAGAATCAAAAGAATACCAATAGAGGGAGACAAGAATGAATTTTGGAACCGTAGGGGACGTTCCAAAGTTCAAAGGAAATCGAGTCAAAAGGAAGAGATTAAACTCGAACGAAAGTGATTTTGTAAATAAATTTACAATATATGCTAAGTTTCGCCTAGAGCCAAAGCTCTGATACCAACTGTAACATCCCGCTATTTTGGACCATTCAAATCGACAATAAATCCACACATGTCTGACTTGAATAATTCAAAATATCAGATTGTTAATTTAAATTTGGCAAAACTCAGAATATACAGTAAATAAATCAATCACAGAATCACAGACACAGAGTAATACTATAATACGCAGCGGAATAGATAAAATAGTAGTTCATGAAGCTACTATATAAACATCAGAGTTAAATAAAATACAACAGAATATCTCAAATGTAGTGAAGTCTCCAATACAACAGATGACTTCTCTGAACGAATCAACTAGAAGAGCTGAAAGCTGAGGCGATAGTTGGATCTCCAAAGGAAGCTCCAAACTCCAAAGGTGAGTCTCAGATGCTGTATCACTCGGTCTGACCCGAGCGTAAAGCAAAACACAAAACACTCGAGTCAGGATTAACATTCTTATATAAATAAATCCAACTCAAGTGAAATATCAATTGAAATACGAGTAACTTAAAGAATGTTGGGATAACCATCCTCTAAGGATCTTCAGAACTATCTACAAGGTGGAAATATACATTTTAACACCGTGGTCATTTCAATTAAATTTATACTTCAAAACCCAATATCATTTCATTTCAAATATATCTATTTTCCAAAATAGTATATATATATATTAAATGATTTGAAAAGTAAAGTATTTAATTTCCTCAAGTCTAGCAAATCGATTCAAATCAACTTCAAATTCCAAATTCAAATTTATTCAAAGCTCAATTCATCAATTTAATTCATTTCTAAACAGATCATTTAAATTTTCAATATATTTCAAAGCTTTAATATTCAACATTTTCAAAGTTAAATTTAACAGTTTCATATAGCTCTTGATTTAACTTCATTATTATTTAATCAGGGAATATTCACTTAATAAATTCAATATCATTTAACTAGCCTTAAATTACATTTTTACTAAATATTTCCTTAAACTTTATTTAAACAAGAAATATTCATTAAATTACTTAAATCAAAACCCGAGTTATAAATCATATCTTACATCTCAATTTCAATAAGTTTCAAATCGGTTTAATTAAATAAAATTCTTTATTGAATACAATTTCAACTAAATTCAAATTACCTTCCCAATCTTAACTTATTCAAATTATTACTAAATCTATTTTGAAATATAAATTTTAAATACTCAACCATATTATATGTATTTAATCAATCATTCCCATTTTTAATATTATAATTAAATCTATATATATATATTATTACTATTTATATATAATAATTTAAGAATCAACATTTGTTAAAACCATATATTTCTTTCCAAAACCATAGAATTCAATTTCAACATATTTATATATATATGGACCAACGGTGTTTGTATATATATTTCTCATATGGTTAAGTGATACGGATATTTATCATTTCAATCCGAAATTTAAATATATACGGGTAGATATCATTTCGACCCGTAATCCCAATTCAATTCAAATGAAAATCGCTTGGGTTTATCATTTCAACCCATAACGATTTTCTCCTATTCTAAAGTCCGTTCGGGTATGTATTATTTCAACCCATAGTGAATTCTATACTAATAGGGAACTTGCAGAGTGATAACAGATAATATAAAATATAAAAACGGGCATATATCATCAATAAATAACAGATACTGGTGGCAGATGTCATAGGTGAACATATACAGATAATAGTAATAACAAGCATATAAATACTAGATACTGGTGTCAGATGTCACAGGTGAACATATACAGATAATAGCATATATAACAATTTAAATAACTACAACATCATATTTCAATTGTCGTTTCAATTGAAATCAAATTTAATAAATACAAGAATGTTAATCGTGAGTGATTGCTCACCTTTCGAGGCTAGAGACGAACGAAATTGAGAAGAGTTACGAATCCAAGCACGAATTGCAAAGTAAAGCTAGATTGGAACGAATTCGACGGACAAGCTGATAGATAAGAAACCAATGAGAACAAATCAAAATCAATTTTGATATAAACTGAAAATATGTACATTATTATTATATTATATATAATTATATTTTCAAATTGTATACAAATACAAAAATAAAATAATATATTAAATTAAAGATTATTGTTTATATTTAAAACGCAAATATAAAATAAAACCTTCCAATTCTGTTATAAATAACATACTATATTGTATATGAAATCTGGCATGTAACACTTACTGGAAACACGAATACACTATATATGTTTACAAATATAAATAAAAATCCATATTATATATTAACCTATATGAGTAAATATTTATATACTAACAGTAAACTAAAACTACAAGCACAAGCTGAAAACAAATATATAAAGTTATACATATATGCTGCTCTGAAACTGTTTTGTAGTCAAAACATGTAACAGCACTAAAACTTTAACATTATATAAATAATTCTGTAAAAATCGTGTACTTAGAAATCAAACAGAGAATATATTATATACTTACCTAAACTTTAGCAATTTAGATTATATAGCATCAAACCCGAAAGAATATAATTTAAAATGTACTTTACTACATATATAACTCATACACTTAGTATATTTTATAATTCAACTAAACTAATAGACAGTACATCCTATAGGTAAATTAATATATATAGCTAAAGTATGGTATCTCTATCATAACAGCTAGTATATGTACTTTAAAATCTAAGTATATATTTTTTTTTTATATAACTGTAAATAACATATCCTATCTTACAAAACATATAGTATCTATATATATACACCCGCAACACCCACAAAATTCACTTTCCAATATAAAATATAATTCGACAAAACCCAAAATATAAAACAACTTTGTATAAATCAAACCCATATAACTCATATATTAACATTCATATAGCAAACCATATATATAAACTATATATATATCTTTAAATATCAAGACTAATATATATATACATATATAAACTGCAGCTGCTATATAACTAGCGAAAATATATATATACGAGTTAACTGACATAATATGTGTTATACAAAATCAAAACTGGGTAGCTAGAAATGTTTGTATAAATATACCTGCACGTATATATATATATATGCACGGCCAGTGCATAAGGAAAGGAGGAGGGTGAGCGCGTGAGGTGGGGCCGAGCGTGGTGGTGGGAGGAGCAGCTGGATTCACGGCTACGCCTGGTTCCGTGGTTGGAAGAGCAAGGCGCGATCCTGGGTGGAGCGCCATAGTCGCCTGGACGCGAAGAAGGACAGGTGGGGTCGCATGGAGGGGACGGTGAGAGGAAGGCGAGGCGTGGTGGTTGCTTAGGCACGTGTGGACGCTGTGGGAGGATGGGCGAAGCTGGCAGCGGTGTGGGTCGTTCATGGGAAAAAGGCGGATTGGGAGTGGTGGTCGGTTGGGTCAAGTTGTCAGGCGTGAGAGCAGATGTGGGAAGGAAAGTGGTGGAGCAGGGTCTGGGTGATAGGATGGCGTAGGCGGATCCAACGGAGGAGGTAGGCTGAGCGACAATGGTGGCGGGTTGGAGACTCACGGGTTGAGGGAGGAACATGGTGGGTCTCGGCTAATTAAAAGTGGGAGGCAGAGATGTTGAAGGCGACAGAGGAGATAAAGGAAATGAAGAGATTGGAGAGAGGGAGGCGGAGCAAAAAATGGAAGAGGATTTGACAGAACAAATTATATAAAATAGATGTAAAAGAAATGGTAAACATCACCCCTATATTCAGCTGACACATTAAAGAAAAATTTGAACCGTTACCAATTTCAAAACAATGAAGAATCGAAACGATAGGTGACGGTTTGGCTATGATTCAGCTGAACTTTCAAGACAAATTAATATATGTTTGGGCAGCATGTTTCAATTGCAATTATGAAATGGTAAGAAATTGGAAAGTCACAAATTTGGGTACCGTTACAACGGAACGTTTTATCGTTTCCGTCGCGTACCGGGACTCAAAACACAGAAATAAATATACCGTAGAGATCAGCACGACGTGACGATCAAAACGGTATACAGATACTAGTGGTACGATCATCCGATCGAAAGTCGATAATCGGTACCGAAAATGCTGCTATTTGCCAGAATTAAGATAAACGGAGCAGTAGAAGTCCAAATTTGGAAAACGAATTTCGCAGTCTAATTCAGAATGATCTGAATAAATTTTCTCCTGTTGACATATTTTGGTTTCGGAAAACTTTTAAATTCACTGTTATTAACCGGTTTGATTTGAAATGAAATTTCACAGGAAAATAAACTTCAATATTATCAGATGAAAATTTACCAGTTGCTATATTAAAATAGACGTATTCCAAATAATAAATTTTTAATTTCAAATTTTATTGTTTAAAATTTCACAAAATTTCACATTAATTTAACAAATAAAATCACTAAAAGTTTTGGGTCGTTACACATAAGTTGTTAAATTCGGGCTAATTGGTGATTGAAATTGTTTCTAATAGTGTTATAATAGTTTCTAGCATTCCATGGTATTCCTATTTCATCTTTTATCGTGAAATTGTGAAAAACATGTATAATTTGTGGTTGTTCATGTATATGTAAATCGTTGTGTATGCCTTGATTCTACGATTGTATATGTGTGTAGCGCTGCTATCATTGTATTGTGTTAGTTGAAATAAGATAAAATGAATGCACGAGCTAGGAATATTATATTGTGCACGTATTGACTTATGCAACAACAAAAATGCGTCGAACGAGCCTTAAGTTGATGTAATACGTCGAATAAATGTGTTACATTAAAATATATTTTTGTAAATGTGAACAGGTAGTAAAACTGTATTTTTTCGTAAAATGCGCACATTTAATTAACTAATGTCCCTTAGACAGTTTTTGGCCCCGTCTGACGAGTGTTGTACATGATCGTTATATAAATAGTCGTATTTTTTCAAAAAACGACCATTTATGTTCACCTGGTACAATGTTTGTTGGATTTGTCCCTGTATTGGACAAGTTATGAACATAGTAAACATTTACATTTTGTATACTACTTCGTCTCAAATGGTTCATAAAATTTCGGCCTAACTTTTCTTTTTTGTTTCCTGCGTACATGCATTTGTGGACAATGCAGGGAACAAAAGGGAAATGCTGCCGAAATTTTGTTGAATCGTTTGAGATGAAGTAATATACGAAATGTAAATGCTTACTGTGTTTGTAATGGGAAGTAGGATGCCTGACCATGGGAAAAAAAATTTATACAATTTTTTATATCGATACGTTAAAAAATAAAATGTGCCCTATTTGAAAATATTTTTAAATTTGTGAAGTTGTTCTTTAAATTCAAATATTATACGACCATGAAAATAATCTTTTTCGAATTTGTATTCTTGAAAATAAATACTAAATTTTGAACTTCTAATTTTCTCAAATAGGAAAAATGATTGATTATTTGGTTGATCGGAGGAGATGGATGTACCAAAGAAAAGGATTGGGGGCTCAATAAAAGAAGATTTTTATAATGGTATAAACATGTTTGTTGAATTTGATTTAAGTAATAACGGAAACGATTCAGAAATTCGTTGTCCGTGTAGTAGATGTAGACATTTGAAGTATTTGTTACCAGATATTGTGAAAGTTCATTTATGCAAAAACGGTTTCGTACCCGAGTATTATGTTTGGGATCGGCATGGAGAAGTTGTAGCAAATACTTCTGTAGAGTCTGAAAGTGTCGTTAACGAAATAGTTAGGACGACCCGTATAGAAAATATGGTCGAAGATGGAGCACGATCAATGTTTCCTATGGTTGAAGTTGACGACGATGATGGAAATGTTGAAGAACCAAATATTAAAGCAAATTTTTTTTATGATTTACTAGATGCTGCTAAGAAACCTATTTGGGATGGTTGTAAAAGCAGCACTCAACTGTCAGTAATCACAGAATACATTTGCGATGAAGTTAAAATACAACATCACTAAAGCTGGGTTTACGGCTGTTGTACAAGCTGCAAAAAGACATATGCCGCCCGATAATCTAATGTGTGAAAATCACTATGAAGTTAAAGAACTTATGTCGGCTTTTGGTTTACCTTATCAGAAAATAGATGCATGTTTAAAAGGCTGCATGTTGTTTTGGAAAGAAGACGCAAACCTTAGAAATTGTAAAATTTGTAATCAGGAGAGATACAAACCAAGAAAAAAGAAGGGGAAGGAAGTTCCGTACAAGCGTATGCATTACTTACTCATAACTCCAAGACTTCAAAGATTATATGCATCTTTTGTAACTGCATCTAATATGAGATGGCATAGTGTGAGAACGGAGGAAGAGGGTACGTTGACACATCCGGCCGATGGAGAAGCATGGAAGCATTTAGATAAAACGTATCCAAATTTTGCAGCGGAGAGTCGAAATGTTAGATTAGGATTATGTACGGACGGTTTTTCTCCATTTTCTCAATTTGGCTCTAAATATTCATCCTGGCCCATTATCGTCACAATAATTTACCTCCATGGATGTGTATGAAAACGCAATATATGTTTCTTACTGTTGTCGTTCCTGGCCCCGACGGTCCGACACAAGTAATCGATGTATATTTACAACCGTTGATTGAAGAGTTAAAAATACTATGGATCGAAGGAGTAGAAACATACGATGTGTCCAAGAAGAAAAATTTTCGTATGTTTGCTTCTTTGTTGTGGACTATAAGTGATTTTCCTGCCTATGCAATGCTTTCAAGATGTAGTACCGCCAGTCGTCTAGCATGTCCATATTGCATGGATGAAACACGAGCGTTTTCTTTACCTCATGGTAAGAAAATTTCATGGTTTGACTGTCATCGATATTTTCTCCATGTAAATCATCCCTTCAGAGGAGACGAGAAAATCTTTTTAGCTAATCGAGAATTACAGACGATCATACAGATTTTGGTCCTTTGATCGATGAATCAAATGTTTTGGTAGAAGCGTTTGACAGTGCAGAGGAAAATATCGTAGAAAACGAGACCGAATCTGAATCAGAAGACGATGATGACTGATATAAATCTGAATTTGATTTTTTTGCAATTGATGTAACTATGTTGAATTCTTGATGTATTATGAAATTGATGTGACTATGAAACCAAATCTGTTTACCATTGTTTACATGTTTTATGTCATTTCCATTTGTCATTTATTTAGCAATTTTAATTAAAAATGCAATGAAATCTGCTTATCGTCGGAACAATACACCCATTATGAATCGGGTATAACACACTTCCATTTCTATTTCCATTTCAGTCATTAATTAAGCAATTTATACCGTTGATGTCATTTACATATGAAATATATTTCATTATCATGTTATTATTCTCTTATATAATGATGTGTATATATGTCACAGGTTTATCACAATGTCATATAGAGGTAGGAGCTCTTCACGTTTATCAGGAGGCGATGGCAGTTGCCCATCGCAAGAGTCACATCGTCTAGCAGTTTCGTTAGTCCCTAGAGCAGAGGGGTAAGAATTAAATTTTCTTCAGCATCTTTTTTTTATGATATACGTACGTACTTATCTGTATCGTATTTAAAAACAGGGGGTTCGACCTACTTCCCTCGAAGGTTGTGCTGGATGTCTCTAGAGCTTCTTATCGTAGTAGGATGAGTGATTGCTGGCCGAAGTGGGATAACATCCCTCCTCACATCATAGAGTGCATATGGCAGGATGTCCTAGTATGTATATTTTTCTGTTTTCCATTTTTAATTCGTTTTTGTCGTTTTTCTACTGTTTATCGTTTACAGTGTAATCTTTTTTTTTTTACTTTTTATCGTGAAACACAGGCTGAGATAGACATCCAGACAGACGATATGCTGTTGGCACGAGGATACTGGATGAAGAAGATGCGCAAGAACTATAGGGACACGATATCTGAAATTAAGAAATCTGGTAAGAAACCACGGTGGATGGGGGATAGCGTATGGCAAGCATGGTTGGGATACTGGGAAACGGACGAGGCGAAGGCAAGTATACTAAATTTTTTTGAATTATTAATTTGACGTGATCGAAAAATAATGTATCAAATTTTGAATGTACAGGCAGAGTCGGATAGAAACTTTGCAAACAGAAATAAAAATCCCGTCACTCATCGCGGAGGGTCGAAGTCATTTCAGCAGTATCGGCAGGAGTTGGTAAATTTACTGAATGATAATTGTAAATAGTTTATGCTATATAATTTTAAATGTATAATAATTGTATGTAAAAATCAACTTCAGGAAGCTGAGGCGCATGGTCCCGTGGGCTATATGGATGTGTTCACTCGTACGCATGCTGTCGAGCATGTAAATCTGGACAAAACTGTTTCGTATACATGGCATGACGATAAATCCAGCAAGAGCCGTGTAAGCATATTTCATTTTATGCAGTATTAGTAATTGTTCTGCTTGTTAAACTATAATGAAACAAGATATGATGTTATTTATTTGTTAATGCAGGAAAAGTTTATGGAGCAGCGTCAGAAACTTCTTGCTGATACGGGTCGAGAACAGCTGACGACTGATGAGGAGGATGCTATTTTTGAGTCCGTTATGGATCCAGCAGAGCATGGCAGACGATACGGATTTGGCAATCAAGTGGTAAATAATTTATTTTACTACTAATTTGATATTTAAGTCAAAATTCTATGTTGGAATATATAAGTTTATCTTGAATACTTCAAATATGCTATTTGGACCTTTTCAAAACAATAAACTTGAATTTTATTCATTTACAGAGATATGCACATACACTTACAGAGATCATACAACTAAATTTAATATTTATTGCAGGCCAGCAGTCAGAGACGGGGTCGGCGGAATAGAGCTCAAAACGATCTAGCCGATATAGAAGAATTGCGAACTAGAGTGTCCCAGCTGGAGGAGCAGAACCGCCAACAGGCCATGCAGGCCACACAGTTGTTAGAGTACATACAACAGTTTGGTGGCCGCTTCCCTTCCTCGGCTGGCTCTGGATCTGGAGGAGATTGATTCATTGCTTTCTTGCTTTTTCAGGTATGATTTTTTAAGTTTTGTATGATTATTTTTGATACACTTGGTTGTGTGGTTGTATAATGATGTGGATGTTGATGATTTTGTGTATGTATAACATGGTATAACACTTATTGTTGGGGTTGTTGGAATGGTTATGTATATTATGTATTTTATTTTGATGTAATTTGATATATTTGTGTGTTTGATTAATTTTGTGTAGTTTGAGTTTTGATATTTGGTTGGTATATTGTATATTGGATTGTGCAGTATTGGTGTAATAGTTTTAGGAAGAGAAATGTGGATGTAGGGCTATATTTGCAGTAGTAATAAAAAAACAGCAGATTTCCGACGGTTTCCGACGGTTTACAGGTAGGCAATTTCCGACGGTTTCCGACAGCCTGTAAGACATTTTTTTCGACGGTTTGCGACGGCAATAAGTACGGCGCCCTCTGTCGGAAGCCGTCGGAAGTACTGCTCCCCGACGAAGTATGTTCCGACAGCTTTTTCCGACGGCCGCCGACGGTTTCCGACGGCCGCTGACGGTTTTCAGCCGTCGAAAATCACTGTTCTCCTTGTAGTGTAAATTACTGCCCAGTAACCCAATCACTGCATCCCCACTATCATACACTGATACACCGGCCATTTGTGCTACCATGCTCAACTAAACCCATTACAACTTATATATGCAATTCACATAGCAATTTCACTCAACGATTAATCAACTCCTCACACATTTTGTCTTAAATTTCCTTACCCCTTATTCATTCATCAATATATCAACATTTCTACAATCCATGTTGACCTAGGAAACAATTACACCATAAATGCAAAGAATTAGGGTTACGATGTTTTTGTAACCAACAGTTTACTCCATCAACCAACTTCTACTAGTCGTCATAACGATGACAACAAGCACTTCAAGCCAAGAATTAAGGTACTCCTCGCATTGTTATGCTTACCAAACCATCACACTTTTTCTTTCCTCGCTTACAAATATCTTTATTTACCTTTTTCTGCAAAATTAATTCCCCTTCGGGTCAGGTTGACATCCATGGACAGGTATCTCCAAACCCCTACTTTATAATTGAAATTCCTCTAACCATCAATATTTCATTAGCTCTCACAAGATTAATGCAATAATGCCACATACAGGTTGACGAACACATAATACTACAACAATCCATTATGTGCTCTAAAGGAATCCAAGTGGACATATCCCTACTGATTGTTCTACACTCCAACCTACATATATCGTCAACATAGCAATAAAATTGTGTCGTTTCATTCTTCTACTTTATCTAACATCTGTTAAAGTCCAGGCACCGCGAGAACTAACTGCTGCACTTGACCGATATAGGATTGAAAAAAGATTTCTTCATAAACTAAAGCAAACAACTTGCTCTCAAAAGGTACGATGCAAATAACACCCCATTTGTGTGTTCGCTAACAATGCATTCTCTATAGCACACACTGCCCTTACAACATTATATGATTAGGTTCGAAAATACATGTGCTCCCAAAGAGATTTGGAACAAAAAATCAACAAGCTTGAAAACTATTCCATTTCACACCGCTCCAACACCCAACTGCGCCAACAAGGTAATTCAAGTAAGAAAGTAACAACTATCTGCCACCGTATTTTAATTAAATACCATTTCTCTATCTCTAAACAAGTAACCGTACGGATAAACAACTCAATTGGTGTTGTGTACATTACTAGCGAAGACTTGCTAAATGTCTTATGCACCCATACCTTCAACTACGAACCTTACACCACCAATCAAATTACACATGAATCCAGTTTCAAACATAGGTACATTTGGAATTACCAATATGATTAACAAACATAATATTACTGTCCTAGTACAATTAATGGCTATATTTTTTTGTCCTCTTTAATTGAGATAGGATTATTTTAGCAGAGAATATATACAAAATATTCATTATACTGTCACAACCTTTCGGTTGATTTTACTTCATATCCTAAAAAATCAATACATTGTCGACTAGCTCAACATTAGGTACATGGAAATTTCAAAAACCATATACATACATACATACATACATACATACATACACACATATATATATATATATATAAACACACACTGCATATGCGTAGGATGCTAAGTCAAAAAAATACATATCCTATAGGTATATGCTACATAGAAAATAACATGAAACAAGAAGCCTTCCAGTTTATACTCCTGCTGAATTTTTTAACGCTTATTTTTAAAAACGGTTGTTTATACGTGACTATATATTTATACACATATACATATATATACATACACACACACACACATATATACCTGTCTCTGTGAGTATGTATTAATAATTTGCAAACAATTCCTGATATACAGCCGTCATAGATGATTTTATATTTACAACCAATATTACTTTTGGCTGCACCTCTTAGTCTACCTTCCAAATTATAGTTTAACGAGTTGATATTATGAATAATATTGCTATATATTAATTTACAAAATACTTTCTTCCTCAATCTGCATTATTGTACTGTAAAATACAAAAAGCTATAATTGGTTAAGTTTACAAAGGTTTACTGATTCTTCTGTACGACTTTCTGATGGATCGCTTATGATCATATTATTTTTGTAATCTTTAATAAAAACAGACTCTCACTGCTAACTTTGATTTAGTACAAAATTATTCTATGTTTTCATATTCCACTAGGCTGTTATGCACACAATTCAAAGGATATACAATGGACATACCTTTCAGCCAACATACAATTGCTATAACAGACTGTTGTACAACAAATTAGAACACAAATTTGAAAGATATTCTATGCTTTCATTGCTCATTTTTTCGTACTGCGGTTTACAACCAACATACAACTGCTATAACTGACTGTTGTACAACAACTTAGGCCACAAATAACAGTACAGTTTGCTTTACTACATTCGATTACTAACTTGCTATGCATATGACAGTTGGATGGGATGCTTTTTTGACCACACAACAACTACTGTACTATTCTTCTTACTCCATACAGCAATGGAACAGTTATTAAGTCTTGACTGTAATACTGACAATGCGGTTGTGCGCAGGACTAGCTCAAGGAGCATCTTTTGAAGAGGTTAGGATAAGGACAGTTGCTAGAATAGATTCAGCACTAACGAAAAAATGTTGCAGCGTTCGGTACAGATTGTTTACCACCACATTAAGCGCTAGGGAAAAAATGTCATGAACCAATTTTTAAGGATCTTCAGCAATCACTTTATTTTCTTAGCTTTTTTCAAACTAGATTTGAACTGCTATATGTGTTACGAACAATATTTATGTACCTCTGTTACTGTGCGAATTGAACTTTATTGCAAAAAGACACTGTAGCCATTCTAAGAGCATCTTCAACCCTAGTGTGAACTCATTGTAATTTGAATGCCACGTCATTATTTAACATTTTCTATTAAAATGTTGTCTCCAATGCTAATGTTTTTTGTTCATGTAATTGAAAAACTACTTGACATTGTCTTTTCCAATGTCTACTTCTAGACATTCAACTCCACATGACACGTCATTTTTTCTCTCTCCACTAGTGGATATTAACTAAAATATTTTTTCTTCTAATTATTAGAAAATTACACTTAAGCATTTTTTTGTGTGTCTACACTTTTGCATTGGATATAAACTTAACTCATGAATGTTAAGTATTTCCACATTCTCTTAACAATGTGTAGTAACCTTTGCCACGTAGATTTTAGATGAAAATACATCATATATGGATTGGAGATGCTCTAAGCATACAAATTTTTAGCTTTTGCACTGTCTCTTCTGATAGCAACCGACTGTACTACAACGGTTTCACTCAGTATGTATTTTTTTTCAACATATTACTTCCCCTGTTCCTCCAAGACCACGTGACAACAGCTTCCTTGTATGTTAAATACAATATTTATGCGCGGAATTCACTTGGTATATATAATCTCTTGCTGTCTTTGTATATGTCCTTCCAATTCTCAGCCTTCAAACACTATGCTGTGCAGTTGCAAGCTTTAAAATATACAACTATGTCAACATATGAAAATCATTGATTGAATGCAGGGTAACAACCAGTGCCAACGTCCAATGCGTTTGTCCAACACCGCACGCATGTACTATGGAATTTTTTTACTTATATTATGCAATTCCGCGTGCGAAGCACGGGTTCACACTAGCTACGGCACTAGCTACGGATAGAAGGTAGGCTAAAATAAACAAGAAAAGAGTCACATGTCCCTGTTTTTGATGTTGTTATACAAAAAGTCCCTGCAGAAATAAATATGTAAATTTGGTCCCTATTTTTCAAAAATAAAAAAACGCAAAGTGTCTTGCACTTTTCTGACAGAAAATGCAAAATAACTTGCACTTTTCTAATTTTGAAATATTTTTCGAAAATTTTGAAAAGCGCAAGTTAACTTGCACTTTCTATCAGGAAATCGCAAGCTAGTTTGCGCTTTCTAATTTTGAATTTTTTTTGAAAATTTCAAAAATTTTGAAATTTTTGAAAAGTGCAAGGTAACTTGCGCTTTCTATCAGGAAAGCGCAAGCTAGTTTGTGTTTTTTGATTTTGAAAATTTTGAAATTTTAAAAAGCGCAAGCTAACTTGCGTTTTCTGATTTAAAAAAATAGAGACTTAATTTACATACTTATTTCTATAAGAACTTTTCTTGCAACACCATCAGAAATAGAGACCTTTCGTGCAAACTGCCTAGAATAAAACTAAACCTACTAAAATACGCGAACTTATTTGTTTGATGCAAGGAAACTCAAAAATTGGCGTCCGCGCACCATCATCATTAAAACATCTTCCCTGTAGTCCCACAAAATTTTAGGGTTTTAATAAAACCCCTAACTTCTAATGTCAAATTATCACCCATTCTCAGACATTTCAAACGTTTATTACATTCCAAGGTATGCGATTCCTTAACGTTTTGAATTTATCAATTTTCGAGCTTGTTGAGATTTTCTGCTTCTAGTCATGATAGCTTTCAGATATACAAAATTTCTCACACAAGTAAGCGACCAGTTAGTAATTCCCTTTCTTACTTTGCATCAAAATCTATTCTTTTCAATGAATTTGCGTAAAGCAGAAAAAAATCGTTTCAATCTACATCGGGAACTGTATCATTCAGCAACGAGCACAGCCTCATCACATAACGGGACTAAAATTTCACGTCTCAGTAGACAAGAAGCAGAAAAGGCTCTGTTTGATTACTTGCATTGCACCAGAAGTATAGGTTATACTGATGCTGAGTATGTAAGCAAGAACTCCCCCATATTTATTGATAATATTCTGTCAAAATTTGAAAAGGAAGGAAATGTTGGTAGGTCTTTTGCTAAATTTCTTAGGTATCATCCAATCAACGAGTTTGAACCTTTCTTTGAAAGTTTGGGCATGAAGCAGCCTGACTTATACTCTATGCTTCCAAGGAATTTAATTTTTTTGAGCGATGATGATAAATTTCTTGAAAACTACCGTGTTCTTTGTAATTACGGTGTTCCTCGCAGTAAAATTGGTCAAATGTATAAAGATGGGATGGAAATGTTTAGGTATGAATTTGGTGTTCTATCTCAAAAACTACTTTCTTATGAGAAACTCGGGTTAAGTAAACCAACCATTATTAAGTTGGTAACTTGTTGCCCTACTCTTTTGGTTGGTGATATCAATGATGACTTTTTGAATGTTCTTCAAATTATAAAGAGTTTTGGGGTTGAGTTGGATTGGATAAGGGGTTCATTATCAGGTAAAAGTAGATATGATTGGCATCGGATTCTGCAAATGCTGCATCTATTAGTTGGTATTGGATGCAACAAAAACGATTTATCCATGTTCATTAGAGAGCATCCAAGATTTATTTTTGATGGCTCGGGTAAAAACATTTATATTCTCATAGTTGTTTTGTTAAAGCTCGGTTTAAAGAGGAGCGATTTATTAGTCTTTTTTAAACAGAACCAACATGTTCTGACTGGAAAATCCGCTAAGAACATATGGAGATCTGTTCAATTTCTTTCCAAGATCAAGATGGGGGTGAAGGAAATTTCTAGCATTTTATCAAAGCATGCTAGAGTGTTAGGCTCTTCTTATTGTCTTCAGCCAGAATATGTACTAAAAAACTTAGACATAACTCCTGAAAAATTATGTGAGGTAATAATAAAATATCCTAGCAAGTTCAGTGCTTTAACTTCAAGGAAAATGGCAGACACATACCTGCCGAAAATAGAAGAAACATCTCTAAACCAGAAAACTAATTTCTTATTGCGAATTGGTTTTGTTGAGAATTCGGATGAGATGACTAAAGCATTAACAAAGTTTGGAGGTAGAGGAGATCAACTACAAGAGAGATTTGATCTTCTAGTCAATGTCGGGTTAAATTATCATACGGTTGCAGAAATGATTAGAACAGTACCTTCCATATTCAACCAGTCAAGTGATTTAATACAAAAAAAGATCGACTATCTCTTGAATGACATGGGTTACCCATTAGAAGCCCTTGTGGTTTTTCCTACATTTTTGTGCTACAATTTGGAGAAGATTAAGCTAAGGTTCTTGATGTACAGGTGGCTTAGAGAAAATGGTGTAGTAATACCTACAAAAAATAGGAAAATGGTGAGATCTACCATAGCTTTGAGCACACTACTTGCATGTTCAGATGCAAAATTCGTTAGATGTTTTGTTAATTTACATCCTGAAGGAGCTGAAGTTTGGGAAAAGCTAAAGAGTTTGTTAGCTTTGACATAGTCCATAGTTCTCACAGGTGTATTATACCTGATATGAAGAAAATATTGAAAACAGTTGAAGGCTTTTATTGTTTATGTAGTAGCACCATAGCCAGCCAATCAAACCATGTGAAGAGATACAGGTGAAATGTATATGATATTGTAAAGTGTCAGTGTGTCACCATCTATTTTTCTCACCATCTATTTTTCTCTTAAAACTGATGAATTTTTTGTGATGGATTGATATAGACTGTCATTAATTTGTTTTGATACATGCTGCAAGTAAGAAGTAAGATGAACACATGACACTGGTACCTATCACTCAATATACATACCCATAATGTTGATATGTTATAGGCTTATGGCTGTGCTCTTTTTTGATAGTAAACATATGATAAAACAAGAAAACAGGTTGATTTTTGCATACAGATATTTGTGTGCTATAACCGCCATCTCTGCATCTTATTTCAGTAAATATCTATTTTTGCTATTAAAGTGTCTCCAATGCCTGTCTTGAGTTGTAAATCAGTTCGGACTATCCAAATTATAGCCATTACACACACCCGCACATACAATCAGCTCTATTTCTTCCCATTTTCTGTAAACTTTTCACAATAATTTGGAGGCTTCTCCTTATTTTCAGATGATGAATCCAAACTTATGGATACTGAAAAGCCTATTTCCCTCAAAAGCAAGCAAATTAGCTTCGCTTTCCAACAAAGATTCTAGAACGGATGTGGTCTATTTAACTCTGTCCTCTCTGTTTTAGATCTCCACCCTCTCAATGGAAAACCCTAATAATAGAAACCTTATGTCCCCAATTTTCAGCGAATAAAGCTGCCATCAACTTTCAATTGTCCGAGCTTTTACATGCTCATTTCCCCAAATTTTCGGATGAGGAAATTGATTTATCTGCCACTGGAAATTATTTTCATAAAATGGAAAGTAAAATGGAGGGAAACACCAAAGTCGGTGGTTTAGCTCATGGATGTGAAATATCTGACCTTTGCATTGGCATATGTGAAATGTAACTTGCAGGCATATACGTATACATATATACACATATACATATAATTTTTATATACGCACACACATATCTGTGTATGTGTCTGTTTTTTTTCCTTCTCTTTTGATGTCCTTAGTTTATTGAGATTAATATCTGAGAACTTTTTGTGTTTCTATAGTTTGGATTTTTGGTGATCTTGCTGTTTTAGTTACATCCTCCCATGTTTTCCTTTTTCTAACTATAATTTATATCAGGAAATATTAAGTGAATCAAGTACCTAGCATTGCAAATTTGGAAGAGAAAATAAAAGGTGGAATCCAGTGCATGAGGCTTCCGTACGATAGCGGGCTCTCGGGAAGTCGATAACACACGCAGCCTTTCCCTCGCATTGCGAAGAGGCTGTTTTCGAGCTCGAACCTATACGTCCAGATCACATGCGGGTGACCTAACCGTTGTGTCAGACTTGGAAGTGAAAATAACCGGTAGGAAATTATTTAGGGTGCGAGGAAAGCTTTGTGTTGCTTACCTGTTAACAGCAAAATCACTCTATATTGCTTACCTATTAAACTATTTTACAGTGTTGAAAACATATATCATTCTAACTAGAGTGTTAACGTATCAAAATGCTCCTGATGCTTCTTCTACGTATTTTTTTCACTGTCTTAGAAACAATTAGTCAGTATGTATATTTCACAACTTGATACATTGTTAGATTGACAATCAGATAGATTCTAGAGTGGCTCAGCTGGATATCTGGGCATTGATATGCACAACATTCTTGGACGTGATTCAAAATGGATCACAGACTCACAGTTATGTGACTTAATGGGCAAGGGCATGGTAAGTTGGTAACCAATTTGGTCTTTTGAGCAATTCATCGAGGTAGTTATCAATTAGTGAACTTTTGCTTTCTTTGTTTCACATGATTTGATTAGTTTACATTACAATCTTTTCTGTTCTTAATTTACCTATGGAATCAATCGAGTTCTGACCATTGTAGTAATAATTCTGAAAAGTAGATTCAATTTTTGAAAGTTATTAATATTCCTTGAGATTTTTTCTTTTTCTTTTTTGGGTGGAGTTTGAAGATTATGTCATATAGGAAAATGGTTACCAAAGTATCATTAGTTTTGATACACAGTATGTGTTCAATAGTGTATGCTCAACTGAATTCAGATTAAACTATTTTATATTGTTTTCATTTTGAAGTTTCAAATAATAATGGTTCAAATATTTCAAGCTAAATCTTTACAGTGCATCAGGCACATTTTTAGTTTCGTATTCGTTTCAAAGTATTGTTTCGTGAGCTATAAGATTATCAGCGATACATCAGGTATATTTTTTAATGAGTTTCGAATGTGACCTATTAGTGAGATAAGTTTTTTGAGGATGTTTATTTAAAATGAGTCATTTGTTCTTAGCATTTAATTTGACTTTCATGTCATCAGGAACTTCTCGTTATACCTTGGTGCACGCAATTTTTAAAACTTTATATGTAATACCCCCGCTCAATTTTTGGATATGATGAAAATAATCACGTTATTTTATTATTTTTTTTTTTTTGCTGATTGAGTTACATAGCTCATACTGTTTTGTAAAATTCACTGGTACATTGCACGTGTATTACTCAATCAACGGAGTTACTTAACTAACACAGTTATAATTTCGGAAAAATGAAATAAATTTGTATAACTTAACTTACACAGTAAATAAATAAACAGTCTGTATGCAAAACATACATTCAAATAAACAGTTTGTATGCAAAACATGCATTAAAATTCATGACATAATAAAAACACAACAATTTTACACAATTTTTTAAACATTTCTTGTTAGTTATAAGTTTGATAAAGGGTTCATCCTCGTACCTGTTTCTGTCAATTTATGGGTTTATACATACATATCCCATCCACTGGAAAATATAATAGACCTCTAGCAGTATTTCACGCAAGTCCTACAGTATCATATTATAATAAATCATGAATATATGTATTTCACATTTTTCTTTAATAAATTGAGAATGTTTGAATTTTCAAAAAACAAATCATAAGAAAACATAAGTGTTTGCACTACTAGAATTGCAATGATTTGCCGACATTTTGGTCGGCGGTAAAACCCTCGGGGCAAAATCAAGGCCGGCGACAGCTGTGCGGTCCATGCCGACGACTTGACGACAACATAGTTTCCGACGACTTGTCGACAATTTTTTATTTCCACGATATAACGATGACTTGTAGTTTTCGATGATTTGCCGACCTCTTATTATTTCGGTGGCGTACCGGCGACTTGTAGAAGCTATTATAAGATTTTAGATTTTTCGACGACTTACCGATGCCTTATCGACAAATTTCCTGAAATAATTTTGCGATATTTCTACTACTTTTCTTCTCCTCAATCCACAACACAAAATCAGCCATTTCAACTATGCCACACATGCAAATATAACACAAAACCAACACAATATCATATACAAATGTATGCAAATCCAAAAAAAATAACAAAAAAACAAAGAAAAAGGTAAAACATCGTAAATATTCAATAAAAACAAAACAGAACCAAATTTATGTCTGGATGATCTCATACATAACATCATGTCCATACAACATTACATCATGTCCATACAATACACGTCGTAAATATATAAACAATCATGTCCATATAAAAAAACTCACGGTTGTGGCGGTGGCGCGTCGCTTCTAAATTGTCGGTTGAACATTTCTTATAAAGCATTGACATGCTTTCTCTGCACGACCATCTCTTCCTCATGCTTCATTGTCATCTGTCTTTGTGTCGCCAACTCCTCCGCATGCTTCATGAGCAGCCTTGCATGCTTTCTTGACATCTTCTCCAACTTAGCATGGACCTGAGTCTACGTTTGAGTCTGGATAGTGCTGTAGGAGGAGTCTCTCTCACTGGATTGATGTTGTAAATCAATCATATTAAAAATTATTTCATATCTATTAGTCCGAACATGTGGTACAACAATATCTCATATGCTATACACACCAATATGTTGCATGAGAGCGTGCCAAACATTGTTCAATCATTTAATTAATATTTTCAGGTACTCCTTACCAAGCTAATTTATGTATCCCATTCATAACCTTTTTAACATCACTCAAAATAGGATTAGCGAGGCAAAGTAATGCATTATATACAATAATCAAACCGGGTAATGCATAACCAAACCACAGCCTTAACTAAAAACATAGTTTCAAAACATTTTATATTTACTTGAATGCATTTTAATTATTTCAAATCCTTTTCAAAACGGTAATTTAAACACAGTCTTTTCGTTATAACCCACTATCGCGTGTGTGTATTTAAATTAATTTCAAAATAACATCATAACTTTGCCATGAAATCACAACACCAAACAAAGAAGCAAAACAAGCGAAAACAGGGTCGAACGACGCGACTGGCTGCCGCCAGGGGTTTACTTCTCCTGGTAGCAGTAGTTCTGACGTCTGGTCCATCTGGACCAAACGTCTGACTTGCTGTTACAGGGGTAGTTTGACCCTAGCAGTTAGTCGATTAAACACTGTCGACTCGAGGACTTTTACGATGCTCTTAGTTTTGGTTTGGGATGTTATAGGTGCTGCAACTTAACTCTTGTTAACACTTAACATTCTCTACAAAAAAATTATTTTTATGTACATGGGTTCATGGATTTATATTTTCATTCATTTCATCACTACTTCATCCCCTACCTCTATATTCTTACTCATTTCTTCACTACTTCATTTATCAACTCATGCTTACAATAACTATAATTATTTCGGATATAATTTAATAATAACAACTAAACTTCATGCTATTTTATAAATAATTCATTCTAAAGCAAGTTATGATCAACATCAAGTTTCTACTTAGCTAATATACCTTTTAACGTCATAAAACATCACAACATGCACAGTTAACCTCCGTCCAGAATTTAAAATATGCATAAAAACTTGCTGCATGAGTATTCCCAATGTTGGATATGTGATCTCTCCTCTTTTTCAATGAGCTCAGGAGTGATCATAATACCTTGCTCCATCAGCTCTTGAATCCTAGCAGAATGTTTTTACTGATTTATATTTTTTCAACTTTGTGAGTATGAAATGAATTAAATACGATTATAATTTAAATCAAGTTGTGTGGACGACTTACAGAAACTAGTAACAGCGACATCAACCCACCCAGACAACTCCTCACTCGACTTGAACTTGTGAGTTCGAACATAAATCTCCCAGGCGGTTGCTTCTCTATGGTACTCTACATACTAATTAACGAAAAACGAGCATCAACAACGACTTATTATAATTTAATTTAAAAATTAAGTTAATCATGAAAAATGCCGACATACCAAATCTTGGTGATAGTCCGCAAGAGATCTCGAGCCATCGTAGTGTAATCTCTGATTGCATGCCCTATATTTTGCATTTATTTTTTCATGCACTTTCACATCTTCCTACTTCAAATACAACTCGAACTGGTCATATATGTCATAAAGAAGCGCCTTAACCTTCTTCCTGCTTTCCTTCATCCCGTGTACCATCTTTTTGTATTTTGTGTTTGCTTTCTGCTCTTAGATTTTTATAATGTGTTTGAGATGTGTTGGATTTTCATTGATATTTACACTGCATTTGTATTTAAATATATATTATCAACATAAATTTGTATATGAAAAAACCAAGTATACATTAAATTTATTTTACCATAAAATCATTGAATATTACGTCTTTAACGTCGGATGGAAAGTCTGTGAATCTAGACCAGAATTGATTCATCCTAGCAAAAATCAAATTTGAGAATGTTACCATTCATGATTCTACTGTTGAAGTCGACTATGTACATACATAAGTTGTATAATGAATGTGAAGTTATTTGAGATGATAACCTAACGATTTAAAAATAAGTATAAATGCATTTTTATCATTACCCTCCTTTAGCACACTGAATAATGTCGACTTGACCTACAGATGCGCTGGAATCCATAACAGATGCATGTGTAGGTGGACCTGCATCATCACGCTCATCAATATGATCGGAGTCGATGAATAATGATAACATGTGCTGATGATCATCGCGTACAACAGGTGTAGAGGAGCGTATGCTGCTGAGCAATGGATTTCGACACCACTTTTCTTTGGCGTCTATCAGTCGGGTACTCATATCTGTTAAAGTTTCAACCACATAATAAAATAAAACTGCTAGACTTAAAATTAAAACAACAGTTTACATTAAATCGATTTCAAAGCTGGAATATAAGGAGAAAAACCAATCTTCAACTACTAACCACACTCGGAATATGATATTACTAACCAGAATATGATATTAATTTAGCATCGAACGCTAAAATGCTAACATTCTAGTAAATTTGAAGAAAGAAACAATAGTCGAATAAAGAAACAGTAGTCGAATAAACAATTCATGTAGTGGAATAAACAATTCATGTAAAATGCTTCAAATTACGATCCAAGTAAATTTGAAGAAAGAAACAGTAGTCGAATAAACAATTCATGATAAAGAATAGTTAAGTAATATTGAAATAAACAATTCACGATGAAGAATAATCGTCAGTTCGTACCATATATTTCAAAGGAAAGATACATACCGATTAAAATGAATTTTATATTCATAATAGCATCAAAATACATATACTAATAAAAGGACGTCAAAGTCTAGTCTCACGATAAAATGTACATATTATGAGGCGACATTTTCATATTCACTTTCATTATTTACCCTATTCTCTTCATCTTCATAGTCATTTTCTTCAACTTCGCTTCAACCTCGGAGTCAGTATCATCTTCATTTCCTTCGTCATCAACTTGATCATTTACGTCAATATCTTTATCTAATTCGACTCCATCGAATACTTCATTGTTTAATGGTTCTATATCGTCTGCATCTTCTGTGATTTGTATTACTTCGTTTGGATTAGGATCATGTTAGTACGGTTGATCGTCAATTAAAACCGTGTCCAAGTGTAACGACCTGTATTTTTTATAATTAAAAATATTAAATTTAATAAGATTTTTGGAATTTAATATTGTGAGAAATTAAAATTTATGATGTATAAATGAAAAAATTTTATTAGAATGTAATTTAATAATGTTGATTGGATGAAATTGACAACTGTTTGATGTGATTTTAATTAATGGTAATAATAAAGGTTAATAATAAATGCTATTCCTAGTTGAAAGATAATTGTAGATGTTAATTTGGATATAATTGTAGGTTAATAAGAAATAAACTAAATGTTGTATTAAAATAGAAATAATATGTATTTAATTGAAATAGGTTAATATAGAATATGAAGTCAATTAATTAGTACGTAAATTTATTAGTTTTTGTTTGTAAACAATAAATTTAGAAATGTGTTTGGATTACTAATGTATAACAATTCTTTTGTTTATCACCTTATTATTTAATCCGTTTGAAAATAATTGGAAATCAATGAAATTTAATGTAATTGAAATTTTGCAGTTAATATAAGAAAAGACGTTAACTGTAGAAAATGAGTATAATAAGATGGAAAATCATGTTAAATAAATTCATAAGGTATTGGCTGATTTAATAATAAGAGTGTAAATAAAAATAAAAGAATTGATTTGGAATTTAAATTATAATGAATGGATTTATTACAGTTGTAATTGAACGCTGAAATTAATGTAATAATTAAATCTTGATTTTAACATAGAAAATTTTATTTTAAAAGATTATTAATTTCTGTTTGAGTAAGAATGATGATATAACACATTTAATTGGTAATTTAAAAGTGCTTAAATCAATTTAATAATAATTTATTTAATTAACGTGCAAAATTAGTCCGTTTGGGCAATGTCTCGGATTTCAACGAAACTTGTTTTATCGGATCCGTAATAGTGAATTATTGTTGGATTTCAAGTTTCGTAGCGATCAGACTTATCGTTTGATCATGCGAGCTAGAAATGCGTAGAAATCAATTAAAGGAATTTAAATGAATATAATCTGATTTTAAAAGCTAACTTCTATATACAATGAAATTAGAGTTTGAAATTAGTTTCATTGAGTTTGAAAATATTGAAAACCTATATTTCGATATATGAGATGACCTATTTTCGTTTCGGGAACGAAACAGACTTTTCGGGTCTTTGTTGTCGCTTCGACCCCATTCGATCTGTTTCATCCATTTCTATTCAATATCTGTCTATATATAGGCTGTTATAAATCCTAGCGGTCTTTTATTTTCATTGTCTGTACGTATAATTTCTATCTCATCCGTTCCTTCCCAATGACAGACATCTCAAAACCCTAATTTCAAATTCCAAATCAAACTCCAAAATTCAAACTGCTCCAACCCTATCATATTATATATCATCGCGATGCTCTCGACGAACGTAATCTGCGTATGCAATTTTTTTTTCGATTTGGAGTCTCCATTTGTCCAGAAATCAATGAAGAAGTCTCGGCCGTTCATGTTAGGGTTTCGCGATTAACGATGGATCTTCGACTATACGACGATCAGAGAATACAGTATTGTAGAAGTCGTCGAGAAGAGTGCATCTGTGGTCTTCAATAGGGTAAGAGGTGCACGATTTCGCCAGAATTGGCTTCGAAAGGCGGCGGCGGCGGTTTCCACGTGGCGGCGCTTGGTGGTCGCGCGCGTGGGCCAGTGGGGCGGCCTGGCGTGGGCATCACGGCGGTGGTGTCTGATGGTGGCGGCAGCGGCCATAGGTGCGTGCAACTGTAGGGTTTAGGTGGCGGCTATGGTTATGTGATGGGTTGGCGCGATCATGGTAGGGTTCAGGTGATGAGAGAATTACGTCTTTGCCCCTATATTGTTTATTTTATCTTATATTAAAATTTCCATCTTCTAACGTTAATAACTTTTCCATACGAGCTTGGATTCACGCGGGGTTTCTTCCGTTGGGTTCGTATCGGAATTCCGGACAACGTGAAACAGGTTTGGTTGAATTTGAAGACTATTCAAAATTTGGGCTTTTATTGGATTTTAAATCGACTGTAAATCAAATGCGAGTAATTTAACCCACTCACGCAATACTAAAGCTTCTTATGTTAGTTGAATTAAATTTATGAAGTGATAAGAAATTTACTGATTATTTTTTGGTAATTTAATTTGTCATTTAAATTTAATTTAAATTTATATTGAATTATATTGATATTTAAATTAATATTGGAATTGAATTGCTAGTTAAATACCTAATATTGATAACTAGTTGATTGTTGTGATTTATTGACTGATTTGGATGTTGACTGTGATGGATGTCTATTTGTTGACATTTTGGATGATTGGATGTTTATTTATTTATATATCCATGTTATCACCCTGTATATTAATTGAAAGCATATAAACTGTTATTTAAATATTTCGAATGGATTAAGAAATATGTTGAAATGATATATACCTATGGCACTTTGATTTGGATTGAAACGATATATATCCATCCCTTTAATTAAAATTGAAATAATTGATCACTTGGTCATTGGGTAGAAAATTATATACGGACACCGGTTTGGTTAAATTAAATGGTTTTAAAATCTTGAATTTGGATTTTTGATTAAATGATATTGTTTTAAAGGAAATAAATTGTGGATTTATATATTTTCTAATTCAAGCTTTGAAATGTTGAAATTGAAACTGGTTAAAAGAAATTGTTTTAAGAATTGAATTGGAAATGTGAAGTTATAATTGATATATGACTTTAATGTTGGAAATTTAATTATTTTAAAGATTTGGATCTTAAAATTGAACAATGAGGTTAATTTGACTTAAGTGTTTTAAATCGGTAAATTGAAATTGGACATGAAATTGATATAGATTGAACAGGAAATTATTGTCAAGGAAACAATTTCTCAGCATTTTAGCCTCAAGGACAGACCTTCAGTATTTTAGCATGAAGGACAACTTTCTTTAGGTATCAGTTTTTAGTTATTGATAGTAATTTTCAGGTATCAGTTTGTAGTTATCGGTAGTAGTTTTTAGGTATCAGTTTTTAGTTCGGTAGCAGTTTTGGAAGAATGTTTGTCCTTATGAATAATTTTGGAAGAATGTTTGTCCTTATGATTAATTTTTAGGAGAATGTTTGTCTTTGTGGTTAAAATATTGAGGTCGTGTCCTTGAGGCTAAAAATATACAAATTTTTTTCATTTAAATTAATTCCCCCTAAATTGAAATGGTTTAAAATAAGAATTGAATTAAAATTTAAATCATTGAACTGAAGTGTTGAATCGAATTTGAAGTTAAAAATGAATGTTTCGAATTTGAAGTTAAAAATGAATGTTTCGAAAATTGAACTTATTTCGAATTGAAATTGGAATCAAGTTGATTTGAAGCTAAAATTGAAATTGAGCCAAAAGATTGGAAATTGAGCTTTGTTGATTTGAAATCTGGATATGGGTCCAAATTTGTTGAAATGGAAAGAAACGGTTTGATTTGATATTATTTTCAAAATAAATTATTTTAATATCAACTGTTTAAAATCCGATCTTTTTAATATTAAAATTATTTAGATTATTTCCAACCTATTTTACTATGTAAACCATTTTCAGTACTCAAACGATTTTATATTAAACTGTTTTAAAATCCTTAAACTATTTAAACTATTTAAACCATTTTAAACTATTTTAAACTATTTATAACTATTCAAACTATTTTCCAAAATCTCAAACTGTGCAAAGTTGGAAGGTTCATATTTAAATCGTTGATTTAAATGCGAATGCGGTTAAATGAAGTTATAACCTAAGTTGGAAATTGAAATGATATTTTCATGTGAAAATGACATATTTTGAGTAAATATGGTATTTTGAAATGAAGCGATATTTTTGAAGTGAATATGATATGTTGATATCAAATATGAATCATTTTTGAAATGTAAAAGAACCAACCGGTGTGTAAAATGACGTTTGGTTGTTAAAGAGATAGAGGCCTCTTATTGGCATACTCTTTGTCAATATTGGAACCACTTTAACAATTGTGTACGCGGTGGATGTTATCCAGAATGAAGTGGTTGAATTGCTGGCTTTTGCTGGATTTGAAGAAAGAGAACGATGATGGATGACCCCGACACTTGTGTCAATTTGGAATGACTAAAACACGAGCCTATGTCTGGCCAAGGGGTTCGCAACCTTTAGGGGCCATCACCCCTTCGTATTACTATATTGATTTTTAGACTTGATCAGTGCACCTTGATTTGATTTTGGGGTGGTGGACTCGGTGGGCGGTCGTAGCTACGATGCGTTACCACCAGGTAGAAAGGGTAAACCAGTAGAATCCTACCTTGGGCATTGCCTCACGTGCCTTGTCATACTTTTATCCTTATACGCGACCACTACGATTTTGTTTTAGTATGGTACCTATAGGGGACTCACTGGCTACCGACGTTACTGGTTGTGTTACAGGACCTGCATACACTACCCTCTTAAAAATGTGTTAATGGGGATCAATGTAATGATGATATGCTTGAATTATATTGTGATGATTTGTTTTAATTCATAAACACATGAATTTTCACGGTTTTGACACGAAACCGAGAATCTATGATTTCAGATTGCCATGGAAAATTTTCATGTTAAGCAAAACATGATTTTGGAGATGTTTTTTAATTTTCAGAATTTTCCAAGCTATGGAAGTTTTATTATGAATTTTTCATGAAAAATATGATATAATCGGGTTTAATTTTTATTTCGAGAATTTCAGGAAGAAATTGAGTCTAAAATTTTGATATGTTTGATTACATGATGATATTGAATTTCTGTGATTTTTGGGGATTTTTCCTAATAAATTTACTAAGGGAAATAAATTATTTTAAAAGAAAGACTTTTCTGAAATAATTGGCTTTGGTATATAGAAGGGCTAAAACGTTGCATTTTAATGGTTTTAATCTGATATAAAAGCGGTAGTTATAAAGGTAAAATATTTGAAAAGTTTTTACGACAACCAATCAATAGTTTACAAATAAGCATGTTTTTAAAAAGTAATTACTAAAAGTTGTTATAATTCAGCCTTTAAATCAGAAAAAGGCGTTCCGCCTCTATTAGCAATAACCTTTTGACTCCTTTGATTCCGCCTCGTCCTAGTCAAAACCAACACAGTCGATACCACCATAGTCGAAACCAATACACAGGATATCACTCATATGGTATGTAGTGGATTGGAAGGAGGGCGAAAGCCTTGGTGTCGAAAGGTTAGCTTCCGATGGAGTCGAAACCCTGCTTTGTTGTCAAAAGTTAAAGTCTTGCCTTGTTTTTCTAAAAGCTTTCAACATAGTCGAAACGTACGTTTTCGAAAGGGTTTTATAATTAGCTTTCGAAGAAGGTTGTCATATTATGTTAAAGTATTAGCTTTCGAAGGGGTACCTTTTTCCTTAAATAAGAGCTTTCGGAAGGACTGGTTTCGACCAAGTCAAAACCAAGCCGCTAATCTCCCTTTCGACTACATTGAAGTCATCTATGTTGTCAAAAGGGTTAATTCTGTTTTTAACTTAAGCCACTTCCTAATTGCTTTCGAAAGGGGTTGGGGTTTCAAAGGAGATGGAGTCGAAAGGGGGGTTTCGACTCAGACCTTCGAAGTTTTGATTTTTAAAGTCTTTTGCTTTCGACTAGATGGTTCCGACACCATCAGTTTTTCCCCAAATTTATTTTAGTTGGTTTTGAAAGAGATACTTTCATATATAACCACTTTGACCCAAATAATGTTTTTAAAGAGTAAACCCAATGCTTTTGAAAGGGTACTTTATGTGTTTCAAAGCAATGTTTTAAAGAATGCTTTCTTGATACCTTTGAATGGTATCATTGGTTTCGAAAGGTATATACTTAGAGTTTTGAAAAGAGGTTTCTATGCTTCCGAAGGAGGTCATCCGGTGGTTTCAAAAGTAATGTTTAAAATTTTCAAAACAAATAACCCACTCTCATTTTTAAAGGAAAAACCATGGCATAAATAAAGATTTTGGAAATGTTATTCACATTATTGTTAACTCATGGCTGTATTTTGGAGAAAGGGCAGAATAACCAGTTAGGTTGACCCAGTAATGAATATAAAAACGGATGTTAAATTTTTAATTAAAGATATTGGCAAGGGCCAATAGGTTTACAGTAAGCCCATGAAAACTGTATGATATTAGCAGGGGCCAATAGGTTCCTAGTCAGTCCATGAAAACTATGATTTGATACTGGCAGGGGCCAGTAGATTTGTAGTTAACCCATGAAAACTATATCCGGATTATGATATTGGCAGTTAGCCAATAGGTTCCTAGTTAGCCCATGAAAACTAAGATAAGAAATAAGATATTGGAGTTACCAATAGGTTCTTAGTGATCCCATGAAAACTAATTAATTGGACAGATAGTCCTTAACATTTAACAGGTTAATAGTAATCCTAGAAACTATAATTGAGACAGATAGTCAGAATGAATGGGGGATGGGTAATCCAGAATTGATTTATTTGTTTTGCATATCATCATAATGTTATAAAATACTATTTTTTAACCATTGTGGATGCAGGAGCACAGTATATGGTTTTATAAGTGTTTTAGGATACTAGTGAGGGGAAAACCCGTTTTGCTAAGCGACGTAGTCTCACTAGATATCCAAATGGTTTGAGATGGTAAATTATTATTCATACCAGGCTATATGTCTGACTTGAAAATTTTGTTTTCCCCTTAAACTCTCCGGTACTCAATTGATTTTGAGTATGTTGAGAGTTAAGGTTTTCAGGTGTTCTTTTAGACGAATAAAGCTTCTAAGGACGTGCAGGAGGCAAGATTTTTATTAGAGTTCTTTTATTTCTACTGTGTGTTTTGTTTGTAAAGGCAAATTGTTTTGTTGCCTATCTATATACTCTGATCTACCAAGGGGGCATCTTCATGTGTTGCTCTTGGCGTATTTTGTAATAATTATATGTTATCTGAACGTGGTCTGCGAATTGGGATTATGTAATCAATTTGGAATATTTTGAAATGGAATGTGGAATTTGTTTGCTGTTTAATTTTTTTCCATATTCTTGTGTTTATGTGTATCAATGTATCTAATGTCGCCGTATTTGATCGTCAATGATTAATAACTATGGATGACTGCAGCATCCGTAGCCGTTAGTTTTGGGCCTCCAAGTAGGGGGATGTTACAAGTTGGTATCCGAGCATATGTTTATGAAACTTTAAAAGAAACTTAAACCTAAAGGATTTTCCAATCATAATCCAATGAATCAGATAATAAGATTGGGGTTTGGGTTAACGTTATAGTAATGTACTTGTATTTGCTATATATATATATATATTTATGTATATATATAAGTACGTATTCCCTGCTCTCTTAGACTGTTCTTATGTATCTTACTAAGGCTCGTATACAAATTTACGAGAAAGGAGATATGGAAGTAGGAAACGGAAGAGGAAATCTCGGTGGAGGAAGCACCACAAATAATGGAAATGCTCGACCCACTACCGGGAGAAACTCGAGTTGACTAGCTAATGCCAGTAACCAAAATGCTGAAGCCAATGTGGGTGCTGGAAATCCACCAGTAGATATGGGGGCGGTGTATCAGTTCTTCGCTGGTTTGATGCAAGCTGGAGCTGCGGCAGGAGTTGCTGGAAATGTAGGAGGAGCTAATCATGTGGCTCCAGTTGGAAATATTGTTTTGCTGAGTAGAAATTACGTCAGTTTGGGTGGGAAGCCATTCTTGTAAATGGAGAGTGCCGTAGAGGTTCAGAATTGGTTGTTGCATTGTGAGCATGTATTTACCAATTTGGGTCTGAATGATGGACAAAAGAGGAGGTTGGCTCTAGGCAGTTATAGGGTCCAGCACTACACTGGTGGAATAGTGTTACTGCCAGAGTGTCGGATGAGCAGTTAACTTGGGCTGATTTAAAAACGAGATTTGAGCATATTGTATCGGAGTTCGTTAAGTCTGAGCCGATGAGGAAATTTATGGATTTAGTATAAGGAGAGATGTTAGTAGTTGAGTATGCCACTAAGTTTGAAGAGCTGTATAGATATGGATATGCTATTATAGATAGTGACATCAAAAGGAATGAGAAGTTCATTCGGGGACTGAGGCCCGAGCTTGGTAGAATGACTATGACACATGTCCATGTTCCTTGTAATATAGTGTTGGAGATGGCTATTCGCCATGAGGAGTTATTTGCTGATTTAGCTAAAGAGAAGTTGGTGGAAACCCAGGGTCCTTAGGGGAAGAAGAGGAAGTTCTTTAAGAAGAAGGGAACCCAGAAGGGAGATATGCCATGAAGTCAAAGGCTGAGGTAGTTGCTATAAGTGTGACAAGAAGGGTCACTTTGCTAATAAATGTCGGTCAGGAAATGGGAAGAAAGCTGCAGTTAAGAAGAATGTGAAATGCTTCAACTGCGATCAAGTTGGGCATTACAAGAATCAGTGTCCAGAGCCAGTTAGGGAGGACAAAGGAAAAGTTTTTGCTATAGGACCAGCTAGGCCTACTGTAGTAGATAAGGGAAAGACTGTGATGGAAGGTACGCTTTTGATTCAGAGTATTTCAGTTAGAGTACTTTTTGATACCAGTGCATCACATTCATTTATATCTCAGTGTTTGGTTGATAGATTATGTCTAGAACCTACCTACCTTGTTACTTCCTTAATTGTTGTGAATCCAATAGGAGGGTATGCAACTCTAGGGTTAAGATGTGACCAGTTAGAACTTGACTTATTAGGTCATAAGTTTGCATGCAGTTTATATGTTATTGATTTCGTCGATATCAGAATCATTTTGGGTATGGATTGGTTGAGTATGTATGAGGCTATAATATTTTTCCAGGATAGAGAAATATCACCGAGACACCCTAATAGTCATAACCAAGTGATATTCTCAGTAGAGAATACTGACTGAAGTGCTAGTGCTATGCTTAATGCTATGGAGGTAGGAAATGAGTTAAGTCGGGTTCGAGTAGCAAGGGAGTTTGCAGATGTCTTTGAGCCAGTCACCGGACTACCCCCGAAAAGTGCTATTGAGTTTAAAATGGATCTTGTGCCAGGAGCTGAACCTGTAAGTAGACCACCTAGTAGGATGACACCTATTGAGATGAAGGAATTAAAGGTGCAACTAGTGGATCTAGAAGGAAGAAATTTTTTTAGACCAAGCAGTTCGCCGTGGGGAGCGGCCGTGGTGTTCGTAAAGAAACCAATGGGTCGTTGAGGATGTGCATGGACTATCGTAAGTTAAACGAAAGGACGATTAAGAATAAGTATCTTTTGCCAAGAATAGATGATTTGTTCGATCAATTGAGTGGAGCCAGAGTGTTTTCCTTATTGGACTTGGCGATAGGTTTCAATCAGTTAAGAGTGGCGGAGGACAGTATTCCTTTGACAGCATTTCGAACTAGGTATGGTTCATATGAGTGGTTGGTGATGCCATTTGGATTGACAAATGCACCTGCTTTCTTCGTAGATTTGATGAACCGAGTTTTCCGAGAGTACTTGGATAGGTTTGTTCTAGTGTTTATAGATGACATTCTAGTATACTCTAAGGATGAGAGAGAGCATGAATTTCATCTTAGAGTGGTGCTTGAGACTCTGAGGCAGAATCAGCTAAAGGCGAAGTTTACCAAGTGTCATTTCTGGAAGAAAGAGGTAAAATTTCTTGGTCACATCGTTTCAGAGAAAGGATTGTCAGTCGATCCAGATAAGATCGAAGCTATGAATAATTGGAAGAGACAAGAGATGGTGACTGAGATCAGGTTTTTTCTTAGACTTGCTGGCTATTACCGGAGATTCATTAAGGATTTCTCGCGGATAGCAGCAGCCTTAACTAAGCTAACCAGGAAGGAAGTGAGATTTCTTTGGTTTGAAAAATGTGAGGAGGCATTCCTTAAGTTAAAGCATTTGTTGACCAATGCACCCATGTTGGTAGTTCCAGACGGGAACCAAGGATTGGCGGTGTATACTGATTCATGTAGAACTGGATTAGGAACGCTGTTGATGCAGAGTGGTAAATTCATTGCCTACGCATCTAGGCATCTTAGATCGCATGAAGTTAGATATCCTACTCATGATTTGGAGTTGGCAGTTGTGATCTTCGCATTGAAGATTTGGAGACATTATCTCTTAAGGGAGAGATTTGAGTTATATACCGATCATAAGTCTTTACGGTATTTATTCTGTCAGAAGGAGTTGAATATGAGACAGCAGAGGTGGCTGGAGTTTTTGGCTGCATATGATTTTGGTCTAGAATATACACCAGGAAAAGGTAATAAAGTGGCTGATGCTCTTAGCAGGAAACATCAAAATGTAGTGTTAGCTACGTTGGCGGAATGGAGAGATTTAGAAGCTTTAGCCAGTTGTGGTGTGCAGTTAAGATCAACTGCTGGTTCTAGTTAGAGTTCCACCAGACTATCTTGTTTAAAAGTTCGACCAGTATTGACTGAGAGATTTGCTTCTAAGAAGAAGGAGGATCCAATATTAACTGAGAAGATCAGAAGACTTGAGGTTGGAATAGAGATCGATGATTTAAAGGATATTAGCCTTGACCAGAGAGGGTGGCTAAAAAAGAAGGGACGGTTGTGTGTTCCAAATGTGGAATACTTAAGGAAAGAAGTTCTTGGAGAATGCCATCGATCCAAGTTTACGATTCATCCTGGAGGAACCAAGATGTATCAGGATATGAAGAGGAGCTTCTATTGGGAAGGCATGAAGAGGGATGTTGGCTTGTGGGTTGGACAATGTGAAAACTGTCAACAAGTGAAAGCTGAACATCAGAAACCAAGTGGGTTACTACAGCCTTTTGAGATTCCAGTTTGGAAATGTGATTCGATATCTATGGAATTTATAGACAGGTTGCCAAGGTCAAATAGAGGTAATGAAAGTATATGGGTTATGGTGGACAGATTGACCAAGAGTGCTCATTTCATTCCAGTTAAGTCAACCAGAACGACACCTGTTTTAGCTAAGTTGTTCCTGAAGAACATAGTTAGACTGCATGGAGTTCCTAGTAGTATAGTCAGTGACAGAGATGCATTGTTCACCAGTGGATTTTGGAAGAGTCTACAGAAAGTAATGGGTACCAAGCTTAATATGAGTACCGCATATCACCCTCAGACAGATGGGCAGATAGAGAGAGTCAATAAGGTACTCGAAGATTTATTGAGAGCTTGTGTATTGGACTTTGGTGGATCTTGGGAAGATCACCTACATTTGGTTGAGTTTTCCTATAATAATAGTTATCAGACTAATATACGAATGGCGCCGTTTGAAGCTTTGTATGGGAGACCATGCAAATCACCAGCATGTTGGTTGGAGACTGGAGACAGATTGGTCCTTAGTCCATATTTGGTTAGAGAGGCATTAGAGAAGATTGAGTTAATCCGGGGAAGGATAAAGGAAGCTCAGTCCAAGCAGAAGAGTTATGCAGATAAGAGACGTAAGGACTAGAATTCTCAGTTGGAGATAAGGTTTTCATTAAGGTATCACCTATGAAGGGCGTGTTACGACGTAGAAAGTCAGGGAAGTTAGCCCCAAGGTATGTAGGTCCATTTCAAATTGTAGAGAGGATTGAAAAGCTCGCATACAGAATAGAGTTGCCAAGCAGTTTGGCAGGTGTCCATAATGTATTTCATGTGTCTCATCTTCGCAAATATATGCATTATCCAGAGACTACTTTTCCTCCGACAGGGTTGGATGACTTAGTGGTAGAGCCTAATTTGACTTTTGTTAGACAACCAGTTCAGGTTGTAGCTAGAGATGAGAAAAGATTAAGGAACAAGACAGTCAGGTTGGTGAAAGTTATGTGGAGCGACAACGAGAAGGACTGTACTTGGGAGACATAAAACAGGATTAGAGATACTTATCCTGATCTGCTTTGAGGGTATGTTTATATTGGATTTATATAAATAGTTGCTAGCCAGTTAGACTAGTATGGTTGTTGGGTGTTGTTACAGATGATTGCTATGTTTAGTATTTAGTCCTTACTGAATTTCGAGGAAGAAATTCTTTAAGGGGGAACATGTAACATCCCTAATTTTTGATAACATTATTCAGAAGATTTAATTAGATAAATTAGATAAAATAATGATGATAAGGAGATTGAGATTTGATTAAATTATATATATATATATATATATATATATATGGTCGTGCTTATTAATAAGATAAATGGGCTTTAAATTGGTTTATAAGATAATTAACTTACATAAGGCCTTATTAGTAAAAATAGTCGCACTTTCTATTCACGTACGGCTATACATTTGCCTTTGTCCATTCACGTTCATTTTTTCTCAAATCAAAACAAACGCAAATAACCCTAAGATAGCCGACCATTATCAAGGAGGAAAAGAGGAATTTTAATATAAAGCTAAGGATCAAAAGCTAGGGATGATTAATCAACAACAAATCTCAAATTCCTTATCAAGTTTAAGGTGAATAATAATCTTCTACCATCTTTATTTTTGTTTTTATGATTATATGGTTTTGAATTTATGATTTAAATTAGTTTTTGTGATAAAATGGATGATGATATGCTTGAGTTATATTATGATGATTTGTTTTAATTCATACACGCATGAATTTACACGGTTTTGACACGAAACCGAGAATCTATGATTTCAGATTGCCAAGGAAAAAAAATTTGTTAAGTAAAACATGATTTTGGAGATGGGTTTTAATTTTTCAGAATTTTCCAAGCTATGGAAATTTTATTATGAATTTTTAATGAAAAATATGATATAATTGGGTTTAAAATTTATTTCGAGAATTTCAGGAAGAAATTGGGTCTAAAATTTTAATGTTTGATTACATGATGAAATTGAATTTCTGTGATTTTGGGGATTTTTCCTAATAGATTTACTAGGGAAAATAAATTATTTTAAAAGAAGGACTTTTTTGAAATAATTGGCTTTAGTATATGGAAGGGCTAAATAGTTGAATTTTAATGGTTTTAATCTAATATAAATGCGGCAGTTATAAAGGTAAACTATTTGAATGTTTGTACGACAAACAATCAATAATTTACAAATAGGCAAGTTGTTAGGAAGTAATTTCTAAAAGTTGCTATAATTTAGCCTTTAAATCAGAAAAAGGCGTTCTGCTTCTATTAGTAAGAATATTTCGACTCCTTTGATTCCGTCTCGTCCCAGTCGATACCACCATAGTCGAAACCAACACACAAGATATCACTCAGATGGTATGCAGTGGATTGGAAGGAGGGCGGAAGCCTTGGTGTCGAAAGGTTTAGCTTCCGATGGAGTCGAAACCCTGCTATGTTTTCAAAAGTTAAAGTCTTGCCTTGTTTTTCTAAAAGTTTTCTACATAGTCGAAACGTACCTTTTCGAAAGGGTTTTATAATTAGCTTTCGAAGAAGGTTGTCATATTATGTTAAAGTATTAGCTTTCGAAGGGTACCTTTTTCCTTAAATAAGAGCTTTCGGAAGGACTGGTTTCGACCAAGTCGAAACCAAGCCGCTAATCTCCCATTCGGCTGCATTGAAGTCATCTATGTTGTCGAAGGGGTTACTTCTATTTTAACTTAAGCCGCTTTCTAATTGCTTTCGAAAGGGGTTGGGGTTTCGAAGGAGATGGAGTCGAAAGGGGGTTTCGACTCAGGCCTTTGAAGTTTTGATTTTTAAAGTCTTTTGCTTTCGACTAGATGGTTCCGAGACCATCAGTTTTTCCCCAAATTTATTTTAGTTGGTTTCGAAAGAGATACTTTCATATATAACCACTTTGACCCAAATGATGTTTTGAAATAGTAAACGCAATGCTTTCGAAAGGGTACTTTATGTGTTTTGAAGCAACGTTTTAAAGAATGTTTTCTTGATACTTTTGAAAGGTATCATTGGTTTCGAAGGTATATACTTAGAGTTTTGAAAAGAGGTTTCTATGCTTTTGAAGGAGGTCGTCCGGTGGTTTCGAAAGTAATGTTTAAAAGTTTCAAAACAAATAACCCATTCTCATTTTTAAAGGAAAAACCATGGCATAAATAAAGATTTTGGAAATGTTATTCACATTATTATTAACCCATAACTGTATTTTAGGGAAAGGGCAGAATAAATAGTTAGGTTGACCTAGTAGTGAATATATAAACGAAATTTAATTTTTTAATTAAAGATATTGGCAGGGGCCAATAGGTTCATAGTCAGCCCATGAAAACTATGATTTGATACTGGTAGGGGCCAGTAGGTTTGTAGTTAGCCCATGAAAACTATATCTGGATTATGATATTGGCAGTTAGCCAATAGGTTCCTAGTTAGCCCATGAAAACTAGGATAAGAAATAAGATATTGGAGTTACTAATAGGTTCTTAGTTATCCTGTAAAAACTAAGTAATTGGACAGATAGTCCTTAACATTTAACAGGTTAATAGGAATCCTAGAAACTATAATTGAGACAGATAGTCAGAATGAATGGGGGATGGGTAATCCAGAATTGATTTATTTGTTTTGCATACATCCTGATGTTATGAAATACTATGTTTTAACTATTGTGGATGCATGAGCATAGTAGATGGTTTTATAAATGTTTTAGGATACTAGTGAGGGGAAAACCCATTTCGCTAAGCTGCATGGTTTCACTAGATATCCAAATGATTTGAGATGGTAAATTATTATTCATACCAGGCTTTATGTCTGACTCGAAGTTTTTTTTCCCCTTAAACTCTCGAGTACTCAATAGATTTTGAGTAGGTTGAGAGTTAAGGTTTCCAGGTGTTCTTTTAGATGAATAAAGCTTCCGAGGACGTGTAGGAGGCAAGATTGTTATTAGAGTTCTTTTATTTCTGCTGTGTGTTTTGTTTGTAAAGGCAAACTGTTTTCTTGCCTATCTATATACTCTGATCTACCAAGGGGGCATCTTCATACGTCGCTCTTGGCGTATTTTGTAATAATTATATGTTATCTGAACATGGTCTGTGAATTGGGATTATGTAATCAATTTGGAATATTTTGAAATGGAATGTGGAATTTGTTTGCTGTTTAATTTTTTTCCATATTCTTGTGTTTCTGTGTATCAATGTATCTAATGTCAACGTATTTGGTCGCCGAGGATTAATAACTATGGATGACTGCAACATCCATTGCCGTTAGTTTTGGGCCTCCAAGTAGGGGATTGTTACACACGTAGGCTTGGTAGGCTATCCATAGTGCCGGCCATGTTACAATGTAATACGTGTTGGATTAGGTGCGTTGAAAGTGGGTAAAAAGGCGAGTTTCAAAACAATTACTTTTATTAAATTGCACAGGATCTTATTTTTGTTTATGTGAATTTTTTTTATTTATACCGAATCAAATTTAGTATTGATTCAAAGTTGTCTGTATAATATAATACTTTAATTTTTTTATTTCGAATAAAATATTTATTTTTTTGTTTATGTTTAAAATAATATTTATTAATAATTTAATTTGAAATAATTTATTAATTTATTTTAGCTTCAAATTTCATATTTTGTGATATATATATACATACACCATCCATGGGGTATAATAGGAAAATTGACCGTTATGTCCTCTGGTTAATAAAATGTCAATGTGTCCAAACAATGTCATACATAAGTGTTAAAATTTTATATTATAGATCTATACTAAAGTAATCTGTATAAAATAATTCGGGCATTATAATTTAAAAATAATTTTAATGCATTTGTTACATATATTTATATACTTAAATATATTCATATATATGATATAATTTAAATATACTTGGTTTTATTATATTTATATCTCAAATACAATTGACTTCTTTAACTTCAAAGTATATTGACTAATTAAATTAAAATATTTAACAAGTTTTTTTTATTATTCGACCATAACAAACATGAGGATATAATTATTTTTTTAATTTAAATACTTTAGCCGAAGGTATATGTTTTGAAAAATTCAAAGTATTTTGAATTTTAAATCAATATCATTTATTGAAATAATTTTTTTATCTATGAGATCCGAATTTTTTTTATCATTTTTTAATTTCCATTCAAAAATTTCAAATTTACACACACACACATGTGTCTGTGTGTATATTATAAAATTAATTTTTTATTAAATCAAAAATGAGTAAAACAAAAACATTGTTTTATTTTACTTTTAAATTGAAAACAATTTAAAATAAATTTTTATAGGTATTTGTGTGTCTCTGTGTGTGTATAATTCTAATAATTGAGTTTGTATTTACTATTATATGTGCATATGTATATATAATCCATACATATAGACATATATTTTTGAGAATTGGTTCCTTTATTGATGTATAAGAACCTTAGATGGTTGGTCTCCTTAAAATACCCTACTAGAGTAGTAAGAGAAAAGAGTATGACACCAACTAGTCAGAAAATACATGCCAATCCATGTACAGTATACATCATACTACAAGTAGAAAATTAAATATAAAAAATATAATCTGTCAAAGCCCAGCCCATTTGCACCCTTATTACTGCAAGCCTTATTCACATTAGGGCATCGCTTCATTATATTCAGCTGGCTTCGATTATAGATCCATTTGTCATCCTGCATTATTCAGATCTACACCCCATTTTCCTAAAATCTGAACATTTCTTCCATCGCATCTCCTCTTCGCCTTCGCCTTCGATTTCATCATAAGATAAGTTACATCTGTTTGTATGAGTTCCGGTCTCTCTAATTTGTTTTTACTTTTGTGCTCAAATATCCTTTTGTTGCGTTCTTCCCATAGGTGGTAAATTGTCGTGACAAGGCAACAAGCTGCGAGTTGGCCAATCTGGTTGACGATGCAGAATTAGTATCTGAATATGGAGACTTCATCTTTGATATTCAGGGAGATACTGATTGTATTTAGATTTAACTTTAATTTCATAGGAGTCCAAATGTATCTACTGTATCTGCAATTGAAAAATAAATGGTTTATGCTCTTTAGTTGTTCATTACAAAGTACATGCTCATCTCCACAACCTACTTCCCACTGTTGTAATTTGTCTTTAGTATTGATTCTCCCCAGCATGACCCTATAGGCATAGTGGGATTTTTTTGTCGTTCATACTATTCCATATAATTGGGCACCGGTTGAATTGATCATATGTATGTCTGCATGCCTGCCATGTGCTAGAGAAATAATAAAATTTATGTCCACACAATTCCCAATAATCAGTATTTCCTGCTGTGTCAATACATACTGATTAAGTAAATGAGATATTTTCCTTGTTTCTGAGAGTCTGAAAGAACTACATTGGTCATCTTGGATGATACATGAAACTGGGGCATTCTTGTAGTCACTAATATAATATATATCCCACCCTAGGATATCCACTAATGTCTTGCTATTAATCCATGGTTCTATCCGAAATAAAGTATTATCTCCATTAACAATGACCCTTTTGATGCATTTCAGGTTCTCAACCCTATGTTTAATCATGTTATTCATAGTACATGACATATTATTCTTATATAGTAACTATGAGAAAGTAGTATTGCTGAAGTGTTTATTCTTCATCCATTGAGACCACATGTTGTTCTTGAAGTGTAGTTGCCATATTAGTCTTATACATGCAGTAGTTCTACCCTTCTTTAAAGTTTTTTTGGCTAATGCCCCCCTCCAATTTTGGTCTACAAAGTTTTCTCCATGCTATCTTGTGTTTTTTTCCTGCCAGAAAAAATCAGCACAAATATTGTCTATCTTAATAAGTGTGGTAATTGGCATGTGGTGGACTAATAACCAATATAGCATCATTGGAGTGATAACTGTATGAATTAGCTCTGCTCTGCCTGCCATAAAAAGTAACTTGTTGTCCCAATTGTCAAATCTATCCATAATCCTTTGAAATAGTGTTGTGCATTCAGAGTAGTGTAAATAATCAGTAGATATGGGAGCACCTAAATATTTCACTATAAACATGATTTCATTTAGTTGTAAAATCCCCAAAATATAATTCTTGTTATAACAACTGGTACTAAAATATATTTTGGTTTTCATTTGGTTAAACCCAAATCTGTAACTATGCTTAGGTATTGTTATCCGGCATTTTAACCCGGCTATATTGAACTATTTGCACAAGTTAGATTCGATTGTCATTAAGGCCGATGACTCCAAAGTGATGATTGTGGGGACCAGAAGTCAAGTACATATGGTAACAGGAAGTCAAGGTTGAATGGACTTGATAGATATGCAAGGTAGAATATTCAAAGCATGAAATATGGTTCAGCACATAGGAGAGATCGACATAAATTAGCTTCAATAATAAGGATCGACATGTTTCAAGGTGTGAGAGCATTCCTATAGAAAACAATTAATTTCTCAAGATCCACAAGCCTAATGCATGTGAAATTTTGCGAACAAGACATGGGGAACCTAGGGAGCCTACCCTAGTGACCACACCTCAAGGAGATGAAGTTGGAGGGATCGGTATACTTCCCTTGGATGTGAAATTTTGCGAACAAGACATGGGGACCCTAGGGAGCCTACCCTAGTGACCACACCTCAAGGAGATGAAGTTGGAGGGATCGGCAAACCATGATGGAACAAAGTTCGAGCAATATCTCAAGATTTACTTATCCAATTAGCATGAAATTTGGAGGCTAAGCATATTTTAGCATGAGCAAGCCACCATAGAGATTGCTCCCAAAAATTCACCCAAAGAAGGGATCGGTACCGATCCCTCTTCTTTGGGAATTGGGCCATGCGATCCCTCTTGTGGGCCCATACAGTTTCAGGGTCCTTCTGCCGGGACCTTTACGCCGCTAGTTGCTTTATATTCTTTTGTAACTAAGGATTTTCATCCGACCCTTATTGTACTCAGATTATAAAGTGATTAATAAAGCAATCTATTCAAAGTGGACGTAGGCAAATAACCTCGAACCACTGTAAATCGTTGTGTGTGTGTTATCCTTTCAGTTTACTACTATTTTCTTATTACTATCCTCTGTTTTCATTTTATATTCTTCATTTATTTCTCTTCAAAAATTTTATTGGGTGTGTTTGCCAATTTTTGGTGCAAACATTTTGGTGCTTCCATTGAGAACCTTGATTCTCAGCTTATTAGGATCCTTTTGTCGCTACTGGATTGCATAAATCCCCCGAAAGAGATCCATAGTTATTTTTAGAAAGTTTGCTCATTCTATTCAGATTTGAGAAAATCTAAGCAAAGCTATCAACAATGGTGACAAACACTAGCTCTATTTCTCAGAACACAAAAGGCAATGAGAACACTAACATCTTGCAAGGAGGCCCGAGCAGTCAACCCACGGATGTGAATGCTGATCTAGTTGAAGTCTGGAATCCAGCTGATCCCATTACAAGAGCTAAATTACAGAATCTGGTGAGAGAGCTAATAGATAGCCATCGACAATTAAATCAGTAGACTCAAACCAATATCAACCTAATGAACCAACTTAGCCAGCAACAGTGAGAAAAAGCTAGGAGGGACCCTACCCTTTACTCGGCATTGGAGAGTTCTAGTTCTTCGGACGAGTATCATAGGCACAGGCATCACCAAATAGACAAATATCACACGGAAGCTTCGAGGCGTCAAAAGGCAGACCATCGTGGTCTGCCAGGACTGATCGGTGCCGATCCCTCCTCCAAAGGAGAACTTACCTATGCATATTGGGATTCAAGCTGGAGCTGCTGCAGCTAATTTGGATGATGGAGTTCAGTTGAATGTTGACCAGTTGCATCCCCGGAATGATGATGAAGTGAATTTACGAGATATACATCAGGAAGATGTTGAATCAAAAAGGCGTGGAATGACCCATAGACATCGACCAGACCATTCACATGAGGTGGAAAACGACTACCGCTTGGCACCAACTATCCAAACGCCGGACTTGTCGGCTATGGTTAGAAAGTTATTGAGACAGAGCAAAGGCTTGACTAATGATGACCGGGGAATCTTGAGAAGCCATACCCCGTTCACTGACAATGTCCTACATGCAGAGTATCCAAGGAGGTTCAACATGCCGTCGATGCCTACCTACGAGGGAAAAACCAACCCCAAGCAGCACATCATGAGATATGAATGGCTGATGGATTCCGCATGAGCACACATGAAACTAAGTGTAGATGTTTTCCCATAACTCTATCTGGAATAGCAATAATGAGGTTTACATGGTTACCCCCACGATCGATCTTTAGATTTGATGATTTGGCAACAATGTTTGTGGAGCAGTTCCATATGCATGCAACTCGCCCCAAAGATGTGATGTCACTATCCAGCGTAATCCAGGCTTTGGGAGAATCGCTGAAAGATTATTTTGAGAGATTCCATACAACTGTCAGAGAAACTAGCAATCTGAATCACCATGCAATATTGATGGCCGTAACAAGAAGTATTGATCCAAAGTCCGATTTTGGCAATTGGTTAGCTAGCAAGCCACTCCCAATGGGAGCTCTTTTATGCAAAGGCGGCTCAGTATTTAAGGAAAGAAGAAGCCAAATGCTCTAGGCAGAAGAATGTTGCTGGACCAATTGGAGAGGGTGTACAAAGTTACATTGTAGTAAAGCACTTTGATGATAGCTCTGGAAAAGTTCAAGTTAATGTCCAGAACAAACCCAATCAACAAAAGAAGGGCAGAGATAGAAGCTGAGATCGAAAAAGGGATTCTAGGAGAGGGAAGCCTAGAATTCTGATGTACGATACTTACACACCATTGAATATATCTCTAGAGAATATCTATTTGTCTACTTGCAAAACCATGTAGTACGGGAAGCCACCTCCGAAAGAATCAACGGAGAAGCATAAAAAATCTGAAAAATATTGTCAATTTCACGAATGCTACGGACATAACACAAATGAATGCAGGCATGTCCAGGACATTATCGAAAAGCTGATTCGAGAAAGCAAGTTACAATAGTTTGTAAAAACCCCGCAGGATGGCGGGTAGGGGACATCCGACCCCAACCGAGGACAAGCACCGCATAGGGCAAAGGAGCCTGCACGGATTGGTGGAAGATTGGTAATCAATACAATAGTCGGAGGACCGCATCCGGCTGATAAGAGTTGGCATAAGATGAAGCGCTACGCTAGCGCGATTAACCATGTGGATTTTGAATGTTGTTCAAGTATGGATGGAGCTCCGACAAAACAGTAATGTATAATGGCAGATGACATCGTGTTTAGTAATAGAGATGCAGACAAGGTAGAGGCTCCAACGATCGACCCAATGGTCATTTCGGCCATGATCGGCCCCGATTTAGTGAGAAGGATATTGGTTGACTGTGGAAGTTCTGTAAATATAATTTTCAAAATGGCTTACGATTAGATGAGGATGGAAGCCAAGGACTTGAAACCGTCTAAAGCACGCATTCATGGCTTTAATGGTGCTACAACTAAAACTGTTGGTTATGTTGAATTACACGTAGAGTTGGGAGAAGGTGACCGTAGGAGAGCGTGGATTCTGCCTATTGTTGTTTTAGATGTTGACTCTCCATACAACGCTTTTCTAGGCCGACCGACCCTAGCTAAGTTCCAGGCCTCTCTTGACCCATTATGTTTGACTTTGAAGTTCCCGACAGATAATGGTGTTGGAGTTATTCATGGTGATTAGGCGACCGAAAGTGCCTGTTATGTAGCTGAGTTGAGGGACGCTTAACAAAAGGAGAAAGGTAAGGGTATGGACAAGTCAGTCTGCATCCAAGCCACTGAAGATTAACAATTAGCGCCTGAGCCATGGCTCGGGCGCCATAGTCGGTTCTATAGAGATATAGATCCAAGAGATGATGAGGAGGAGCCCAAAGAGACCAAGGCTGCACCGGCTAAGCTGACGATTGACATCACAGTCAGCCAAAAACGACCCGTTGTGGGTCCTAAAGATTGGATCACAGCTCAGCCCCCCAGTGATGAAAGAACTTGATGGATTTCTCCAAGCGAATCTTGACATATTCGCTTGGACTCACTCGGACATGTGTGGGATCTTGCCTGCCATTGCCAGCCATGCATTGAATATCGACTCGAGACATGTCCCAGTGAAACAAAAAAACGTGGCATGGATTCAGAGAGATCTGCTGCTCTTAAAGAGGAGGTAGATAGACTCAAAGACCATGAGTTTATTCGCAACGCCCTCTAGCCTAAGTGGGTATAATCCTGTACTTGTGCGAAAGGCGAATGGAAAATGGCGGACATGCATTGATTACTCGGACTTGAACAAGGCATGCCCAAAAGACAGCTTTCCCCTTCCAAGGATCGACCAGCCGGTTGACTCAACTACGGGACACGAATTACTATCTTTCATGGATGCATACTCAGGATATAATCAAATCCCGATGCATATTCCCGATCAAGAGCACACCAATTCCATTACCGATGTTGGATTATATTGTTATGTGGTGATGCCATTTGGGCTAAAGAATGCATGAGCGAACTACCAACGCCTAGTCAATAGAATGTTTAAAGATCAGATTGGAAAAACGATGGACGTATATGTGGATGATATGCTCGTGAAGTAACGACGGTCAAGCGACAACATTAGCAACCTAGCAAAAATGTTCGACATCCTCTGATATTACAAGATGAAGATTAATCCTCTGAAGTTTTCTTTTGGCGTTGCATTGGGAAAATTCTTGGGTTTCATCATTAATGCTCGCAGAATCGAAGCTAATCCCGAGAAGATCCAAGCTATTCGCAATATCCAAGCGTTGAAGACTATTAAACAAGTACAGATCCTGAATGGGAAGGTTGCTACCCTAAGCCGATTTATTCTCAGAGCTATCGACAAATGCATTCCTTTCTTTGACTTGATTAGGAGAGGAAAAAGGAATTTTGAATGGACACAAGATTGTAGAGATGCATTTCAAGCTTTGGTGAACCACTTAGAGAGACCTCCCATCTTATCAAAGCCAGTGAATCATGAAGATTTATATATCTACTTAGTCGTGTCGGAACACGCTATAAGTGCTACGTTGCTTTACGAAGAGAATTGAATCAGAGACCAATCTATTACGTTAGCAAGCGATTGACAGGGGCTGAAAGGAACTATCCAAAGATAAAGAAACTGGCATGCTGATTGTTGATTGCATTACAGAAGCTTTATCCTTACTTCCAAGCACACCCTATCAATGTTTACACCAACCAGCCATTACGACAGGTCCTGCAGCGACCTGAGACGTCAGGAAGGTTACTCAAGTGGAATATCAAGCTTAGCCAATTTGACATCACTTATCTTCCTCGAAGATCTATCCAGGATCAGGCACTGGTAGATTTTATAGCAAAATTTACCAACACGGATGATTTCCCAAAGATCAGTTAAACCCCTACCATACGGTGGAAGTCATATACGGATGGAGCGTCCAATGACCTTTGTTTTTGAGATGGAATTGTGCTTGTAACTCCTAAAGATCGGTTAATTTTCTATGCTTTAAAGCTTGATTTCCCTATAACAAACAACGAAGCTGAGTATGAGGCTCTGATTGCTGTACTTAAACTCACCGGAGAACTGGGGATAAAGTCTCTTGAAATCTTTTGTGACTCACAATTGGTAGTATGCCAAGTCAGGGAAGATTACCAAGCTAAAAGATAACGACTTGCTCCATACCTTACCCAAGTCCAAGAGTTGTTGACTGACTTTGAGTACTATGACATTATGCACATTCCTCGGGATCAAAACAGAGAGGCTGATTCATTAGCGAAGTTTACTAGTACCGAGGATGCACAACGGATGGGCTTGGTTCAGTCAAAGTATTAAATGCTCCAAGCATAAACCTGATGGAAATCGACCGGGTACTAGGGACGGAGCTTGAGAAGGAGTTGTGGATGACTCCGATTAAAGACTATTTGCTACGGGGAGTTCTTATCGAAAAAAGGAATAAAAAACGAAAACTCCTTCATAAAGCTTCACAATATATCATACAGGATGGAGTTATGTACAGAAATGGTTTTTCCATTCCCCTGCTCCGGTGTATCGCTCACGATGAAATAAAACGAGTCCTAAAGGAAGTTCATAATCGAGAATGTGGCGATCACACTGGGGTAAACTCTAGCAATGAAAATACTCTGTTACGGGTATTATTGGCCGAACCATTAATCGAGATGCTGCTAATTATGTAAGGCAATGCGACAAGTGTCAGATATATGAAAAAGTTCCTAGAGCTCCGCCACCAGAAATTACACAAATGGTCAACCCGTGGCCATTTGCCATGTGGGGTATAGATATTATTGGTTCCTTACCGATCTGGTGCGAAGCACACTATCGTCGTAAATGATTACTTCACCAAATGAGCCAAAGCGGAACCTTTAGCCGCGATCACAACCAAGTAATCAACTTCATCGTTCGAAACATTATCTATCGCTTTGGTCTTCCACAAACTATTATAACAGATAATGTGACTTAATTCGACAGTGCTAAATTCAAAGACTTCGGCCGTCGATATCATATTGAAAAGAGATTTGCAGCAGTCACTCACCCTCAAGTGAATGGGCAAGTTAAAGATGTGAACAAAATCATACAATCCATTCTGAAGAAGCATTTAAAAAAGGGTAGAGGCAAGTGTGTGGATGAAATCTTGATAGCACTATAGGCCTATAGAACCACCCACAAGTCCGCGACTGGCCATACTCCATTCGCCCTTGCTTACGGTTCCAAAGCTGTTATTCCTGTCGAGCTCAAAGTTCCTTCTCATCGAGTGACCTACTACGATCCCAGAACGAATAAAGATCTACTCTTGGAATCTCTAGACTTTATAGATGAGAAGCGTGAATAGGCTGATCTGAGGGCAGCTGTGCACCGACGCCGAGTCGCCCGAAACTACAACACCAAAGTCCGACCTAGAACCTTTGAAATCGGCGATCTCGTCTTGAAATGGGTTTTTCCTACCCCGTCGCATATGAATCCTACTTGGGAAGGACCATACATCATTGAACAAAGGCTTGGAGAGGGAACTTTCAAGCTAGTGACTGTTGATGGCATCATACTCCCAAGGGCATGGAATAGCGAGCACTTACGATGCTATTTCACTTAGTTTATTTCTCTTTCATTTAGTTGTATTTAATTTCAGGATTTGAGTTAGCATTTGATTTTCAAAGATATGTAATAAGACAAATTATATCATTTCTTTCCGTTTGGCAAATAAAGTTTTGAACTTCTTTCACATCTATATTTGTTATAACATTACATGTTAGTTACATTACAAAACTTACTAATGCCGACATGTCTAAGAAGGTTCCTAGAGTTTGTAGCTAGCCAATTATGTTAGTTCCTAGTTGAACTAAACAAAATAAACGTAATTCAACCGTTCATTTAATGATTCTCGTTCACAACCCCATGGACAGAGTACATAACGAGGAATGGATGAGACTCAACCATCCGATAACCAAATCAATCCCACCAAGCGATGGGACATCATGAATCAAAAGCGATCGTGATATGACCGATCGCTCGCTAAGTCAAACCCCCGGACGTTGTGGTAAATCAACCAATTAAGAAAAGTATGATCCAACTATTTTCCAAATAACTCTAAGTCCCCAAAAAGGGGACTGGAGTATAAACGCAAGCCGGGTGTGGTTTGACCACCCGCAAACTAACTCTTATCCCCAAAGTGCGGACTGAAGTATAAACGCAAGCCGAGGGCGGTTCGACCACCCGCTAACTAACACTTATCCCCATAGTGTAGATATTAGTATAAACAAATAGACGAGTGTGGTTCGACCACTCACTATTATGTGAACTTTGACCTGAAACCGACAGGATAAGTGTAACAACCCGTATATTTGTACCATTTAAATTGACAATAATCCACACATGTCAACTTAAATAATACAAAACACGAATCATTATGGGATTATAAATACATAAATGTAAATGAGAATCAATACAACATCACAGTCACAGAACAGTCACAAAATAATGCAGTGGAAAAATACATCGTCATAATAGCAGTTCATGAAGCCACTATATAATATACAACAATGTCTTAACATCAAGTGACAAATACCAAAAATGTCCAACAGACTAGGACATCAATACAGGAATAGAAAATAGACTGATAAAGATAAATGCTAAGCCTTCAGCATCTTCAACCAACCTTGATCAGCAACTGGATAGCTTCAGACTAACCCGAGCATATACAAAAGAAACACTCGAGTCAGGACTCAAAATCTTATACAATTAAATCAAGTGCAAGGGAATAGTTCATAACTTAAAGATGGATAAAATAACATCTCTAAGGATCCGATAAACTATCTATATATACAGTAGAATACGATAGATAGGTAATGTCTAATCAGTAAAGTACTATATTAAAATAGTGTTAAGGCGTTACCATAATCCCCTTAACACATTTTTATTCCCAAGAGCATATACAAGACCGTAGTTTCCCCAAAACCGGAAGTCACCAGAGGGCAATCCATATACTAAAGGTACAAACCAAAATGTAGTGGTCGCGAATAGGATAATCAGTATGACAAGGTACATGAGGCGATACCAACTAGGATACTAGTAGTTGCGTGATCCGGACTGATGTTGAGCATAGCAGCTACTACCTCAACACCGCGAACAACACTCCCAAATCAAAGGGGTGCACCCAAATCGAATCACAAAAGTAATAGATATGGCATCGAAGAAGTGCGTCCGCTAGAGGTGGCGAACCTCAATGGCCCGGCGCGGCTCCTGTTTTAGTCATGTCAGGGGTCTCCAATATCGTTCTCTTTCTTCAGTCAACGCGTTCACCAAACCATCCACTTCATTCTGGATCAACACTTCGCGTGTAATAGTTATTAAAGTGGTTTTCGGTATCGACAGAGAGTATGTCCATATCCGATCCCGGTCTCTTTAATAACTACGTATTTATTACCCAATGGTCGGTTAACTTAACGTTTAAAACAAATCAAAGTCCAAAAGTCAAGGTGCAAATTTGACTTCCAAATTTTGACATTTCACGATTCAATTTATTTCGGATATTTAAAATCATATTTCCAAATGAAATCTGTAGTTCAAACATTTGAATTAACAATATAATTAAGTATTCAAGTTAAATTTAATAACTCACTTATTAAATTTAGTTCAAAATCAATTAATTCGAATTTTACCGGTCAATTAAGTTCGAATCGTTAAATCAAATTCTATTTATCTCAATTCATATTTACATTCATCGTTACATTAAATATAATCATAAATTTGATTAAATCAATTTCCTTAAATTTAAAATCATTTTACATTTAAATTATTGCTAAATTAAATCCATAAAACTTCAGTTAGTTTCGTATTCCATTTTAAGTCAAAATTTCCTAAATCTAAATTATTATTTATGACAAGTTCAAATCTATTTAATTTAAAACTCAGTTTAAATCTAAATCTACCAATCTAATAAATTAAATTATTAAATTTTAAAACTCACTTGTTTTAAATCTTATTTCAATCAAATTCGCCAATTCATTTTTCTTCAATTAAATAGATTTATTAATCCGTTTCCATTAAATACATTAATTATTCCAATTAATCCATTAATTTATTTCAATTAAATCCATTAATTTATTTCAATTAAATCCATTAAATCGTTACTTGATTTCCAAACAAATTATTAAGTTCATTCCTTAATTTCACATAGATTTCAATTTCAAAATAATTTTGTTGACCAATCGGGTTTCTTATTTTTAATTGTCTATCCTAGGCCAAGTTGTTTAAGTGGGTATTTATCATTTCAACCCGTTATAATTCAATATAAAGCATAGCAAAGGGAACTTGCAGTGTGATAACTAGGATGGTGTCAAAGTAAATAAACAAGCAATAGCAACCATACATAACAATTTAACAATTTATTCAAATAATCCCGAAATAATCATATTAACTCACATTTGTCATTATGCAAATTAATACAATTATTCCTAGAATCCTACGGATTAAAGATTATCACATTATGATTTTTACTTGGTGTTCGTTATCAAATTTCTACATCAATCGTACTTATCAATTTTAATGTCACTATTTATTTACCCTAAATAACATCATATTACAGTTCAACATATTTAATCAACTTAAACAATACATGGCGTCAAATTTTTAGAACTTAACAGTTTATTTCAACCAAATTTTAACAACCAACAATTTAATATCCAAGTTTAATATTAACAACAATTATCACTTGATTTTCATAGCATAATAGATTGAGTCGTGAATAAAATATTCACCTTTCGTGGTTAGAGAAGGTGGCGCGGCACGAAGAAAAATAGATAAAATAGACCCTAATAGGCACGACGCAAAATGAACACAAGCTGCAATCAACCAACGATTAATCAATAATTCGTTTATTGCAATATATATATTGATTGAACATATATATAAAAACCATACCAAAGCAAAGAACTAGATAGATCCGATAAGCTGAATGGAAGCCTAAGTCTCTGGAGCAGTAACTGGAACAAACACAGTAAAACACTGTATATGAGCGATCAGAATTTCATAGTTATATACTGTTATGCAATATATAGTTTCATACATGTATTTATAAAATAATTTAAATTTTAAACACAATTTAAAATAAAGTCTAATATAAATCTTGTGGATAAATATATAGGCTTATATAACCAAACTAAACTTACTAACGTATAACTAAACTATATAACTATATACTTACTTTATAAAACAAACCGGTATATCACATTTCAAAACACTACTGTATATAAAATCTTTATATAAACTTTATACTTCATATAACAAAGTGAACAACAAAGCTACGCTGGGTGCTACGGCAGTGGACGCGGGAAGTGGGCTGGTGGCGGAGGGGATTGGCGGGTGCTGGGTGGTAACGGGCTGTTGCAGCTGGGCTGGGTGGCGCGGGCGACTGGCATGGGCGGGGCAGGGGACGTGGGCGCGCGGGGGAGGTGGTAACGGGGTGGGCTGATGGCGGGTGAAGGGCGGATGTGAGAGGGATGAAGCTGGGCGTTCCGGTGGTGGAGGGAGGCTGGGGCGGAGGGCGCTGGAGGGGGACTGGCGGGCTGGGTGGGTACGGGACAGGCGGGCTGGGTGGGGTTCGTGGCAGGCGGAGCTGGGCGTTTCGGTGGTGGAGGGCTGGTGAAGTGGCAGTGGGGTGCAGGCGGCAGTGGGGTGCAGGCGGAGGGGAGTGGGCAGGGGAGGGCCGGGCGGAGGAGCCTGGTGGCGTGGCTGCAGGCAGTGCGGAGGGCTGCTGGTGGACGTGGCTGTGGGCTGGGGCGATGCGTGGGTAGTGGTGGTTGCATGGGGCGGAGGCGGAGGCTGGCAGTGCGAAGATGGGTTTCATCATTTTCTTTTTGTTTGAGGAAGACAAATAATATAAGTGGTTTCTGGAGAAGAGGGAGAAAGGGAGTGTAGAGAAAAAGAAAAGCACGTACCTAGTTGGAGCAGTGAGCAATAAATGAAGGAAGAAGATTTTGTGAAGGCAGAGGGCAGATATATACAGAAAAACTTAGAGCCCCCATGCAAATGAAATGATGATTTGTCACAGTGGCTATTGGGTTTCTGAATGGACAAGGGCCATTTGAATTCTGAGCGGGAAAGAGTAGGGTACCGGTTTGTGTGGCGTAATGGACCAGTTTGTATCCCGTCAAATAATTTATAACTTGCAACGCCGAACTTCGATTGACACAAACAAATATACCGTTTTGATCAGCGCGACGAGACGGACACAACGGCATAAAGATATGGTGGTTTGACATTGTTTAAGAAGTGGTAAATCTTATTGAACCATTTGTGCGAGTGAACATTTTAACTAGCAATTAAAAGCGAAATTTGACGAAACGAAATGCGCCGTCATGATCAGAATATTTTTCTTATGCAACATTGTGAAAAATATTTGAGTTCGGACGATAGAAAATTTACACATAAAATTAAAACTAATATGTAAATTTGACGAGCGAAATTTACTACAATATTTTTCGACGAAATTTGGCGTACACCTATGTCTATCTAGGCGTATTCCAAATGTGAAGTTTGAACGGTAACGGAAATCGTTTGTGAATATTTGAAATTCCTATTACGGGGAATGCAGCAAAACACTGAAGAATAAGATCGACGGAGCTAAAGATATCCGAATTTTGAAAAACGAAAAACGATGCCTTTGTCAGAAAATGATTTAGAATTTTTCTATGTAAAAATATTTAGGTTCGGAATATGAAATTTTCACGTTTTAAAATGAACTGATGTGCAGTAAAACGCGCACGAAGTTTACTGCGGTATTTTCCGACGAAACTTTACCCATGTCTACAATCATCTAGGCGCAATTTAGAAACAAAGTTTGGACGTTGATTGAAATCTTATGTAAGTTTCACATTTTATATTAAAATAACGGTTCTAAAATTTTTAAAATTGGGTCGGAATTTCAGGGTCGTTACATTCTCCCCTACTCAAGACTTTTCGTCCTCGAAAAGGAACAAAGTAAAGAGTGGAAGAACATATAGCAGAGATACAATTGATTCAGAATAGATTATTGAATATAGTAAAGAGTAAAGAATGAAATTTACCTTCAACAAATAATTCTGGATTAGAATCCCGGATACTCTCCTCGGTTTCCCAAGTGCAATCACGATCATCGGGACTCCATTGGACTTTGACTAGGCTAACCGACTTCCTTCTAAGTTGCTTTGTATCCCTATCAACAATACGAAGTGGTCTCCTCTCTATAGTCAAATCCGGCTCAATATCAACCTCTTCTAACTGAGCAATAGGGATGGTCAAGGATGGATCGTGTACAACTTTCCGAAGATGTGAAACATGGAAGACGTTGTGCACGTCCTCAAACTTCTCTGGTAGTGCAACTCTGTAAGCTAGTGTACCAATTCTCTCAGTGATAGTGAATGGTCCAACAAATCTAGGAGCGAGCTTCCCTCTACGACCAAATCTAATAACATTCTTCAAGGGTGATACCTTAAGGAATACCTTATCCCCAACCAGGAATTCTAAATCTCTTCTACGCCTATCAGCATAGCTCTTCTGTCTATCATGTGCGGTCTTCATCTTTCTTCTGATCTCATTAACCTTCTCGGATGCTTCTATAATCATATCTGGGCCAAGAATTAATCGATCACCAGGCTCAATCCAACAAGCTGGCGATTTGCATGGCCGTCCATATAAAGCTTCGAACGGTGCCATATTGATACTTGCCTGAATATAAGGTGGTTAAATTCCAATTCAAATTTACTTATTCAATTTGAAAATTTTGATTTACCTGATAACTGTTATTATAAGTGAATTCAACCAAATGGAGATGGTCTTCCCAAGATCCACCGAAATCAATAATGCAGGCACGGAGCAGATCCTCTAAAATCTGATTCACCCTTTCAGTTTGGCCATCTGTTTGAGGATGATAAGCTGTGCTCAGATTTAGTTTAGTGCCCAAGACGTCCTGAAATGCCTTCCAGAATTTACTAGTGAATAAAGGGTCTCTATCGCACACAATACTAGATGGAACTCCATGAAGTCTAACAATCTCTCTCATATATATCTCGGCCAAACTCAAAGCAGTACGAGTGGTCTTAACAGGAATAAAGTGAGCAGATTTTGTCAACCTATCAACAATCACCCATATACTCTCGTTACCTTTTCTGGTCCTCGGTAACCCATCAATGAAGTCCATAGAAATCTGATCCCATTTCCAACACGGAATCTCTAGGGGTTGAAGTAATCCTACCGTCTTCTGGTGATCGGCCTTAACTTGTTGGCAAGTGGTGCATCTACTGACATATATAGAAATATCCCTCTTCATCCCACTCCACCAATATAAACGTTTCATATTTCGGTACATCTTAGTGACACCAGGATGAAATGAAAGTGATGACCGATGGTTTTCTCTAAGCACTTCTTGTCTCAATCCATCAACATTAGGAACGCAAATACGATTGTCAATCCTCAGAACTCCATTACTATCTATCTGTGCTCCTACTTTACTGTCGGCATTTCCAACTCTACCAAGAACTAACTCCTTCATGCGATAGAGCAAGGTGTCCTCATATTGCTTGTCTTTGATGCGATCCACAAGAGATGGGGAGATAACAAGCTGAAATAGCATGCCTTCTACAAGATTACAACATGACAATGCTTTGCTACGGCTCAAAGCATCAGCTACAACATTTGCTTTCCCAGGAGTATAATTGATATCGAGATCATATGCAGCTAAGAATTCAAGCCATCGAACTTGTCTCTGGTTCAAATCCTTCTGAGAAAAGATATATCTCAAGGACTTATGATCAGTGAATAATTCAAATTTAATTCCCAAAAGATGATGTCTCCACAGTTTCAAAGCAAATACAACTGCAAGAAGCTCTAGATCATGAGTTGCATAGTTTACTTCATGGATCTTCAACTGGCGGCCAGCATAAGCAATAACCTTTCCGTTTTGCATAAGAACAGCGCCTAAACCTTCTCGGCAAGCATCTGTATAGACAGTTAATCCTTCACTTCCATCGATTACCGCAAGAACTGGGGCCGAAGTTAACTTACACCTCAACTTATTAAAAGCTGATTCACACTTCTCACTCCAAATAAACTTGACATCCTTTCGGGTTAAAGCAGTGAGTGGGGCAGAAATCCGGGCAAAGTGCTCAATAAATCTACGATAATAGCCGGCCAAGCCCAAGAAGCTACGGATATCAGTAGGAGTTTTGGGAGTCTCCCAATCCTGTAGATAAATTTCAAATTAGAAAGGGATAAGAGGAATTGAATAGAAATAACGAATAGGATAGAACTTACATTGATTACGGCGATCTTAGCTGGATCGACCGAAATCCCATTTTCAGAAACTATGTGGCCCAGGAATCTCACTTCGTCTTGCCAGAAGTGGCATTTAGAGAATTTGGCCTTAAGTTGATGATTTCGGAGAGTTTCCAGAACATAAGCAAGGTGTGTCTCGTGCTCCTTCTCGTCTTTGGAGAAAACGAGAATATCATCAATGAAAACAAGAACAAACTTGTTAAGCACATCACGGAAGACTCGATTCATCAAGTCGACGAAATAAGCAGGTGCGTTGGTCAAACCGAATGGCATAACCAACCATTCATAGAATCCGTTCTCGGTACGGAAGGCTGTCTTATGAATACTATCTTCTGCTACTCTGAGTTGGTGGAACCCAGTGGCAAGATCAAGTTGGGAGAAAACTTTAGCTCCATGGAGCTGATCGAATAAATCATTGATGCGAGGCATCAGATAGCGGTTCTTGAGAGTGCGCTTGTTCGTCTCCCTGTAATCAACACACATGCGAAGAGACCCATCTGATTTGGTGACAAATACAACTACGGCGCCCCATTCAGAACAACTTCTCCTAATCAAACCCCTAACGAATAGATCATCAATTTGAGTTTTAAGTTCAACTTTTTCTTTAGGAGCCATCCTTCTGTGAGGGAGAACTACGGGAGTAGCTCCAGGAATAAGGTCAATGCGGAAATCGATTTCCCGTTTAGGTGGTAGGGAGTTGACCTCTCCAAATACATCGGGAAATTTCTGAACAATTGGGGTAGTACTAAGATCATCCGGGTGAGCATCAAGAGAGAATATGAAGCTTCCGGCATATTTCTGCGGTGATTTGCATTCAATGACAAGCGGTAGGCCCTTGTCATTGACTAGAGAAACAGAACGGGCCTTGCAAGAAATAACAGCATCGAATTTCCTTAACCAATCAGCACCTAACAAGATGTCGAATGCCGCGAAGCCAAGAACATAAAAATCCCAAGTGAATCGATATCTTCCATGCAAGAGCACAACCTCTTTACAAATTCTACTGAGGTTGGCAAGTCCTCCAATAGGGTTGGAGACGCATAAGGAAGTAGTAGCAAGAGTAGGTTCTAAGCTGAGCTTAATGCAAAGATCAATAGATATGAAGCTATGAGAAGCACCAGTATCGAATAATACCCTAATAGGTAAATCATGTAATGAAAAAGTACTTCGTAAGGTACCTTGGTCATCCTGAGCAGGCGGTGTAGGAGTGGTGATAGCAAATACTCCAGATGGTGTGCCATGCTTATACAGTGGGCAGTCTTTCTTGATATGACCCGGCTGGAGGCAGACATAGCATAAATCTTTCCTAGTCGTAGAAGGTGGTGGAACAATAGCTCCGGTAGATGGACAACTATTAGCATAATAGCCCTTCTTATCGCATTTGAAGCAAGTGATATTAGCAAGGTCGATTGGGCTTTTCTGAGCATATCCCAATCCTGTAGTCTTCTGCCAAGCTTTCTTTTGTTGATCAAAGTTCATCTTCCTCTTCCCGAGCTGGCTAGAGGAAGGCTGAGTAGGAGTAGCCTTGGCAGTAGGTCCCCTAGGCTTTGCCTCATATCTAAGAGCATAGTCAACAAGCTCTGTGAAGGTGCAGTGAGTGTGGCCAGTAAGCAAGTCATAATACTCTGGTCTAGCTCCCAAAATGAACTTCTCGTTCTTTAGAAGGGGTGTATCAATCAATCCCGGGCCGAACTTGGAGAGTTCGTTGAATTTCCTCTCGTACTCAGAAAAAGTCATACTGCCCTGCTTAAGATCCATAAAAGCTCTATAAAGTTGGGTTTTCCCAACAGCGGGCATCCATTGCACCGAGAAAGTATCCCTAATCAAAAGATAGACTAGATGAATAACATTCCAACGATTAAAAGAAGAATTTAGACTACGAAATCCAAATAATTTTATACCTAAACTGGGCTCAAGTGATGGTGTTCTCCTCCATACGAGAAGTAACTGATTCCCACCAATCTTGCGCGGCATCCTGAAGTTGCCAGGCAACAAGCTGACGCTTCTGAGCATCAGTGATCTCTAAACCAGAAAATATCTTCTCTAAGCCTTTAAGCCATTGCCGAGCCTCAATAATGTTCTCGGATCCAGAAAACTTAATACCTCCCAGCTGTGTATACTCCTTACTAAGAATGGTGAATTTGACAGGAGCTGGAGCGACAGGTGCAGCCTGAGCAGGACCATGGCCCCTTCCTCCCCTATGGTTTCCTCTGGTACCCATCCTGAAATACCAAAGAGATTGTTAAAGCCAAAGGATAGAAAATCATAGAATTTTAAGGAAAGTCTAATCAACGAATCAAAGAAGTTTGAAATGAAAGGGTTTGGATATTGAATCGATTCTCCTTATTCTAGGGTATTGCTACCCTATCTCTAATGAGTTAATATATAATCCCAAACTAAGGTTTTTAGGGAAACCGAAGCTCTGATACCAACTGTAACAACCCGTATATTTGTACCATTTAAATTGACAATAATCCACACATGTCAACTTAAATAATACAAAACACGAATCATTATGGGATTATAAATACATAAATGTAAATGGGAATCAATACAACATCACAGTCACAGAACAGTCACAGAATAATGCAGCGGAAAAATACATCGTCATAATAGCAGTTCATGAAGCCACTATATAATATACAACAATGTCTTAACATCACGTGACAAATACCAAAAATGTCCAACAGACTAGGACATCAATACAGGAATAGAAAATAGACTGATAAAGATAAATGCTAAGCCTTCAGCATCTTCAACCAACCTTGATCAGCAACTGGATAGCTTCAGACTGACTCGAGCATATACAAAAGAAACACTCGAGTCAGGACTCAAAATCTTATACAATTAAATCAAGTGCAAGGGAATAGTTCATAACTTAAAGATGGATAAAATAACATCTCTAAGGATCCGATAAACTATCTATATATACAGTAGAATACGATAGATAGGTAATGTCTAATCAGTAAAGTACTATATTAAAATAGTGTTAAGGCGTTACCATAATCCCCTTAACACATTTTTATTCCCAAGAGCATATACAAGACCGTAGTTTCCCCAAAACCGGAAGTCACCAGAGGGCAATCCATATACTAAAGGTACAAACCAAAACGTAGTGGTCACGAATAGGATAATCAGTATGACAAGGTACATGAGGCGATACCAACTAGGTTACTAGTAGTTGCGTGATCCGGACTGATGTTGAGCATAGCAGCTACTACCTCAACACCGCGAACAACACTCCCAAATCAAAGGGGTGCACCCAAATCGAATCACAAAAGTAATAGATATGGCATCGAAGAAGTGCGTCCGCTAGAGGTGGCGAACCTCAATGGCCCGGCGCGGCTCCTGTTTTAGTCATGTCAGGGGTCGTCCAATATCGTTCTCTTTCTTCAGTCAACGCGTTCACCAAACCATCCACTTCATTCTGGATCAACACTTCGCGTGTAATAGTTATTAAAGTGGTTTTCGGTATCGACAGAGAGTATGTCCATATCCGATCCCGGTCTCTTTAATAACTACGTATTTATTACCCAATGGTCGGTTAACTTAACGTTTAAAACAAATACAATTCCAAAAGTCAAGGTGCAAATTTGACTTCCAAATTTTGACATTTCACGATTCAATTTATTTCGGATATTTAAAATCATATTTCCAAATGAAATCTGTAGTTCAAACATTTGAATTAACAATATAATTAAGTATTCAAGTTAAATTTAATAACTCACTTATTAAATTTAGTTCAAAATCAATTAATTCGAATTTTACCGGTCAATTAAGTTCGAATCGTTAAATCAAATTCTATTTATCTCAATTCATATTTACATTCATCGTTACATTAAATATAATCATAAATTTGATTAAATCAATTTCCTTAAATTTAAAATCATTTTACATTTAAATTATTGCTAAATTAAATCCATAAAACTTCAGTTAGTTTCGTATTCCATTTTAAGTCAAAATCTCCTAAATCTAAATTATTATTTATGACAAGTTCAAATCTATTTAATTTAAAACTCAGTTTAAATCTAAATCTACCAATCTAATAAATTAAATTATTAAATTTTAAAACTCACTTGTTTTAAATCTTATTTCAATCAAATTCGCCAATTCATTTTTCTTCAATTAAATAGATTTATTAATCCGTTTCCATTAAATACATTAATTATTCCAATTAATCCATTAATTTATTTCAATTAAATCCATTAAATCGTTACTTGATTTTCAAACAAATTATTAAGTTCATTCCTTAATTTCACATAGATTTCAATTTCAAAATAATTTTGTTGACCAATCGGGTTTCTTATTTTTAATTGTCTATCCTAGGCCAAGTTGTTTACGTGGGTATTTATCATTTCAACCCGATATCATTCAATATAAAGCATAGCAAAGGGAACTTGCAGTGTGATAACTGGGATGGTGTCAAAGTAAATAAACAAGCAATAGCAACCATACATAACAATTTAACCATTTATTCAAATAATCCCGAAATAATCATATTAACTCACATTTGTCATTATGCAAATTAATACAATTATTCCTAGAATCCTACGGATTAATGATTATCACATTATGATTTTTACTTGGTGTCCGTTATCAAATTTCTACATCAATCGTACTTATCAATTTTAATGTCACTATTTATTTACCCTAAATAACATCATATTACAGTTCAACATATTTAATCAACTTAAACAATACATGGCGTCAAATTTTTAGAACTTAACAGTTTATTTCAACCAAATTTTAACAACCAACAATTTAATATCCAAATTTAATATTAACAACAATTATCACTTGATTTTCATAGCATAATAGATTGAGTCGTGAATAAAATATTCACCTTTCGTGGTTAGAGAAGGTGGCGCGGCACGAAGAAAAATAGATAAAATAGACCCTAATAGGCACGACGCAAAATGAACACAAGCTGCAATCAACCAACGATTAATCAATAATTCGTTTATTGCAATATATATATTGATTGAACATATATATAAAAACCATACCAAAGCAAAGAACTAGATAGATCCGATAAGCTGAATGGAAGCCTAAGTCTCTGGAGCAGTAACTGGAACAAACACAGTAAAACACTGTATATGAGCAATCAGAATTTCATAGTTATATACTGTTATGCAATATATAGTTTCATACATATATTTATAAAATAATTTAAATTTTAAACACAATTTAAAATAAAGTCTAATATAAATCTTGTGGATAAATATATAGGCTTATATAACCAAACTAAACTTACTAACGTATAACTAAACTATATAATTATATACTTACTTTATAAAACAAACTGGTATATCACATTTCAAAACACTATTGTATATAAAATCTTTATATAAACTTTATACTTCATATAACAAAGTGAACAACAAAGCTACGCTGGGTGCTACGGCAGTGGACGCGGGAAGTGGGCTGGTGGCGGAGGGGATTGGCGGGTGCTGGGTGGTGACGGGCTGTTGCAGCTGGGCTGGGTGGCGCGGGCGATTGGCAAGGGCGGGGCAGGGGACGTGGGCGCGCGGGGGAGGTGGTAGCGGGGTGGGCTGATGGCGGGTGAAGGGCGGAGGTGAGAGGGACGGAGCTGGGCGTTCCGGTGGTGGAGGGAGGCTGGGGCGGAGGGCGCTGGAGGGGGACTGGCGGGCTGGGTGGGTACGGGACAGGCGGGCTGGGTGGGGTTCGTGGCAGGCGGAGCTGGGCGTTCCGGTGGTGGAGGGCTGGTGAAGTGGTAGTGGGGTGCAGGCGGTAGTGGGGTGCAGGCGGAGGGGAGTGGGCAGGGGAGGGCCGGGCGGAGGAGCCTGGTGGCGTGGCTGTAGGCAGGGCAGAGGGCTGCTGGTGGACGTGGCTGTGGGCTGGGGCGATGCGTGGGTAGTGGTGGTTGCATGGGGAGGAGGCGGAGGCTGGCAGTGCGAAGATGGGTTTCATCATTTTCTTTTTGTTTGAGGAAGACAAATAATATAAGTGGTTTCTGGAGAAGAGGGAGAAAGGGAGTGCAGAGAAAAAGAAAAGCACGTACCTAGTTGGAGCAGTGAGCAATAAATGAAGGCAGAAGATTTTGTGAAGGCATAAGGCAGATATATACAGAAAAACTTAGAGTCCCCATGCAAATGAAATGATGATTTGTCACAGTGGCTATTGGGTTTCTGAATGGACAAGGGCCATTTGAATTCTGAGCGGGAAAGAGTAGGGTACCGGTTTGTGTGGCGTAACAGACCTGTTTGTACCCCGTCAAATAATTTATAACTTGCAACGCCGAACTTCGATTGACACAAACAAATATACCGTTTTGATCAGCGCGACGAGACGGACACAACGGCATAAAGATATTGGTGGTTTGACATTGTTTAAGAAGTGGTAAATCTTATTGAACCATTTGTGCGAGTGAACATTTTAACTAGCAATTAAAAGCGAAATTTGACGAAACGAAATGCGCCGTCATGATCAGAATATTTTTCTTATGCAACACTGTGAAAAATATTTGAGTTCGGACGATAGAAAATTTACACATAAAATTAAAACTAATATGTAAATTTGACGAGCGAAATTTACTACAATATTTTCCGACGAAATTTGGCGTACACCTATGTCTATCTAGGCGTATTCCAAATGTGAAGATTGAACGGTAACGGAAATCGTTTGTGAATATTTGAAATTCCTATTAAGGGGAATGCAGCAAAACACTGAAGAATAAGATCGACGGAGCTAAAGATATCCGAATTTTGAAAAACGAAAAATGACGCCTTTGTCAGAAAATGATTTAGAATTTTTCTATGTAAAAATATTTAGGTTCGGAAGATGAAATTTTCACGTTTTAAAATGAACTGATGTGCAGTAAAACGCGCACGAAGTTTACTGCGGTATTTTCCGACGAAACTTTACCCATATCTACAATCATCTAGGCGCAATTTAGAAACAAAGTTTGGACGTTGATTGAAATCTTATGTAAGTTTCACATTTTATATTAAAATAACGGTTCTAAAATTTTTAAAATTGGGTCGGAATTTCAGGGTCGTTACAATAAGTGTAAAACCATAAAGGATGGAGTTCGACCATCCACCGTTTAACTCCTCTAACCCAAGACTGGGGGTAGGAGTATAATCATTCAAACCGCTGAATCCGACAGCGCAACACTAAGGCATGAGTCCCGTGTTTGGTTTGACTCGGGTCCACGACCACATGGAGACCTTGGGATAGAATTAACGGATTGTTATCCAAATCAATAAGCAACAAATTACAAGTACATTGAATGGAAAGTAATAGCTCAACTACTTAAGTAACAATTCGCATGAGAGTTCAACAGAAAACAAAAAAAATTATTTGCATAATAAGCTTCAAATTTTTGATATGAGTTTATTCGAAAACTAGGGCTGGTCCCTTAGAATCACGACCAACAAAAGGGAAAACAGGTATACAAGTTATGTACAAACAGAGCTGAAGCGATGGCTATTTCTTTTGTCTCCTCTCCTTTTGAATTTTCGGGAGTGGTGCCACCAAAGCTTCTGCCTGTCCGTTTCCTCGATCCTTTACCGCCTTTGGCATGAGAGCTTTCAAAAGTAGAAGGGAGTTTTTTGAGAAGACCCGCCAGGTGGGATGACTTGTAATGGGACGAGATTTGGATCGTCGATATCCACATCGACAGGTTCAGTCTTGGCTTGTTTCTTCAACAACTCCTCCCTCTCGATGTGATCCTTTAAGCTGAGCTCATCGGTGGGTTTAGTGGCATCGGTAATCACAACATCATCAGATTCATCCAGCGGCAGCGGATCTTCAGCTTTATCATCATCGAGTGCTCCGATAACTTGAGCATCGGGCCTTGGAGCATCGGTGGCCGCTGGAATTTCAGTAGATGTTGATTTTTTCTCCACGGCGCCATCACTTTTTGGAGTTTGGCTAGGACTCAAAAGACCTGCGGATTTGTGAAAACAAGAAGATAAGTCCTTGACTATTGGGCATGGAGAACGAAACCTCTCGAAAAGTGGAGAGCAAAGCGGAATACCTGTATCCGGCTGTCACCGAAGTCCCCCCTTCCAGAATAGGGGTTAGCACCTTAGATTGATAACCGGTTTTGTCTGGATCGTAGCTTAGATCCTATCCCGGACCGAGAGAAGCTGACGCTCCGACTGCTTGAAAAGAAGAGGGGCCTTTGGGATCGGACTCCAAAGAATCGACAGTGTTTTTCCCTTTGCCGGGGGTGCTAGAATGTCAAAATATCAAAGTCTCGCAGCAGCAAGGTCTAGAGGCTCATCCCCGTGAAGAATCGCCCATACTAGTTTCTCTTCGTCTAAATCAGCTTCGCTGAGGGTTCTCTTTCTCATTTCAACAATGTACTCCTAGGCCTCTGCAAGTGACTCAAGATAACCCTCACCAAGATAGCTCAAATCACGGTGGATATGGACTTTAGCATTGTATTCAATGATCAGGGGGTCAAACAAGTCCTTAATTTCATTTCGACCGGCTTCCTTGGCATCCTCTACCTAGGCCTCGATCTGTTCTCTCATCTCATTGCGGCCCGCTTCCCTCGCCTTTTCTTTGAGGACTTTAATTTGAGCAAGTTGCTCATCAAGTTTAATCTTCAAAGCCCGAGCCTCAACAGCCTCTTCGCAATATCTTTGCGATTCCTCTTAAGCTTTGATTTTCTCTTCCCTCACCTTCTTAAGAAGTTCTTTAAGCTCCTCAACGTGGCAGGCCAAAATAATTTTCTCCTTTTGTAAAGAACCTTTTTCAAAGGCAAGCGCACCGCTGCGGTTGAGGGCAACATCAAGTTCTTTTTGTGGGCAGCTTCTAGACGACTCACCGCCTCAGATGTTTCCTTAGCACTTTTTTCTGACTCGTTTAGTTTCACCGTTAGATCTGAGATCTCAATATCTTGGTGTTTAATTATATCTTTATCATGGATCGCCTCTAGCTTGAGACAATCAATTTCGTGCTATCTCTCAGTAGACATCTCGGAGATCTTCTCTGCTAAGTGCTGGAACGATTCATGCTGCATGAAAACATCGTTGACACATGCAAGAGAACTTGCCTTAACATTCCCTAGGATTGTATGAATGGAGGGGAGAAACTTAAGCTTGTCAAAACAAATCTTTGCGAAAATGACCTTAAGTTAGGCCAATTTTTCTGCTGTAGAAGCTTCAAGAGCGGCAGTCGGCAAAGATAGATTGAAAGCGACGATTAGTCGTTTGCTCGACCTAGGGTCATGGGGCTGCTTGGAGCTGGATGAACCGAGTTATTGCTAAGGTGGTATGGCAGTTGGAGGACCGTGGAAATAGGTCTGATCGCCACTATCCGTAAGAAGATTAGGTTACACTTCCTGATGGGACAATCGAGATTGGGATTTATGTTTTTAAGATGAAGATTCCCTCAAACGACGACTTCTATCTCGGTTGTTGTAACATCCCCTCTAGATAGGAGATGTTACCTATCTAGAGGGGATGTTACAGTTGTCATTCCTCTCTCTACGCCTACCCGACTCTGAATCACGGTTGGATCCGTATTCCGCTAATGAGCCTCTCAAGTAATCAAAAGCTCGGGATTGAGACATCGCGCTTGCAAAAAACCAAATACCAGATTATAAGTGACTATTTCACAAAAAATAGATGGAAATCATGTAGTGAAGTGCACGTGATTGTGAGTGTCCTAGTGTCCCCCCCAACGAACTGGTAGCTGCAGCCTTGCTCATAGGATTTTCTCTCCTTTGCCGGTGGGAAGAATGCCATCACCACTTCTAGTGGGAGAATTTAGCCCCTCGATACTGATGTTGGGGAAATCATAAGTCATGATTTCATCAGGGATTTAGAGGTTTGAAAACTCTTTCATTGAACTTTCTAAATGTTGGGAAGACGAATCTTCTTCGACGGAAGTGATAATAAACTCAAGCTCTTTAGCAGTTTTCCTCCTATGGAGCTTATATGCAAGCTTCTTTCTTCTCTTAGATGGCGTGTGAGGTTGCACGCCTTGTGACGGTTCGACCACGGGTGCGTTACCAGGACTCGCATCAGTATCGTCAGGCTCATTTATCTCAGCACCCCTAATTTTGCCTTCTTCGACATCATCCTGAGCTCCCTCGACTGAGGGCACGATAGGGTTATTGATGTTAGCTTCATGTTTTGCAACATATCCTGGTAGAGCAATTGCAGATATAACCATTCGTCGGTTACAAGAAGTCTACTATCACTATCTTCGACTGGAGTGGCACGAATTGCAGAGATTGCCCGTGAATAACTATCGCCCTTTGGACTTGGATGGACACTTGTAGATTTTCAAAATGTTAGTTGATTCAGGATATGACCTAGGTTAAAGAATTTGATAATAGAGCGAAGAAACACTTACGTCCCTCTAGCCATCGCCTTGCAACGCCGGGTGGACATCGGACATAAAACTATTCGTGTTTGAAAAGACTGAGTTTGTTCCAAGCACCCATTAAGACTTGGCAGTTGGGTGGAGGCTCGAGGAAAATATAGGAAAGGCTCCCTGTACGTCGTTTGAAGTTATAAATAAACACTATGTCTTTAGGAATTGGAGGGTGGAACAGAATGCTCTTGAATAATAAGAAAGTGCCATGGAGGAAGGCATAGTTGTTCGGGTGTAGTTGAGTAGGAGCTATCCCGAGGTATTTAAGCATCTCCTGGATAAAAGAATTGAAGGGCGGCACATATTCGGTCCGACACATGAACTTATTGCACGCGGTATACCCCTTTGAGGGCATGTGTGCCCTGTCGTTTATCGAAGGAACCAAAACGTCTTCGAATGGAATTCTGTGTCTGGAACATAATCTATGAAGAGTGGTCTCACCAATTCTGGAGGCTTGAGAGTCAGTCGGGTTATCTAAAAATATAGCGCCTTCTACAGTGTCGGGGGCAAGACCTACATCATCTACCGAAAGGATGGGAACGTTAAAACAAATGTCGGCCGACGGGCCGGAAACTTCTGGTTGTTCAGCTTGACGACCAGGGGAAAGCCTGCCAGATATAGTCATGGAACTAGACTCAACTTTGGGATTACTACATCGTGAGGCTGGTCCGAAAGACATTGCAGCTTGATGCTCTGAACGTCTGAAGTCCATGTCAACTATACTCAGTAGATAATCGAGATTAGAAAAGTTAACCTATTCCCCCATGCTAAGTGTAATCTAGTGTGGTGCGGTGTCGTGTAGTGCAAAGATAAGCAACTTAAGGTAAGAAAACAAGGTTAAATGATGAGAGTTTGAATTCCGACCAGAGTGACCGTCATCGTTGACCGTCTCAACTGGCGAGGAGATTTATCGGTCCTGTAAGCTTTGGAACCGACTATCGGCATATCAAAGTGTGAAATTCGTTATTCAAGTCCATAGTTAAGTTTTAGTTCATGTTGTAAGTACCATGGATTTGGTCAATCAATTTTGAAGTTCATTAGTGGATATGTAAGTCCAGTTGTTCATCGTTGTCATATGTTCAAGTTCATTGAGATGGAATTAGTTTTGATTGCTCAAATGAGTGTTTATGGATTGGTTTTTGAGTTCAATTCAAAGCCTAAGAATTAACCACGTACATGTCGATCATATTTTCCGATCCCTATCCTAGAGCATTACAACTGATCCCTCTCTCCAATAAAAGGATGCCGATCCCTTTCTTTTAAGAAAAAATGTCGATCCCGCCACACTAACCATTTCCACCAATCCCTCCACTTACTATTTTCAACCTTCCACCAAACTTCCAATATCGATCCTTCCACATTAGCCCACTCTACCGATCCCTTCCTCCCATCAAGTTTCCACTGATCCCTCCTCTATCCAACCTGCCATCTTCTATTCCTACACAATCGAACCCTTTTCCATGCACTCCCTTCTTTCTCCTCCTCTTATTTGCTCTGTCGAGCCCTATCAAATCCCACTTCTCCCATCTTCCAAGCAACCTCGGCCATCGTTTCAACGTTGTGTTGAACTTCACCTTCGTCGTCGGCGGCGCGGAATCCAACATATTATCAGAAAATAAAAATAGAAGGCAAGTAACCTACCTAAATGAACCTAAGATGAGCGTTTCGAGGAGAAAGGTTGGATTATGGTCCGAATGGGAGGTGAAATGGAAATTTAAAGCTAAATCGAAAGGTTAATGTGTGGACGAAGGCGATGTTTAAGTAGGCAAGGAAGGGTTCGGGTTTTTCAGAGGTAAAGGAGGGTTCGGTCTTATGGATGTGAATGGGAAGTAGTTAGAAATGTTGGATATGTGAAGGTTGGGAAGAAAGGATGTTAGTTTATATAAGGGGACAGGGGTCGGCACTCGAAGTAAGGAGATAGGGGTCGACACTCGAAGCAAGGAGAGAGGGTTCGAAATAAAAGGTACCGATCCTTGCAAACATAAAGAAAGGGAGAAGAGGGATCAGCTAAACATATGCAGATCCTTACAAACACCAAAAAAAAGGATTGGCTCTGAACATGCACGCAAATAAACTTAGGCATGGGGATAATTCAAAGCACGTACATAGAGAATGCAATGAAAATTTGCGATGACACTACGAATGCATCCGGGGGCCAACAACAAGAACGTGCATATGAACGTGCATGTATATGACTTAAAGGTTCGATTTATGAAATTTATATAAATTGAAATAAAACCTGAAGCTTTCAGGTTTGAGGCTGGACCAAATAACCAAAGCTTATTAGTATTGTGAACCGGACTTATATGCCAATTGATAGAATACAACCCTGGATTTATACTGTCGGAAATCGACCAAGCATCGTGACGATCAAAAGGAGATGCTACACTTTGGGAAAATAGTCCGACAGAGGGATAGCCATTATTCAGAAAACTGGACGGATTTCTTTTTGACGATTCTAACTTGCTTCGATTCAAAACATGCCATATTCTTCACAAGACATTCTTTGGGAGGCAAGTGTTATCTGGCATTTTAACCCGACTATATTGAACTAACCGCAAAAGTTAGATTCGACAGCCATCAAGGCCGATGACTCCAAAGTGATGATTATGGGGCCCAGAAGTCAAGTACATATGATAAGAGGAAGTCAAAGTTGAATGGATCTGATAGATATGCAAGGCAGAATGTTCGAAGCATGAAATACGGTTCAACACATAGGAGGGATGGGCATAAATTAGCTCCAATAATAGGGATCGACATGTTTCAAGGTGTGAGAGCATTTCTATAGAAAAAAATTATTATCTTAAGATCCACAAGCCCAATGCATATGAAATTTTGTGAGCAAGACATGGGGACCCTAAGGAGCCTATCCTAGAGAGGCTAAGCGTATTTTAGCATGAGCAATCCACCATAGGGATCGCTCCCAAAAATTCAACAAAAGAAGGGATCGGGATAGACCCCTCTTCTTTGGAAATTGGCCATTTGATCTCTTGTGGGCTCATATGGTTTCGAGGGTCCTTCTCCCGAGTTTTCAGTGAGGTATTTGGCCATCTTCGTCTATAAATACATGCTTGGTTTTCCATTTTCGGGATCTTTACGCTGCTAGTTGCTTTATATTATTTTGTAACTAAGGATTTTCATCTGATCCCTATTGTACTCAGATTATAAAGTGATTAATAAAGTAATCTATTCAAAGTGGACCTAGATAAACAACGTCGAACCACTATAAAACATTATGTGCATGTTATTCTTTTAATTACTACTATTTTCTTGTTATTATCCTCTGTTTTCATTTTATATTCTTCATTTATTTCTCTTCAAAATTTCTATTGGGTGTTTGTACCAATTTTTGGTGCAAACAGACATTGAGTAATATCTTTGATGCATTGTGCACATTTTAGATTTGTTGTTGAAAATAACATAATATCATTTGCATAGAGTATATGAGACACACAAGGTTGGCTGTTGTTAAAATGAGTGATCTCTATCTTTGTAACGACCTGGAATTTTATCACTTCGATTTGTGAATATTTAATAAATTTTAAATATTTAATTAATTTTTTTAATGGTCAAATAACATTTTTTAATTAATAAGTACTGATGATAAATTAATTTTGGAGTTAGTTTACAAAAATAAATAGTTTGATGAAAAATTGGAAATGTAACCAAAAATTATTTTTTAGTTTTCGACTTTTTATCGAATGAAAGTTACCACAACGTTGTTGTACATATATGTACACTTTTGTAACATACACCGATACATATAATAAGTTATTTAATAAATTAAAAAGGATTAGTAAAAGTAAGTATAATTAAAGAGGTAATTAATTAAGTTAACATAGTAAGAAAAGACACTTCTTTCTTATTCTAAGTGTAAAGTGCTAAAGTACATGGATTTAAGTGCTTGTTTTTAGTGATTTGATGGCAAGTACACTTGTTCATAGGGCTTGGAATGGTTTGGGGGGTATTTGTATAATTTGGCTTAAGAGTAAGTGGTGTAATTTGGCTTAAGAGTAAGTGGTGTAATTTGTCGAATTTTTCATGTTTGTAGAAGTGCACTTCCATTTCACAAATTCGTTTTACTTTCTTTTCGTTCCTCACTTCTTTTCCATGCCTTCCTTCTTCATTTTCTTTCTTTTAAAATCTCTAAAATCTTATAAAAACACCTTATTTCCTCCTTAAAAACATTTAAACAAGCCTAGAATAATATAGCTAATACTCTCTACATCTTAAAGATCCAAAATTTAGTGCACAACTCCCCAAACTCCCCTAAGCCGTGAGCATTTGTTGGGGGGGTCTTTTAACGTGAGCAGGAAAAGTGGTGGCTTTGTGTTTGGTTTGAATTAAAGTGAGATTTCTTAATTTAAAATTAGTTTGAAATTGACAAATGTCGTAATAATTTAGTACTAGCTTATAGTGTCGTGTGTATTTAGTTATGATATACATATATTGTTAGTTATTGTTGTTTGTTTTTATTCCTACTTGAAAGCGAATGACATAAATAATCCATTGTTCTGCAGGGGACAAAAGCAAAGAAAAGAAAGTTGAAGTGTCTTCGTAGCGAATAGGTCGTTATGGAAGCACTTCGAAGAATGAAAATTTTATGGAGGGATCCTAGAGGATTCCTTGCCTTGATGATTTTTATTTACATATATGATTGGTTATGTAAATATTTGTGTATATGGAAAGTGAATGTTGCTTAGTTATAGTTAACCTACTTGTTGTTGGGTTTATTGCAACATTGAAATCTCATGCTCGCTTTTAAGCGATTTACCACTTGTTTTCATAAACTGTTTTGAAATGGTTTCTGAACTCGACTTTTGTATTAAACTTTTTTGCAAAGATATGGAGTGGTTTAATTTTATAAATAAACGTGATTTAAAAGTAATTTTATCTACAAAAATGAAGTTTAAAAATTACGGTCCATATAGCGATAGTCACTTCGGATGCAGTTTGAAAATCGATGATTTTTGTAAAGTAAAAGGAGTTATCTATTTTTGATATTTTGAAAAGTCTTTTAAAATGTATTTATAAGTATTTAAAAAAGGAGTTTGATGATCTAAATATATTTTAAGAATTTATTTAGTTATTTAACACAAGGGGTTTAAAATGTATAAAGGAAACTGCTTTGTTTTAAAGGTCAAGTTTTGTTTAAAAGCGACTATTTTTAAAGGGATGTTTTAAATACAAGTTTCAAACTTGTCTTAAAGAGTTTTAGAAGTATTTTTTAAGAGAAAAAAGCATGGATTACAATACTATTTTTGTAATAAATGTTTTCGAGAAAAGAAGATGGATTGTGGACTATAACATTTTTGTTATAGTAAACAGTTTCGGGAAATTAGAAAAGGAAGTTTGGTTTATAATACTTTGTTGTTGTTAAATAAGTTATTTACTTTTATAAAGGAAAGATGTTGCCTTTTAAATCAAACATTGGTTTAAATAAGTGATTTTTGAAAATGTTTTAATAACAAATATATAGGAACTCTCGGATCCTATTTTAATTTCTAGAATTCGAGATATGAAAACTTGTTTCTATTTTGAAGTTAGAAGTGAATGTCAAGTCAAGGGTTGAGAGGTAATAATACCTCAACTTGAACGGTTTCATTTCTAATCGACGAAAAGTACTAGTTTGTAATCGAAGACTAAAAAAATAAGTTTGTGGAATTGGTTTTCAGATTGTTTTAAAAAGACTTTATTTAATGCAAGGGATTTCTTTATATGTGTCGTTAAGTAACATAAAACAAATATGATAAGTAGTGCTAAAATGTTGACACATTTATGGAAAGTAAGTCATCTTATATTTAACACTAAAAGCCAATGGGTAAATTTCCTCTATCTGTGAGATCTAAAATCGTAGTATTTTAACTGAGGCAAGGCCAAGTGCAACCAGTGTCCTTACTTACCTGGCTTCGATTCTAGGCAAGGGACAGAGAAGTAGAAATGTCGAAAACGTGATAAGTATGAGAGGGTTAATTTATTTAAATATGTCATGATTAATTAAGTATATTATTTAAACCAAAAGTGCACAAACACCCAAATGAGTATAGAAAAGATTGGTTCGGCTAATCGTTGTATAGAAAAGAGTGAAGAAACTAAAAAAAATAAGAAAAAGCAAGACATAAAAGTTGTATAGTGGTTCGGCTAATCATTGCCTACGTCCACTTAGCTTTGTTGCTAATTTGGTGGCTATTTACAGGTATAGTTCTTATGGATCGGTTTAACTCCACGGGCGATTATACAGAAATACAGAAAAGTTGCAAGGAAACAAAAAAGTTTCCCGAAATTGAGCCCTAGCCTTCTATTTATAGCTGTAGGTTGCCAGGATTCGCTCCTCCACGATCTCCACCACGTTTCCCACGTCCTAGCAGCTGTCCAACTCGAAGAAACGTGGCTATGTCAGCACTGGCTATGGATAGGTTACTATCCATAAGCATGGATCGGTACCGATCGACAAGATTGCCTTATGGATCGATTCTACTGCTTTGTGTTTTGGCGACTTCCTGTTGGCTTCGTGTTTTCCATCTTGTTTGCACTGTTAGGAGCTTGTTTCTTAGTCAAAGTGATGGCTTGGTAGTGGCATGGAGTTGTAAATTTCAGGTGCTTGAGTAGATCGATGGCGAATTGCATGCGAACAGTTCTTTGAAGCATAGAATGACTTGCTTACATCAACACTTGGAAATAGAGAGAAAGTGGAGCATTTTGGATGAAGTGTTATGGATCGGTGCCGGTCCATGAGGATGGATCGGTACTGATCCATCATTTTGATGGATCTTGATGTTGAATGTTCATGATTCCTTAGATTTCACCTTGCGACCTTGGTTGAACTTGATTCCTAGGCTTGTTTGTTGGGAACTGAAGTGGTGTTGGATAAAAAGTGGGGATTGGTACCGATCCATAACTTTGCTTTAATGTTGGACTCTGGTTTTGATACTTGAAGCAGTATGGTGCATGGACCACTTTGGAAGGTCGTTTGCATGTTGGTAACCTTATCTCTTGACTCTATTTGGTATCCAAGTTTAACAGTTATCATTCTAGATTCCTACTTGATCAGTTCAATCCGTTCGAATTTGGCCTGGCCAATAAGCTGGATAACACTTGACTTACAAAGCATGCCTTGCGAATGGAAGGTGTGCTTTGCTCAAGGATCGATATCAAAGTCGATGTAACATTAGTAGTTGGTTTTCTAGCTATCAACCGAGCTATGGCAAATCATCTTGTTCCTTTGGATTCACCTGTAAAAAAGATCGTTCTAGACCATGATAGCTAAAGACTCGAGTTCTTGCTTGAGTGTTCCGTGTTCCCCCGGAATTGTTCAATCGTAGGCCACGTCAAGAATCAGGATCACCTATGTTCATCCGGGAGTTAGCAGTTACATATTGAAATCAATAGCTTGATTCGATAATCGCTAACAATTCATTTTATGATCAAATGGCGTTCAAAGCTAAGGTTTAGATCTCAATTTTTCTTGGTCATGTATTCGATAACCGATTCACTTTCTGTTTGCCCTGGATCATTGGTTGAAAGAACAATCATTAGTTGAAATCTCGATCTCTTCGGATCGTTAGTGTAATCCATGACCTTTCTAGGCTGACAGCTAAATCTTGATCTCTCCAGATCGTCAATTGAGTCTGTGGCTGTTTCGGGCTGATAATTAAATCCATGGTCTCTCTGGACTGTCGATTGAATTCGTGGCCGCCCCTGGACCATAATTAAATCCATGGTCTCTCCATAGCCTTGACTGAATTCATGGCTGTTGCAGGCTGATAGTTAAATTCCTTAGTCTCTCCGGACTGTTGATTGAATTCATGGCCGTTCCGGACCGATAGTTAAATTTTTTTTGGTCTCTTCGGACCCTTGCCGAACCCAATCCACTCACTCTTCGGTCAAGATACTCAGCGACCAAGCAAGCTCATCCACTCATAGGCGACTTACTTTTCGTACAAGTCCAATCCACTGGCACTCCGACAAGGGAACTTGCACTTCGGTCTCGACTCTCTGGTCGAGACTTAACACATTCAATATCTTACAAATTCATCCATTTGCTCTTCGACAAGGGAACTTGTACCTTGTGGTCATCGCCTTATCTCTTTAGTCGGGACTACCACGATTAATCTCGGTCATCACATTCATATGGATTTCAATAATCAGGGATCCATCTATTGGATTCGAATTCAAACATTAATAAACATATAGTCAAACATCATGATAACTACCTCATCGAGCATTATAGCCTAGTATCCAGCTCAGAGCGTGCTTAGGGATCGATCGAGATCCTATACAGGAGTAAGTGGCTCGACTGTAATATTTCATTGTTTATTAAAAGTGAAGATAGAGTGCAAGAACCAAACCCGATTCCTTGTCATCCCAATCAAGAGATAATATCCTCGACCTTGATCCAAGGCCGTTTCCATTCACCGTAGATGATAACTGCTCCTGTTCCATCACCATAACTCCATTTTTCACATACTACTATAATTGGTTGTTTCTGACCTGTTCCTTTATCAGATCACGCACGTGCCTACAATGACTTGTGTTATGTCCATCCATCTCATAGGCAATACTTTCCTAACCTTCTCTTATGGTCAGTAGGCTTCTCCTTGTCGGCTTTCGATAAGGGATCTGTCACCTGGTGTTAAGGTAAATCTTCTCCGAGTTTTCATTTAGTTCTATGTAAGAAGAGAAATTTTCTTCCCTCCTCTATCGCTTTGGTCCTCCAAAGCCATCATCGGTTTCCGCTTGCCTTTTATTTGCTTGGTCTTGTCCTGGACGGTTCTCCACCATCCATAACATTAACTTTTGTCCTCTCAACCTCAGCATCCTTCTGACGTAGGTATCTCTCGGCCTTATAATAAAATTCTACGAGATCCATCGGAGGATCCTGTTCCAAACCAACCTCGAAATCCATCTTACTGGATACTCCTGAAACAGCCGTCATCAAAACCGATGACGGGTCTGGCTTATCGATCGCGGCAGCCGCCGCATTTAATCTCATCAAAAAGCTCCTAAGGTTCTCTTCGGCCCTCTGCTTCACACTTGGTAGTGTCATTACATTCTTGGGTCATGAAATATGGACCCAAAACTATTTCTTGAATTTATCTACCAATTTTGCCCATGTGCTAATGGAACCATTCTCCAACCGTCTAAACCATAATACTGCTAGATTTGTCAGATACAAAGGGAAACACTGTCCCATTACTTCTTTAGATGCACCAAACACTTCCATGTGTCGGATGTAATTCATTAGATGAACAGTTGAATCTGTTTTTCCATCATACGTCACCAAGGTCGGCAACTTGAAATCTAAAGGATCCCTAACATACCAAATGTTTGGAGTAAATGGACTCATGTTCACATCCACCAGGCTCCTATTAGGTAGTTATCCCATCATTACTTGTCTAACTATCTCAGCAAGTCTGTCATTATCATCTGAAAGAACTCTTCAGTTTGCACTTTCAACTTGCCCCCATTCCCATGAAGAAATTGTTGCAGCACTCCTCCAATCGTGCATCGAAATTCTGATTCACATTCAAACGCTTATCATTATTTCTTAGACGTATGTCATCTCTACCCAGGTTGATATTGTCCATGCCCCCGAGTTCTTAGGGAACGGTATCAACCAATCCTCGAGGATCGGTACCAATCCGTTCAACTCCTTCGGGGTTTGTTCCAGGTTGCTCCATTTTGCTCCCAGGTGCATTTGCTCCAACGTCAGGCCTTTGATTTTGGTTTTTAGCTACTCTGGCTATTCCTATCTGTCACATTCCCATAAAAAATCCTTCCAGAATGTGTTCCTCGTGAGCTACCATCCTTTCCTACATTTCTGTCATCATGGTCTCCATCTAGTCCTTGGTTATGTAGATAGATGAGGGCTATATCTCGAGGACACCTTTAGTTTCCCATTTGTTGATTTTCGCCAGTAGTGGTCTTCCTAGTAGATTGTCTGTCATTTTAAACTTTTCAAATCTCAAATCAGCGAGTTCAAGTATTCTCAATGAAAGTACTAAACGTTTGAACCAAAAGTGGCACAAACGCCTAAATGAGTATAGTAGAGAAACGAGTGAAGAAACTAAATAAAAACAAGAAAAATTAAGACACAAAAGATTTATAGTGGTTCGGCTAATCGTTGCCTACGTCCACTTAGCTTTATTATTGATTTGATGGTTGTTTACAAGTACAGTTCTTATGGATCGGTACTACTCCGCGTGTATTATAAAGAAATATAGAAAATTTATAAGGATGCAAAAAGATCCTCCAGAATGAGCCCCTAGCCTCCTATTTATATTTGTAGGTTGCTGGGATTTTCTCCTCCACAATCTCTACCACATTCCCCACTACCTAGAAGCTATCCAACTCAAAAAAAATATGGCCATGTCAACATTGGCTATGGATCAGTACCGATCCATAAGATTGCCTATGGATTGATTCTACAGCTTTATGTTATGGCAACTTCCTGTTAGCTTCATGTTTTCCATCTTATTTTCACTATTAGGAGCTTGTTTCTTAGTCAAAGTGATGGATCGATGGTAGCATGGAGTTCTAGATTTCAGGTGCTTGAAGTGATCGATGGTGAATTACATGCAAGCGGTTCTTTAAAGCTTGGAATGTATTGATTACATCAACACTTGGAAATAGAGAGAAAGTGGGGCATTTTGGATGAAATGTTATGGATCAGTGCCAATTCATGGGGATGGATCCGTACTGATCCATTACCTTTATGGATCTTGATGTTGAATGTTCAGGATTCCTTAAATTTACCTTGTAGCCTTGGTTAAAATTGGTTCCTAGGCTTGTTTGTGTGGATTTGAAGTGGTGTTGGACAAAAAGTAAGGATTGGTACCGATCCATAAGCATGGATTGGTACCGATCCATAACTTTGCTTGAATGTTGGATTCTGATTCTGGTACTTGAAGCAGTATGGTGCATGGACTAATTTGGAAGATTGTTTACATGTTGGCAACCTTATCTCTTGACTCTATTTGGTATCCAAGTTTAGCAGATATCATTCTGAATTCCTTGATCAATTCAATCCGTTCGAATATGGCCTAGCCTAAAGATAGGATAACATATATGGAATGTACTTCATCCTATAGTTGGCACTAAATTTCGAGGTATGGAAGCCTGTTTCTATCTATGAGAGTTTAAGAATGTATGTCGAGACAAGGGTAGTTATCTAACTTGTCTGACTTCATTGTTAATCGAGAGATAACACAGGGTTGAAATAGAAAAATGGTGATAATTATATGATGTCCACTTTTCCATATGCCAACTATATGCTTACACCAGATAGTGGTTTGTCCACTATCGACAACTTGACCTATTTTTGACTTAGGAAGTATATGAAAGCTTCGGGGTTTCATATGGTTTGAGATTCCCTTGAGATAACCTATTCTGATGAAACGTCTCTCGGTTTAAGGAGTATATTACAGATCTCCTTGAGACTCTTATATTGTCCGCTTACTTTTGAAAGAATCGGGATTGAGTCAACCGGGAACTATCGATTGTTGTTACGGAGAGACCAGGATCAGGTAAGCATGAGTTATCCAGAAACCCCATTGAATCGGCATTAGAGTTCGAATTAGAGACATATTAAATATGAAGGAAATCAAAGATGGAGTTCTTTGAGTGCAAGGGTTATTTGCTATTGATCCTGAGGATGTAGTAGAAGTAGTACCTTCGGTTTGTTCATATCCTGAATAACTTGTATGGATGAATGATGCCGTTGCATTGTTACCTGGAGGGCAGTGTTAGCATTCCAAGTGGGATTTGCTAAAATGGTAAAACATAGCCTTAAGCCTCAAATCCGATATTGATTGAAATAGAAGATATGCTTCAGGGCTATGTGGTTCGCACCCATTAGGGTATGGTCATCACTCGATCTTGATCGATATTTTTGGATTTATGTATGCTCGTGGCTCTGTACAGTTATATGCATCAACCGAGATCGTGACATATTCGGTACTATCCAGGAAGTGGTAGGCCGCTCCTGATTTGTATGGGATCCATGTGAGGCCCTCGGTACATTTTCCTAGAGGTGTATTGTGGCAGACGACACCCCAATAGCCTTGTCACATGGAATCTATTTTCCAATACATGCTTTTACAAACTTAGTTGTATACTAAATATGTTGTTGAATGTAATTAATATAACCATTCTGGCTATGATTCTTTATTTATTTTAAACCCTATACATTATTATAAATATTGGATTTTATATTTGAAATGGTTTGGTTATCGTAAGGTAAAAATCCATCTGTGTTTATGTGCGGCATGCTCTTACGAGATACTTTTATTTTTGTGGAAATTAGCTACAAGTGTCTCTTTAGCAAGCGCAATTAGTTTCTAGGACACACAACTGGAATAATTACTTTTAAGGACAAAATGCAAAATAATTAGTTTCTAAGGCCTAAAAACCTATGAAATTATGTCCTTGAAAGTAATTGGACTGCTGACTTTGTCCTTAAATGTAATTATTCTGCTGACTTTGGCCATGAAATTAATTTGTGTGGATGTGTGTCCTAGAAACTAATTGGACTGGAAAGTTTGTCCTTCTGATGAAATGCCCCTTTAAAAGGCTTTTATAACATAAAATAAATCTAAATGATTTGAGTTTCTCACGCTTGTTACCAGACCAATCCGGATATTATTTTCTTATAATACTCGTGTCAGACCTGAGTATTTTTTCAGAGTTAGCTTTAGATAGTTTGGAGCTTCAGGATACAAGCTGGATGCCTCCAAGACCTGACACAGTTTATTTTTCGATGTACTTCTTTTTTGTATTTATCAGCGTTTGTATGGATAAGCTGTTATAACTGTCCAGGCTGATGATAGGTTATTTTACTCTGATTGAGTATATATTCAAAAGTTTTCTTTTTGTAAAGACCTGTTATATATTATGTATTACTCATCATGTTATGAGATTCTGTTCTGTCTTTTCTTTTCTTTCACCCGAACAATCTATCTTTCCGGCACTTGGATGCTTGGCACATGAATACCATGAATGTATTAGTGTCGACTTTTTAGTGTTGAAAAAGTGGGTCGTTACAGTGGTATTAGAGCTGAAGGTTAAGCGAGAACCTTTACCCTAGGGGTAAACTCGTTAGAGATAGGGTAAGTGACATCCTAGAATGAGTTTGAGTGTATTATATATGAGAATGCGTATTTGTTAATGCTATAAAATGTTTTATATTGTTTTGAAATGGGCAAATGAAATAATTTTACCTAGATTTTTATATTTTATATATAAAAGAATAATTTTCAAAAATTGATATAGTTATATTTGTTGTGATTATTTGTTAGGAAATGGTGATATTTATTTATCATCATTTGTTGATTGATTATCTATGCTCGAGTAGTTTATGAGCTATTATTTGTTGATTTAGACTGAATACAAACATTTTATGAATTAAGTTTCACAATTTGAATATAAGGTGTTCAGTAGTAATGTTGTTATAAAGTTTATTTTGATACAAGAAGGAAGTTATGACATAAAGATGATCTTATAAATTAGGTTTATAAAACATGTTTTCAAATGAAAAGGATTTTTGAGAATTTAAATCTTGGTATCATTGGAAAAGTTATTTAAATGATTTATGAAAAAAGTAATAATAGCATTACTTAAAAGTATTTACAAGTTTGAGTGTTTTCAAAAAGAATTTTGAGTAAGATACATTTTCTTTGGATAGTTCGAGGAAGACGTCTCGAATAGTTTTGTGATGATTTGAATAATCTTCTAAGTGACAATCGGATGTTTGCTTAGGCGAATGTTGCAGTGCACTTAGTAAATTATTCCTTTGTCATTGTATAATCGAAATGAGTTCAAATCCGAACGAAATGAAAGCAAGTTTTAATAAATAATGTACTAACGCTATTATATATATATGAGGAATATATATACATTATTGTTTCAAAATGGGATTCGAAAACGAAAATGTATTTTTGTATTAACTAGTTCAAGTAGCTCGAAAATGACTAAAAATGGGCAAGAGATGTGTTCAGATGGTAAGCATTTCTCTTAAGTATTACCCTTCTTGGTAAGGGGGTGTATGACACTATTGGATATGACTTAGCTCCTTGGTATCATTTTGGTGTTACTCGGTCTATATGTATATTTTCTATGGATTGAAATATATAGTATTATTTCAAAAAGGTTTTGAAATAAAAAAACAGTTATTTAGTTCTTAAGTTCTTTAAAGAAAAAGGATTCAAAATAAAAAGGTATTTTGGTAAAAGAATTGTTGATAAATGAAATTTTAAATATGGGTTTGTATCACTTTTGGGTAGAGAAGGAATAGTTTAACACAAGGTTTTAAATGGGGTTAAATTTAATAAGAAGATCTTAATAAACTTTGTTTATTAAAATCGGGTCTTTTGTTTTAACATCTAAGTTGTATAAACTATTCGATGTTATTGGGCCAGCTAATAAATATCTTTACCTTAGAGGTGTCTAAGGAAAAGTAGACTATAGGACTGAGTTTTGATACCAACATCCTACTCTTCTTAGCTACTTGCCAGACCGGATGGGTAAAGAGGTTGAAAAGGTCGACTCAGTTTTAAGACCTAGATTTGTTTTGAGCCTGCATCTGAATTTGAGAAAAGATAAAGATTTAATTAGATAGTTGTATATACTTTTAGGATGTAGTAGGGTATTATACAAGTTTTAAACTTAAGTTATGTTTTTATGAAATGTTTTTATGAATAATTTTAGAAGTAAAAAGAAATTGGTATAAGTAAGAACTGATAATAATAAGTATGTAAATTATACATAGTTCATTTCTTCGCATGGTTCTTGATCCAAGATTGTAAATGACTTTGAGGTGATTCACACCGGTCCAAATAAGAATTTATCACTCAATTCTTGACGGAGAACACTTGGTGAGGGTTCTTAATATGATACCAAGGTTTTATATCATAGTATATGGCTACGCAAGGAGAATGGATATTTCTAATCAAGGAGCCTAATCGAAGTCCGTAGTAGGGATTCGGGTAAGCGATACCAGTTCAAAAGAGAAGCTTATGTATTCGAGTAAGTGATTGAATCAGATATTACAAACGGGTTATCTATATACATCGAACAAGCTTAAGTATATTTTTAGTGTTTTATGGTTTATGAGGAGTTGGGTAGAAGACTATTCGATTTGTCATAAGATAGTATAAATAATCAATTGAGTAATAACCTGTGGCTGTTGAGCATGATGTATGCTCAATAGATTATGTACCATCCTTATGTGATAAGAAGGTTGCAAACTCTAAGTTTGTTTGTTAGTCATTTAACATTTTTGGAAATGTTAAGAATTGTTAGGGCTTGTTTCTTGGTTATTTGTTGTGAAGAAGGATTCCTCTTTGGCTAATAGGTACTGTAGCTGGTATTCTTGTGATCGGTTTAGTAGGTGTTTTCTTTTACGGTTCATATTCCGGGTTGAGTTCATCTCTGTAGTAATCGAATGAACCGAATTGTAGACATGAAAAAGTAAGAACTCGGCGGTACCTTACCCCTTATTTAGGATTAGGAATAGGCGTAATCGGACCTGCTTTTGACATATCTATCGTTATTTGGGTACCATATTCACTTCTTTGGGCTTCTATTGAATCGAAAATTAGGTTTGATTGTACATCTTTTTGATATATAGGGTATCCTACGGATAATTCAAATCGAAGCAATTTGATGTCTGACTCGGGCCTATATGACATGACCGATCAATAGAAATACCTCAACACTCCAAATTTCGGAGTTGAAATTCTTTTAAGGGGTAAAGAATGTAACGACCCACGATTTTATCGCTTTGATTTGTGAATATTTGATAAATTTTAAATATTTAATTAATGATTTTTAATGGTAAAATAACCTTTCTTTAATTAAGAAGTAGGTAAACTCATTTTGGAAGTTTGTTTACAAAAATAAATAGTTCGATGAAAAAGTGAAAATGTGACGAAAATCATTTTTTGAATTTTCGATTTTTTATCGAACAAAAATTGTCGCAACGTTGTTGTACACATATGTACACTTTTGTAACATACAATTATACATATAATATGTGATTTAATAAAGTAAAAAGGATTAGTAAAAGTAAGTATAATTAAAGAGGCAATTAATGAAGTTAATAAAGTAAGAAAAGACACTTCTTATTTATTCTAAGTGTAAAGTGCCAAGTACATGGATTTAATTGCTTCTTTTTAGTGATTTGATGACAAATACACTTGTTCACATGGCATGGAAGGGTTTAAAGGGTATTTGTGTAAGTTGGCTTAAGGGTAAGTGGTGTAATTTATCAAATTTTCCATGTTTATATAAGTGCACTTTAGTTTCACAAATTCATTTTACTTTCTTCTTCTTCTTTCTCACTTCTTTTCCATGTCTTTCTTCTTTATTTTCTCTCTTAAAATTCCTAAAACCTTATCAAAACACCTTCTTTTCTCCTTAAAAATATTTAAATAAGCCCAGAATAGTATAGCTAATATTCTTTACATCTTAAAGACCCAAAATTTAATGCACAACTCCCACAAACTCCCCTAGGCCGTGAGCTTTTATTGAGAGGGAAGGGCCTTTAGATGCGAGTAAAGGTGGAGCGGGGAAGGAGTTTCCAAGGGTAAAGCAAAAAAATGTGGTGGCTTTGTGTTCGATTTGAATTAAAGTGAGATTTCTCACTTTAAAATTGGTTTTAAAATTGACAAAATACTGTAATAATTTAATGCTAGCTTATAGTGTTGTGTGTATGTAGTTGTGTTGTGCATATATTATTGGTTATTATTGTTTGTTGTTGATAACTGCTTAAAAGCGGATGACATAGATAATCCATTGTTTTACATGGGACAAAAGCAAAGAAAAGGAAGTCGAAGTGTCTTCGTAGTGAATAAGTCTCTGTGAATGCACTTCGAAGAATAAAATCTTGTAGAGGGATTCTAAAGGATTCCTCGACTTGATGATTTTTATTTACATATATTATTGATTATGTAAATATTTGTGTACATGGAAAGTGAATGTTGTTTAGTTATAGTTAATCTACTTGTTGTTGGCTTTATTACGACATTGAAATCTCGTGCTTGCTTTTAAGCGATTACCACTTGTTTTCTTAAAATGTTTTGAAATTGTTTCTTAACTCAACTTTTGTTTTAAACCTTTTTACAAAGATATGGAGTGGTTTATTTTTATAAAGAAACATGGTTTAAAAGTTATTTGATTTACAAAAATAAAGTTTAAAAGTTACTGTCCATATAACGATTGTCGCTATGGATGCAGTTTGGAAATCGATGATATTTGTAAAGTAAAAAGAGTTGTCTATTTTAGATATTCTGAAAAGTCTTTTCAAATGTGTTTATAAGTATTTAAAAAGGAGTTTTAAGATCTAAATATGTTTTAACAATTTATTTATTTATTTAAAACAAGGGATTTAGAATGTATAAAAGAAACTGCTTTGTTTAAAAAGTCAAGTTTTATTTAAAAACGACCATTTTATAAGGATGTTTTAAATACAAGTTTTAAACTTGTTTTGGAGGGTTTTAAAAGTATTTTTTTAAGTGAAAGAAATAATGGACTACAACACTATTGTTGTACTAAATGTTTCCGAGAAAATGAGAGAGATCATGGACTATAACATTTTTGTCATAGTAAACGGTTTGGGAAATTAGAAAAGGAAGTTTGGTTTATAACACTTTGTCGTTATTAAATAAATCGTATACTTTATAAAGGAAAGATGTCGCCTTTTAAATCAAACATTGGTTTAAATAAGTGATTTTGTAAAATGTTTTAATAACAGGTATATCGGAAGTTTCGGATCCTATTTTAATTTCTAGACTTAGAGATATGGAAACTTGTTTATATTTTGAAGTTAGAAGTGAATGTCGAGCAAGGGTTGAGAGGTAATAATACCTCAACTTGAACAGTTTCATTTCTAACTGATGAAAATACAAGTTTGTAATCGAAAAGTAAAAAAATAAGTTTATGGAATTGGTTTTCAGATTGTTTTAAAATGACTTTGTTTTATGCAAGAGATTTCTTTTTCAGTGCCATTAAGTAACATAAAACAAATATGATAAGTAGTGCTAAAATGTTGACACATTTGTGGACAGTAAGTCATCTTATATTTAGCACTAAAAGTCGTTGAGTAAATTTTCCTCTCTATTAGATCTAGAATTGTAGTATTTTAACTAAGTCAAGGTCAGGTGCAACCAGTGCCTTGACTTACTTGGCTGGGATTCTAGGCGAGGGATGGCAAAATCAAAATGTCGAAAACATGATAAGTATGAGAGGGTTAATTTCTATAAATAGGTCATGATTAATTAAGTATATGGAAGGTACTTCATCCTATACTTGACACTAAATTTCGAGGTATGGAAGCCCGTTTCTATCCGTGAGAGTTTAAGAATGTACGTCAAGGCAGGGATAGTTCTCTAACTTGTCCGACTTCATTAATCAAGGGATAGCAGGGGTTGAAATTGAAAAGTGGTGATAAGTATATGATGTCTGATTTTCCATATACAAACTATATACTGACACTAGATAGTGGTTTGTTCACTATCGACAACTTGACCTACTTTTGACTTAGGAAGTATGTGAAAGCTTCGCGATTTCATACTGTTTGAGATTCATTTGTGATAACTCATTCTGGTGATACGTTTCTCGCTTTTAGGAGTATATTAGAGATCCACTTGGGACTCATATTGTCTGCTTACTTCTGAAAGAACGAGGATTGAGTCAACTAAGAACTATCGATTGTTCGTTCGGAGAGACCAGGATCGGATAAGCATGAGTTATCTTAAAACCACTTCGAACGGGCATTAACGTTCGAATTGTGGATGTATTGAAGATGAAGGAAATCGAGGATGGAGTTATTTTAAGTTCAATGGCTATTTGCAAATTCTAAGGACGTAGTAGAAGTAGTACCTTCGGTTTGTTCATATCCTGAACAACCTATATAGATGAATGCTAACATTCCATTGTTGCCTAGAGGGCAGAGTTAACATTTCAAGTGGGATTTGCTAGAAAGTTAAATCGTAGCCTCAAGCTTCACACCAGATAATGACTAAAACAGAGGATATGCGGGTTATGTGGGTCGATCCATTAGGGTATGGTTATCACCCGATCTAGATCGATATTTATGGATTTATGTTTCCTCAAGGCCCATTGTGCTTGTATGCATCAACCGGGATGGTTGCATATTCGGTACTATCCAAGAAGGAGTAGGCTGGTCCTGATATGCAAGGGGTCTATGTAAGGCTCCCGGTACATTTTTCTAGAGGTTTTTTGTGGCAGGCGGTACCACAGTAGCCTTATCATCGTACGAAATCCATTTTCCAATACGTGCCTTTACAGACTTGGTTATATACTAAATATGTTTTTGAATGTAATTAATGTAACCATATGATTCTTTATTTATTTTAAACCTTAGACATTATTATAATACCATTGGATTTTCTTTAAATGGTTTGGTTATCGTAACGTAAAAACTCATCTGTGTTTATGTGCAGCGTGGTCTTATGAGATACCTTTATTTTTGAAAGGCTTTTATAACATAAAAGAAATCCAAATAATATGAGTTTCTCACACTGGTTTACCAGACTAATTCTGATGTTATTTTCTTACAATACTTGGGTCAGACCTGAGTATTTTCCCAGAGTTAGCTTTGGAAGCTTCGGGAGATGAGCTGGATGTCTCTAAGACCTGACATAGTTTATTTTCTGTTGTATTTCTTCTTTGTACTTATCATCTTTTGTGAGGATAGACTGTTATAACTGTCCAGGCTGATGATAGGTTAGTTTACTCTAATTGAGTGTGTATACAAAAGTTTTCTTTTTGTAAAGATTTATTATATATTATATATTTTTTGTCATGTTGTGAGATTATGTTCTATCTTTTCTTTTATTTCATCCAGCAATCTATCTTTCTGGTACTTGAATGCTCGGCACATGAATACCATGGATGTATTAGTGACGACTTTCGAGAGTCGAAAAGGCGAGTCGCTACAATCTTTCTTACTGCTGCTTCTAATTTTGAGGACTTGTATTCCATGGAAATACAAAAAAGATAAGGGGACAAGGGGTCCCCTTGTCTGATTCCCCTTGTTGAAGAGATATAGCTTTGCAGTGTTCCTTTTATCAACACTGAAAAAGCAGCAGTGTACTTGTAGTAGTATTGCAGTTATGAATCAACCGAATAAGTTGAGGTGGGAAACACATTCTTCCTAACATATGAAAGATAAAATCTCTATTAATTGTGTCGTGGGCCTTTTGTAAGTCTGCTTTAATACAAAATTTCTTAACTCCCTTTTTATTGAAATTTTGATGGTCTCATGTGCTAGTAGTACGTTTTCTGCTATATTTCTATCAGGGATAATAGGACACTAAGATTCAGAAATTAAGTAAGGCAAGAAATCCTTTATCCGGTTGCAAATTGCCTTTGAAATTATTTTGTACAGCACAGTGCAATAGGCAATAAGTCTGAACTGTGATTTATCTGAAGGTTTGTCATTTTTTGGAACTAACGTAATAAAAGTATGATTCAAACCCTTAGGTGTATCAGCATATACATAAACATAATTTACAACTTGAATTAACTGATCTTTGATTTGTGCCCAATGTAACTTGTTAAACTTGGATGAGCATCCATCAGATCCAGGAGGTTTCATATCTTTAATTGAAAATATTGCAGCATGTACTTCTTTTTATGATACTGATTGTAGCAGATATTGTTCACCTTGTTCGTTATTACTTTCTTGCACTATATATTTTCATAATACAAGTTTTGTGGTTAGTCACCATTAAATAAATTAGTGTAGTAGTGGACTACCTAGTCTTGGATTTTCACTGCGTCGAATACCAATTCTCCTTTGTTATTGTATAATGAATATATTATTTCTATATTTCCTCGTGGTCATTTTGACATAGAAGAACTTTGAATTTGAATTTCCATCATTTAGCAAATTAATTTTTGATTTCTACACTGCTTCAACATACTTTTCATGCATTTTCTTTTCCAGAGCATTCCTTGCATGTATTTATTCTCATACAATAAAACATTCACTGGATTGCTGTCTGCACCCAATAGTTTCTCACCGTTGTCTGATTCTAACTTGTCAAAATATTCGTGTCCTTTTGTTTTGTCTTATTCCATTTTTTGAGATTCTGGTATACCCTTCTTAACTTGATCATAAATTTTTGGATTGCTGAACCCCAAGTAAAATCTAATAGAATAGTTACGACCTGATTTTCATAACCAGTAGCTAGATGCTAGCTATTGTTATACATGAAAGGTGTGCCCTGTGTTTATTAACAATTGATGTAATTGAAATAAAACTGTAAAATGTTATTGATTTTCGATAATGATACAAAGTAACAAAGTACAAATATATATACATCATTGGGCCGAAGCCTGCAACGGATTATCTATCCGATTCAATAATAAAACAAAATATACACCGTTGATCTTAACCAACGGTTGAGATGCTTTATGGGAAGAATAAAGGATCGCCACTTGTGTTTGTTGAGAGCATTCATTCTAATTCTCCCCGTCAAAATGAGCTAGGGTTCCTTCGGCTAGGGTTCCTTCTTTTCCCTTTCTTCTTCTTTGATACATTGAACTCTAAAATCTTCCTTGAATCTTTCAAAATTCCTCCTTGACAAGGCTTTAGTCAGCATGTCGGCTCTCTGATGACTTGCTGGAACATGATTGATCTCTAACTTGCCGCTGATAACATGTTCTCGTACATAGTATAGATCCAATCCTATGTGCTTTGTACGAGAATGAAGTACTGGGTTGGCAGACATGGCGATAGTACTCAGATTATCGCACCAAATAATTGGTTTACTTTGAGTAGGCAAGCTGATTTCTTTGAGCAAGGTCTGGATCCAGATTAGTTCTGCAGTTGTACTTGCAACACTTCGATATTCCGCCTCCGTACTAGATCGAGACACAGTGGGTTGTTTCTTTGAGCTCCATGAGACAGGGTTATCTCCCAGATATATGATATAGCCACTTGTGGATCTTCGATCATCGTGATCGGAGGCCCAGTCTGCATCTGAGTAACTTCTTAACTCAAAGTTTTTGTTAGCACTAAAATATAGCCCATGATTAATAGTCCCTTTAAGATACCTTAAAATTCGTTTTACTGCCTTCCAATGATCATCATGAGGTTCATGAATAAATTGTGAGACTTTGTTTACACTATATGTTATATCAGGTCTAGTAGCAGTAGCATACTGTAATGCTCCAACTATACTTCTATATAATGTAGGATCATAAAAAATGTCTCCATTATGCTTAGACAATCCTAAGTTACTAACCATAGGAGTAGGCAAAGGTTTTGCTAAATCCATTTTTGCTTTTGCTAAAATTTCAGAAATATATTTTCTTTGAGAAAGGATCATATTTGTATCAGATTTTCTAATGAACTCTATTCCAAGAAATAATTTAGCTGCCCCAAGTCTTTGATTGAAAAAGTTGAATTTAAATACTTGGTGACATTTATTCTTTCTAAACTGCTACTACCAGTTAAAATAAGATCATCTACATACACTAAAATGTATGTTTTGTGACCTCCTTCATTCTTAAAATATAAAGAATTATCAAATTTTGCATTGTGATAACCAATAGTAGTAAGAGCTTGCTTTAATTTATCATACCATACCCTTGGTGCTTGCTTTAGTCCATACAGAGCTTTGTGTAACTTGCATACAAGTTTACTGTCATGTTTATCATACCCCTGTGGCTGATGCATATACACTTCTTCTTGAAGTTCTCCATTGAGGAATGCATTGTTGACATCAAGCTGCTTTAATTCCCATTTATAATGTAAGGCAGCAGTTAAAATAATTCTAATTGTTGTGGGTTTGATAACTGGAGAGAAGGTTTCATTAAAGTTGAACCCATATTGTTGAGCATATCCTTTAGCAACAAGCCTTGCTTTATACTTGAGAATAGATCCATCAGATCTTTTTTTGATTTTGTAGACCCATTTATTTCCAACAATATTTTTACTGTGAGGTTTATCTACAAGGCTCCAAGTTTTATTTTTGGTTAAAGCTGAGAATTCCTCATCCATAGCAGCTCTCCAATGGGCATGTTTGCTAGCTTCTTCATAAGTAGTAGGTTCCCTTTCTTCAATACTGATGTTATACAATTTTGGTTTGAAGATTCCACTTTTGGCTCTTGTAATCATATGATGCTCAGTTTTTTGTTGCATATTTTCTTCACTACTGGTTTTTGAACTATCATCTTCACTAATTGTCTGATTTTCTTGATTAGGTGAAGAATTGCTGACATCACTTTCATTCTGACCTGGCTCAACAGAGAGCATTGTGTTTTGGGGTGAAGCATCACTCTGATCTGGCTCTCTATTGAGCACAGTGTGTTGGAGTGGTGATACAGCTTGCTGATGTGGATTGATTTCCTTGGCTTGATTAAAAGTATGAACTGGAATAGCTAGAATAGATACCTTTGCATTATAGACCTTTTGTGTAGTTTTCACTTCAGCTTTCTCAAAAGGAAAAATGAGTTCATTGAAAGCTACATGTCTTGAGATGATCACTTTACCTTTACTGGTAAGACACTTATAACCCTTTTGATTTTGAGCATATCCAATAAAAGTGCATGGCTCAGATTTGAAACTTAGTTTATGAGTGTTGTATGATCTTAAATTTGGAAAACATAGACACCCAAAAACTTTGAGAGAATTATAATCTAGCTTGATATTGAATAATTTTTCTAATGGACTTGTATTGTGCAAAACTTTTGTTGGCAACCTGTTAATAAGAAAAACACTAGAAATAAAAGCATCAGGCCAAAATTTTAAAGGAAGAGAGGCTTGAGCTAATAAAGTTAACCCTATTTCCACAATATGCCTGTGCTTTCTTTCAACAAGCCCATTCTGTTCAGAAGTGTAGGGACAGGTCATTCGATGTAGAATACCTTTCATATTGAAATATTCTTTCAGAGGTTTATACTCTGACCCTCCATCTGTTTGAAGTATTTTTAACTTCCCACCTGTTTGTCTTTCTGCTTGAGTTATAAACTGTATTACAGCATTGGCTGTATCTGCCTTTGACTTTAAGAAAAATATCCATGTATATCTTGAGTATGAGTCAACAAAGGAAACATAATATTTATAGCCATAATCAGAAGTAATTGGGGCTGGTCCCCATAAGTCAGTAGCTACCATTTCTAATGGTTTACTATATTTGGTTTGAGAATTTGAGAATGGTAGCTTATGACTTTTTCCTAACTGACATGCAGAACAAACATAATTATGAGATATATCATCAAATTTAATATTATTATTTCTCAAAATATGCCTTACAATGTTAATACTTGGATGTCCTAGCTTACAATGCCACAAATCTAGTTTATTCATAACAGCTGTACATCCAATTTTAGAGAAGTTGCACCAGTATCTACTATCACAATTTCTATTGTTCTTGCCAAGATTGAACAGGTATAGTCCATTTTGCACATTACCCTGTAATAAAATTTCATTATTTAGAATATCTCTAATTGTGCAATGATGAGGAAAGAACTCAAAATAGACTTGATTATCATTAGCAAATTGTGATACACTAAGCAAGTTTTTCTTAATTTCTAGTACCCTAAGAAGATTATTTATATATAACTTTCTTTTACTGTTAAGTATAGCAGTAAAAGTATGAGTGATTTTTGAAGAAATACCATTACCCATAAATAAAGAATGTGTACCTTTATATTCCTTATTGCCAATGTTCAAGTTGTTCAGATTGTTTGTAATATGATTTGTGGCTCCAGAATCAAGAAACCAATCTTCAGTCTGAATATCATCAACTTTTGTATTAGACTCTCCATTATTTTTGGAGTCTTGACTTCTTTCTGCTCCTGCTTGAGCAATGTTAGCACTTGGGTAGTTTGATTTCTGGCTGCTATTTCCTTGTTGACTTAAAGAAAAATTTTGATCAAACCTAAAATAACACTTTCCAGCTGTATGGCCAAATTTCTCACAAATTTGACACTTAAATCTGTTTGAATTATTACCAAACCTGCCTCTCCCTCTTCCTCTGTTTGACACCTGAGCATTTCTTTGAACATTTTGATCAATTTTGTTGGCTTGAAGCCTTTCTTGATTTTTATTTCTGTTTGTGGAAGCATAATTGACCATATACTCACTGTTTCTTGTTTTCTTGGCTTCAATTCTTCCTTCATGAGCAATAAGTGTTGACTGAATATGCTGAATTGATGGAGTGGTAGGCTGGGAGGAAAGCATAGTGACAACTGACTCGTATTCATCATAAGGACCACTTAAAATGGTGAGAACTTGATCTGCTTCAGAAATATTGTGACCAGCAACTTCAAGTAAGTCACATAGAGTTTTGATTTTTGTTAAATACTCCCTCATAGACATAGAATCCTTGCTAATGTTATTAAGTTGACGTTTGTAATGCATGATCCTTGCTGATGATTGAGTGTTGAAAGTTTTCTCCACTGTTTCCCAAATTTCTTGAGCTGTTTTACACCCTATCAACTGTGGTAATAAAGAGAGGCTGATTGATGAAAACAACCAAGCACATAGGAGACTATCTTGCCTTTTATAGTGAGTAAATTCTTGGTTTACTATGAATTTTCCTTCACTGTCAGAAATCATTTTTGCTGGAATTGCAAGAGTTCCACTGATATATTCCTCTAATCCATACCCAGTTAGGGCAGCCATGACTTGACATTTCCATAGTAGATAATTTGCCTCATCGAGTTGTATAGAGATAATCTGATTTTTTGGATTAACGATATTTCTTGATTCCTTTGCAGTGTTGTGATCAATATTTGACGTAGCAGTAACATTGTTCTTGGGTGAGGATGAAGAAACAGTATCTTCATCTCCTGCCATGCTGAAATCAGATGCTGGCGAGGCAGTTTTTTTAATTTGCAGCCAGGAATTGTATCAAGAAGTTAATTCTTGAAAAAAAAACTTAAAGTTTCAGATGTGAGGCTTGGAAATGGTTAAAAGGAATTTAGAGAGAGGTATAAAAAAAATCAAGTGATGATTTGCTCGATGATAAGCTGAGAGCAACCGAAGATAGATGATCTATCTTTAAGGATGGCTCGATGACGAACTTTAGAGCAAGATCTGATGATTCAGTCGTTAGACTGTTTTCTGCTCTGATACCATATTAACAATTGATGTAATTGAAATAAAACTATAAAATGTTATTGATTTTCGATAATGATATAAAGTAACAAAGTACAAATATATATATACATCATTGGGCCGAAGCCTGCAACGGATTATCTATCTGATTCAATAATAAAACAAAATATACACCGTTGATCTTAACCAACGGTTGAGATGCTTTATGGGAAGAATAAAGGATTGCCACTTGTGTTTGTTGAGAGCATTCATTCTAATTGTGTTGAACGGTTTGTATATTAAGTTTCATGATGATAGGGGTATGATCACTCAACAATGAAGCAGTGGAAGTAGCTAAAAAATCTAGGAAGTGTTGTTCATCTACACCTTATTAATGCTTGGCTATTGGTCTGTTTGACAGCTTTGCACAGATCTTGGTCTGTTGTACTGTTAATATACGGAAATGATATGTACTTTTTTTCCTTCTCCAACGCACCCATCTAGGTTAGGGGGGTTGAAAGGTTTTAACGAGGCATATCATAGAAGTATATGTTACTCTGTTAATAAAGTACCTTTTTCCAAAAAAATTAATGCTTGGCTATTCCTCTTCTTCTTCATATGAATTGAAAACCTTGTATGTTAGCTTCTACAAGGCCACATGTGAGTAGACAGTTTGAAAACCCTTTGAGATGAGAAAAGAGTATCGGAAGATCTCCTTTCTGGTCTTTAGGGTGGAGCACATTATTAAAATCCCCCACTAATAGTCATGTTTTGTCTACAACACTTGCAAGATGAGATTGTTCTTGCCACAATAATTCTCTATCTGAAAACAAGTTACTCGCATACACAATTGTTAGAAACATAAAATATCCTCCCATATTTGTAATTATGCATGTCATGTGTTGTGTGTTTGCTTGAATTATGTTTACTTTCCATATTGTTCAATATTATGCCCTTTTATCTGTAAGCATTGTTATGAGCAATTTCCCAATTTTTGTCCAGTTCGATTAAAAATTTAGACATTTTTTAGTAGATAGTTTATTTTAATATAAACAAATGATGCTTGGTTTATTGGATTTCAAGAAGGGTAAACCTTGATATATTTTAAGGTCAGTGTTTATCCCCTTGACGTTCCACGAAATAAAAGTCATTTACCAGATTTTCAAGCCCTTGTTTCTCTTTTAGGGGGCTTTGATGGTGCATTAGTAAGTCCTGCTCCTTCTGTAAGTTCCTGCTCATATACAGAATTGGTTGATACATAGGCCGTCTTGGGGTGGCTCCTCCTTCCACTTGAATAGTCTATGCAATGTTTTCTATAAACTCAGATTCATTTATATATTCTTCCTGCACAGGACAAAACCCTCCTTTTCTGTAGTGTTTCCAGTATTAGCATTATCTTCACCAACTAATGAGCTAAGTACTTCAAACTGATTACTTATAGTTGCATTTAGTCATGTCTATGTTTTATCCTTTCCCGTGGTGTCATGAGTTGCTTATGTAGTAGTCTGAGTTGCATCAAAGTTAACAGTGTTATCATTCTAGGTTTTTGTTTGAGTGCATACAACATCCATTGGTTGTTGTTCATGTGGGGATAACTGATTTGCAGAACCGCTTGTCTTTGGTTGCTATGTCTTGTGTAATTGGACTTTAATGCGTGGTTGATGTGCATCCTTATGGACAAATTGGTTGCAAATATGGCATATATATGGCTTGAAATCATACTCCACTTTCACATTATATGTTTTTCCATTGCTTTTCCATTTTTTTTAAAAAGAAGATATATAAATAAAAGGAGAAAAAACGCCTTTCTCCGGGGGCTCACAGAATAATGGCGAAGCATATGAAGGACATATACCTCCCAGACTCTAAAAAATAGAACAACAGCACGATGACCAAAAACAATGCTACAGCAAACAGAGATAAGACAGCCAGCCACTAAAAAACAGAGAAAACCACCACCAACCACACCACCCACCCGCCTATACCCGTAAGTATAGGCCAGACCACCAATCTAAACCATAGAGAATGCAAACCGACCAAACGCAAAGGCAAATCCCAGCGTATGGAGCAAGCGCATAGACGAAAGGAAAGCCATCCACTAAAAAGATAGCCGAGTCCCACAGTAGTACCAGAGCAGTAAGGGATATCAGGGATAGCTCCGGCTAACCAACGCTAATCGATCAACCTCATCGAGCTCGAACAAAGCCAACCACCCAATGAAGATGTCCATAGAACCTTGTGAAGAGGTCGACGAGGGAGAAGAAAGCCAAAGACCCTCCAATGCTACCCAAAAACCAATCCATGCCATAACTAAAGATAGGAGACAAGAGCCTCCTCCGAACCGCGAGCACAAAAACCAGACGTTGCCAACCAAAGCACACTCCCGGAAAAAGAGGAATCCGAAGCTACCTGGACTAGAAAACTAGCAACCACATTAAACCAAAAAAAAGGGGGGGGGAGGGGGACGGAAACGTTGGGTGAAAGCCAACGCCCGAATGCTAGGATTCAGCCAATTCCCTATCTAGCGTAAGCCAGGCCACACGAAATAAACAGAAGACCTACCAATCGCCCAGAACGGTGGCTCATGGTTCCCCTGAAAGGTCTACCACGAAATGCTAGGAAAACTTCATTCCTCACACGACGAATAATGGACGGAGGATCCATAGGAGAATTCTCGAAGATTGCCTTATTCCGTGTGCACCAAAGGTGCCAGCAGATAAGACAAGGAATCAAACGGAACACGATCGACCGGAGAGATTTTCCAGCAATCCCAGACCACCAGGAATGATGGAGTTCTAAAGGAGATCTGGCAATACGTCTCACACCAACAAGGTTGCCGAAGTAATTCCAGCATGATCTGGTCGAGACACTATCAAAAAACAAATGGTTTAAAGATTCCGTTGCCCCGATGACACAACAGCGACAACGGGATATAAAGGGGATGCCGATCTTTTGAAGGTTATCGTCTAGTGGCAAACCATCGTGCAAGATTCGCCACATCAAAATAGAAACTTTCGGGGGAATACGGGAATCCCAAATGAAAGAGAACACTGGGCGAATGGGACTTGGAGATCTAATCGAAGACCAAGCTTTCAGGATGGAAAACGAAGCGCCATCCCAGCCAGTAAAACCTCCATGAGAGTCAGTAAAAGGTTTCACCGACTGCATGTGCTTCCAGGTCTCGCTAGCATAGGACGGCGATCCTGAGAAATTAGAAACAGCAAGCTTACGATACTTAGCATGGAGGAAAGATGCTCATAAAGAGTCGTTAGCACCAAACCTGTACTACAACTTACAGGCAAAAGCCGCACAAAGGTCCTTGGGATTACGGAGACCTAGACCACCTTCATTTTTGGGACGGCAAACCGTTTCCCACAACACCCAATGGTGACGACGGGCATCGTCCTTGTTGCCGCAGAAAAAAGCCAAGGCCAAAGACCGATACGACCGGAAGAAGGAAGAGGTAGGGGTCATAGCCACGAATATATGAGTTCCCATCGAGTCTAAAATAGACTTGATAAGAACCAGTCTGCCTGCCTGGGAAAGAAGAGACGCATTCCAGTGTAAGATCTTACCCCTGACTTTGTCTACCAATGAATCAAAAAAGGCATTGAGCTTTCTAGCTCGGTATAGGACAATGCCCAGATAGGGGAGAGGGAGGGATGCTTCTTTGAAACACGATACAGTCTCGATCCAGGAAGCACGAGAGGGAGGCAAGTCCTTCGCATGGACGAAGCTACTTTTGGAAGGGTTAACAAGTTGGCCCGAGGACCTCTCGTACTGATGGAGGAAACTGAGGAGCCGCCGGACAGAGGAGCGACTGCCATTAGAAAAAATGACAATGTCATCTGCAAAGGATAATGAAGATATAAGGGGGCAACCCCTTGGAATCCCGAAGCGTTGGACTTGACCGAAATTAGTTAAGGTCTGGAGGCCGCGAATAAGAGCCTCCGCCGCGATTACAAAAAGGGAAGGCGAGAGTGGGTCTCCTTGACACAGACCCCTCCCCGCCCTGAAGTAACCGTTAGCCGATCCATTTATGAGCACAGAGAACCAACAGTTGGAGATGAGCCTCCACACCAAGTCAATTAGGGATTCTGGGAACCCGAAGGCCCTTAAAACCTTGATGACGAAAAACCATGACATGCGATCGTAGGCCTTGGCCATGTCCAGTTTGAAGACAACATTAGAGCCCCGAACTTTCCGATCAATCTGGGAGATAAGTTCCTGGGCGAGAAGGACATTGTCAGTAATCAAACGCCCTTTAACAAAACCCGCTTACGAAGGAGAGATAATACGTTCAAGGAATGGGGCCAAGCGATTGGCAAGAATCTTAGAGATAACTTTATTCGAAAAGTTGCACAGACTGATCGGCCGGAAATCCACGCACGATCTAGGATTATCGCACTTAGGAATGAGAATAAGGTTGGTGGAGGTCCATCCGGTGGGAAGAGATTCCCCGGAGAAGAAGGATTGGACAGCCAGACAAAAATCAGCCTGAATAATAGGCCAGGAGCTCCTATAAAAAACACCATTGAAGCCGTCCGGTCCGCTAGCATTGTCCTTGCTTAAGGCGAAGACACAATCCCGGATCTCCTCAGAGGTTGGCAGATCTGCGAGATGGACACTATCCGAAGAGGGAACGACACGAGGAATGAAGGCTAAAAGAGCCGGATCAGAAACCGAGACTGACCGGGAACCAAGAAAGGATTGAAAGTGGGCCAGAATGGTATCTTTTACTTCCTCCGGAGAGGAGGCCGTTGAAAGATCAGGCCGCAAAATCTCGCGAATCGTTAGAAGGTTATTCTTCTTTTGAATAGAAGAATGGAAGAATTTGGAGTTCGTATCGCCATCGACTACCCACTTGATCCTAGCCTTTTGACGGAGGAAGTCATTCTCAATACGGAGTTCAGAAGAGAAAATGGTTTGCGCGAGAGCCCAAGCCTCCTTGTTTGCCGAGGACGGATCTTCGTCTAGCAATGATTCAGCTAAGATAAGAGACTCTTCAGCCAGTCGAACGCGATCAAAAATGTTCTTAAAGACCTGAAGGTTCCATACCTTAAGGCTCTCCTTGAGTCGCTTAAGTTTGCGACTGAAAACAGCACAGGGAGAGGCAACTATTGGATTGTTCCAGGAATTAGCAACATCTTGCAGAAAGGAGTGATGAGATCTCCACATGCTCTGAAACCGAAAGGAAGATGGTCCCGAAAGGGAGAAAGGAGAACATCGAACAATCATAGGAGCATGATCAGAGAAGGACCGGTGAAGGTGAGCGATCGAGAAAGAGAAGGGAAGACAAAACCAATCCTCCGACCCGAAAACACGGTCAAGTCTAGAGAGGATACGGTTCGGTCCCTCTTGGTTGTTAGACCAGGTAAAAGCAGAACCAGTAAAAGGAAGCTCAGAGAGGCCAGAGCTTACAATGAAAGAGTTGAAATCCGCCATCACTACACGATTGACGACCGCTCCACCCCGTTTCTCTGCTTGGCAGGCGACGATATTAAAATCCCCGCCAATCACAGAGGGAGCTAACCCCATAGAACCAAGGGCCAGAATGTCGGACCAAAGGTCTAATCTTGCCGAGCGATCGCATTTGGCATAGACCGCCGAGAATAAAAAGGTAGAGGGAAAAGAGGGAGATGAGCAAGCCAATGAAAAAAGTTGGGAAGAATCAAAGACGGGGTTGACCGTCAGTGATTTGGACCATAAGATCCAAATCTTTCCCGAGATGTTGGCGGAGCCGCCGCCAAATCCTAAGGATAAGACGACTGTGGGAATACCTTTCGGGGCTAGAAAAGGTTCCAGAAGAGCAATCAAACCAACAGAGTGCTTCCTGACAATGCGTTTTAGTCTAGCCAAAGACGCATCGTTGACAATACCACGAACATTCCAGAAGAGAATGTTAGCCATGAGGAAAGAACTGATACCGAAGATGATAGAAGCGACTGCCAGACACCGGACAATGGAATCAAAAGAACTCAAACAAGATACAGCGAAAAATGAGTAGATCGATCGATCTGCTCGGACGCCGCTATAGAGCGTGTGCGGATGGTGCGAGGAGTAGACGGGGCTCTACGCGATTTGCGTCGAGTCGATCGAGGAGGAGGGGAGGAAGGCCGGGGAAGTGTCTCAAAAGACACCTCAACACCATTCCCCCTCAACGACGACAGCGAAGAAACAGACCGCGAAGACGAGGGTGATGAGTTTCTAGATAAGCAATCAAGGCGCTCATTAAGGAGCGCAATTTCTTCCTGACTCATGAGAGGAATGGAGATGGATAGAGAGCACGAAGACGAAGGGAGAGAGCACGCCGATGAGCAATGAGATGGAGAGGGAACCTGGCGTTCCGGAAGCTCAAAAGGCAAGCAAAGGAAATAAGGGAGGCGGACCAAACGCATTCCATACTTCCTAGAAAACCACTCAGGAGAAGACAACGCCGAGAAAAAAGTGGATAAGAAGGGGAAGGGGCAAACAGAAACTGATACCGCCGTAGACGCCAATGATGGGAAAGAAGAGCAAGTCGATAGAAAGGGATGGACGACACAGGTAGAAACAGACGGGGAATAGAAATGTGAGGGGGAGCAGGCAAGCTGCTTCCCATATTGCTGTGGGAGTCTTACCAAAGCCGGACTGTTACTAATGAAACGGCCCCGCGCTAAGGGTAAGAGTCGCTGGTCGGTTCCATCCGAGGTAACAGTAGAGCGGAGCAAAGAAATATGGCATATCCCCGGTCTGTCCGTATAGTGGTCGGAGGCGGCCACTATACGAACAGGACTGGGAGATCTCCCGAACCAATCTCTCCAGATCTGGTGTAACCTCCGAGGAGAACCACATGATACTGACAAGATAGGGCAGCAATAAAAAGAAAAAGTCACTGACGACACAGAAAAGGCCTCGTCATGACTCACTGCAATAACCCAAAAAGAGAAATCCAACAGATCGGTCCCTGCCAGCAGACTGGTCTGGACACAACCAAGACGACAAAGGAGATTTAGCACAGAAAGTTGATGCCAAATATACACCTGCCTATCGCATCGGAATACGAACAAGTCGGACGAAATGAAACCAACATCGGAAGCGGGACCTAACACCGCACATTCCAGTGACGAAACGGTAGTGTTAGGGAGCACACACGAACGTGCGTCATGGCTCAAGCTAACAAAAACGATCTCTTCGGCCAAAAACCAGATAATAACAGGCAATTCATTGGTAACAGCGAAAATGGAGCAATAAGGAGAGAAGCTCACCTGCCTACAAAAAGCAACACTCACCTGTTGGACAGAGGATAAAGCCACCACAGTCGAAAAACAGCCTGGACCCGACCCCACTACATCGACGGAGTCCACAACATAAGGCACACCAACGCCAACGATCAAAGAGACCGTAGACGTCTCGACCGAAGGCATAGAAAGACTGCCAGTCAACCCTGCAACAATATCAAGCACCGCATCCAACTGCTCGCCAGGATGAGGGAGACAGGTGATCAATTCCTTCTCCCTACAACCACCGGCAACCTCAACAGCGTCAAACGACCCAAAGACAAACGAAACCCCTGACGAACTGCCATCAGTAACTCCTCCTAAAACAGATAGACGGGGAACAAATCGAGTGATGAAATCTCGATTGCTACTCGTGAAGGAGTCACCACCAGCCGAGGAGTTGGAAAAAGCGCACTCGGGGCCAGTCGCAATAGAGCCAAAGCATAAGTTAGATAGGAGCTCGGCCTGACCGCCCAATGCCTCCCCGAAAATAATACTTGGTCTAAATCGGGTGGTGAATTCTCGATTACCAATAGATGCAGTCAAGCACGGGAAAGCAGACGATAAAACAGGCGAAACTACGGGCTCCGGCAATGGCCCCCCGATCGTGAAAGCATCCGAGTAGAGTGCATTGACAACAGGAGAGATTTCCATGAAATGCCCGTCAACCACAATAAACATGAATCGGGCAAGGGCCGAGAAAGCCGAGAGGGAGTAAACACAAATCTCAATAGAACAACCGCTAGAGAAGCACACCGACAAAGGCGGCGCCACCACCTCCAGCAGTGCAGTCGCGATGCTTGCAAAAGAGGGGCAAGATCTCACAAAATCACCACGAAACGCGAAATCCCCCCAATTCATCGTCAAAACCCTAGATAGCACTCAGAAGAATACTGAAAGAGAAGCAGAGGTGGAGCGCACCCCAGTAGAGCATATAAGAACAGACGATCTAAGAAACTGCGGAGAAAAAGAGGGGAAATTTCAGAGAGTCGCAGTGGTAGAGAATTTAGGAGGCCATTAATTCGACCGTTGTTTCTTTTTAATGTTTTTCCATTGCTTCTCTTCACTGTAACAGTTTCAGGATATTTTATATTAGTGCTAATCTCAACAAGTATACGGGCATACTTTGTTCTTTTCATTGATGCAGTGAAACTGTATGCTCTGATCGGGATCCCTATAACATTGTTAATTATGCTCAAGGCTTCGGCATCCCAATACTCGGGTATTAAAATTTTCAACTTTATCCACGCTGGCATTTCTTGCAGTTTCTCTTTAACCAAATCCATACATGAGACCCATTGTTTAGTAATTATGATTCGAGAATCGTAAGTGTAGCGGTCATTTTCTAATATTCTTGTAATATCGATAGATGTACCAGAAAATGGCCTAAGTTATGTATTTCTAGTTTGTAATCTGTTGTAGGACTCCAAACTCTGTCAATGAAAATTTTAAATTGGAAGTATGATGGTCTGTAACCGAAAACATAAAAGATCAGTAAGTTTTGCCATTTGTGTTTAGATCTTTGTAATATTTCATCTGGTAATATGGCAAATTCTGTTTCTCCTTCTTTGGCTGGTGTGAAAAATTATAGTTTCATATCTTGTCCCTCTGAATTACCTGTAATTGCTTCCTTAAAAGTCCTTGTTGTAGGTGATGAAGCATTTCCAGTCGGGTTAACGTCTTCTGCTGCCGAAGGTTTGCCAAAGTTTGCCCGATCTTGTGAATCGCCGTTAGATGTTTTTGCCATTTCCTTTCAATTTAAAATACGTACATACATTTGTGTGTATTATATATACATATGCACATGTAATAGTAAATACAAAGTCAATTATTAAAATAATATACATATACATACACACACAGATATATATGTGTGTGTCTGTGTTTGTATGTATGTATGCATGTGTATATAGGGGCGCACACAATTTTTTTTTAATAAGATATGGTCGAATGCATAAAGATTGAGTCCTACCAAGAGCCTAACATATTGTTTGCTAAAATTTCCTATTGGAGTGTTCGCCATTTCCTCCTCAACTTCAGTTTGCAAGGCTGAATGCAAGGCTGAAAGTAAGGCTTCACCAACTATAGTATTGAAGGCTAGAGAGTTCAAAAAAAATGTCTCAAAAATTGAGTAGCCTAAAACTGAGTAGAGGCTAGACTATTTATGGCCAAGGGTTTTCATACTTCTCTCCTCATTTTTCTCTAGCCTTAGGAGACTTGGTATAATCTCCTATTTGAACCTAATATGGTTAGATATATCATTGACTAAGCATGGTCATTGGTCCCATTGACTCCTACTGAATTATTGTTTAATTATTTAATTCCAGCTTATTAATCGACAAATTGATGTATAAAATTTTATACGTCATTCTAACCAATTTTAAGCTTTAAATAAACAATTATAAAGGCCATAAGTTATTGACGTATAACTTTTATATATCATTTCAAACAAAATTCTTCTATAAGTGTTAAGTTACGCAATAAACTACATAATTATTTCTAGAACAGACCCTTGACTCTATCAATACAAAACTCTTTATTTGGAATATTATAAAAATTGTTACATATACATAATTCATAGTGTAATAATATAAATTATTCCTCGTATTATTAACAATATTGTATAATATTATTGACCTATGGATTGATGAAATTTTAGAGAAAAAATTAAATATGGAACAATGACCTACGTTTTCATTTAATGTACGCCTTTACTTATATATAAGTATTGTGCATAATTTGTTATTTGAAAATAGCCAATAATTACAATCATTATTAATAATTGTCGTTGAACTTCTAATTCATTTCTATTAACTTTAGTTCAAATTTCTTATGGCCAATTTTTTGATTTAGCATCAAAGGGGATTAATTCAAAATTGGAATTTATATTGTAATTAAATGCTTCTATACAACTCTATCATGTACTTCTAAGTTAAAGTTTCAAAAGAGACACCAATGTTGATCCTCAAATCTTGATTATTAATTCTTGACAGCAACTTTTTCACAATGGTTTAGTAAGAGCCTCAATAAATTAATATGCTTAAGAAAAATAAGCAACATGAAGAGCATTTAATTGAACTTGTTTCAAAACAAAGTAATGGTAAACGATTCATGTTTCACGTGAGAAGAAAAACAAGATAATAACAAAGATAAATGGCATGAACATAGTCAAAGTGGCTAATAAACTATGCAGGATGGGTGACATCAAGTTATGTGAGAAGTGAGCAAATCAAATCGATTTTTGAAGTAGCGGCAATGACTAGTTGATACTCAGCTTCAGTGGATGATTGAGTAATTATACTTTACTTCTTATATCAGATAATCAAGAAACAGGATGCCAACCAGGTGCACAACATACACACTCTTATATATATATATATATATATATATATATAAAAGAGTGCAAGAAAAGAAAATATATTTTTCTTATGAAGAAAAATACTCAAGGACTTAATATGCGATTTAGATATCGAGCATGTCATTTAATAGCATCGTAATGTGCCACAAAGTGGGCGATGCATGAATTGTGTAGGTTTGTTAATATTATAGGATTGTAAATATACCATAGATTTTGTAAATATGGTATTTAAAATATTTCGTACATAAACATATAATATAAAATATGGAAACATAAAATGCAAAAAGTCGTTCCCAAAATGGGTACTATAGGGTTGGGTTAATTAGAGAATAAACAGACATCTATTAGCATTCCATCTTCCTTCTCTTTTTAAGGCCTATCTGAATGAGAATCCAGAACCCCTTTGTCTTGAATAGGGAACTATACTTTGATCACTATCCCCTAGTTTCTATTGCCAAGGAATGGCTGTCAACTCCCCGGAATTGAAAGATGATGGAAAAAAAATTCTTTTCGAAGAAGTTATGAAAATTAGGTCCCTATTTTAGTTTTTAGCTAATTTATGCTACTTTTGCCCCTGATTCAATGCTGTGTCGATTTTTTGGAAGGGGACAGTTTGGTAAAAAAGAACAAAACAGGGACCTAATTTACATGGGTTTATGAGTAGGGACTTTTTGTGCATGGCCTTTGAGAATAGGGACCTTTGGTCCAAAAAACGCTACCCCTAAGATTACTACTAAAATAGAATGTTTACAAGACCAGTAAACTTACAACCCTTCGCTAAGATGACTATTCTAATCCTATGCTTAGTAACTTTACCTTAACACAAGCTCTGAGATGGAAACCCTGAAATACAACCTGTAGCTTAACACTAGAATAAATCTAGAGTTCAGATTTGAAAAAAAATGATATAAAATAAAAACTAAATGCCCAAAATACAAATAATCATGCAGTTTGCAAATATGTGATGATTTATAGAATTAGGGATATGCCGTAAAGGCGGTTATGTAATTGTTATGTAATCCTAATTCTGTAAACAATTTTATTTGAAATAAAATATGTTTTTGGTTTTGGTTTATTTTCTATCATATTTATTTTTCATATTGTGATATAAGCAATGAATAATTAACATTAACATATATAAGCATAAAGTCATTTGGAGTAGTGTTTTATCGATTTAGTTACAAATAAGTCTGTAACCATGAGTTTTGAATCGATATTAACTAAAACATCAACTCCTTAAATGTTCCTAGTCGAGAAGCATTAAGAAAAAGATGTCGATATATCTGTTACGAGTAGTATACGTAACGCTCTTCATTAGATAGACGGTGATTTACTCATGATTGTTGGCAGGCAACAAGGGTTTATGTATCTGTGGTTGTTTGAAACAATCACAAAATGACTCAACAAGAGTCTTAAATAAGTTATATAACATAGTCAAAATAGAAGATCTCATGGTAATGACATGCAATAGTCTTCTAACTTGAGAGTACCATCGGACTTGAGTATGTAGACTATGCTTTGATAATGGGCAATCACATGACATACAACTATGTTGGGGCCATAGTTGGGTGCACGTTGAAATTCTCAAAGTGAGACACTACTCAATGGAGGATTCGTCTTCTTCGTTATAGAAGTTCGGTGTCATTGTAATTGGTAAGTCAAATTAAAGTCAAAGTCTCTGGTCAAAGAAAATCAATTAATAAATAAATGTTATCGGATTAAACCAATGATGTTAATTTATCTACTCAATTAATAAGGATATTAATAAAGTTTATGACTATAAACTAAAGTTTAAATATTTAAGTGATACTATAATAATGAAAAGAATATGTGGACAAACTATCGTTACTAAGTGTGCTTATATTAGATCATAAATACGATTATCCTAAATGATTCGTAAGCGTTGAACCTAAACCTATATCGGACTTTAGCAAAGTTTCTACATTCTTCGATATTCTGAGAGTGAATACAATAGTGTTTATAGTTATTTTTGAGTTTAACTAAGGATAAAATTAATTTATAAATGTTACAAAATTAATACAAATGTTTTATTTGAATTTATTGCTAATTTTAATTATTTATTTCAATCTTAAAATCACATAGAACAATGTATAAATCTGTGTGACGATTCGATCGATTTTCAAGTTAGAAAATATTTAATTAAATGTTGGTTTAAATTGAAGTCAATTAAAGGCTTGGCCATACATGGTCTTAGAAGGGGCCAAACATATAATGGGGGTAGGGAGAAGACCAAACCCAATCTTCATATTTAGAGATAAAAAGGGGGAAATAGGTGCATGCAACAGCTATATATAGCCTAGCCTACACAACTTTTCTTATCTCTCATCCCTTGATCTCAAGCCCAAACCCCTCCTCATGCTGCCATTTTTTAAAGTTGCAAATCAAAGAGGAGGGGACTATGGTGCTCCAAGAGAAAGGATTATACCATAAACATATCGATTCTCGGCTAGATCATTTCAAGGTATAATTTTTCTAATCTTGTTTTTAATTCATATTACACCCATCTATGTCATCATGTATATATTTCTGTAAAATATATATATTCAGCAAATAAACGAATAAAATGTTTTCAAAAATATATTAATACATATACATATATATATATATTTATATATATGTATTAATGTATACATTGATATATATAAACCTTTTTAAACACATATAAATATTTTAATATATATACATATATAAATATTAACAATATACACATATGTATAATGATTAATAATTTTATGCAATATAGATATATTTATATTTAAAACCGTAAAAAACCAAAATTAAAACCAAAAACCTTTTTAGTATTAAACAAAATATATTTTATTTTGTTTAAAAAACTTTGCTTTTGGTTTTTGAATTTAATATATATATATACATATCTTCATATTTATTTAAATTATTTTTACTTAGTCAAAAAATTCAAATAAATATCTATTTTAAACTTTTCGAATAAAACACATTTCGATTGAAATTTAATCTTAAAAAAGAAATTTAAATATCTTCTTATGCTTGCGGCTTAAGAAAATTAATTTTTTAAATTTATTTCTTTTAGATAAGTCAAAATCATTTTGAATTTGAAACTTAAGTTATATGTTTTAATAATTTGATTAAATATATGTGTATATCTATACATATTTATGTGTGTGTATAAATTTATATAATAATTTTTTACTATAAATAAACATTATTCTATAATTTTTCTATACCATACATTATAATTATACACACACACATATTGCAAAGCAAGCCGGTTTTATAGGGACCGGGCACTGATATGATTAATATAAAAGAGATTACAAGCAATAAAAAACAAATAAAAAATAGAAAGTAAGATGCATAGCTTAGAAAGCCCAAAGGCTCAAAATGCAAATTCAATTAACACGCCATCAGAAGTATTAATTAGAATTTAAACCCTAAGCCCAAATACGAACCCATTCTATCTTTGAATGACCTTATGGAATAAGGATGAAACAAGAAGTTTTATATTAGTAAAGAAGCGTGCATTCCTTTCTTCCCATATCACAAAGAACACCTTCTTCATCAGTTTCAATAAGGAAGTCGAAGAAACATCTCTTCATCTTGTGGCCTTGAATATCCTTATCCATTCCATTTTAAAATCTCTCATAGAGGATCAAAGTTGCAATAGAATAGTAACCTCTTCCAAAGATAGTGAGAATACAGACATGCAAAAAAAAAAGACCAACATTCTAAGAAGCACGATGATAAAACAGGCATTTTGAGTTAAGGATGATGGGTTTGCGAAGAAGGTTATAATGAGTGCGAATGGCATTGTTATATATTTTCCACATTAGCAAATTCTCCTTTGGCTTTAATCCCGAGCTCCATATTCTAATGGTCACTCTAGCAGGACATATAGGGGCTACAAGATAAGAAGCTTTGTCATCAAGGGGCTAAAGACCATATAAAGATAAATTGTCATTGGTAGAAGTATGAGATAATTACCCTATACCAATGTGAGATTTGAGCTTATTAATGCTGAGACCTGCAATTGTTTTAAAAGTATCCAGAGCTTTGAATGCATTAGAGATAGAGTGTGCAGTTGGCTTAGTGAATAATAAGAGATCATCCGCAAAAATTAATGTACAAATGTTATGCTCCTTACATTTGGGCTATCTTTCAATCAAAATTATCATACCGGTTGATATTGCTAGTAAATAGTTCCATAGCCGAGATGAACAAATATGAAGAAAGTGGATCCCCTGACGAATACCATTTTTAGAGCAAAAATACCCAAAACTCTCACCATTAAGGGATAATGATACCTTTACCGTGGAGATGCAGGTATGCAACCATGCGAGGAATCGAAGTGGAAAATTCATTTTAGAGATGATAGAGATGATAGTGTTCCAGTTTATAGTGTCATAAGCTTTCTGAATGTCAAGTTGTAGCACACATCTAGGAGAGATGTTTTTCATTTTATAACATTTCATAAGTTCTTCAGATAAAAGAATATTTTCTGTTATTGATCTTTTTGGAAGGAAGCCTGTTTGGTTAATGGAGATGGTTATGTTAAATTTGAATGATTCAATATTTGTTAAAGAGGAAAGAAATTGATTAATTGATTCTCTCAAATCAATTAATTTGGCTGATATATGGAAGCATATTTTGAAGGAAACTAATTAATTAGTCTATCAATTAATTAGTCAATATATTTGCTATATGAAGAAATAAATGATTAGGCATGGAAAATAAAGGAAAGATATTGAAACGAAGATTACGCCATCTATTTGTATAAAAATCAAATCATGCAATTTGGAAAGATATCTGGATAATCGGGAAATTGATTTGCTTAATCTCCAAGCAACTCTTCATTATCAAGTCTATTTAAATGAAGGAATTTCATCTTCATATGTACAAGCAAGTGTGAGAGAATCCACCATTATTCTTCCCTCTCTTTTATACTCTTTTTATTAGTGAAATAAAAAGTTGTTGGGTCTCCATGGATGTAGGATATTCATATCCGAACCACGTTAAATCTTCTGTGTCTCTTATTTCTGCTATTATTTCTGTGAGACTGCATAATTGATTTTTTTAAGTTCCATTGATATTTAAATAGGCAATACTAGATCGTGATCAAATAATTCGCTTCCGCTCAAATTAAAACAAATTTCACTACAGTTTGGTATCAGAGCTAGTGTTATTGTTCCTGTTTGGATATTAATGGCTACTTCTAGTAAATCTGTTGGTAGATCTGGTGTCAATTATGGAGTAACACGTTTTGACGGAAAGGGAGATTTTGGTACTTGGAAGATGAAGATGGAGGCCGTGTTAAAGAAGGAGAAGACTTATAAGATTGTTTCTGCACCTGAGAAATTGAAAGGTATTGATGTAGCTGATTTGGAAGAGATGGAAGATGAAGCTCTCACAACAATTCAGTTGAGTCTTTTAGATGAAGTTCTTAGAGAATTCTCTTAGAAGAAGACGGCGAAGGAACTATGGGATGCATTATCAGATGCATATCAAGACAAGTCTCTCACTAATCGGATTATTCTTCAACAACAACTCTATTCGTTCAAGATGAAGCCTGGAGCTGATCTCATGGAGCATGTAGATGCTTTGATGACTTTGATTATGAAAGGGACGCGGAAGATGATCTTAAGGCTATTTAACACTAGAGGGGGGGTGAATAGTGTTTTAAGAATTTCTTTAAAACTTCTTTGATTTAAATTGAATTAACTAACTTAATGCAAATACACAATCACAGATCAAATCACAGAATCACAAACAAATGCAAATATAAATAAAAAGCAAGTAAAGGAAAGAACACACCAGGAATTTTATACTGGTTCGGTGTTACCCTACATCCAGTCCCGCACAACCCGTACGGCTTTCTATTCAACAATAATCTAGATTACAATCCCTCGATTCCAAGGCAACGAGGTACACCCTCCAGATTCTCAGGTCTTTGGGTAGAACCACTTGATTCACCCGATCGATTTCCAAGGACACGATCACACCTTTATAACCCCACACAAGTTTCTTTGAGTACAAATATATCTATAACTCTAATAAGCACTGAGATTCTTTGGAGAGAGTGGCAGAGAATCAAACTAGAGATATTCTGGTTTGATTCACTTAAGATTTCGGAAGAATATGGATAGGATGATTAGAAAATAAGATAAGAGAGTAAAGAGGAGAGAAAATGAAGAAAGTAGTTACTGGAAAATGTCCATAACAGTCTCTATTTATAGAGAATGAATGGATGTGTCCATTCGAAGAGGTTTAAACGAATAGACACTTCTTTTGAAAACAACCTTTGTTGTAACGGGAAGCATGTCGACATGACAGGTAAATAGGATGTCGACATGGTCTAGTAAAAGTGATGATTTGCTTTACTTTGAAAATGATGATTTAAAACATATGCAACTTTATTCAAATGGACTCTATGTATTTGTAGAAGTATTTAGAAGTAGAAATACTTATGAATGTATATATGTATATATACTAAAATATATTTAAAATCAAAGTAAATAAACTAAAGTAAATATAATATTAAAATAGATTTTGAGGCTAAAATATCAAGGACAATTTTGAAATCAAAATATAACAAAATGATAAATATGATTTTGAGGCTAAAACATTTTTGGAAATGTGAACGAAGGTTTTTCTTTTGAAAAGGAATATTTGAAAATCATTTTATAAAACAAGAGATAATTTTGAAAATCATTTTGAATCAAAATTAGTGGATAACAAAATAGGGCTACTATCCGTTCCACTAGATATTTCGTGAGTTCCATCTCACTAGGGTTCCATCCCTTTAACAAGAACGAAGTGGATTCCATTCCACGAGTAAATTGGATAAAAAAGAATGATAGTGCTTTCAAGGAGTTTTAACAAATATCTAACCTAACTATATTATTTGTCTTGAACTCTTGAATATCTTGAATCTCATGAGTCTTCAATCTTGAACTCTTGATCTTTGTCTTCATCAATTTTGTTTTCTTTACTGTACAGTCTTCTTTTGTTGATACCTGCATATAGATTTTCTGCACATATATATTTTATAACACTTCTATAGTTGTTGTCATCAAAACTACTATCCTATGGACTAACAGATTATGAACCTGAAGGCAGTAGAAGTTGATATTACCGATGAGGCTCAAGCTGTGATCCTCTTATGTTCCTTGCCTAAGGAGTATACTGCTTTTGTTAATTCCATGATTTATGGCCGCAGTAAAATTAGCCTGTCTGATGTAAAGGCTGGTCTTCATAGTGAAGTATTAAGAGGTAGATTGGCGAGCACTAGCTTGGATAGTGATACCGAAGGCTTATCTGTTCAGAGAGGTAGAGGTCAAAGCAGGTCGAAGAAAGGTGGAGGACAGAATTATTCACGGTCTCAGTCTAGGGGGCCTAAGAATTTGACTTGTCATTATTGTAAGAAACCAGGGCATTTCATAGCACAATGTCCCAAGCTTGAAGGTAGAAGAAAAGATCCAAAGCAAGCTTCATATTCTACAGTAGAGAAATAAGATACAGAAAGTGACACCGATGTATTTACAGCTTCTGGCTCTTCTGGGAAGAGCAACTTATGGCTGATTGATTCTGGTGCATCCTATCATATGACACCTTATAGGAACTGCTTTTCCACTTACCGTGAAATTGATGGAGGAGAAGTTCTGATGGGTAATGATGCTTCTTGCCGTATGGTTGGTGTTGGTAGCGTGATGATTAGGATGTTTGATGGTGTTATACGTACGATCACCGATGTTAGATATGTACCTGATTTGAGAAGGAGCTTGATTTCTGTTGGGGCATTGAGTAGACTTGGTTTGAAGATTGTAGTAGAAGGAGAGAAAATGAAGATATCAAAGGGTTCCATGATTGTTATGAGAGGTGTGAGGGCAGGAAATCTTTATCTATTAAAGGGAACTACTGTAATTGGTGAATCGGCTTCTGTTACATCTGTTGATTCGGATTCTTCCAGATTATGGCACTTACGGATGGGTCACATCGGTGAGCGCAGCATGGATGAGTTGAGAAAACGAGGATTGATTGATGGAGTTCATCATTCAAAACTTTGTTTTTGTGAAGAATGTGTTCTTGGAAAGCAGACGAAGATTTCTTTTGGTATAGGAGAGCATAAAGCAAAAGCTGTCTTGGAGTATGTTCATACAGATGTCTGGGGTCCCTCCCCTTGTCAGTCTTTAGGTGGAGCCAGGTATTTAGTTTCATTTATAGATGATTTCTCTCGTAAAGTATGGGTATACTTTCTTCAGTCAAAGAGTGAAACCTTTGCCAAGTTTCGAAAGTGGAAATCTATGGTTGAGAAGCAGTCAGGGAAGAAATTGAAAGTTCTCCATTTAGATAATGGCGGTGAATTTGTATCACAGGAATTCATCGATTATTGTGAGTCTGAAGGCATTAAGAGGCATTACACTACACCAGGCGACCCCAGTCTAATGGATTTGCAGAAAGGATGAATCAGACATTATTGGAGAGAACAAGATGCCTCAGACTGACTGCTAAATTGAAGAAGGGATTTTGGGCTGAAGCTTTATCTATGATGGCTTTCCTCATCAACCGCACACCTTCTACTGCCATAGATATGAAAATCCCTGAAGAAGTATGGAAAGGAGAGCCTGTTAGCTATTCATTTCTCAGAGTGTTTGGTTGCCCAGCTTATGTGCATGAGAGTAAAGGGAAGCTGGAACCTAGAGCTCGCAAGTGTATCTTTCTAGGTTATAGGAGAGGAGTGAAGGGATATAGGTTATGGTGTCCTATTAGCAAGAAGATCGTTATGAGCAGGCATGTGACTTTTGATGAGAAGGCTATGTTAAAGGTGGAGCCTTCCTCATCGGATGACAATGAGAGGACATGTGAAGAATACCAGACACAAAGCAAGTCATCTGTTGATTCTTTCCATAGACGTTCAGATGGTGTTTTCGATGACACCGTGGTTGATGAGGATAATATCGATGTTGGTATAGAGGATCAAACTCAAGGTGGAGCTCATTCAGAACCTAGGCCTGTTAGACAAAGAAGAAAGCCTAAGTGGCTTGATGAGTTTGTTGGATAGAGCATCGAAGACATTAACTTCGATGATATGGCAACATATGCTTTGAATGTTGTCCATGATGAGCCCTGTGATTATAGAGAAGCTATCGCATCAGTTAATAGTTCCAGTTTGTTAGTTTCTATGGAGGAGGAGATTGAATCATTACATAGAAATCATACTTGGGATTTGGTGGCTCTTCCCACCGACAAGAGAGCTATTGGATGCAAGTGGATCTATAGAGTGAAAGACGGTGAAAATGGTAATCTCAGATACAAGGCAAGATTAGTCGCAAAGGGGTATGTTCAAAAGAAGGGGCTAGAGTATCATGATATCTTTGCTCCAGTGGTTAGGCATACTTCTATTCGTATTCTTTTGGCATTAGTTGCTCATTATGATATGGAATTAGAGCAACTAGATGTCAAAACTGCATTCTTGCACGGTGATCTGGATGAGGAGATTTATTTAAAGCAGCCGGAAGGGTTCATTGATAGTAGCAGACCAGACTATGTCTGCAAACTCAACAGATCTCTATATGAACTGAAGCATTCTCCTAGACTATGGTATAAGAGGTTTGATAAGTTTATGCTTTCACAGGGATACTCCAGAAGTTTCAAAGACTAGTGTGTTTATTTTAGAAGATGTGATGGTGATATGATTTATTTGTTGTTATATGTTGATGATATGCTGATTGCATCTCGGAGTATGGTTAGAATTAAGGAGTTGAAAGCGGAGCTTAGTAGAGAGTTTGACATGAAGGATTTGGGAAAGGCACAAAGAATATTGGGTATGGAGATAGGCAGGGATAGGAAGCGGAGAGAGTTAAGGCTCACTCAAGCGTAGTATATCGAGAAGGTCCTTGCTCGATTTGGAATGGAGAAAGCCAAACCGGTTGGCACTCCGTTAGGCTCTCATTTTAAGTTGTCAAAATACTTATCTCCCTCATCGGAAGAAGACAAAAGGTATATGGCTGATATACCTTATTCTAGTGCTGTTGGTAGTCTTATGTACGCGATGGTGTGCATAAGACCAGATTTGGCCCATGCAGTGGGTGTTGTGAGTCGATATATGTCTAACCCAGGCAAAGAACATTGGCAAGCTGTGAAGTGGATTCTTAGATATCTTCGAGGCACTTCTTCAGTGGGCTTGTTATATGGTGGAGTGGATGGTGACATCTTTCTTAGAGGATACTGTGATTCTGATTATGCTGGGGATAGAGATGCTAGGAAGTCAGTGTCGGGCTATGTTTTTACACTTGGCATAGGCTCGATTTCATGGAGATCAAAGCTGCAATCTATCGTAGCTTTATCGACTACCGAAGCGGAGTTGATATCGATTGTGGAAGCAACAAAGGAAGGATTATACTTACTTCAGTTGTTGGATGATCTTTCAATAGTGCAGCGGACAGTAGTGATATTTTCAGACAGTCAGAGTGCGATTCATCTAGTAGAGAATCAAGCTTATAGTTCACGAACGAAGCACATTGATGTTAGAGGTTTCTTTCTTATGCTTGAGGAAGAACGAAGAACGAAGCAAAATCAAATTGTTGAAAGTAAGTACTTCAGATAATCCTTCAGATATGATGACAAAGTCACTTCCAAAGGACAAGTTTGAGCATTGCTCAAACTTGATCAGTTTGATTCCTGTTACTTGAGCGCCATGGGGCGCTAGACCCAACAACTTCTATGTTGATTGCCTGATGATAAGGTGATGAAGAGAGATTGTTATATTTGAATCAAGGTGGAGTGTTAAATTTGAATGATTCAAATATTTGTTAAAGAGGAAAGAAATTGATTAATTGATTCACTCAAATCAATTAATTTGGTTGATATATGGAAGCATATTTTGAAGGAAACTAATTAATTAGTCAATCAATTAATTAGTCAATATATTTGCTATATGAAGAAATAAATTATTAGGCATGGAAAATAAAGGAAAAATATTGAAACGAAGATTACGCCATCTATTTGTATAAAAATCAACTCATGCAATTTGGAAAGATATCTGCATAATCGGGAAATTGATTTGCTTAATCTCCAGGCAACCCTTTATTATCAAGTCTATTTAAATGAAGGAATTTCATCTTCATATGTACAAGAAAGTGTGAGAGAATCCACCATTATTCTTCCCTCTCTTTTGTACTCTTTTCTTTAGTGAAATAAAAAGTTGTTGGGTCTCCGTGGACGTAGGATATTCATATCCGAACCACGTTAAATCTTCCGTGTCTCTTATTTCTGCTATTATTTCTGTGAGACTGCATAATTGATTTTTTTAAGTTCCATTGGTATTTAAATAGGCAATACTAGATCCTGATCAAATAATTCGCTTCCGCTCAAATTAAAACAAATTTCACTACAGGTTATACTGAGGCACTCTCTCAATCAAGCAGACAATATTTTTGCAATATATTTATAAGTTACATTACAACATGCTATTGGCCGAAACTAGGTAACATCTTGTGGTAACTTTGTCTTAGGGATGAGGGCAAGCTTAGTGTGATTTAAACCAGAAAAAAACATGACATTGGTTTTAAAGAAATTTAGATGCCTTGATGAAATCATCTTTAACTATTTTCCAAGTACATTGAAAGAAGTGGGCCGTAAATCCGTTCGGGCCAGGAGAACTTGTAACAACCCGCATATTTATCGATTTTATATTTAAATATTTTATTTAAATATTTCCTCGTTAGTCGGATTTTAGTCCGAAAAGCTACTTTTTGCAAACAGTCGAATTGGGACTCGAGACCACTTCCATTGAATTCAAAATGCCATTTGCGACCTTTTTGAGTATAAGCTTCGATATGTTTGGAGTTAGTAGAATTTTGCTACCTTTTCACTTTCACTACAACAAAAATATTCTATTACAACGTCCCTTTTACAACGGGCAATTGATGCCCGTTGTAATAGTAGGCTACTACAACGGTCAGTTCAGGCCCGTTGTAATAGATTTCTTATATAACGTCTTTTTTACAACGGGCAATCTTTGCCCGTTGTAATAGATTCCTATTACAACGGTCATTTTATGCCCGTTGTAATAGATGTTAATTTTACAACGTCCATACAATGCCCATTATAATAGAGGTGCCAATTTTACAACGGGCTAAAACTGTCCGTTGTAATAGGTGCCAATTTTACAACGGGCTTAAAATGCCCGTTGTAATAGGTAACCCTAATTTTTAGGCCACAGCACCCCAACGAAAAATTACAGAGGCCGGCCCTCTTTTCTTCTTTTCCTTGAAGAATACTCTCGTTCCTCTTTTCCTCTTTTCTTTGCTCGAAAAATTAGGGCTTTTGAATTTTTTGAAGCCGCGAATTATATACGGTTATTAATCTTCTTCAGTCGCGAAAAATTAGGGCTTTCGAAAAATTTGTTTTAGCAACATAAAAGGCTAGAGCATCCTCTTCAGCGTGAAAATTTTGTTGCAATGAATTGAACCATTTCTGTGTTTATAGGTATTTTTCCTAATGAGCCCAAGTATGTTTGCAACCTTCCGAAACTTGGAAGTGGGATAGGTTGGGTTGTGTGAAATGAACATCCTGATGGCTCCTTGCTTAGTTTAGACTGCTGTACAAATCTTAGAAATGTGAATATTTGTATATTACATTCATGGCTTCATTGGTGTATTCGTTTTCTTAATTATATTTATTATGGTGGAAGATTCTTGAACCATCTCATAGTTTTGGTGTCATATTATATTTACACCCAGGTCATGAATTAATCAACTTACTGTTGTATTATATTGATTTTATAAACAGTACTGAAGACATTGATTTAGAGTTGTGACAAATAATTAGTTGGCATCAGTTGCCATTTTAATTATATGAAAGTATGTATCTATTATATTTATTGCCTATTATAGTAGCTTAACCAATTGTTTAGATATTTAGAGAAATATTCCTCAACGTGGATAAGGCTACCATGAACTTGTTGAATCAAGTTGAACCGCATGTCTTTTATAGGTATTTACCAATTTTCAGAGTGTTTATGCATATAGCTGCAAAATAAATTATTACAACCCGTTATGTTTAAAATTTTGCAAGCATGATAGGTTGAGCTGCAAAATAAATTATTACACCTAAGTGGGTAGTTATGTGATTACTCGGCTGCACTTTATACATTGCTTATCATTGTATGTTATGATCCAAAACTTAAATTTTAGTTTTTTGTTTTAGCAGCAGTAGGCATCTCTTCTTATAATATATGCAGATAAGTGTTGAAATTTGTGAACTTGGGAAAAAAAATCTTTCTTTTGTAAAGTGTTTCTATTGTATATTAGGATTTTCATATTTTACAATAATGACTAATTAGTATGATGTTCTAATTATTTATATATATGTTATGTTTTTTTTCTAGGTTCCTCCCTTAACAGAAGATATTTGAACTTGAAGCATCAAGAGTAAAATGGAGCAACATCAAAGAGAGGTAAAATATCCAGAAACATCAATGGATTTACTTATGTACATATCCAGAAACATTAAATAAAAAGGAACATTTGTTTTGCTGGGTTGAGCTAGCTAGCTGCATTTTTGATTACTTGATCAAAAAATTCAGTCATCAAAATGTTACCATGCATTTTTGCATTTTTGAATCAATGGATTTACTTATGTTACCATCGTACTGCTCTCTTAGATACAATGGATTTACTTATGTTACCATGCATTTTTGCATTTTTGAGCTAGCTAACTATTAGTGTGGTTAAAGAGTATAATTATTGTGTTCTAGAAACATTCTGATGACTATGTACAGAGCAGTACCATGATGAAGTATAATTATAACAGTTAGGGGTGTGGCCTACTAATATGTTTAATTATGTCATATTTTTGCTGTGGGAGTTCATCCTTCTAACATTCCACTATAGGAATATCATTTAATTAGAAATAGTCGATTCCCCAACTAGGGGCATGCTCACTTTAGTTCTCATGTCTTATCTTGAGATATTAAGTCAGATAAAGCTGGGTTGTCTAGTACATTGTCAGTAGTTGTGGCTCTGAACATAAATGCTTCATCCTCAAGCCTACTCCTTCTAGAGGACCTGGTAGTAACTATATAAGAAAGAGTTAGTTGTAATTGACTTGTCAGAATTAATTCCAAGTGTCTTATTCTTCTGATTTTTTTGCATTTAGTATTTATTTTTAAATTTAGATGAATAAGGTGCAAAAATAGCAACATGGAACTCTGAAGTAGGAAAATTATCTTGCCCTAAAAACTCTGTTCTTTGAGGAATTTTTAGGATAACAAATAGGTTTACTAGCATCTTTCAATGGGTTGGTTAGGTGTCATTACCTCTATTTATATTGATATTACTCTAATCAATATATTGTAAAACGTGTATCATCGTATATTAATATTTTGGATGTTTAGCAAATAACAGAGGTATAAAATAGAAAGCACAAACATTTATATTCATGTATCTGCTTATTAACTTCACGGATATAGCAATGCCCCACACTGTAACCTTTCCTTCTCACTAAATAAATTGCATTGCATTAATTTTTGAGAAATATATGGCTTGCAATATACTTGTTATAAAAGGCTGTCATTGATATAGCAATGATACTCTACAAACTACAGGCATATTCTTTTATCATGTTTGTTAGTAATATTTGGAATTGAATCAATTTCAGTTTTTACCCTAATGAAAGTGTACATATCCCCACCTTCAAATGACTATAATGCTGAGTTTTCCTGATGTAACTACGTTTAATCCGTTTTTAAAACAAAAAGGATGACTTGTTTTGAACTATGATATTAATGCCTACTACCTGTATGATTTGAATCATGAAATTAACATTTTTATGATAGTAATATACTAACTAGTTAAATCATTTGTATCATATTAAATTTTTTTAACCTGCTTTTATTTGGATTCGGTTTTCAGATAAATATATGTGTGTTCATGTGTATGTGTGCGATTATATATTTGTATAACTTATATTCTTTTTTCTTTCAAACCTGAAATTCTAGAAATCCTTCTTGCTTGTTGTTTATTGTATCATGCATATGTTCACTGTTCAGTACGTTCTATGAAGATGTACTACGTTCTATGAAGATGTACTGTAAAATGTTTTATGTTTTTACTATCTAATATTGTCAATGGCATTATGCCACAATTCGTTTTATTTTCCTTTTTGCACCTTTACTCTGCTGAATAAATTCATTTTGTTTTACGTCGATCCTTTGTTGTGAGTTAAAAAAACCCATTTACAGTTGTTGTCATACAACCATTGTATAACGTTATGCATTCATAATGGAATGCTATATCTATTTTTGAGTAATGAAATCAGCGCTTAGTTGTTTGAAACAAGATCGTTAGTTGAATGAATTAGAACCTATAAATAAGCTGCTATTTTTTGTATGCTGTTATTTTTCTACATGAATATTTATTGTTAGAAGTGTTCCAAGAGTTTTTAATATTTTTACAGCATTATTCTGTTTTTTGGATGTCGAATCTTTTTTTAAAGTACTTACATTAAAATCCATCACAATTTCTGGGAGTTCTGATTCGTAAGCACTGATCTCAGGTACGATCTCTTTCTGTTTTTTCTGCAAAACTGTATTTAGGATTTCGTAATATGATTTAAGATTTAAATAGACTTCACGCTTAATATGATTATAATTTGTATATTTTTTGGTGGAATCGGTGAAGTAATCTTAGGGTGTGGTTGCAGTCGAGCCTTGCGTGTGAAAAGGTGATAAAGCTGTAAAAGAAAAAGAAAAAATTGTGTTCCTTTTAAGTTTCTAGATAGGTAAATTTCAACAACTCTGCTTCTTGAATAGGTTAAAAAAAATGAAAGAACTGGCCGGGGGTTACAATATAGTCGGACTTTCTCAGGTGAACTGTTGTTTGCAGCTTTATCATGCACAGTTTATGTCCTATCACACATGACTTCCATTGAATTACTGTGATCCTGAAATAAATTAGCTAGCAACCTTAATATATTTTTAGTCAAATTAAATCAGACTAATTATATGTTTATTTGATTCAATATTTAGTTGTATTTTTTATATTAACTAGCATTATTTATTCAGGGTAATCTTATATCAAGAGGACTGATTGAATTTTGCGATGGAGGACCTCCTGTAAGTTCTGCAAATAACAGTCATATATTTCATATTTGCATTAGATTAACTTGATTCAAGTCATGTTTTTCTTTTTCTTTTTCTTTTTCTTTTTCGTTTTTTCTTTGTTTTTCTTGGGAGCTTTCATCATGAAACTTAATTAATGAATGTAATTTTTCATTTTATTTTTGCATTATAGATTAAAAACTACATCTCGCTGGGAGGCCCCCATGCTGGAGTTGCTTCTGTTCCACTCTGTGCAAGTGTTTCACTCTATTTTTCATTCTTAATGCGTTCTTCTATGACGTGATTTGATGTTTTCGCATTCAATTTTTTGCAGGAAGGAAAATTTTGTCAAATTGCTGGTGACCTCATTAAAGCAGGAGTTTACACCAACTTTGTTCAAGTTTGTAATTCCAGTTCAAGTTTCACTTTAAAGTTGTTCCATCTATATCTTGATGTATTATTGTTTTAGTTTAGCTTGTTCTTACAATAATCAAATGTTAACTACAGAATCATCTTGCTCCAAGTGGTTACCTCTCTCCCTATCCACTTGCCACTCGATTAGCTGGCAATTGTGTGTTTCGCAACTACTGTTAAACCTACTTCTTCAAATACTTTCCTAGACTAGACTCATAAATGAAAATCCGAAAATGTCCAAACCACTAATTTGATTATTACAAATGGTAATGCTGAGATTAAGGTGGGCAACTTTAGTGGTAGTTGCGATCAACTTAGCTGCATCTGCAGCTGGCTTTGCGTTGGGGACTATAGTGCTCCGCCATTGCAGTGGTAAGATTAAGATTCCAGTCACTGCCGCATCTATTTTGGGCATTGTCAGAGTAGTTGTACTAGCAGGTGCTGGGATCGCGCAGTATGCGACTGCAAAGGCGATTGCTGGGAGCGTTGCTGAGGAGGACGATGATGATTATAGGAGGTGCAGAAGAGTAATTCTGGACATGTTTATTTTCAGTTGTGCTCTGTGATTGGTTGCTTTGTGTATTTTTGCATAATTGCCCCTGTTAAAATAGTTGTTTTGCGGTGACCATATTAATTATGAAAATAGTGGTAAAGTTTTAGCTTTAGCAAGTTGGGTAGTCCACCAAAATCAGAGATGTCCAAATTATTCAGAGATGTCCACTATTAAAGAAGCCGTTGGATCAACCGTCGCGTGGCACAAAGACTTTTTATCCTTAGTCTAGTATGATTGTACTTAGAACTTGATATTTATAGCCGACTGTTATGTATTAATGCTTTATGAATTTGGGAGGTAAACTTATCTGATTTTTTGGAGTGTTGGAATTTTATGACTATCTTTTAGTCTTTTCGCATGTGATTTTGGTTGTTTGTGCATAATATTTATTACTGTTAAATTATTCATTATTTGTATGGATGTGCTACCTATACGTTGCTGTAATTTTTTTTAATTTGCATTTTTTCTACAACGGTCAAAGCGCGTTGTATTATACTCTATTACAACGATCAATAACCGTTGTCAAAAAGTTTTTTACAACGGTCGAAAACCGTTGTCAAAATGTTTTTTACAAAGGTTAGGGAATGTTGTAAAACATGCTATCCATCTTGTATGATAGTATTTTGCAACGGGCAATGTAGCTTGTATTACAGTCTATTACAACGGTCGGCGACCGTTGTAAAAAAGTTTACTACAACGGTCTTTACAACATTAACTACCCGTTGTAAAATATGGGTGACCTATTACAACATCGCCTATTACAACGGTCCGCTGCCCGTTGTGGAACACATATTACAACGGGCTTTGCCCGTTGTAAAAAGCTTGTTTTGTTGTAGTGTTTGGACTTTGGGTTTGGTTCAGCCCATTTGCCCAATTCTGGTTTCATTAACTCAAGCTCCACTCCCTCTCCTCTTCATTACTTCACTTTCATTTCCTAACACTTAAGCTTCATCAAAAATGGAGAGTGGAATGGGAAATTAAAACTCCAAGCCCTAGTTCATTTGCAAATTCTTCTTCTAGCTCCAAATTCAAAGAGAAGCTATTGGTAAGCATCCTCTTCATCTTCTCCAACCCATTCTCCTTTCAATTTCAGAAATTCCCTAAACCTAATTTAGGAAATGTTTCTCTTTTAAGCTTAGATTCAAGCTTGTTGAGTTGGAATTGAAGAGTGATTGTCCTTGCCATTGCTCTATAGCTTCTTCTTCATTGATTTTGTGAAAAGGTGAGATTTTTATCTCACATCTTAGTCTATAATTATCTTTGATTGTTAGGTATGAATTCCTAACACTTATTCATGTGCATTTGATTTTGGTTTGGATTGATTTGGTGTATATTCCAATTTTTGGTGTTTTGAAATCAAAATCTATGAAAATCCTATTATGGATATTTGAGCATTGATATTCGAGGCGTATCGAAGGGCCAATTAGGACTGGGTTGTCGCTTGCCGTAAATCCTTTGTCGTCGTTGCTCGTCCAATCTCTTCCGATAATCGTTTGGCCATTTTTGGCCTAGGTTCAGGGAATGCCCAGAACAACAGTTTCAGACGTTTGAAACGTATGGTTCAGACGTCTGAATATTATACTGGGAATTTTTGTTCTCCAGTATTCAGACGTCTGAATCCAAACTTCCAAACGTCTGAATTGGCTCGAGTGCAACGAGAGAGAAAATAGGCTAATTTTAGCTATTTTCAGACGTCTGGAATATAAGGTTCAGACGTCTGAATTATGTTCTGGAAAACTTTTAATTTCCCAGATTCAAACGTCTGAACCACTTCTTTCAGACGTTTGAATCTGCTATCTTTTGCCAATTTACCTGTTTTGCTTGATTTTTCCAAATTTAAAAGGTTCGTGTTGATTCCCATTTGTTGTTATCATATTTATCTACTTTGATGACCTTTTCTTCCATTTTTGATGGATTCGGTATCGATTTCTATGGATTTTATTCACGTCTTCGAATGTGAATTTTGATGATTGATTGTTTCTACAATCGTTTTTGTGATTTGTCACTTTAAAAATATAAAGGTTTTCTATACTAGTAGTAAATATCAAAACCCCTTTTTCAAAGATGATTTCAAACACTATTTTTAATACAAAGCTCGTTTATGAAACTGTTTTCTAACCTATTAGTATATATATATAAACCTTTACCTCACTCGTATAAGAAATCTAATTAAACGACATAGTAAAACAAGTGGTATGAAACGCTTGCGTTTACTTCGTCGGTTAATTCTTGGACTTGTTCGATTGAATCTCTTGTGACAATTTTCTAGTGGAGATCTACAATTTGTTCGCAAATATTTAAGTTAAGCTAGTGGTTATGGGACATGAAGCTAAACTCATATATTTACTAGCTTATTGTAATTGACACTTCTTCATGATCGATGATGATCATTTTATGGTTTAGACTAGCAATGTGCGATGTCTCTTTGTCCACGTGGAGGACTGTTCCTCGTTTTATTGAGCTTCGTCTCACTTCTCGCATGGGTCGTACCTATTTAGGTGCGTCGATGTTTATTTCTCGCATGGGTCATACCTATTTAGGTGTGTCGATGTTTATTTACTTCGTGGAGCAATCGGCTCAATAAGTCAGGGCATGGGGCGTATCTATTTAGGTGCGTCGATGTTCGTCTATGCATGAGTCGTATCTTTCTAGGTACGTCGATGTTCGACTTTGCATGCGGTGTATCTTTCTAGGTGCATCGATGTTAGACATTACATGGGGCGTATCTTTCTAGGTGCGTCGATGTTTATTTATGCATGGGGCGTATCTTTCTAGGTGCGTCGATGCTAGAGCATGGGGCGTATCTTTCTAGGTGCGTCGATGTTCGACTTTGCATGGGGTGCATCTTTCTAGGTGTATCGATGCTAGACTTTACATGGGGTGTATCTTTCTAGGTGCGTCGATGTTTAGTTTATGGGATTGGCCATCCTCTTTCTTGTGATTTCTAGATTTCTAATTGTTGATTTCTGGAATTTATGTTTCACCAGCTTTTACCGTTGGCATTGATATGTATGTCATTTTTGTGTCTTGGTGAATTAAATTAAGAATATGATGTTCTTTTCTGTGTTTTGAGATTATTGAGATATTGTATAACTTTTGTGGGTATAGAGGTGGTGTAATGACCCGGTATTTTCAACCATTCGCATCCGCACATGTCGGACTTGAATAATTCAAAATACCGCGTTGTTAATTTAAATTTGGCAAAACTGAGCATATACAGTAAATAATCACAGATCACAGACACAGAGTAATAATTGCAGCGGAAATAAAAGAGATAGTAGTTCATGAAGCTACTATATAAATATATAAGTTACATCAGAGTTAAACCAGATACAACGGAAGAGTAACACGATACATCAGATACAAATCAGAATACATCACTGGAATCATCGAATACTGAAAGCAGAATAGATGGCTGGATCTTCAAGCAAAGCTCCAACTCCAAAGGTGAGTCTCGAATACTGGTACACTCAGTCTGACCCGGGCGTAAAGCAAAATACAAAACACTCGAGTCGGGATTAACATTCTTATATCTATAAATCCAACTCAAGTGAAATAGCAATTGAAATACAAGTAACTCAAAGGATGTTTGGAATAACCATCCTTTAAGGATCTATTAAACTATCTACTATGTAGTAGTGTACGATAAGTAGATAATGTCTATCAGTAATATAAAGTATCAAAATAGTGTTAAGGCGTTACCATTATCCCCCTTAACACATTTTATATAAGCGTATAGTCTATACAGCACTGTAAACTCCACCGTAAACTAGTGGGATATCAGGGAGCACTCCATAGGTATAATGCAAAACAAATCGTAGTGGTCGCGTATAAAGGGATACAAGTATGACAAGGCACATGAGGCAATACCTAAGGTAGTGAAACTACCGTTTACCTGATCCGGACTGGTGAGAACGCATCGCCGCAGCGATCGCAACACCGCGCAACAACACTCCCAAAATCAAGGGTGCACCAATCGACAACAAGTAATGAGTAGTTTCGAAGAAGTGTGTTCGCTCGAGGTAGCTAGCCCCCATTTGGTCCGGCACGGCTCCTGTTTTAGTCATTTCCAATTTGACACAAGTGTCAAGGCTATCCATTATCGTTCTCTTTCTTCAGTCATCACGTACATCATTCCAACCACTTCATTCTGGATCACACTCCGCGTATAGTTATTAAAGTGGTTTTCGGTTTAGACAGAGAGTATGTCCATAACCGATTCCGGTTTCTTTAATAACTTTCGTAATTATTTCACCGATTGGTCGTTTATATATTTCAAAACCAAATCAATTACAATTCCAATTAGAATTTGCAAACCAACATTTCAATTATCTTTCTAAATCAATTTCCATAATTTCCGTTTCAAAACTTCCAAATTCATTTCAAAATCCTATAATTCAATTCCGATTTTTATTTAAAACAATTCAAATATTGATTCAAGTTTGAATATATAAGTCTCATTCCGAAATCATTTAAATTAATTTAATTTAACATTTAAATCAATTTAAATTCATTTATCGCTTTCATTCAATATTCATTTAACTAAATTTGTCATTCAAAACAATTTCTATTAAATTTCCAATTCATTAAATCCATTATTTAAATTCAACTTCATTATATCAAAACTTACAAATTGAATTAAATTATATTCATCAAATCAAATTCTTTAAATTTCAAGTCTTACATTAATTTCAATAAGTCACATTTTTATTTCTTGTTAAAGAAATTCAATTTCACTTATTCACTTACTTAAATAATTTTCCAAACTTAATTAATAAAGAAATTCAAATTTTATTTGATTATTAAATAATTCAATCTTATTTAATTATTAAATAATTTCAAAACTTGATTATTAAATAATTTCAAACTTAATTCAATCGTTACTCAAATTAAACAACGTTCTTTCATCAATTACATTGTTAATATTTTATTTCATATTTTTAAATATTAACATTTTCCTTTCATAAAAATTTAAATTCCAACTTCATTTCAAAACCTTATCATTTATTCAAATAAAATCTTTATTTTATTTTAAATCAAATTATCTGACCAATCGGTTTTATTTAATTTTCTATCCTAGGTCAAAGTTTTAATTTGGGTATTTATCATTTCAACCCGATTCCAATTTAATTCAAAATCAAAGCATAGCAAAGGGAACTTGCAGTGTGATAACTGGGATGATGTCAAAGTAAATAAACAAGCAATAACAACAATCAATAACAATCCAATAATCAATTCAAATAATCCCGAAATAATCGTATTAATTCACATTGTTGTTTGTGTAAATTAATATAATTATTTCTAGAATCTACACTATCATTTCATGTAGATTAAAGATTATTACACTATTTATTCTATGTATTTCTACACTTGACATCAATTATTCAATTTCATACTTCATCAATTAATACAACATAAATTCAAATGGTTCAAGGGTAATTAACTATTTTTCTATGTGTCAATTGATTTAAACATTTAAAGGGGTCATATTATACAAACTTGTCTAATTAAATTGAACATATATATCAGTTTCAAGTCGCTAACAATTCTACGTCAAATTCAATTTCATATTTTTATCACTTTATACATTAAAATTTAACATCCAATATAAACAACAATCAATCAATCAATTATCAATCAAACTGTATTATCATCGCATAAATAATTCCAGATAATGGTGTCAGATGTCATGGGTGAACAGATACAGGTAATAGCATATATAACAGTGTAAATAACCAACAACAGCATATTTCAATTGTCGTTTCAATCGAAATCAAATTTAATAAATAAAAGAACATTAATCGTGAGTGGTTGCTCAACTTTCGAGGCTAGATAGAACGGGAGATGACACAGATATGCACACTGATACAGATACTGAAATTGAGTTATGAATCCAAGCACGAGTTCGATGATCAAAGCTGATAAATAGGAATAGAAGAAATCAAATCAGAACTGGATCGACGAAGATAATTAGTATAAGTGAACTTATATATATAACAATATATACTAAAATATCATATTTTAAATTCAAACACAATTTAAATTAAATATATATGCATTTGTTTAAATCATTATTTATACTTAAAATCAATATTGTTTTACTTATACACATATCATAAACTTTAAAACACCACCACTATAACATATAGGCAATACAAACCTATATATAACATATTTACTTATACACATATTATATTATAATTTAAAATCTATCGGCATTTTGAAATCAAAGCACCTATATATATAATGTATAAAAGACACATATATTTTGGCAGGCGTATTTCTTTTGTAGTATACAGACAAAAATCATTATATTTTCTTATTAAAATTGTTTCAAAATACAGCAAAGCTTAAGTAAATATTCAAATTCACTTTGACAATATACATACGTACAATGCCCCAACATATAACAGTTATTACCACCTATATAAATATAGAACAGTTATAAACAAATTCAAATTATATTTCCAAACTGATATAACAAATCACTTATACATTCAATACTATCACTTGTATATTTCTGTAAAACTTATGTGAACTAATATATGCAACAAACATATTATAAAATTCATATATACTGTCATACGAAATATATATATGATTTTCTTCTTAGGATCAATATTTAAATGAACATATGTAGAACTTATCCAAATATACACATGTTACTCAAACTATATGTAGGATGGTATTCACGACAATATATATATTTAAATTTATATATAAAACTAGCATATAAACTTTCACACTTATTATATTATTATTATTATTATTATAAATATTTACAATAAGCTTAGTTTATAATAAAATACATATGTAGACTCATAAAGATCCAATATATACTCTTATGCAAACCTATGACTGTGAACAGCAGCTTGTATATATAACTTATATTTTTTTTACAGATATATATAATCAACATATTGTATTTCCTATATATAAACATATATATACATACCAGATGTATATCTAAGATAACATATCGTGACCAACTATATATAATCATATGTTCAAATACAAGCAGTATATGCAACACTAAAACGCTTACATAAGTATATACATATACAAATTTAGATATACCAGTATACCAATCCAAAAATAATATATATATAAGCTACTAAAAATCGTATACAGACTATATATAAACAAACATAGGTGAGCTTCTTCAACAGGCATATGCAGACTACTCTATAAATGCAGACAAAGGAAGAGATAGCTACATATTAAAATATACAAGTACCCATAGATAGAAATTACCTGTTATATATATAAATTGGGAAGCAAATTCTCATATAAAGAAATATGATATGCACACAGCCCCAAAATGAAGAAAGGAGGCAGGTTATCGAGTGAGGACGAAGGAGGAAAGGCCGTGGCGATCGAACTGCTGGAAGTACGGGTGCAGAGGTAGAGTCGAGGCCATGGCGGAGAGTGTCAGGGTGAGGTCGGAGGTTGGTCAGGCCGTGGGTAGCTGTCGTTGCCATCGCAGTGGGGCGGAGGGAGGTGTAGAAGCAGATGGTGGTGGGGTCGAAAGGACTTGAGGTCGGAAGCAATGCAAGGTGATGGAGGCAGGTGTGAATAAGCAAGGTCCGGATCGGCAATAAGTGGCTACAGCGGTGGAGGCTGGGGAGCTAGAGGGTAGTGGCGGCGATTGGCAAAATGAATGGGAAGCATGGGTCGGCGAGATGAGGGGAAAGTAGACGAGGTCGGAGGAAGAAATGGAAGAGCAGGCGGACTGGGTTTTGGCGAAGTGGGAGAGGGGAAGAGTGGGGTGGATTCATGGCAAAGATGGGAGACACGCTACAGGTTGATGGAGAAATTGTTGATGGTAGCTTTGTATATCATAATTTTTGTAAAAGAATGCAATAACCAGAGAACAAAAGAGAAATAGAAATGAAAATAAAAGGAACCGGAAGATAAAGTGAATTGGTGGAATGGTAAAAGGCAGGTTTGAATTCTGTGAATTTTTAATTAGTAGTGACCAATGGTTATACGGTGGAATAGAAAGAGACTAGTGGCTGTTGGTTTCTCAAACATACAATTGAAAGTTCACAAACTCAAAAGACAAAATACAGAATTGATACGGTTATCGGTAGACAGGTTCCGCCGCGTACCGGTCATCGAAACACAGAAGTGAATATATCATGAGGATTAGCATGATGAGACGATCAAAACGGTATACAGATGTCAGTGGTATGATTGAATTATAAAAATTCGAATTTTCTACTATCGAAAAATGCAAGAAAAACGTAGAAAAATATGATCGACGGAGCCAAAGAAGTCCGAATTTGGAAAAACGAAAAACGACGTCTTGCTCAGAAGATGGTTTAGAATTTTTCTATATAAAAATATTTGGGTTTCGAAAACATTTTATTTTCATCGCTTTTTAACTGATTAAATTAAAGTAAATTTACGCGCGAAATAAACTTTCATATTTGCGGATGAAAATTTACCAGTTGCTATGTTTAACTAGACGCATTCCAAATATCAAATTTATATTTCAAAATTTTATCGTTTAAAATTTCACAAAATTTCAACTAATTACGTTATTAAAACAGTTGAAATTTACGGATCGTTACACTCTCCCCCACTCAAAACTTTTCATCCCCGAAAAGGAACGAGGTAGGAGAATAGAAACAACCAGAAAGAAAAACAGATTTGAAATACAAAATAAGAATTAATTTAAACCATATAAATTCAAATTTAAATTAATTGATATTCAATAATTGATTTAATCCATTTGGTTTCACTAAAATCAATCTCAACTATTTCTAAATTCATTATCTTATTATCCCATTTTCTTCAATTTACAATTTCTAAAACCATAAATTTTGAATAGTCTTTTATTATAATCATATTTTCTTCAACAATTTTAAATTCTTCTTTATTCCAAATTACTGTTAAATTTATTCTACTTAATATATCTACTCACATATATTTAGTCCATATAAATTAATTTAAAACATAAAAGTTTCGATTTAAATTAATTTGCATCTATTAATTTCTTTTAAATTCAAGGTATTTTCATATGTTGATCAAATTTCAATTCATTAATTCTTTCAAAACAAATTTATTAATTCTTTCAAAACAAATTTATTTCATTATTAACTGAGTTTACTTATTATCCTATCTAACTCTATTAACATCTTTATAATCAAAATTTAGTGTATAACATTTATTATAAACACTCAAATTTTATTTATAAATTCAATTTATATTATATTATCCAATTACATATTCAACTTCTGAATGATTTAGGTAAGTTGTATTAGAATGTAGTTGAAAAATATATAAATAAAATTTTCCCAATTCAATTATTCAAGTTTAAATATTTATTCCAAATTTTGGTTTTATTTATAATTAAAATCATCCTTTAACAAAATTTAAGAATTAGATTTCCGATTAATCTTTAAACAATTTAGAGATATATGTAATATATTTATATCAAATCAAATTAAATTTTAAAATAAGATACCTATATATATGTGAATCAAAATATACTGAAGAAATTCAAATCAAAATATATATTATTTTTTTTCTCAAAACAAAACCGTAGCAAAGCTACAAAATGGTTTCTCCACTTCGAAACTCGAAAATGAATGTCGATGATGCGGCCGCCATCACCGAAATTATTTTCCAGCGACAAAGAGAAGAGCACTGATTTCAACATTTTAAAATTCTTTGAAAACGATTTCTATTTGAAAATATTTTCAATAATATATACTTTAAAATTTTAAAAACCAAAGTTCGAAATCACCGGAAACTAATAAATTCTCAAATTTCTGAATTAAATTCATTTCAAATTCCAATCAATTTATAACCAAGTTTATAAATTCATTTATTCATATTATGCAATAGTCAATGGTTTACAAAACAATAAATGAAAATCAAATATTATTATTTCAGACAACAAATTCATTAACAATTTAATTTCAGAAAACTTATATTTATATATAATATAATCATACAAAACTTTATTTTATTTATCAAATTTGAAAACGATATTGTGTTAGTTTGCTCTGCTCAAGTGTTTTGGAAATCCTATCGATAGCGTTGATCAGACGAATCGATCGAAAACCCAAATCAACATCAACAACTCAAACAACACAATATAAAAAAAACATTTAAAATTAATTTACAAATACACTTCCTCACCTAACGATACAATAATGGATTTCAAAACAAGGATAGAGACTCAAATTTTTGATAGACTCAAATCAAAGAGAATTTCGATTCAAAGATAGGTTTGAAACAAAGACGAGATAATTAAATAACAAAATAAAGCGATGGATAAGTTTATATAAATCGCGGGCAACCTTAACCGGGTCGACCGTGACTTCAAAATAAGATCGGTGTGGAATTCCGAGGTAAATCGACATTCGATCTCAAGAAATAGAATTCAGGTATAGCAGGAGATAGGTAGCATCGTAAACCGAGGATACAAAAATCTCCAGTAAATCAATGCCTATTGTAAAGGAGTTTTGCTCCTTTACGAATCATTCGAAGATTGGCGAGACCGCCGATCTATTATAGATATCATTCAAAATGGAGTTATGGGGTGCTCCAGAATTGAAAGAAGACGAATATTGAAGGACATGAATGAATTTCGGAACCGAGGGGAACGTTCCAAAATTCAAAGGAATTGAGTCAAAGGAAGAGATTGAAACTCGAATGAGAGTGATTCTGTAAATACATTTACCCTGTATGCTGAGTTTTGCCTAGAGCTACCAAAGCTCTGATACCAACTGTAACGACCCGGTATTTTCAACCATTCGCATCCGCACATGTCGGACTTGAATAATTCAAAATACCGCGTTGTTAATTTAAATTTGGCAAAACTGAGCATATACAGTAAATAATCACAGATCACAGACACAGAGTAATAATTGCAGCGGAAATAAAAGAGATAGTAGTTCATGAAGCTACTATATAAATATATAAGTTACATCAGAGTTAAACCAGATACAACGGAAGAGTAACACGATACATCAGATACAAATCAGAATACATCACTGGAATTATCGAATACTGAAAGCAGAATAGATGGCTGGATCTTCAAGCAAAGCTCCAACTCCAAAGGTGAGTCTCGAATACTGGTACACTCAGTCTGACCCGAGCGTAAAGCAAAATACAAAACACTCGAGTCAGGATTAACATTCTTATATCAATAAATCCAACTCAAGTGAAATAGCAATTGAAATACAAGTAACTCAAAGGATGTTTGGAATAACCATCCTTTAAGGATCCGTTAAACTATCTACTATGTAGTAGTGTACGATAAGTAGATAATGTCTATCAGTAATATAAAGTATCAAAATAGTGTTAAGGCGTTACCATTATCCCCCTTAACACATTTTATATAAGCGTATAGTCTATACAGCACTGTAAACTCCACCATAAACTAGTGGGATATCAGGGAGTACTCCATAGGTATAACGCAAAACAAATCGTAGTGGTCGCGTATAAAGGGATACAAGTATGACATGGCACATGAGGCAATACCCAAGGTAGTGAAACTACCGTTTGCCAGATCCGGACTGGTGAGAACGCATCGCCGCAGCGATCGCAACACCGCGCAACAACACTCCCAAAATCAAGGGTGCACCAATCGACAACAAGTAATGAGTAGTTTCGAAGAAGTGTGTTCGCTCGAGGTAGCTAGCCCCCATTTGGCCCGGCACGGCTCCTGTTTTAGTCATTTCTAATTTGACACAAGTGTCAAGGCTATCCATTATCGTTCTCTTTCTTTAGTTATCACGTACATCATTCCAACCACTTCATTCTGGATCACACTCTGCGTATAGTTATTAAAGTGGTTTTCGGTTTAGACAGAGAGTATGTCCATAACCGATTCCGGTTTCTTTAATAACCTTCGTAATTATTTCACCGATTGGTCGTTTATATATTTCAAAACCAAATCAATTACAATTCCAATTAGAATTTGCAAACCAACATTTCAATTATCTTTCTAAATCAATTTCCATAATTTCCGTTTCAAAACTTCCAAATTCATTTCAAAATCCTATAATTCAATTCCGATTTTTATTTAAAACAATTCAAATATTGATTCAAGTTTGAATATATAAGTCTCATTCCGAAATCATTTAAATTAATTTAATTTAACATTTAAATCAATTTAAATTCATTTATCGCTTTCATTCAATATTCATTTAACTAAATTTGTCATTCAAAACAATTTCTATTAAATTTCCAATTCATTAAATCCATTATTTAAATTCAACTTCATTATATCAAAATTTACAAATTGAATTAAATTATATTCATCAAATCAAATTCTTTAAATTTCAAGTCCTACATTAATTTCAATAAGTCACATTTTTATTTCTTGTTAAAGAAATTCAATTTCACTTATTTACTTACTTAAATAATTTTCCAAACTTAATTAATAAAGAAATTCAAATTTTATTTGATTATTAAATAATTCAATCTTATTTAATTATTAAATAATTTCAAAACTTGATTATTAAATAATTTCAAACTTAATTCAATCGTTACTCAAATTAAACAACGTTCTTTCATCAATTACATTGTTAATATTTTATTTCATATTTTTAAATATTAACATTTTCCTTTCATAAAAATTTAAATTCCAACTTCATTTCAAAACCTTATCATTTATTCAAATAAAATCTTTATTTTATTTTAAATCAAATTATCTGACCAATCGGTTTTATTTAATTTTCTATCCTAGGTCAAAGTTTTAATTTGGGTATTTATCATTTCAACCCGATTCCAATTCAATTCAAAATCAAAGCATAGCAAAGGGAACTTGCAGTGTGATAACTGGGATGATGTCAAAGTAAATAAACAAGCAATAACAACAATCAATAACAATCCAATAATCAATTCAAATAATCCCGAAATAATCGTATTAATTCACATTGTTGTTTGTGTAAATTAATATAATTATTTCTAGAATCTACACTATCATTTCATGTAGATTAAAGATTATTACACTATTTATTCTATGTATTTCTACACTTGACATCAATTATTCAATTTCATACTTCATCAATTAATACAACATAAATTCAAATGGTTCAAGGGTAATTAACTATTTTTCTATGTGTCAATTGATTTAAACATTTAAAGGGGTCATATTATACAAACTTGTCTAATTAAATTGAACATATATATCAGTTTCAAGTCGCTAACAATTCTACGTCAAATTCAATTTCATATTTTTATCACTTTATACATTAAAATTTAACATCCAATATAAACAACAATCAATCAATCAATTATCAATCAAACTGTATTATCATCGCATAAATAATTCCAGATAATGGTGTCAGATGTCATGGGTGAATAGATACAGGTAATAGCATATATAATAGTGTAAATAACCAACAGTAGCGTATTTCAATTGTCGTTTCAATCGAAATCAAATTTAATAAATAAAAGAACATTAATCGTGAGTGGTTGCTCACCTTTCGAGGCTAGATAGAACGGGAGATGACACAGATACGCACACTGATACAGATACTGAAATTGAGTTATGAATCCAAGCACGAGTTCGATGATCAAAGCCGATAAATAGGAATAGAAGAAATCAAATCAGAACTGGATCGACGAAGATAATTAGTATAAGTGAACTTATATATATATATAACAATATATACTAAAATATCATATTTTAAATTCAAACACAATTTAAATTAAATATATATGCATTTTTTTAAATCATTGTTTATACTTAAAATCAATATTGTTTTACTTATACACATATCATAAACTTTAAAACACCACCACTATAACATATAGGCAATACAGACCTATATATAACATATTTACTTATACACATATTATATTATAATATAAAATCTATCGGCATTTTGAAATCAAAGCACCTATATATATAATGTATAAAAGACACATATATTTTGGCAGACGTATTTCTTTTGTAGTATACGGACAAAAATCATTATATTTTCTTATTAAAACTGTTTCAAAATACAGCAAAGCTTAAGTAAATATTCAAATTCACTTTGACAATATACATACGTACAATGCCCCAACATATAACAGTTATTACCACCTATATAAATATAGAACAGTTATAAACAAATTCAAATTATATTTCCAAACTGATATAACAAATCACTTATACATTCAATACTATCACTTGTATATTTCTGTAAAACTTATGTGAACTAATATATGCAACAAACATATTATAAAATTCATATATATACTGTCATACGAAATATATATATGATTTTCTTCTTAGGATCAATATTTAAATGAACATATGCAGAACTTATCCAAATATATACATGTTACTCAAACTATATGTAGGCTGGTATTCACGACAATATATATATTTAAATTTATATATAAAACTAGCATATAAACTTTCACACTTATTATATTATTATTATTATTATAAATATTTACAATAAGCTTAGTTTATAATAAAATACATATGTAGACTCATAAAGATCCAATATATACTCTTATGCAAACCTATGACTGTGAACAGCAGCTTGTATATATAACTTATATTTTTTTTTACAGATATATATAATCAACAGATTGTATTTCCTATATATAAACATATATATACATACCAGATGTATATCTAAGATAACTTATCGTGACCAACTATATATAATCATATGTTCAAATACAAGCAGTATATGCAACACTAAAACGCTTACATAAGTATATACATATACAAATTTTAGATATACCAGTATACCAATCCAAAAATAATATATATATATAAGCTACTAAAAATCGTATACAGACTATATATAAACAAACATAGGTGAGCTTCTTCAGCAGGCATATGCAGACTACTCTATAAATGCAGACAAAGGAAGAGATAGCCACATATTAAAATATACAAGTACCCATAGATAGAAATTATCTTTTATATATATAAATTGGGAAGCAAATTCTCATATAAAGAAATATGATATGCTCACAGCCCCAAAATGAAGAAAGGAGGAAGGTTATCGAGTGAGGACGAAGGAGGAAAGGCCGTGGCGATCGAACTGCTGGAAGTACGGGTGCAGAGGTGGAGTCGAGGCCATGGCGGAGAGTGTCAGGGTGAGGTCGGAGGTTGGTCAGGCTGTGGGTAGCTGTCGTTGCCATCGCAGTGGGGCGGAGGGAGGTGTAGAAGCAGATGGTGGTGGGGTCGAAAGGACTTGAGGCTGGAAGCAATGCAAGGTGATGGAGGCAGGTGTGAATATGCAAGTTCCGGATCGACAATAAGTGGCTACGGTGGTGGAGGCTAGGGAGCTAGAGGGTAGTGGCGGCGATTGGCAAAATGAATGGGAAGCATGGGTCAGCGAGATGAGGGGAAAGTAGACCAGGTCGGAGGAAGAAATGGAAGAGCAGGCGGACTGGGTTTTGGCGAAGTGGGAGAGGGGAAGAGTGGGGTGGATTCATGGCAAAGATGGGAGACACGCTACTGGTTGATGGAGAAATTGTTGATGGTAGCTTTGTATATCATAATTTTTGTAAAAGAATTCAATAACCAGAGAACAAAAGAGAAATAGAAATGAAAATAAAAGGAACCGGAAGATAAAGTGAATTGGTGGAATGGTAAAAGGCAGGTTTGAATTCTGTGAATTTTTAATTAGTAGTGACCAATGGTTATACGGTGGAATAGAAAGAGACTAGTGGCTGTTGGTTTCTCAAACATACAATTGAAAGTTCACAAACTCAAAAGACAAAATACAAAATTGATACGGTTATCGGTACACAGGTTCCGCCGCGTACCGGTCATCGAAACACAGAAGTGAATATATCACGAGGATTAGCATGATGAGACGATCAAAACGGTATACAGATGTCAGTGGTATGATTGAATTATAAAAATTCGAATTTTCTACTATCGAAAAATGCAAGAAAAATGTAGAAAAATAAGATCGACGGAGCCAAAGAAGTCCGAATTTGGAAAAACGAAAAATGACGTCTTGCTCAAAAGATGGTTTAGAATTTTTCTATATAAAAATATTTGGGTTTCGAAAATATTTTATTTTCATCGCTTTTTAACTGATTAAATTGAAGTAAATTTACGCGCGAAATAAACTTTCATATTTTCGGACGAAAATTTACCAGTTGCTATGTTTAACTAGACACATTCCAAATATCAAATTTATATTTCAAAATTTTATCGTTTAAAATTTCACAAAATTTCAACTAATTACGTTATTAAAACAATTGAAATTTACGGGTCGTTACAGAACTATAGGGCTTCGTTTCAAAGATAGCATCAATGATTTACTAATTAGAAATTTTCATAATTAGATTACCTGAATGTGCATCAGTAATAACAGGGAGAGATGAAAGTTATATAGAGGAGATAGGTCAGGCATAAAATCCGTAATTTTAGAGAGAAGGTGAGTATAATAATGTAAGAAAGCATCCTTAATTCCATATTAGGTGTTAACATGAATACTTGAAGATCCTTTAGAGAATGTATGACAATACTATCTTTCTAAATGTGACGCCCCACCTCTATGCTCATAATAACAAAGAGTATTAAAGGAAATACTGTCTATTATTACGAAGAATAAGGCTGGATAGGAGCGACCATCCGTAATTGGCCTTACACTAATATTGGTTATCTCGATAGGAGTGGTACATACTTTTTATTTTTTATTTTTCTTCTATTATTTATTTACTCCCATCGACACACCCAATACTAGTATAAAACGAACTACGACGGTTCATAATAGTTTAGGACATTAGATATAACAGTAACACAGATAATATAAATGAGGAACACAAATAAAAACAAAAGTCTCATATATATATAACTGATGTCAGTTAATACATAGTTGACACAATACATATGATACAACTACAACTGTCGACTCTAGAAGTTATATATATACAAGTACATTATCGACTAATATACATGAATACATATCGTTCTATACAATGACACGACTACTACAAAATGACATTGACAACTTCAGAAGATGTGAAAAGTCTTCATATCCTGAACGGCAACTCAAAGAAGAAAATCTACAACCTGAAATAACTCGGGTCTGACCCGAGTATTACATTCAAAAGAAAATAATACACGGGTCAGTCTAATTCAAACTCAGTTATTAGTGCATAGAAGCAAACACTGCAAAAGATAATCACTGCAACAATATTTTGGAGGCAGAACAAAATAGCCCAAGCAGTACACAAAGGCAACAAGATGGCCAGAAATAGTACAGTGAACCCAAACAAAGCTCAAGTAATGAAGGAAAACAAACCAAGCAATGACTGCAACACTACAGGCAAACTCACTTCATAGTAGTATGGAAGAAGTGTACAACTACAACAGGCTATAATGTAGCAACTCAATAACTCAAGCACAGTACAAATGCCAACATAAAAACTCAAACCTCAATGCAACCTCATACTAGATGCAGACTACTCAACTGTTCGAAATATCATGTACACAAAACATAGTCAGAATCGAACATGCATCATGTGGCAATGCATCCCGAAACCAAGAACAACAACTACAACTCAAAATCAAACAAGGCCGGAGACTAAGCTCATAGGGGCCAGTAAGTCTAACTAAATCCAGAGAGCGAAAGGAACATGTAATATAACAGTGAAGTCCAACAGCAAGTGCACGTCAATAATGCAAACAAAACAATACCTCAGAGCAGCTTCCAAATGACAGTGAGTTTCAAAACTGACCAAAGACAAATTTCAAAGCAATGCCCAAGTTTATATGCAAATAATAGTGCAGTTATATACAATAGCCTAGGACCAGAGCCATGCAAGAGAGACCATACAACTAAGACTTTACAGTGCACTAAGTAAGTGGCGATAGCATGAAGCTCCAACCAAATAATTATTGGATATGTACGCAAGGGTGTACAAAACCAACTGTACATGGCAAAATGAATCAAAGGTGAACAAAGAAATGGCACAGGCATGTGCAGGTCTGAAACTACAAGGACAATGATAACATTTTCATGCAATATTAGTTGAATGTGAGCAATGTGCCCGGCAACAACTTCAAGTGGACTAAGGCAAAATGGATAATACATCAAGACCAATTGAAATTGCAATATGGACCTGTCAGTATACAAGTAATACTGTCTCGAGGTAAATAGGCAGTGCCACTAAAACAGGCATAGCTACAATTTATAAAATGACACAAGGATGAACAGTCGACAAGTATAAACTGCACCTAAGACAGCAACTACGAATGCTCTAATGGAGTTAAAATGATGCCATGACCAAAAGTAATAACAATCATATATATATACATACATGAATGCATATATATATACATACATTGGTGTGTCTGTAAAGGTTCATTTTGGACAGAATCAACAGAGTTTCCAATTCGAAGTCAAGTGAAAAACATCAAGTGCACAGCACTATCAAATGAAGACTCAAATTACAAATTTCACTGCCTCAACAGTCAGAGTGTCATCGACAAAGTGAAACTACACGTATACATGAGACAATACAAATTTCAGCTACAAAATGTCAAGGCATATCCGAGCGTGATGGCACACTCGAACGAAGAAACTACTGTTAACAGCTGTGCAAACCAAAAAAGAAAACCAACATCAGTGAAAATGCCTCAAACAAAATCACAGCATAACTTGGACTCAAAAACTCAATATCTAACACAATCGAAGTCGAAGTTGAACAAGTCATAAAACGACATCGTGTGACCAGCAAAGCCAAAATCGAAGCAGCATGTAATTCAAGTGGAAGACTGCAGCACTTGGCCGAAACAAGCCAAATCATCACAGCAAACAAAAGCAAAATCACGAGCCCAAGCCCAAAATCATCAGCAATACAGTGGATAAACAAAAATCGAACCATGTCAAAAAGCCAACACGAAACGAGGAAAGAATTAGATGTGAGTGAGGGGGTCACTCACCATTTTTGACGACAAGCTGAACGCGACCTATCCCTCGCTTGCACCAGTCGGATTCACGGTACGAAGAATCGAACGAAGCCCTAATTCAGAGCAACAAACTTCCATCAATCGACAGAGACGAAGCCGAAGTCCAATTCGCAAGAGCTACAAAGAATCGACTTCGCCAGAGACCCAAAACCCTAATTCCAAAGCTTCAAACTTGCCAGAGCAAGTGATAAAGAGGAACGGACAACCGCAAGACAAGAGCGACCAGCAATCGATCGAAGAGCCGAAGCACTAATTCTTTTGGTGGCGAACGAAAAATGAATGAGGCCGCCACCATTATCTCGTATACTTAGTTAGGGTTTTGAAAATGACTAATGGGTAAAGGGAACCGGTTGTTTCTCAATACTATCTCGGCAAAATAAGGAGATATGGGCCATATTAAATTTCTAAAAGCCCATCAAAAATCAACAAATTATAAAAGAGATTTAACTCTATAAATTCCACTTGCAATCTTAAATAACCGTTTTATCAAAGGATTCCAATCGATCAGAAACTCAATCGAGCAATTACTAACATTCTAATCGTTTAAGGACGATATTAAATTATCGCAAAAGCTTGGGTTGTTACAGACTCCCCTCCTTAAAGAAATTGCGTCCACGCAATCATAGGGAATAAATGGATAAAAGGTAACAACCAAAAGAGCATGGCAATGTCGAATGTATAAGCAAAGCAAGTGTCAGCAGGGAAGTATTAGATAAGAAATCGAAAGGTTCGACTGCTTCAAATCAAAAGAATCAACCTCGTGGGAATCAGGGATCAAAATCAGACGACTAACAAAAGCAAGAACAATCGAGTTCCAGCAACTAAAAGAGAAGGAAAAACAGAACAGAAACCCCATATAGAGCACGAATTGAATGTGAGTAAATCAAATTACTCACCTGAATCGCCAGAGAAAAAGACGAAGCTCAAATCTCAAAAATCGCAAATATTCAATCATCAAAAACGATAATTGAATTTTCAAATCGCAAATATTTACTTATCTCAAACGATAATCAGAAGACAAATCAAATATCTGATTATCTCAAACGATAGTCAAATTTCTCAAATCAACAAATATTCGATTATCACAAGCGATAATCAAATTTCAAATTCAACAAATATTCAATTATTAAAAGCGATAATTAAATCTCAAACCAGCAAATATTTAATTATCAAAAGTGATAATTAAATCTCATATCAACAAATATTTAATTATCTAAAGCGATAATTAAATCTCAAATCAACAAATATTTAATTATCTAACAGCGATAATTAAATCTAAAATCAACAAATATTTAATTATCAAAGACGATAATTAAATCTCAAATCAACAAATATTTAATTATCTAAAGCGATAATTAAATCTCAAACCAGCAAATATTTAATTATCAAAAGCGATAATTAAATCTCATATCAACAAATATTTAATTATCTAAAGCGATAATTAAATCTCAAATCAGCAAATATTTAATTATCAAAAGCGATAATTAAATCTCATATCAACAAATATTTAATTATCTAAAGCGATAATTAAATCTCAAATCAACAATATCTAACAGCGATAATTAAATCTAAAATCAACAAATATTTAATTATCAAAGACGATAATTAAATCTCAAATCAACAAATATTTAATTATCTAAAGCGATAATTAAATCTCAAACCAGCAAATATTTAATTATCAAAAGCGATAATTAAATCTCATATCAACAAATATTTAATTATCTAAAGCGATAATTAAATCTCAAATCAACAAATATTTAATTATCTAACAGCGATAATTAAATCTAAAATCAACAAATATTTAATTATCAAAGACGATAATTAAATCTCAAATCAACAAATATTTAATTATCTAAAGCGATAATTAAATCTCAAATCAACAAATATTTAATTATCTAACAGCGATAATTAAATCTCAAATCAACAAATATTTAATTATCTAAAGTGATAATTAAAAGCAACAAATATCCGATTATCAAAAACGATAATCAGAACTCATATCAACAAATATCTAATTATCACAAGCGATAATTAGAAACAACAAATATCTGATTATCAAAAACGATAATCAGAACTCATATCAACAAATATCCAATTATCACAAGCGATAATTAGAAACAACAAATATCTGATTATCAAAAACGATAATCAGAACTCATATCAACAAATATCCAATTATCACAAGCGATAATTAGAAACAACAAATATCTGATTATCAAAAACGATAATCAGAACTCATATCAACAAATATCCAATTATCACAAGCGATAATTAGAAACAACAAATATCTGATTATCAAAAACGATAATCAGAACTCATATCAACAAATATCCAATTACCTGCAGATAATTGAAACAACAAATATCTAGAAATCAATTAAGAAGACTAGAAAATCAACATAAAAGCTTGGATCGATCCCATCAGATGGCGAGTTTTTAATTCGCCGCACGTGCAACAACATATGGCCGGAGCCTACCAAGTACTCAACATAATTTTGGCGCCCAACAAATGACCCGAAGGTCCAACATATGACCCGAAGGTCTAGTACTGGTATTTGACCCGAAGGTCCAACATATGACCCGAAGGTCCAACATAGTGGCTCGAAAGCGCACGAAAACATCAAATATTTCAATTAACGAGTCCGGAATTAACCGAAATAGCAAACGCACATGTCCCATACCACGTGTTTTACTAAATCGTTTAATTCTCTTCATCGTTTCCTTGAAAGTGCAAAATTCATCAAAATCATCAAAACAGCAGATATTCAATTAACGAGTCCGGAATTAACCGAAATAGTAAAAGTGTGGTTCCATACTCCACACTTTTGCTAAATCGTTTAAATCTCTTCATCGTTTCCTTGAAAGTGCAAAATTGTGTATTTTGTAAAAAATACACTTTACATTCTCAAACGGACAAGTCCGGAATTAAGCGAATCAGTAAAAGAAAGGGGTCATAGTCCTCGATTTTGCTGAAACGTTTAAATCGCTTCCTCATTCTTTTGAAAGCGTAAACTGTTAAATTTCTGAAAACAATTTTTTTTTGTTGTAAAAATAACAATTCACCTCCTCAACTGGACAAGTCCGGAGTTAAGCGAAACAGTAAAAGAAAGGGGTCATAATCCTCGATTTTGCTGAATCGTTTAAGTCGCTTTCTCATTCTTTTGAAAACGCAAACTGTTAAAATTTTATAAAACAATTTTCATTCTAAAACGATTTTCCAATCACGTGATTAAAACAGCAAATCAGTAACAATTTCGGTAAGGAAATCGTACTTCTCAAAATACCGTAAAAACGGTTACAAATCAGTATTGCGGAATAACCGCTCGAAAATCCACTTTTAAAACATGACGGTTACTGAAGCCAAAGCGACAGTAATTTTAAAACGTCAAAATCACATCAAAACAATTTACATCAAAATGTAATATCAGTGAATTTTCATTCATCAAAATGTCACAAAACATCTTGCTTCAAAAATTTAGCATTGGTGTAAAAATCTCGTTATAAAAATAACGGCAACAAAATACGTTTCATAACCAAGCATCGGTTCAACGTAAATAAATGCAGTAACGTGCAATTCAAATTTTTGCACGTACTACAGAATGAACAAAGAAATCATTCGAAGGTATCTTCAATGAAGATAATTCAAAACAGCAAAATCTAATCAATAGATGATTAGTACAAAAGAAAGCCAGCGGAAATTTCAACAAAAATCACATATTTGCAATTTCTTCGAATCCTCAATTCGGATTCGAAATTCTCAAAGAAACAAAATAATTACAGCTATTGTAACGACCCGGAATTTTGAACAAATTAAATTGAGAATATTTAATTGATTTTAAATATTTGAACGATGATTTAATTTGAATCCCCGATATAATTTTGAAATCTGCGATTAAACTTTAAAATTTAATCTGTTGAATGTTGAATAAAAAATTTGAATCTTCAATTTAAAGCTAAACAAAAATATTTCGACAGGTTTTAAAATTCGTATTGACAACACTGAAGATAATAAAAGCTTCAGAATTTAAATTTAAACTGTTTTGTTCGGTTTTGAAATTTAATTGTTCGTATCGAAATTTAAAAATAGTCATTTTTCAAACAGTCTCGGAATTCGACGAAACCAGTTCCATTGGGTCCGTAATATTGTATTATTATCGTATTTCAAATTTCGTAGCATTTGGAATTGTTATGTGGCCATACGGCGAATAAACGCATAGAAATTAAATTGAATTCAATTTAGATTTTTAAATTTTAAACCTTGCCGACATCCACACGTCATCTCCTTCACTCACGCCTACATTCACGCCGAGATCACGAAGAATATCGTGCAAACCCATACTTCGTTCATTTCAAAATACCTCGTCCCCCTCACCTGTTCAAAACATCAGAACGAAACAGAGAAACAAAATAATGGCCACTTTTATTCGATCGCGAACCCATCTTCTTTCACTAACTCCTTCGAAATACTCAGCTTCTTCTCCCAATTCAAACGAACGAAAATCGTTCGTTTATAAAAAAAAAAAAAAATTTCACGAAATCAAGAATCGCGAGCTCGGAGTCGCGATCGACTGGAGGTGTTCTAGGGTTTGTGTCGAATTGGGTCTCGAACTGTCAGGTGGGGCGCGCGATGCACTGGAAGGCGTGGATTGGGATTTGCTATCGCAAGTGGGTGAGGCGCGGCAGTGTTCACAGTCTCGAGGAGGAGCAAGATCGATCGGGGTGAGAGGCTGTGTGTGATATCCTGGAATTTTAGGCAAATAATTATGTAATAATCTTCTTTATAAATCAATTAATAATCTAAAAATTTATCCTTTTTCCTAAGCAAATAAAATAAATATTAATTTGAATATATATAAGTAAAATTTAAAAAGAATTTGAATTTGAAATTCAAATGTAAATAATCTTAAAAAATAAATTGAGTTTAAAATAATAAATATAAAGCTTTGATATGTGTTTATAAAATAAGAAGTACAATATAAATAAATAATGTATAAACATTTTCTCATGCAAAGGAATTTACAAGTGTTAATATTTAACATATTCAACTTAACAAGTGTAATTATCTTGAAACAAGAATTGAACAAGTGTCCTTAATCTCTTTTTATTTTTCAAAATAATTAATAAATGAGAAAACTAAGTTATATTAACATCTCCATACTCCTCTTTCATTTCTTTTATCAGTCCATTTTCTAAATCAAAACAAAGAAATCAGATCTGAAGCAAATTAAAACAAGAAGGAATAAAAAGAAATTTCTGTTCGAATTCAACTAGAAGTTCAAGTTCAAAACTCAAAGCAAAGTTCATAATCAAACTTGAAAGCTAGTAGATCAACTTCAAATCATATATCAGATCATCTCAAACATCAACAAAATCAAGCAGATTCAAATCAAAGCAAGTTGGAGATTTGATTCAACTCTGTTTCAGATCAAAGCAAGTTCAGTTCAAAACCAAACAAGTTTTTCCAGATTTTCAAATTCAAACATTTCATAGGCTTTGTCTCTCTCTGTTTTCAAAATACTGTCCGGCATCTTATAACTGTGAGTAAACTTAATTATATTTTGTCTTAAATCTGGTTGCTTGATTTAAATCATCAGTGTTTGATATATATTGTTTGCATGTGTCTGGAAAAGGAAGTGTGCATGCTACGTATATTGTTATCTCTGTTAATCCTTTCACAACTATAAATAAATACTTTAAATTCTGGATTTAGATCTGTTGTTTGGCAACTTGTTAAAGTAGGCTGGAAATTTTACTTGCATGTATATGTTTATATAAGTAGCGCCACTGTATATAGATGATTATATTCATGTGTACTTGTCTGATTTTATTCTTCTTCTCTGTTTCCTTATTTCAGAGTCTAGGTTACAATTAAAACTCAAGATCTTTTCATTTAATCACTGTTTGGACTTAAATTCAAAATAAAATAGATTAGTTTAATTGTAATCTAAGTACTAAAAATAGATTCAAGTATCTTATGTTTGAAAATCATCTGAAAATCAAGGAATGCAGTGACCATTCTAGCATCATGTTAAAATTAAATATTGTAATTGGATGAATCAATTATATAAATTGAATTATCTCTGGAAAATTTGAATTTTAAAAAGAAAATCAGAATTTTTAATAATGAATTGGGTGAGCATTTTAGTGATGTCTGAAATTGGGTTTTTGGACAAGTTCTAGTGACCGGAGTATCTATGGTGGTCGGGGCTTCGACTAGAGGAGGTCGGGGTGTAGGGTTGCTCAGGAAAATGGGTGGTGGGGTGTCTGATGGTCGTGGTGACTGCAGTGAGTGAATTTAGGTTCTAAACCTAATTTGGGTCGAGCTGGAAGAATAGATTCACTGCGTCGTCTATAGGTGATTGAGTGGCGCGAGTCTGAGTGGAAGGCAGCGTGGAAGGTTCTTGAATGTGTGGGCGGAGCTGTAGCATCGCCAGTGGTCGGCGGAAATGATGCGAGGCGATTTTTCCTGGGGAGGTCGGGTTCCAATTTCAAACTGGATACTCGTTTTCGTTGTGAAGTTGATGGTGTCGAATTGATAACTGGAATCAATTGCTGAGGTGATTTGTGACTTGCCGGAATGTGTGAAGGTCGCCGGAGCGTTGGCGAACGACCGTGCATGTGCACGGCGATGCTTTCTCGTGTTCGTGGGTGACCCGAAGGGATGCTCGTGCGGTTGAGAGCGTGACTCGAGTGGGAAAGCGAAGTAGCTAGTAATGTTTCAACCTGTTAACTGTTGTAGTGGTTACAGGTTTTAAAAGGTAAATTAGTAAGATAAATGTTTTAATGAAAATTAAGTAATTAATTAAGATAATGATCTATCTTAAGATAATTAAAGTTTTAATGGGTTGAAATTAATTAAGTTAATTAAAGAAAATTAAGTATAAGTAATTAATTTAATTAATGATGATAAAGGATAAATTAAGGAATTTATTCACAGTAATTAATTGGTTTAATTAATTTATAATTAAGGGCAAGTTGATTTAATGAGTGTGATTAATTAAAGGATAAACTAACCAATATAAGTGATTATAGAATAATTAATTTGAGTACTTAATTATGGATAAATGTGATTGATGTGAATGGGTGATGGTTAGTTAATTTGTGTAATTAATTAAAGGCTAATTATTTAATGTAATTAAAGGGGATAATTAAGGATTGATTTATGATGGGTTGTGATTAATTAATGTTAAGTAAGGAGGATTAAAAGTGATTGGAAAAAAAAATTAATTTAATTTCTATTAAATAAATTATAAGGATATGACAAATTAATCTTGCTTACGAATGATTGAATGATATTGTATGTTTTAGATTGGTGGTTACCTCTGATATGTGATTTGTGAGGCCATGTGATACGATATGTAGGTAAACTATGATAATGCGGGTATCCACCGATAATGAATTATTATGTAAAGGTGACATCCTGTATATATAATTTAAATTGTATTCATTTGTATAAATTGGGTTAAGATGATATTATAGTCGAAGAGACCGGAGTCGGGTATCAGTAAATAACCGAAACCACTTCGATTCTTTATAGCTTGACACGTGAAATAAATAGGCTGGGATGGAATAATTTAAGTAAACTGGACCATTGAAACTAAGTAAGAGTGCTTAGTGATTGTTTGTGAAATAAGCGTTGACTATAACAAGTTTTGAACTTGTAATGAAGTTACGAGTTACCCAGGTTTCCTTTTATGTTGAACTTAGTATTTCATGTTAGATGGGTTTACTCACGCTGGTTTCCAGCCTGACCCGGGTGTTACTTTGATGTAATGCTCGGGTCAGACCGAGTATTACAGATTTCCAGGTAAGGACGTTCTGGAGCTCAGGAGGCGAGCTGGATGGCAGGAACGTATGGAGCGTGATATATTGTTATTTATTGGGACGAGTTATTATAACTGTCCAGTCTATTGTAATGATTGTAACTCTGATGAATTGTATGTAAAGTAACAATTACAGTTTCTTTTATAAAATTTCTATTATTTGTTATTATATTTAATCCGCTGCGAATGTGAGATGTTGTGTTTTCTGTTCTTCTTTCTTCTTTCTGTTCTTTCTTCTATCTCTTTTCTTTTTCTCCTAACTATCTGGAATTTTCGGGTTCGAAAATTCTGGGTCGTTACACTGTGGGTGGTTTTCAGTTCGACGAAGCAAGCGTCGCTCGCGTGCTTGGGGGAAACTCGATCGAGCTTTTGTAATGCTCGAGGCTGGAACGGGGAGGTGATAAGGCCAGTCGACGATTGGGGGCGGCAGCTTCAAGTTGAGGTCAAGGCAGTGGCGGGCGATCTGGATGGCTCGCGATCGATTGAGGAGTTCGCGACGAACTTCGCGATTCGAAGTAACTGAGGGTTCGGGAAGTTCGTCCATAGGCTGTGAGGTATTCGTCTCCCCTTCTCGTTTATATTAAATTTAAATATATATAAATATAGACTAAAAAATATATATATATTAATTACAGTGAGATATATGTACATGTAGTCTAATTTTCCAGTTAGAATATATATTTGTATATGTATGTATAATATGGTTAAAAAGAATTTTTTTACAGTAATTTTACTTAAGACAAAATTTAAAAGGAATTATAGGAGTTATCATTTTAATATAAGTATGTATAGTCAAAGTGAGAAAAATAAGTATACTTATTAGAATTGCTAATTTAATTTATCAGATAAGAAATTTAGTTTCAAATTTAATAATTGAAATTAGTTTAAAAACAAAACCATTGAAAATAATTTATTTAGGGAAATTTAGTTTTAATTTAAATTTGGTTAGATAATTTTATTAAAAGAAAATTGGTTTAAAATAAAAATCTTGGGATAATTTAAAATTTCCAAACGAAAATTTATAGTTGATTTAATACGAGTATTAATAATTTGTATAATATTTATACAAGGGCTATAAATCGAGAAAACAAGTCAAGATGGAAGTGGATTGCAAATAAAAAGCTAAGGTGAGATTATTTTCTCACTCAAAATTGAATGCAGTTATTTATTGACTGATTGATTGATATTGAATGTGATAGTAGATATAGTAGGATATATATATCTATATATAGCAATATATACATATTGGCATATGTATATATTGGATTGATTGATTTCCCGCCTCGTATAGCGGATGAGACCCTATTGCGCCGTTAGTAAGCGGATTTATAAAAACCTATATACCGCGATAATTCCGTACTGGAGCGGAATTGGTATTGTGCTAACGTCTGTGGATGCAGGAAAACAGGTTGGAGGGATCCAACTGGATTCCTCAACTGTATTTATTGTTTACAGATATTGTGATATTTGTTGATTATCATATTGATATATGATGTTTTTGAATGCCATGATTGACTATTTGATGCGTTGCATCATCGGATCCATTTTTAAAGTCTAAAAATAACGATTTTGGATTTTTAAAAGGATTCGTAAAGTGATTTGTAGAAATATACGTTTTATTGAAATTTTTGAATTGGTTTATTTTAAATAAATAAATGTTAAAATTTTAATGTTAGTAAAATTGTGATTTTTGTAAAATACGACAAAAATGTTATTTTTGAAATAAACAATTGATAAAGATTATGAAATAGTTTAAATTGGAATTGTTGAAGTATTTTAAACAATTCATATAAAAAGATTTATAAAAAAAATTGATATTTTTATAAATTAAAAATATTGGAATTTTGAAATGAGTTTTATTAAGTGTTAAAGTCAAATAAAAATGGATTCCATAAGTGAATTGAAATTTATTGATTCATAAATTGTGAAGTTATTAAATGGATAGATTTTGTAAAACAAAAAGATTTATAAGCAATTATCTTAAAAATGGGATTTTGACATTTAGATGAGAAATGAATAGATGTTGTAAATAAATGGATTATAAGTTCTTAAGTTATAATATAAACTTCCGGTATATAATTGAGTTATATAAGTTGAATTGGAAAATTTAGAAATCGAAGTTTTATAAATAGAAATGGGATTTATAAACATTGTTTTATAAATTCAAAATTAATAGAATTTGATAAATTTAACATTGAAGTTATTAAAGGAGATATATTCGTGGTTTTGGACAGCGAATTATCCTTTAAGTTAAAGGTGTAGAAATTGTTAAAATTGGGATAGTGATTATATTCACGAATTTGGACAGTAAATATATATGATTGAATAAAATCAATATATTTTGGGAAAAGGAATATTGTTAAATGAAGTTGTTTTAAAAGATGTTTTAAAACGTGTTAAGTATCGAAACATAGGTTTCAACATTTATTGTTGAAATAGACGTTTTCGAAAAATAAGGAAATGGTGGACTATAACACTGTTGTTAGAGTAAATGATTTCCGGAAGGAAATGTTTTATATAGTATTGGGATTTATACATCTATCTTAATTCTGAATCCCTATACTAGTAATTTTGAGTCGTCGTAACGATGTTTTACGTAACATTCGTTTTGACTCAAATAAAGGTGTTAAAAGGATATTTTCCTTAAAGAATTAAATGTATACTTAATATTGATTTAAGTATATTGAATATTTTGAAATGTTGAAAATAAATAGATTTGTGAAATACTTATTTTTAAATAAGTATGGGAAATGTTTTTCCAAAACGAAATGAAATGTTTTTGAGAATTTATCTTCTTAAAGATAAATCGAAAATGAATTTTTGAAATCAATTGAAAATCGAATATCAGTAAATATTCGAAAATATAAATTCACCAGGAAATTTATAAAAGGAAAGGGAAACTGTTTAGAAAAATAAACGTTGATTTATTTTTGAAGTGTGGAAATTTTATATCTAGTAAAGATATTTTTGAAGATAAATTATTTGGAAAATTATTTGGAATCTGATGATGTTGCGCATCTTTATTGATAGTTAAATAACCGACTATCAATAATTACCTTGAATGATATTTGTTGTGAATTGGATGAATTTGAATGCCACACTTATTTTTGAATAATCGCTCACTATTCGGGTTAGCCGGGAAAGGACCATGGGGTCGTATAACCCATTCCGAATATGTGATACGTCGTTATGAATTGCATTCGAAGACCGGTGTTGAAGACCGGATATTTTTGAAAACGGAAGGATTACCGTCGAGTTACTCTACATCGGCTGATCTCCGATTTAGAGGTTTTTATCACCCTTAGTGACGGGAAGTCCCGACGTGATTGAAAATTATCCGGATATGCAAGGGCTTCGTGAGAAGTGCCTTCGGTTCTGTTCGATCCCGGAACAGACTTGTATGGATGTGTGTCTGACGTTACACTTTGAGATGTAAAGCTGATTTCTTTCAAATACATTTCTGTTGGTGGCGGAGAATTTATTCTCTTAGCTTAACACCCTTCTCTGAGACGTACGAGCTCAGAGGTTATGTAGTTGAAATTTATCGGCGATATATCCCAATTTGGTAACATGGCATACTGAGTGTTGCTGTGAAATGATCAGTGTTTGATCATTTGTGATATGATCATTTGTTTGATCTTATATCTTTGTGATCATAGGTTGATCATTTTGTTTGACCCGAAGCAGGGCTTTGTAGAAAGCGTAGCTTTGTGGACGAGACTTCATCGAGCCTCACACCCCGGAAATGGTCGAAACAGGAAGGATGCAGCAAGGTTCTAGGGAGTAGCGCCCCTTAGTGTATGTCATTCCTTCTGGATAAAGGTGGTATCATGGTATGGAGCCCAGATACTTAACCTCTGTGGTTACTGCATTATTTTTATCTATGTGGTTTGTTGCGAATCGGGGATCCTCGGGAAGATCGGTGACGATCGGGGGATGGCATACGCGTGTCAGTAGTTACCTATTTTTGCAGAGGTAACCCGGCCTTGTGTTGGCAGAGATCCGGTTAGGTTCTTGGGTCGTCTATTCCAGGGACGTACCCATCGTGGATAGGAAGTTCCTTAGCCTGACCATTTGTTGGAAATCCAAAGAAACAATACGCGACTTGTACGGTTTTAGTTGTATTACCTGCTATGGAATGTGGCGGTAACCTGCTATTGAACATAGTAGCTATAGTAGGCATACGATACTGGTCGTATGTTGGCTAAGATTAATATTATACTTTCGAAATGTTTTCTACACTATGCACTAATAATAATATCCAAAATGATTTAATTTTACGTAGTAAGCATCTTTGACTATCATAAGAAGAAATCTCCTCCAATTCTGCGTTTGCATTGTGTGTGTGGTGGGAGGTCTTATGGTAGTTTCATTTTCCAAAAGCATTGCGAAATTTACTTTAAAATTATCCTGTTGTTTATTTTAAAGAATAACTGTTTTACGATCTCACACCAGTCACCATGACTGACTCGGAGTTTATTGTTTCCCTTCTAAACTCTGGGTGCCCACCAATTTCCACACGGGCAGTCTAGAGTTAGATTATCAGGATATTCTGGATATTCTGGAGCTTTGGAGATAAGCTGGATGGCGAGACGTAGTATTTGTATCTGATAGTATTTATTCCGCTGTGTATTCTGTATGAGGACAAGTTATATAACTGTCCATTGTTGTATATTGACTCTGATGATTGATGTATATATATAAAATGATATAATTCTTTGTTCTAAAAGACTAGTGTTTATTTATTGTATATTGTTCCGCTGCGATGTGTAAGATTCTGATATTGTTTTCTGTTCTGAAAGTTGTTCTGTTGTCTTCTCTTCTTCTTTCTTTCTCCTCTATCTTTTCTTCTACTTTTTCTTTCAAAACCCTCACTATTGGAGTTTCCGGCACTCGATTGCTCGACAGTCGATAAAGTGAGTATCGATGTCGAATTTTCGAAAGTCGAAAATTTCGGTATGTGACAGCTATGTGAACAACAAATGAAATTCATATCAATTTCGTATTTTGATTTTTAAATCAAAAGATTGTCAGTTGTACTCAGCGAAGACAGTTTCACTGTTTCCGCTGCGCACTCTGATAAACAGAACGCAATTCAATCAAATCAACAAAACACAGTTTCACTTTTTATTTTTAAATAATGATATTTAAAAACTTGCATCAAAATTTCAAAACTTTAGTTTTGACTCAAATCACAATAAAACATCGACCAATAGTTGTAACATATGTTCCATCCAAGTTATGTTTTATATTATGTCCATAAACCCCAAGCTCTGATACCAACTGTGACGCCCCACCTCTATGCTCATAATAACAAAGAGTATTAAAGTAAATACTGTCTATTATTACGAAGAATAAGGCTGGATAGGAGCGACCATCCGTAATTGGCCTTACACTAATATTGGTTATCTCGATAGGAGTGGTACATACTTTTTTTTTATTTTTCTTCTATTATTTATTTACTCCCATCGACACACCCAATACTAGTATAAAACGAACTACGACGGTTCATAATAGTTTAGGACATTAGATATAACAGTAACACAGATAATATAAATGCGGAACACAGATAAAAACAAAAGTCTCATATATATATATAACTGATGTCAGTTAATACATAGTTGACACAATACATATGATACAACTACAACTGTCGACTCTAGAAGTTATATATATACAAGTACATTATCGACTAATATACATGAATACATATCGTTCTATACAATGACACGACTACTACAAAATGACATTGACAACTTCAGAAGATGTGAAAAGTCTTCATATCCTGAACAACAACTCAAAGAAGAAAATCTACAACCTGAAATAACTCGGGTCTGACCCGAGTATTACATTCAAAAGAAAATAATACACGGGTCAGTCTAATTCAAACTCAGTTATTAGTGCATAGAAGCAAACACTGCAAAAGATAATCACTACAACAATATTTTGGAGGCAGAACAAAATAGCCCAAGCAGTACACAAAGGCGAAAAGATGGCCAGAAACAGTACAGTGAACCCAAACAAAGCTCAAGTAATGAAGGAAAACAAACCAAGCAATGACTGCAACACTACAGGCAAACTCACTTCATAGTAGTATGGAAGAAGTGTACAACTACAACAGGCTATAATGAAGCAACTCAATAACTCAAGCACAGTACAAATGCCAACATAAAAACTCAAACCTCAATGCAACCTCATACTAGATGCAGACTACTCAACTGTTCGAAATATCATGTACACAAAACATAGTCAGAATCGAACATGCATCATGTGGCAATGCATCCCGAAACCAAGAACAACAACTACAACTCAAAATCAAACAAGGCCGGAGACTAAGCTCATAGGGGCCAGTAAGTCTAACTAAATCCAGAGAGCGAAAGGAACATGTAATATAACAGTGAAGTCCAACAGCAAGTGCACGTCAATAATGCAAACAAAACAATACCTCAGAGCAGCTTCCAAATGACAGTGAGTTTCAAAACTGACCAAAGACAAATTTCAAAGCAATGCCCAAGTTTATATGCAAATAATAGTGCAGTTATATACAATAGCCTAGGACCAGAGCCATGCAAGAGAGACCATACAACTAAGACTTTACAGTGCACTAAGTAAGTGGCGATAGCATGAAGCTCTAACCAAATAATTATTGGATATGTACGCAAGGGTGTACAAAACCAATTGTACATGGCAAAATGAATCAAAGGTGAACAAAGAAATGGCACAGGCATGTGCAGGTCTGAAACTACAAGGACAATGATAACATTTTCATGCAATATTAGTTGAATGTGAGCAATGTGCCCGGCAACAACTTCAAGTGGACTAAGGCAAAATGGATAATACATCAAGACCAATTGAAATTGCAATATGGACCTGTCAGTATACAAGTAATACTGTCTCAAGGTAAATAGGCAGTGCCACTAAAACAGGCATAGCTACAATTTATAAAATGACACAAGGATGAACAGTCGACAAGTATAAACTGCACCTAAGACAGCAACTACGAATGCTCTAATGGAGTTAAAATGATGCCGTGACCAAAAGTAATAACAATCATATATATATATATATATACATACATGAATGCATATATATATACATACATTGGTGTGTTTGTAAAGGTTCATTTTGGACAGAATCAACAGAGTTTCCAATTCGAAGTCAAGTGAAAAACATCAAGTGCACAGCACTGTCAAATGAAGACTCAAATTACAATTTTCACTGCCTCAACAGTCAGAGTGTCATCGACAAAGTGAAACTACACGTATACATGAGACAATACAAATTTCAGCTACAAAATGTCAAGGCATATCCGAGCGTGATGGCACACTCGAACGAAGAAACTACTGTTAACAGCTGTGCAAACCAAAAAAGAAAACCAACATCAGTGAAAATGCCTCAAACAAAATCACAGCATAACTTGGACTCAAAAACTCAATATCTAACACAATCGAAGTCGAAGTTGAACAAGTCATAAAACGACATCGTGTGACCAGCAAAGCCAAAATCGAAGCAGCATGTAATTCAAGTGGAAGACTGCAGCACTTGGCCGAAACAAGCCAAATCATCACAGCAAACAAAAGCAAAATCACGAGCCCAAGCCCAAAATCATCAGCAATACTGGATAAACAAAAATCGAACCATGTCAAAAAGCCAACACGAAACAAAATCGAACTACCTCAGTACGAAACGAGGAAAGAATTAGATGTGAGTGAGGGGGTCACTCACCATTTTTGACGACAAGCTGAACGCGACCTATCCCTCGCTTGCACCAGTCGGATTCACGGTACGAAGAATCGAACGAAGCCCTAATTCAGAGCAACAAACTTCCATCAATCGACAGAGACGAAGCCGAAGTCCAATTCGCAAGAGCTACAAAGAATCGACTTCGCCAGAGACCCAAAACCCTAATTCCAAAGCTTCAAACTTGCCGGAGCAAGTGATAAAGAGGAACGGACAACCGCAAGACAAGAACGACCAGCAATCGATCGAAGAGCCGAAGCCCTAATTCTTTTGGTGGCGAACGAAAAATGAATGAGGCCGCCACCATTATCTCGTATACTTAGTTAGGGTTTTGAAAATGACTAATGGGTAAAAGGAACCGGTTGTTTCTCAATACTATCTCGGCAAAATAAGGAGATATGGGCCATATTAAATTTCTAATAGCCCATCAAAAATCAACAAATTATAAAAGAGATTTAACTCTATAAATTCCACTTGCAATCTTAAATAACCGTTTTATCAAAGGATTCCAATCGATCAGAAACTCAATCGAGCAATTACTAACATTCTAATCGTTTAAGGACAATATTAAATTCTCACAAAAGCTCGGGTTGTTACACTAAAGCTTTATAGAGTTATGAATTTCTTTTGTATTTCTTCCTCCTCCTTCATACCATAGAAGACTATTCTTCTTCTCGTTCATCTCAAGCTCTGTTTTAATTGCAGCAGATAATTGGCTAGTCAGACTTTGCTCATTGTCACAAATAACTTGATTAGTTGGATTAGACTGCATAAGGAGTTCTTGAGTGTGAAGCTTTTCTCTTAACGTATTAGAAAGTAAGTTGCCCTTCCCATATTTTTTCCTAAACTAGTCTTTTAATTTGAGTTTTGTAAGTTTCAATTCCCTTTAAAGAATAACTATGGGATTGCCAAACACCAAAGAGTTCCAAACTTGTTTTACAAGAGGTAAAAATTCAGAATCATTAGTCCGTGAGTTAAAAAATTAAAACTAGAAGGGCCCTTGTTTATTGTCGTGCCCCAAACTAAGATAATGGGGAAGTGATCTGATAAGTTTGAGGTTTGAAAGTTATAGATAAGATTAGGCCAAGTGGATAAGCAAGAGAGTTAAAGTATGCTCTATCTATCTTGCAGAAGATCCTATTACAAGACCTATTACAGTTGTTCCAAGTCAAAAGAGAACCAGTTTTGGGGATTTAAAGGAGATTAGATTGGTTGATGGCTTGATTAAGAAGAGTAATGTTCGAGAGCATCAATGGATTACTTCTAATTTTTTCCATAGGAAAATTTCATGCTTTTAAAATCACCAAGGCATAAACATGGCAATATGGAAGATTGAAGCGTAGGAAGGAAATTAAACAGGATTTTTCTAGCAATTTTAGAGTTGTCAGCGTATAAGAATGTGGTGCTGAAGAAAAGATTAGTAGGGAGAAATGTGATATTGCAACGATTGTATTATCTATAAGTGGTGTACTTTGTAATATGAAATATTTGAGGATTCCAACAATTAGAAGATGACCATGTGGAGCATGATTTAAATTATGGATAATGGACCAAGTTGGATTAGTTCTGTTGGCAGCTCGCATCGAGATATTTTCATTAAGCTTAATTTTACATATAGCGAAAAGTTGATGATTATTATCTTTGATAAGATGCTTGATTTCATGGATTTTAGAGTCATCATGTGCTCCTCTCATATTCCAAAATCCAATGATGTTCATCATGGAAAACTTTTCTATTTGTTGGCATTTTGCCTAGCAACCTAGAATTCGAGTGAGTTGCATTAGCACTGTCTGAGGATACTTTAGGATGAATTTCTTCATTCGAGAATTCAGTTCCATCATTTAGATGATCAGAAGGTGCTTGTTTATTATTGGCATTACGCTTATTCCCCCTCTTCTTCTTATTAGAGGAGTTTGAAACGCCAATGAAGGGGGACTGAAGGGATAAAAAGCTTGGAAAGATGACATATCATGGGGGAAGATTGTTACGGAGTCAGGAGGTTTAAGGTGAGAATATGGGCTGAGAGTGGAGGCATCAGAAACATTTACCAGAGGAACTTGAATGTCAGCCAGGTGCTCACATGATAAAATTTCTTGTGATGAGGAACTGGTATTATGATCATCTTGCATTTGGGTATTATATATATATATAAACATATTATTTCAATATACTATAAATATTTTAGTGGTCGAATTCAATTTTAAAAAATCATTATTTACTTTATTTTCATTATACTTAGCATGTGTGTTGTTAAGTATTATGTGTAGATATTATATATCACACTTAGTCACACTACTGACTATAGGGCAACACGGTTAATTTTCACCATGAATCCCTAGGTTTACACATACATACATACATATATACACACACACACATACACATACATATACATATTGTTTTGATATTTATATTATGAATATGGATACCATGACATATTAAATAAATTAATAAATTAAATTATAAACACATTTATTTAAAAATTAATAACAAATAAATATTTTCATCGATAAAATTAAATTAAAATATTGAAACTTCTTTTATTAATCAAAATACTGAATTTGATTTAGTATAAGCAAATATTTATTTACATAAACAAAAACAAAGATCTTGTGAAAATTAATATAAGGAATTTTAATTTCCCCTTTTAACTTCGCTACCAGTGCACTTGATTCACCAATGGTATCAGAGGCAGCATTATGCATGTGTAAATAATTAACCAACACCAAGGGTGATGCCATAGAAAAATGTCAAAGTAGATGGGCGTCTAGGTGCTTGTTGTAGGTGTTTTCACCCAGAGCATGGTGAATATGGAAAGTCATAGAGGAGTACAGAAATGGCTAGAATGTTTGTAATTGAGGCGTTACTGCTTAACCAAGAGGTTAGGATGAGAAGGCAAGAAGAACAAAAGACAACACGAGAAAAAACATAAGAAGAAGATAATTTTTTAAAAGATTGAGGATTGGTTCGGTAGTGCACCAAACAGAATTTCTTATCTATTTTTCTTACCAAACAGAATTTCTTGTTCGATGGTCTGCTACCGAACAAAAGTTTATGTTCGGTTGTCCTTTACCGTACCATGGTGCATGGTACCATATATGTTGTATCGAACATGATATATCAGAAACCATCTATCTTGGTGGGACTACCGACCTAGCCTCTATATACCTTCACTCCTATAAATAACCCAACGTTTGAACAATAATGGTGGAAGAGTGAGAGAGCTAGGAATACCTGACCAAGACCTATTGAAATGACTTTCTTAGAGTCTTATTCTACTTTTATTTGAACAAAATGTCATTATATTTTGTGTTCCAATCATTGTGCCAAGGATCTATAAGAAAAGTAATAAGAATGGACAGTGAATGCAGGCATATTCTAGCCGGACCATAATAAATTTTGGTGTTCTTTACTTTACTGCAATTTCTTATCCGCTCCTATTATCCATGATCTACTATATGCAAAACATCTAAAATACAAATATAACAACTATGTTTTACACCCTGTATTCACAATTCTACTATAAAAAAACTTGGAAGTGTTTAACAAATTTTTGATCAAATATTTTTGGCGCTTTCATTGAGAGCCTTTACAACATCCCTTCGAAAAAACTAGAGTTGGTGCTAATAGTAGGAATGCAAAGAACACGAGCGCACCCAACTAGACTACCACGAATGATAATGATCATTCAGCAAGCACTCCCGTACTGGAAGATATAATTACCAAAGGTGACCAGGATAGAGCTATGATGAAGTGAACGTTTCATTGCCCAACATCAAGTAATGGTGGACCAACTCATGACAAGCTTGTGGCAGACTCGAACTGCTAGTCACAATAATATAGCGCAAGGATGATCTCATTCTAGGGGATCCAGTAGGTGATGGAAGTCCCTCTTTGATGGAAATTTTGATCGGGAAAGACAAAGAGCGAATGCTGGGGAGATGGAACAAGAACGGTTTCATATCAAAGCAGAGCCCGAGGAGCGGTTCGATGCTGAACCAAATAGGGATGGTACCGAACCATGGGCAGTTGTGGCTAATGCTTCTTGTTCCATCAGAATTCTCTTGCCCTTATTGAAGTACTTGTCAATAGAGGGTGAGGTGATTGTCGAGATAGGTCTAGGAGCCATGATCGTGGCCGAAGCCAAAGATTAAGTGGTCATGGAGAGGATGAAATAATTCCTTCCCTCGAAGGGGAAGATGGTATAATTTCCAACAATCACCTAAGCTAGAGGATAGGATATCACTAATCGATAGAGAATGTGTTTGTCGTGAGCAGATAAAGCAAGGTATAAGGGTGTAACATCCCTAATTATAATGACATTATTCAGGATATTTAATTAGATAAATTAAATAGAATAATGAAAATATTAAGTGATAAGGGGATTGAGATTTGAATAAATTTATATGGTTGTGCTTGTTCATAAGAATGAGTTTAAAAGAATGGTTTATAGACTGATTAAATTATGTAAGGGTATAATGGGATTTGACTACACCTAACCTTACCTTTATATATATATATATATATATATATATTTACCCTTAAGTCATTCACACTCATATTCATTTTCTTACAAAAGAAAAACGTAAGCAAAAGATGAGAAAGGCCGGCTATTAATTGGAAGAATAGAAGTGGAAATTCAAAAGAAAAAAGTTAAAGAATTAAAAAGGAGGAATCAAATTCATCTCAATCCACTTTCTTTATCAAAAATTAAGGTGAATAATAACTGCTATCTATAATTGTTGAATATATGTTTCAGATTTAAGTTGAATTCATATATATAATGTTTGATGATGATATGCTTGAATTATGGTTTGTTTAAATTAAACCAGATTGTTTAAATGATGGTTCACACGGTTTTAAACCACAACCGTGTGATATTGATGTTTAAATGCCATTTAAAAAAATTTATGTTATGCAAAACGTGATTTTAGAGTTAGGTTTTAAGTTTGATAATTTTCCAAGCTATGGAAAGATTATTATGAATTTTTGAATGAAGATATAACACATTGGGTTGATAATTTAATTCAAAAAATATATTGAGAATTTAAGTCTGAAATTTTGATATGTTCAAAGTAAATTTCTATGATTTTTGGGGATTTTTCTTAAGTGATTTGATATACAAAATAAATTCTTTTGAGAATAGGATCAAAACGATTTACATGTAAATTAAAAGGAAGGTTTTATCTGCAAAAGTTTAGGTTTGTTACTTATCCAAAATAAAAAAGAGGTTAGTTTTGAAGAGCATGGGAAAAGTTAAGGCAACCAATAAGAAATTTACACGTAGGCAGGTTAGTTTATTTAAGTTGCTTAAGTTAGTATTTAGCCCAGAAAAACAGGTTTTGCCTCTATTCAGAGTACCTTTCGCCTTCGACTTTGTCGAAACCCAATTAAGCTAAATTCATTATACATGGTATCATCTATGTGATACGTAGTGGATTGGAGAAAGGCGAATGGTATGGTTTCAAAAGCATTGCTTCTGATGGGGTCGTTACCTCAGTTTGTTTTAAAAAGATAAGCGCCTGCCTTTGTTTTACTAAGCTTTCGACTTATTCGATACGTATGTTTTCGAAAGGAGTTTTATAATGGCTTTTGTAGGCGTTGTCATGTTTGTTTTAAAGGAAAAAAAAGGTTTAGCAAGAGTTCTTTTAATTATAAATCAATGCTTTCGAAAGAAGTGGTTCCGGCCCAGTCGAAGCCCTACCTCCGATTCTTTTGCCTTTCGAGTGTATTGAAGTCATCAATGCTATCGAAAGGTATTGTTTGTTTCAAAGCCATATTAAGCCTCTTTTTAAATGCTTTCGAAAGTGGGTTTCGAAGGCAGTGATTTCGAAAGGGTTTCGAAGCTATCCTTCAATATTTTAAATGTATGCTTTTGACTCTATCGAAAGGGATGGTTTCGACATCATGATAAATTCCACAATATTTTTATATGATAAAGAATGGTTTCAAAAGAGATACTTTAGTTTATATATTTTCTTGGACCCAAATGATATTTTTAAAGGTAAGCCCAATGATGTCGAAAGGGGGACTTTCAATGCTTTAGGAAGAGATACTTCCAATGGTTTCAAAGCTATGCTTCTAATAATTAATAAGTAACACTTTATTATATTCGAAAGGTTTCGAAAGAAAGATTTTAAAGTATTTTTAAAGGCAGAAGCCTAATGTTTTAAAAAGAGATATATGCTTTCGAAGGAGGCTATCCAGAAAGGTCGAAAGCAAGGTTTCGAAGATTTCGAACGTATAGTTTTCAAAACAAATAACGCAATCTAATTTGAAAGAAAAACCATGGCATATTAACAAACAAAGTATTTTGAAATGGAATTTATGAAGAAGCCTTAATGGGTTAAAAGAATTAACCAAGTTATATTGTTTGCTTCTCCATATATGTATATATTCACTTTAGAATGAATCCAAAACTGTGCTTTGGAAAAGGTAGAATAACCAGTTAGATTGACCTACTAGTGAATATAAATAAAAGATATTGGAAGGGGCCAATAGGTTAATAGTAAGCCCATGAAAACTGTGTAGGGAAAATGAAATGATATTGGCAAGGGCCAATAGCTTCATAGTTAGCCCATGAAAACTATGTAAAATTGAAGATGTCAGTTAGACAGGTTTATAGTAAGCCTATGAAAACTATGTAAAATTGAAGATGTCGGTTAGACAAGTTTATAGTAAGCCTATGAAAACTATGTAAAATTGAAGATGTCGGTTAGACAAGTTTATAGTAAGCCTATGAAATCTATATTCGGATAAGAAAATGCAATATTGACAGATAGTCAATAGGTTCCTTGTTAGCCCATGAAAAAAAGGGAAAAAGAAAGATATTGACAGTTAGTCAATAGGTTCCTAGTCAGCCCATAAAAACTAGTATAAAATAAATGATATTGGAGTTACAAATAGGGTCATAGTGATCCCATGAAAACTATATAATTGGACAAGGAGTCCTTAAATGTTTAAGCGATTATTAGTAAGCCCATGAAAACTATTAGGTTAATAGTAATCCTAGAAACTATAATTATGACAGATAATCAAAATGAATAGGGATGGGTAATCCAAAATTGATTCAATTGTTTTACATATCATCACATAATAGTGTTTTGAATTGAATTAACCATTGTGGATGCACGGGCACAGAAAATGGTTTATAAAGGTTTTTAAGATATTAGTGAGGGGAAACCCATTCCGCTAAGCGGCATGGTCTCACTAGGTATCTAAATGATTTGAGATGGTAGATTATTATACATACCAGGCTTTATGTACGACTCGAAGTTCATGTTTCCCCCTTAAACTCTCCAGTACTCAATTGATTTTGAGTAGCTTGAGATTTGAGGTTTTCAGGTACCTCCTAAGATGAATAATCTTTCGGAGTCGTGCAAGAGGCATGTAGTTATTTGATTTCTTTCTCCTGTGATCCCCCTGTGTTGTTTTGTTAAGTCAAAGTTGTTTATTTCCTATTATACACTCTGATAACCATGGGGGCATCTTCATATGTCGCTCTTGGGGTATATTGTAATAATTATATTTTCCTAAACGTGGTTAACGTTGTGGTATTATGTAAAGAATGTTGAAATGGTTTTTTTGAATGGAATATGAAAGTTGTTTTGAAATTTTAAACTTTTTCCATATCCATATGTTTCTGGTATATCAATTTATATAATATTACCGTATTTGGTTGTCGAGGATTAATAACTATGGATGACTGCATCATCCGTAGCCGTCATTTTTGGACCTCCAAGTGGGGGATGTTACAAGTTGGTATCAGAGCACAGGTTTATGAAAATTTAAGTAATTAAAACCTAAAAGATTTTCAAAACATAATCCAATGAATCAAAAATTTGATCGGGGTTTGGGTTAACGTGATTGTAACATACTTTTATTTGATATATATAGGTATATATATATATATATATATAAATATATAAGTACGTGATTCCCCTTTCTCTTATACCGTTCTTCTATATCTTACTAAGGCTCGTATATAGATTTACGAGAAAGAAGATATGGAAGCAGGAAACGAAAGAGGAAATCTAGGTGGAGGAAGCACCACAACTGATGAACATGCTCGACCTAACACCCAGAGGAACCAAGGTCAACAGGCTAACGCTAATCAAAATGCGGAAGCCAATGTGAGTGCTGGGAATCCGCCAGTAGATGCGGGGATGATGTAACAATTCCTTGATAATTTGATGCAAGCAGGAGCTGCTTGAGTGGCTGGAAATATTAGAGGAGCAAATCCCGTGGTTCCCGTTGGGAATAATTATGCCAAGCTTAACCGAGACTACACTAGTTTGGGTGGAAAGCCGTTTATGGGAACGGAAGATGCTATATAAGTGGAGAATTGGTTGTTACACCATGAAAGGATTTTCTCTGATTTGGGTGTAGAAGATGAGCAGAAGAGAAGGTTGGCCTCTTGGCAGTTGCAAGGGTCAGCACTTCATTGGTGGAATGGTGTGACTGCCGGAGTTCCAAAGGAAGAGTTGACTTGGGCTGATTTTCAAAGGAGATTCGAACATAGGTTTTTTTCTGAAGTTTCCAAGTCTGCATTGATGAGAAAATTTAAGGATTTAGTTCAGGGAGACATGTTAGTTATCGAGTATGCAAATAGATTTGATGAGCTATCTTGATATGGATACACTATTATAGACACTGACATTAGAAAGAATGAAAGGTTCATTCGAGGACTGAGGCCCAAGCTTGGTGGGGCGACCCTGACTCATATCCGTGATCCCTGTAATGTGGTGGTGGAGATGGCCATTCACCATGAAGAGATGCTTGATATTTGTGCTAGAGAGAAACCAGTTGAATTCCAAGGTCCTCAGGGTAAGAAGAGGAAGTTCTTCAAAAAGAAAGGAGCCCACAAAGGAGATTCAACCAAGAAGTCAAAACTGGTTTAGTTTGTTACAAATGTGACAAGAAGGGTCATTTTGCGAACGAGTGTCGGTCAGGCAAGGGGCAAAAGAAGGCTGCAGATAAGAAGCACATCAAGTGCTACAATTGCGATCAAGTTGGGCATTACAAGAACCAATGTCCAGAGCCAGTTAGGGAAGAAAAAGGAAAGGTTTTTGCTATTGGACCACCGTCTTCTTCCAGACCAACTGTAGTAGATAAGGGAAAGACTGTGCTGGAAGGTACATTTTTGATTCAAAGTATTCCAGTTAGGATACTATTTGATACCGATGCATCACATTCAATTATATCCTAGAATTTGGTTAATAGGTTATGCTTAGAATCCACTTAGCCTCTCTCTTCCTTAAGGACTGCGAATCCAATTGGAGGGTATGCAACTCTAGGGATAAGATGTGACCAGTTAGAACTTGATTTGTTAGGCCATATGTTTGCATGCAGTCTATATGTTTATGATTTCGTAGATTTCGAGATCATTTTGGGTATGGATTGGTTGGGTAGATGAGAGGCTAGGATTTTTGCCTGGATGGGGAAATATCATTAAGGCATCCAAATATTCAGAACCGAATCTTCTTCTCATTAGAGAATCATGACCGAAGTGTTTGTGTTGTGTTAAGTGCCTTGGAAGCAACATAGGAGCTAAGTCAGGTTCAAGTTGCAAGAGAGTTTGCAGATGTATTTTAGCCGATCACGAGATTACCATCAAAACGAACTATTGAGTTTCGAATAAATCTTGTGCTAGGAGCTGAACCTGTCAGTAGACCACCTAACAGGATGACACCAATTGAGATGAAAGAATTGAAGGTGCAGCTAATGGATCTAGAAGGAAGGAATTTTATTAGACCAAGCAGTTCGCCTTAGGGAGCGGCCAGAATTTTCATGAAGAAGCCAAGTGGGTCGTTGAGGATGTGCATCGACTATCGCAAGCTGAACGAAAGGACGATCAAGAATAGGTATCCATTGTCGTGGATTGACTATCTGTTTGATCAGTTGAGTGGAGCCAAAGTGTTTTCCCAATTGGATTGGGCGACGGGGTTCCATCAGTTAAGAGTGGCAGAGGACAATATTCTTTTGATAGCATTTCGGACTAGGTATGGTTCGTATGAGTGGTTAGTGATGCTATTCGGATTGAAGAATGCACCTGCTTTCTTCGTGGACTTGATGAACCGGGTTTTTCGAGAACACTTGGATGTGTTCGTTTTGGTATTCATAGATGACATTTTGGTGTACTCGAAAGATGATAGAGAGCATAAGGATCATCTGAGAGTAGTGCTTGAGACGCTAAGGCAGCATCAGCTAAAGGCGAAGTTTTCTAAATGTCATTTTTGAAAGAAGGAGGTTAAATTTCTTGGTCATGTAGTTTCAAAGGAAGGTTTGGCAATAGATCCAGTTAAGATCGAAGCTGTTAATAATTTGAGGAGACCAGAGACAGTAACCGAGATTAGAAGTTTTCTCGGACTTGCTAGCTATCACTGGAGATTTATCAAAGACTTTTCACGGATAGCAGCACCTTTGACTAATTTGACCAGGAAGGATGTGAAGTTCATTTGGTCCGACAAATGTGAGGAAGGGTCCTTTAAGTTAAAACATTTGTTGACCAGCGCGCCAGTGTTAGTTGTTCCAGATGGAAACCAAGGGTTGGTGGTGTACACTGATGCATGTGCAAACGGGATTAGGAGCTGTGTTGATGCAGAATGGTAAAGTTATTGCCTACGCTTCTTGACAGCTTAGACCGCACGAGGTGAGGTATCCTACTCATGATTTTGAGTTGGCTGCGGTGGTCTTCACATTGAAGATTTGGAGACATTATCTTTTAAGGGAGAGATTTGAGCTATGCACTGATCATAAGTCCTTAAGATATTTATCTCTCAGAAAGAGTTGAATATGCAACGGTAGAGGTGGCTGGAGTTTTTGGTTGCTTACGATTTTGGTATAGAATATACTCTTGGGAAAGGAAATAACGTAGCGGACACCCTTAGCAGGAAACATCAGAATATGGTGTTAGTTATGTTGGCAGAATGGAAGGATATATAAGTTTTGGCTACGTGTAGTATAAAGTCGAGATCGACTTCTGATTCTAGTCAGAGTATTGGTATGTTAGCCTGTTTAGAGGTTCGACCACTGTTGATCGAGAGGATAGCTTCTAAACAGAAAGAGGATCCAGAGTTAGCCGAGAAAATTAGAAGACTCAAGGTGGGATCCAAGATCGATGATCTTAAAGATTTTGGCATCGACCAGAGAGGATGGTTGAGGAAGAAGAGACGATTATGTGTTACGAATGTAGAGAACTTGAGAAGAGAAGTTCTAGATGAGTGTCGTCGTTCCAAGTTTATGATTCATCCTGGGAGAACCAAGATGTATCAAGATATGAAGAGAAGCTTCTATTGGGAAGGCATGAAGAGGGATGTTGGCTTGTGGGCTAGACAATGTGCTAACTATCAACAAGTGAAAGCCGAACACCAGAAGCCGAGCAGGTTGCTTCAGCCTTTAAAGATTCCAGTTTGGAAGTGGGATTCTATATCGATGGATTTTATAGACGAGTTGCCAAGGTCGAACAGGGGAAATGAAAGCATATGGGTCATAGTGGACATATTGACCAAGAGCGCCCATTTCATTCCAGTCAAGTCAACCAGGACGACACCTATTTTAACGTAGTTGTTCATGAAGAACATAGTTAGACTTCATGGAATTCCTAGTGGCCTAGTCAGCGATAGAGATGCATTATTCACTAGCGAGTTTTGGAGAAGTCTACAAAGAGTATTAGGTACCAAGCTCATGATGAGAACAGCATATCTTCCACAGACAGATGGGTAGACCGAGAGAGTCAATAAGATACTCGAAGATTTGTTGAGAGCTTGTGTACTAGACTTTGGTGGATCTTGAGAAGATCACCTGCATTTGATTGAGTTTTTCTGTAATAATAGTTTTCAGACAAGTATAAGAATGGCGCCTTTTGAAGCTTTGTATGGAAGGCCATGCAAATCGCCAGCAAGTTGGTTAGAGACTGGAGGCAGATTAGTCTTAGGTCCAGATATGATTAGAGAGGCATCAGAGAAGATTGAGTTGATCCGAGATCGGATGAAGGAAGCTCAGTCCAGACAGAAGAGTTATGCAAATAAAAGGCGTAAAGACCTAGAGTTCTCAGTTAGAGACAGGGTTTTTATTAAGGTGTCACCGATGAAGGGATTGATACGATTCAGAAAGTCAAGGAAGTTTGCACCGAAATATGTCGGTCCATTCCAGATTATAGAAAGGATTGGAAAGCTCGCGTACAGAGTAGAATTGCCGAGCAATATGGCAGGTGTCCATAATGTATTTCATGTGTCTCATCTTCGCAAGTATGTGGATGATCCAGAGACTACTATTCCTCCAACAGGGTTGGATGAGTTAGTAGTAGAGCCTAATTTGACAATTGTTAGACAACCGGTTCGGGTTGTGGCGAGAGATGAGAAAAGATTGAGGTCCAAGACAGTCAAGTTAGTGAAAGTTCAGTGGAGCGACAACGGGAAGGACTGTACTTGGGAGATAGAAGACAAGATCGAGATACTTATCCCGGTCTGTTTTAAATGGTATGTCTATATTAGATTTATATAGATGATCGCTAGTCAGATAGACTAGTATGGTTGTAAGGAGTTGTAAAAGATGATTGCTATGATTAGTATTTAGTCCTTATTGAATTTCGAGGATGAAATTCTTAAGGAAGGGATCCTGTAACTCCCCTAATTTTAATGACATTTTTCAGGATATTTAATTAGATAAATTAAATAGAATAATGAAAATATTAAGTGATAAGGGGATTGAGATTTGAATAAATTTAGGTGGCCGTGCTTGTTAATAAGAATGAGTTTAAAAGAATGGTTTATAGACTAATTAAATTATGTAAGGCTATAATGGGACTTAACAACACCTAACCTTACCTTTATATATATATATATATATGTTTACCCTTAAGCCATTCACACTCATATTCATTTTCTCACAAAAAAAACGTAAGAAAAAGAAGAGAAAGGCTGGCCATTAATTGGAAGAATAAAAGAGGAAATTCAAAAGGAAAAAGTTAAAGAATTAAAAAGGGGAATCAAACTCATCTCAATCCACTTTCCTTATCAAAAATTAAGGTGAATAATAATTGCTATCTCTAATTGTTGAATATATGTTTCGGATTTTAGTTGAATTCATATATATAATGTTTGATGATGATATGCTTGAATTATGGTTTGTTTAAATTTAAAAAAGATCGTTTAAATGATGGTTCATACGGTTTTAAACCAAAACCGTATGATAGTGATGTTTAAATGTCATGGAAAAATTTTATGTTATGCAAAACATGATTTTAGAGTTGGGTTTTAATTTTGATAATTTTCCAAGCTACGGAAAGATTATTATAAATTTTTGAATGAAGATATAACATATTAGGTTGATAATTTAATTTAGAAAAATATATTGAGTATTTGGGTCTGAAATTTTGATATGTTAGATAACATGATCAAAGTAAATTTATGTGACTTTGGGGGATTTTTCTTAAGTGATTTGGTATACGAAATAAATTATTTTGAGAAGAGGATCAAAATGATTTACTTGTAAATTAAAAGGAAGGTTTTATCTACAAAAGTTTAAGTTTGATACTTATCCAAAATAAAAAGGCGGTTAATTTTGAAAAGCCTGGAAAGTTAAGGCAACCAGTAAGAAATTTACATGTAGGCAGGTTAGTTTATATAAGTTGCTTAAGTTAGTATTAACCTAGAAAACCAGGTTTCACCTCTATTCAGAGTACCTTTCGCCCCTTTCCTTTCGCCTTCGACTATGTCGAAACCTCATTAAGCTAAATTAAATACACAGGGTATCATCTAGGTGATACATAGTAGATTGGAGAAAGGCGAAAGGTATGGTGTCGAAAGCATAGCTTCCGATGGGGTCGTTACCTCAGTTTGTTTTAGAAAGATAAGCGTCTGCCTTTGTTTTACTAAGATTTCGACTTAGTCGATACGTATGTTTTTGAAAGGAGTTTTATATATCTTTCGAAGGGGTTGCCATGTTTGTTTTAAAAGAAAATTGGGTTTCGAAAGAGTTCCTTTAATTATAAATCAATGCTTTCGAAAGAAGTGGTTCCGACCTAGTCGAAGCCCTACTGCCGATTCTTTTGCCTTTCGAGTGTAATGTAGTCATCAATGCTGTCGAAAGATATTGTTTGTTATAAAGCCATATTAAGCCGCTTTCTAAATGATTTCGAAAGGTTTATGGGTTTCGAAGGCATTGGTTTAGAAAGGGGTTTCGAAGTTATCCTTCAATATTTTAAATGTATGCTTTCGACTCTGTCGAAAGGGATGGTTTCGACGTCATCATAAATTCCCCAATATTTTTATATGATAAAGAATGGTTTCGAAATAGATACTTTCGTTTATATATTTTCTTGGACCCAAAAGATATTTTTAATGGTAAACCCAATGATGTCGAAAAGGGCACTTCCAATGCTTTAGAAAGAGATACTTCCAATGGTTTCGAAGCTATGCTTCTAATAATTATTAAGTAACACTTTATTATATTCAAAGGTTTTGAAAGAAAGATTTTAAAGTGTTTGTAAAGGTAGAAGCCTAATGTTTTGAAAAGAGATATATGCTTTCGAAGGAGGCTGTCTAGAAAGGTCGAAAGCAAGGTTTCAAAGATTTCAAAAGTATCGTTTTCAAAACAAATAACCCAATCTAATTTGAAAGAAAAACCATGGCATATTAACAAACAAATTATTTTGAAATGGAATTTATGAAGAAGTCTTAATGGGTTAAAAGAATTAACCAAGTTATATTGTTTGCTTCTCCATTTATGTATATATTCACTTTATAATGAATCCAAAACTATGTTTTGGAAAAAGGTAGAATAACCAGTTTTGTTGACCTAATAGTGAATATAAATAAAAAGATACTAGCAGGGACCAATAGGTTAACAGTAAGCCTATGAAAACTGTGTAAGGAAAATGATATTAGCAAGGGCCAATAGGTTGATAGTTAGCCCATGAAAACTATGAAAAATTGAAGATGTCGATTAGACAGGTTTATAGTAAGCCTATGAAAACTATATCCGGATAAGAAAATGAAATATTGAAAGATAGTCAATAGGTTCCTAGTTAGCCCATGAAAACTAGGGAAAAAGAAAGATATTGACAGTTAGTCAATAGGTTCCTAGTCAGCCCATAAAAACTTGGATAAAAGAAATGATATCGGAGTTACCAATAGGTTCATAGTGATCCCATGAAAACTATATAATTGGACCGGGAGTCCTTAATGTTTAATCGGTTATTAGTCAGACCATGAAAACTATTAGGTTAATAAGAATCCTAGAAACTATAATTATGATAGATAATCAAAATGAATAGGGATGGGTAATCCAAAATTGGTTCAATTGTTTTACATATCATCACATAATTATTTTTTGAATTGAATTAACCATTGTGGATGCAGAGGCACAGAAAATGGTTTATAAAGGTTTTTAAGATACTAGTGAGGGGAAACCTATTTTGCTAAGCGGCATGGTCTCACTAGATATCTAAATGATTTGAGATGGTAGATTATTATTCATACCAGGCTTTATGTCTGACTTGAAGTTCATGTTTTCCCCTTAAACTCTCGGGTACTCAATTGATTTTTAGTAGATTGAGATTTGAGGTTTTAAGGTACCTCTTAAGACGAATAAGCTTCCAGAGTCATGCATGAGGCATGTAGTTATTTGAGTTCTTTCTCATGTGATCCTGCTGTGTTGTTTTGTTAAGGAAAAGTTGTTTATTTCCTATTATACGCTCTGATCACCAATGGGGCATCTTCATATGTCGCTCTTGGGGTATATTGTAATAATTATATTTTTATGAACGTGGTTAACGTTGTGGGATTATGTAAAGAATGTTGAAACGGTTTTTTTGAATGGAATGTGATAGTTGTTTTGAAATTTTAAACTTTTTCCATATCCATGTATTTCTGGTATATCAGTTTATATGATATTACCGTATTTGGTCGTCGAGGATTAATAACTATGGATGACTGCAGCATCCGTTATTTTTGGGCCTCCAAGTGGGGAGATGTTACAAAGGATTAGGGTTGGCAGTCTCTTCTTCCTAGAGATAGAGATAGGCAGGAACCCCAAAGCTTTTTAGGATGCTTATTATGGAGCTGTATATAGGACCGATTGACCTCATACTACCTTTACAATAGTATACCCAACATATGCCGATTTACGGAGCTAAAGAGAAGGTCTTATGCAAATGCTTTCCTCTATTCCTGGCAGACCTAGTCACTATATGGTTTTGTCATTTATCCTGGGGTCAATTCATTCTTGGGCAATGATAAAGGAGAAGTTTATTTGTCAGTTGCAGATGCATATTGTCGAACAAACAAAGGACCCGTATTCACTGTCTGTCACGAAGCAAAAAAAAGGCGAGTCGCTATGGCTATACTTGACTAGATTTAATACTGCAATGGTTGGGCTTTGTAACAACCCGTAAATTTCAAAGGTTTATTTACGTAATTAATTGAAATTTTGTGAAATTTTAAACAATAAAATTTGAAAATAAAAATTTAATATTTGAAATACGCCTTATTAAACATAGCAAACGGTAAATTTTCATCTGATAATACTGAAGTTTATTTTCTTGTGAAACTCTATTTCAATTTAAATCACTTAATAACAGTTGAATTTAAAAGTATTTCGAAACCTAAATATGTCAACATGAGAAAATTTATTTAGAACACTCTGAATCAGACTGCGAAATTCGTTTCGCGAAATTCGGACGTTTCTAGCTCTATTTGGATTTTTCCGTACAGAATAACAGCATTTTCGGTACCGATTATCGACTTTTGATCGGATGATCGTACCACTGATATCTGTATACCGTTTTGATCGTCTCATCGTGCTGATCTCCGCAGTATATTTATCTCTGTAATTCAGTGTCCGGTTCGTGGAGTAGTCCATGGAACGGGCAGTTGTATCGGTACCACTTTTGTGTTCTCTAACGTTTTGTCACCTTTCAATTTTCAACCGTTTGAAAACAAACATTCATTTTCATTTATTATTACATTAATTCTCGTGCTGCATCATTCCCATATGTTGAGATTTGATTGGTTTGCTTCCACATCTCTTATTCTTTCAATTCTATTGTTACTAAAGGACATTCCATATTTTACTCTCAGATTTCCCATTCTCTTCATTTGCCTGATCATCTTCATGCCTAATCCTCTCACCCATTATTCACTCCCTTTTTCTCAGATTTCCTGTTTGTCACTCCCCTTTTCAAAGTTGCGCCTACCTTGCGAACGAGCAAAATCCCACTGCCCCAAGCGCTAGCCTTCCACCTCCTTCTTTTCCTCGTGCCGAACAACAGCCTCAAACAACCGCTTCCTACCGTTACCCTCCTCAAAGCTTGCTTCCTCCACTTGAAAACCCCCAAGCACGCCTGCCACTTCCTTTATCCTCCGAGCCCCTGACCACCATCTTCTCGGTATCGGCACTTCTCCTGGCCGCCTGTTCCTTACTCACCGGCTAGCCGAGCTCGCTACCTCCTTTTCTTATTAGCACATAAGTAATAAACAAGTTATCATCATATATATATTCAATACTTTAAAACTTATATAAGTTATATTTTATAAAGTATTTTATTTATTCACTATGTTTAGATTTTTGAAGCCTTACAGTAGAGTATATATATAAAAGTGAAGTCGTTCACCTATACATTCAAGTAGATAGTTGCCTAAATAGTATTATATAATAGCTTTGAAGCATATATATGTAAAGTGTAAAGTTTGTATAGGATTTAGATAATATGTAGGTAGACATATGTTATACTCTGGGTTCCAATACATTTTGTTTTCAGGCTTATTTATATATATATAAATTCTAACTGAGTTGTAGGTGTTTAGGTGTAATATATATTATATAGGGTTTATGACTGTACGTTTATATATAAGAGTATATGTTACATTTTAATAAATATATATGTGTTTATATTTTATTATAACTTTACTCTTTGTTCGGTTTGAATGGGTCAGATTGATATTGCTTTAACCGTGTATATATATATATATATCTTATAGTTATATATGAAAACGTATATGGGTAATTGTTAGATGAGTGTATGCAAATGTATATCTGGGCATTTTATATATATTTAAAGGTCTGTTATATAAAAAGGTTTATATATAAGTTTGTACAAAATTTGTTATAAAATCTATATAGGTCATATACATAACCTGGTTGTTTGTATATATTAGATAAGAAAGTTATATAAGTTTATAACATGTTTACTTGTATATATAGGTTTACAAAAGTTTGTACAGGATCTGTTAAGTTAAATATATTATATAAAGTAAGTTATGTCGTTTAAATAGATATTTAGTTTAAAATGTAATGGGTATATGAGTCTGCATATATGTAACTTAGTACAGAAATTTTATATTGTCTGCATGTGTACAAATCAGTTGATTTCGATTCCCTTTTTTGGGTATATATAAACTTCGATTTTTAATATATGTATATGAGTTAAAAATTTATGAGTTAAAAATTTGTATGAGTTAAGATTTATAAAGACCTTGGAATATATATATTGATTTTGATATATGTATATTTGTTTAAATTCAATATTGATCCTTGGAAGAAAATTCTTGCATATAGATGATAAATATATGTGTTTGGTTTAAAAACAATGATTTTGAAATATATATATATATTTATTTAAATTGTGTTTGAAATTAGAATATGATATAGGTACAGTTATATATAGTTATATAAGTTCACTTATATCAATTTTCTTCATCGACCCAGTTTTAATTATAATTCATCTCCTCCAATTTATCAGCTTTGTTCGTCAAAATTCGTGCCAATCTAGCTTTGATTTGGAATTCATGCTTGGATTCGTAATTCATCTCATTATCGTTCGTCTCTAGCCTCGAAAGGTGAGCAATCACTCACGATTAATGTTCTTGTATTTATTAAATTTTATTTCAATTGAAATGACAATTGAAATATGCTGCTGTAGTTATTTAAATTGTTATATATATGCTAATTATCTGTAACTGTTCACCTGTGGGATATGACACCATATCCTATTGTTTATATTATACTGTTATTGATGATATATGCCTGTTATATTATCTGTTATCACTCTGCAAGTTCCCTGTAGTTTAGAATTCACTATGGGCTGAAATGATACATACCCGAACAGACTTTAGAATAGGAGAATTTTGTTATGGGTTGAAATGATAAACCCAAGCGATTTTCATTTGAATGGAATTTGGGATTACGGGTCGAAATGATATCTACCCGTATATATTTAAATTACGGATTGAAATGATAAATATCTGTATCACTTGACCATAGGATAAGGAAATTATATACAGACACCGTTGGTCCATATATAAATATTTTGAAAATAAATTATATGGTTTGGGAAAGAAATATATGGTTTTAATTAATGCTGATTCTTAAATTATGATATATAAATGGTAATGATATATATAGATTAATAATAATATTTAATTTAATTAAGATTGATCTAATACATATATTATGTTTAAGTATTTAAATTTATATTTCAAAATAGATTTTGGTAATAATTTGAATAAGTTAAGGTTGGGAAGATAATTTGAATTTAGTTGAAATTGTATTCAATAAAGAATTTATTTAATAAACCGATTTGAAACTTATTGAAATTGAGATTTAAGATATGATTTATAACTTGGTCTTGATTTAAGTAATTTAATGAATATTTCTCGTTCAAATAATATTTAAGGAAATATTTAGTCAAAATGTAATTTAAGGCTAGTTTAATGATATTGAATTTATTAAGTGAATATTCCCCGACTAAATAATAATGAAGTTAAATCAAGATCTATATGAAACTGTTAAATTTAACTTTGAAAATATTGAATAATAAAGCTTTGAAATATATTGGAATTTAAATGGTTTATTTTGTGATTCAGATCTGTATTTGAAGTCAATATAATTTGAATTTGTTATTTAGAAACTGAATTGAATTAAATTGGAAAATTTTAGATGGAACTAAATTGGAATTTGGAACTCGAGTTGATTTGAATCAATTTTTTTGAAATGGAGGAAATATATATATATAATTGAAATGGAAATGGTACTTTGAGTTTGAAGTATAAAATATTTTGAAAGGACCACGGTGTTGTAAGGACGGTTGGTTGTTGATAGTTATATTTCTACATTGTAGATAGCTCCACGGAGCCTTAGCAGATGGTTATCCCAAACTTCCTTTAAGTTACTTGTATTTCGGTTGATATTTCACTTGAGTTGGATTTATTGATATAAGAATGTTAATCCTGACTCGAGTGTTTTATGTTTTGCTTTACGCTCGGGTCAGACTGAGTGATACAGCATTTGAGACTCACCTTTGGAGTTTGAAGCTTCGTTTGGAGATCCAACTATTGATTCAGCTTTCAGCTTTTCCAGTTGATTTGTTCAGAGAGGTCAACTGTTCGTACTGAAGACTTAACTGTATTTGAGATATTCTGTTGTATTTTATTTCTAACTCTGATGTTTATAGTAGCTTCATGAACTACTATTTATCTATTCCGCTGCATTATTGTTATATTACTCTGTGTCTGTGATTTTGCGATTGATTTATTTACTGTATATGCTAAGTTTTGCCAAATATAAATTAACAATATGTTATTTTGAGCAATTCAAGTCCGGCATGTGTGGATGCGAATGGTTGAAAATACCAGGTCGTTACAGTTGGTATCAGAGCTTTGGCTCTAGGCAAAATTAGCATATATAGTAAATCTATTTTCAGAATCACTTTCGTTCGAGCTTGAATTACTTCCTTTTTGATTTGGTTTTCCTTTGGACTTTGGAACGTTCCCTGCGGTTCCAAAATCCATTATCTTCTCTCCCTATTCGTGTTTCTTGATTCTGGAGTATCCCATAACTCCACTTCGAATGATCTCTATAAAAATCGGCGATCCCGCCAATCTTTAAATGATTTGTAAAGGGGTGAAACTCCTTTACAACAGGCATTTACTCACCGAAGATTTCTATACCCTCGGTTTAGATGCTGCTATCTCTTGCTATGCTGAATTCCATTTCTGGCGATCGAATACCGATTTGCCTTGGAATTCCGCATCGATCATATACCTAAAGTCACGGTAGACCCAGTTAAGGTTGCCCGCGATTTATATAAGTGTCTCCATCTTCTATTTTGAAATTTAATTATCTCATCTTCGATCGAGCCTATCTTCGAATAAGAATTATATTTGATTAGGTTCCTCTAGTTTGAATCTCTATCTTTGTTTTGAAATCCGTCCTTAAAATCATCCTCTGAAAAAAAAAATCGGGTTTGTTTGTATTTTAGAAATTGTTTATATATTGAAATTATTATTTTGGTAAGTATGATTATATTCTATATATAAAAGTGAAAATGTTTTCGATAAGGATTATATACCTTTTAAAAACTAGAATTTGAAGTTTCGAAAGGATTTGAAATTTTGAAAATTTTATATAAAAATTTGATTTATATAAAAATGAATTATAACTAAAGGGTTTTGAATTTGAACTTTGAGGAATTGAACTCCGGTATTTTGAAAATTGGTTTTAAGATTTCAAAAATATATAATAATAAGACTTAAAAGTATTTTCCAAATAAGAAATGTTTCAAATGACTTCAAATGAGTTCCTATGATTTCGAAGAAATTTCAAAGGAGTTTTCAAGAAAATAGAAGTCCAGAACTCACTTATGTCGCTGGAGAATAATTTCGGTGATGAGTTCACGCATCATCGACATTGATTTTCGAGTTTCAAAGTGGGCGAGAGGCCACTTTAGTAGCTTTGCTATGCGAGTGATTTTGTGAAACCGATTTTGATTTCAAATTACGAAGTATGATTTGATATTCGAAGGATATAGGTATATATATTTGAAACGATTTGAAGTGAGCCCGGTGTTCAGTCCTCGAGTTTCGTATTTGACCCTATCTATTGAAATTGATTTACTAATTTGTTGCTGATTTCCAACTCTTGGATTGAGAATTTGATTTCTCCGACTATTTTGAATGTTCGAACACTTCCAAATCAAGGCTTAATTTTCAAAGCTAAGTAATTTAGAAAAGTATAAATTATTTGATAAAGTATATGAGTTTAGTTTGTATGTTTAAAATATGAAGTAATATGATTTAAATAAGTTTGAAACTGTTTTGTGAAGTAAATGAATGAGACTATGTTGAATTATACTAATATGAATTTTAGTTTTGAAATGTTTTGAATAAAATTTTGTTTTAAATAATTTGCAAAAGGTAAATTAGATCTTTTAAAATAAAAATAAATAGTTTAAAGATTTTAAAAGGGATGGTTTTAAAGTTAGTAATCATTTTTGGGTATAATTAATTTTGTGAAAAATATTTAGTTTCGAAAATAGATTGGAATTTAAAACCTAGTATTTATATGATGATTTTGGAAAGGAATTTGTTTGACGTAAATTATACGATTTGGAAGCTAGGATTATTTTCTAAGCCCATATTTTGGAAACTTTGAAACTGAAGATATTAAATTTGGAAGAAATAATTTGGTGAAATCATATATGATTTTGAAACTGAACTGATATTGAAAGGAATTGAAATTGAGAACCTTGTTTTACTAAATACTTGATTTGGGAGTTATCGAACTTATATAAAAAAATTGATTTGTATAAGTATGAAGTTGATTTGAAAACTATTGATTTGGAAAGGTACACAATTTGAAAAGCGAAATATTATATAATCGAAGTCTATATAAGTATGATTTGATATACAATTGATTTTGGAAAGTATTCGATTTGAAAATGAAATCTTATATATAATGGGCTTTATATAAGTATGATATTTGAAAGTAATTTGAAAGGTACTATATGATACATATTTTTGAAGTAAAGATATGGGAAGTGCCTTCTGCTTGATATCCGCTTTGTGGCCACATTATGGATTCATTCTATTGATATTATCCTCTTTGATTTTGGTTTTCCAAATGTGATACTCGAGTGTCCTACCATGGCGTAACCCATGGTCATTTTTTGGGTAGCGTAATCCGCAAGGCAGAGATTGCTTAAAGGGTACGGATGTTTCCTAGGGGATCCAGGCGTAACCATTATGTATCCGCGGTCTACAGTTTTGTTGTGGTGGCGTAATCCGCAAGGCAGAGATTGCTTAAAGGGTACGGATGTTTCCTGGAGGATCCAGGCGTAACCATTGTGTATCCTGTGGTCCACAGTTTTGGTTGTTATGGCGAAATTCGCAAGGCAATGATTGCTTAAAGGTACGGATGTTTCCTGGGGGATCCAGGCGTAACCATTGTGTATCTGCGATCCATGATTCGTTTGATTTGTTTGGGTTGTACTTTCCATATCGGTTTTGAAGGATTTTCAAGTATTTTCACTGGGTGTTGAAACAGGTCTACTAAGTACTTGAAGAATTCTAGCTTTGCGCCTGATCAACGCATGGCCAGAGTCAGCAAGAACGAGGATAAACTTGTTGAAACATCGAGTTATAAAAGTATTTTCGAAAGGAAAATTTGTTTCGATGTAAAAGTATTCTGTTATAAAGGTATTTTATTACAAAATTATTTTTCAACTAAGGAATTTGTATTAATATTTGAAATTGAAATTCTTATGGTTTGAATTAATTATTCATGCCCGATACCATTCTTTTGAATCTGCCTTATCTGCTCAACATTATTTATTCACCTATATTCTGTTTTCCGAATCTACCTTCTTTCCTTTTTGAATATATCCTTTTAAAATATTGTTTATTTATATACTACTTGGTTTAATTGTAAATCATTAGTGTTGTAAATATTTTAGAAGTTATTAATTAAATACAACATATTTAAAGAATGGATTATTGATTTATTAATAATGTTGAAAGGTATCTTGAGATAGATTAATAAATTTATGAATTATGGATTTAATGTTTTCAATAGCTTCTTTGTAAATATAAGCAATGATATAAATAATTGATTTCAAATAGTTTTTCATATAATTATAAAGGTGTGATTTAAACATATAAAGGGTATTTATAGAGGAAGCAAGAAACTTTACAAATGGGTTTTGAAAAGTTTTAAAGGATTTTGAATTGCAAATGAATTTTTCAAATGAATATTTCAAGTAAAACTTATATAGTTTTAAATTAATTGTTTATCCTTGTCTTTCAATCTATTTTTCCTTCTGGTTGTTTCTATTCTCCTACCTTCTTCCTTTTCGGGGACGAAAAGTTTTGAGTGGGGGAGAGTGTAACAACCCGTAAATTTCAAAGGTTTATTTACGTAATTAATTGAATTTTTTTGAAATTTTAAACAATAAAATTTGAAAATAAAAATTTAATATTTGAAATACGTCTTATTAAACATAGCAAATGGTAAATTTTCATCTGATAATATTGAAGTTTATTTTATTGTGAAACTCTATTTCAATTTAAATCAGTTAATAATAGTTGAATTTAAAAGTATTTCGAAACCTAAATATGTCAATATGAGAAAATTTATTTAGAACCCTCTGAATCAGACTACGAAATTCGTTTCGCGAAATTCGGACGTTTCTAGCTCTGTTTGGATTTTTCTGTACGGAATAGCAGCATTTTCGGTACCGATTATCGACTTTTGATCGGATGATCGTACCACTGATATCTGTATGCTGTTTTGATCATCTCGTCGTGCTGATCTCCGCAGTATATTTATCTCTGTAATTCGGTGTCCAGTTCGTGGCGTAGTCCACGGAACGGGCAGTTGTATTAGTACCACTTTTGTGTTCTCTAATGTTTTGTCACCTTTCAATTTTCAACCGTTTGAAAACAAACGTTCATTTTCATTTATTATTACATTAATTCTCGTGCTGCACCATTCCCATATGTTGAGATTTGATTGGTTTGCTTCCATATCTCTTATTCTTTCAATTCTACTATTACTAAAGGACATTCCATATTTTACTCTCAGATTTCCCATTCTCTTCATTTGCCTGCTCATCTTCATGCCTAATCCTCTCACCCATTCTTCACTCCCCTTTTATCAGATTTCCTGTTTATCACTCCCCTTTTCAAAGCCGCGCCTACCTTGCGAACAAGCAAAATCCCACTACCCCAAGCACCAGCCTTCCACCTCCTTCTTTTCCTCGCGCCGAACAACAGCCTCAAACAACAGCTTCCTGCCGTTACCCTCTTCAAAGCTTGCTTCCTTCACTTGAAAACCCACAAGCACGCCTGTCACTTCCTATGTCCTCTGAGCCCCTGACCACCATCTTCTCGGTATCGACACTTCTCATGGCCGCCTGTTCCGTACTCACCGGCTAGCCGAGCTCGCTACCTCCTTTTCTTATTAGCAGATAAGTAATAAACAAGTTAGCATCATATATATATTCAACAGTTTAAAACTTATATAAGTTAAATTTTATGTAAGTATTTTATTTATTCACTATGTTCAGATTTTTGAAGTCTTACAGTAGAGTATATATATAAAAGTGATATCGTTCACCAGTACATTCAAGTAGATAGTTGCCTAAATAGTTTTGTATAATAGCTTTGAAGCATATATATGTAAAGTGTAAAGTTTGTGTAGGATTTAGATAATATGTAGGTAGACATACGTTATACTCTGGGTTCCAATACATTTTGTTTTCAGGCTTATATATATATATAAATTCTAACTGAGTTGTAGGTGTTTAGGTGTTATATATATATATTATATAGGGTATATGGATGTACGTTTATATATAAGAGTATATGTTACATTTTAATAAATATATATATATATATATATACATATGTGTGTGTTTATATTTTATTATAACTTTACTCTTTGTTCGATTTGAATGGGTCAGATTGATATTGCTTTAACTGTGTGTATATATATATCTTATAGTTATATATGAAAACGTATATGGGTAATTGTTAGATGAGTGTATGCAAATGTGTATCTGGGCATTTTATATATATTTAAAGGTCTGTTATATAAAAAGGTTTATATATAAGTCTGTACAAAATTTGTTATAAAATCTATATAGGTCATATACATAACCTGGTTGTTTGTATATATCAGATAAGAAAGTTATATAAGGTTATAACCTGTTTACTTGTATATATGGGTTTACATAAGTTTGTACAGGATCTGTTGAGTTAAATATATTATATAAAGTAAGTTATGTTGTTTAAATAGATATTTAGTTTAAAATGTAATGGGTATATGAGTCTGCATATATGTAACTTAGTACAGAAATTTTATATTGTCTGCATGTGTACAAATCAGTTGATTTCGATTCCCTTTTTTTGGTATATATAAACTTTGATTTTAAATATATGTATATGAGTTAAAAATTTGTATGAGTTAAGATTTATAAAGACCTTGGAATATATATATATTGATTTTGATATATGTATATATGTTTAAATTCAATATTGATCCTTGGAAGAAAATTCTTGCATATAGATGATAAATATATGTGTTTGGTCTATAAACAATGATTTTGAAATATATATATATATATATATTTAAATTTAAATTGTGTTTGAAATTAGAATCTAATATAGGTACCGTTATATATAGTTATATAAGTTCACTTATATCAATTTTCTTCATCGACCCAGTTCTGATTTGAATTCGTCTCCTCCTATTTATCAGCTTTGTTCGTCGAAATTCGTGCCAATCTAGCTTTGATTTGGAATTCATGCTTGGATTCGTAATTCATCTCATTATCGTTCGTCTCTTGCCTCGAAAGGTGAGCAATCACTCACGATTAATGTTCTTATATTTATTAAATTTGATTTCAATTGAAACGACAATTGAAATATGCTGCTGTAGTTATTTAAATTGTTATATATATGCTAATTATCTGTAACTGTTCACCTGTGGGATATGACAGCATATCCTATTGTTTATATTATACTGTTATTGATAATATATGCCTGTTATATTATTATATTATTTGTTATCTCTCTGCAAGTTCCCTGTAGTTTAGAATTCACTATGGGTTGAAGTGATACATACCCGAACGGACTTTAGAATAGGAGAATTTCATTATGGGTTGAAATGATAAACCCAAGCGATTTTCATTTGAATGGAATTTGGGATTGCGGGTCGAAATGATATCTACCCATATATATTTAAATTATGGATTAAAATGATAAATATCCATATCACTTGACCATAGGATAAGGAAATTATATACAGACACCTTTGTTCCATACATAAATATTTTGAAAATAAATTATATGGTTTTGGAAAGAAATATATGGTTTTAATAAATGTTGATTCTTAAATTATTATATATAAATGGTAATGATATATATAGATTAATAATAATATTTAATTGAATTAAGATTGATCTAATACATATATTATGTTTAAGTATTTAAATTTATATTTCAAAATAGATTTTGGTAATAATTTGAATAAGTTAAGGTTGGGAAGATAATTTGAATTTAGTTGAAATTGTATTCAATAAAGAATTTATTTAATAAACCAATTTGAAACTTATTGAAATTGAGATTTAAGATATGATTTATAACTTGGTCTTGATTTAAGTAATTTAATGAATATGTCTCGTTTAAATAAAATTTAAGGAAATATTTAGTCAAAATGTAATTTAAGGCTAGTTTAATGATATTGAATTTATTAAGTGAATATTCCCCGACTAAATAATAATGAAGTTAAATCAAGGTCTATATGAAACTATTAAATTTAACTTTGAAAATATTGAATAATAAAGCTTTGAAATATATTGGAATTTAAATGGTTTATTTTGTGATTCAGATCTGTATTTGAAGTCAATATAATTTGAATTTGTTATTTAGAAACTGAATTGAATTAAATTGGAAAAATTTAGATGGAACTAAATTGGAATTTGGAACTCGAGTTGATTTGAATCAATTTTTTTGAAATGGAGGATATATATATATATATATAATTGAAATGGAAATTGTACTTTGGGTTTGAAGTATAAAATATTTTAAAAGGACCAGGTGTTGTAAGGACGGTTGGTTGTTGATAGTTTATATTTCTACATTGTAGATAGCTCCATGGATCCTTAGAGGATGGTTATCCCAAACTTCCTTTAAGTTACTTGTATTTCGGTTGATATTTCACTTGAGTTGGATTTATTGATATAAGAATGTTAATCCTGACTCGAGTGTTTTATGTTTTGCTTTACGCCCAGGTCAGACTGAGTGATACAGCATTTGAGACTCACCTTTGGAGTTTGAAGCTTCATTTAGAGATCCAACTATCGATTCAGCTTTCAGCTTTTCCAGTTGATTTGTTCAGAGAGGTCATCTGTTCGTACTGAAGACTTGACTGTATTTGAGATATTCTGTTGTATTTTATTTCTAACTCTGATGTTTATAGCAGCTTCATAGAACTACTATTTATCTATTCCGCTGCATTATTGTTATATTATTCTGTGTCTGTGATTCTGTGATTGATTTATTTACTGTATATGCTGAGTTTTGCCAAATATAAATTAACAATCTGTTATTTTGAGCAATTCAACTCCGGCATGTGCGGATGTGAATGGTTGAAAATACCGGGTCGTTACAGGCTTAGAATACAGATGAATGGTTAACCTTTATAGCCTTGTGCGGCGCAATGCATCCCAGAGTAAAGTTTGCTGGAAGAGTAACTAAGGTGAAACTAGCCACCTTGCTAAATTTCTTCAATGAGGTGGCAAAGTACATGAGGTTGGAAGATGTTGCATCAGAAAGTCCTTCTGGCTTGACACTAGTCATGGAGAAGAATCTAGTAGTGTAAATGTTATGTTAAAGGGAAATGGAAGTGAATTTGCCGGGCAAAAGGACAATAATCAAGGTGAATTGCTAGAAAGATGGTAGAAAGGAAAAGGTTTAAGCATGGACCTAGGTTCAATGCTTATATATACTTAATTATTATTGTCAAAAATATATACATCTGGCGACCATGGAATAGTTAAAGTACAAATGACCTCAACTTAAGAAGGAGATGGAAGCCAACCTAAACTCTGGAAAATATCTGCGTTTCCATGAATCTCACGAACATGATACAAATGAGTGCCGCCATTTACGTAACCCCATTTAGGAGTACATTAGGAAAAAGAAGCTCCAATAGTATGTTAAGGAGTCCAATGGTCCTCCAATCCCTATACGACAGCCATCGAGGCAACCATTATATGGTAAGGGGGTGAAGGAACTAGTGTTGCTCTTGCAAATAATGGGAGGATATTGATCAATATTACAATCGGAGGACCCTACATCATTGACAAGAGTTGGATCAAAATGAAGAGGTATGCCAAAACTTTGAAGAACGGAGAAGGGTTCATGTATGTAATAGGCAAGGAGCGTGATGCCAAGGCCACTTGCTAATAAGAATTTAAAATCACTTTCATCGATAAGGAATTGCATGTTAAGCAATACCTACATACCGACCCGATGGTGATCTCTGCCATGCTTAGCCTGGCAAAGGTTCATAGAGTATTGGTGGATAGCGGGAGCTCCGTTAATATTCTATTCAAAGATGCTTTTGACAAGATGAGTTTATCTATGAAGGACATCACTCCATGCAACAAGCAGCTGCACGGATTCATTAGAGAGGGGAAAATGCCCTGGAGAAAATTATATTATTTGTCAAGCTTGAGGACTATCCAAGATCAGTGATATGAAGTAGACTACTATTTGGTTGATGGTTTCTTGATGTAAAAAGCATTCCTAGGTAGGCCAATTTTATTTAATTTCTAGACAGTCTTAGCCAATGGTTCTTAAAGATGAAGTTCCTTACAACAAATGGAGTTGAGACTGTTAAAGGAGATCATAATGCTCAAATGAGTGCTAGGTGGTAGAGCTCCATGAGAATTAGTGTATGGAGAAAGGAAAAAAATACAGAGACTACTCTCTACATTAAAAAACTGAATGCATAGAATTAAAGAAGTCCACCCCCCACTCAGGTACACCATCTATTTTTTTAATGAACTGAACCCGAGGGATGGAGGACATGAGGAAAAAGTAGAGCCAATAGAGGAAATGTAGGTCATGGAAATTGGTGAACATGACTTAAATAAGCTAATGAAAATCAGATCCTAGCTGGAGCGAGGATTGAAAGCTCAACTAGTAGGTTTCGTAAAGAATAACCAAGATATGTTTGCATGGTCTCATGTCGACATGTATGGGATTTCTCCCAACGTTGCATGCCATGCATTGAACAACAATCCAAAAGTACCTTTCGTAAAGCAAAAGAGAAGGAACATGGGCCCTAACCGATCGACAACCTTTAACGAGAACTTTAAAATTTGCTAGTAGACCTCTTTATTAAGGAGTCCCGTTACACGAAGTATATAGCTAATCCAATGTTGGTGAAGAAGTCAAATGGGAAATAATGAATGTGTATTGACTTCTAGAACTTGAAACTTGCATGACTTAATGATTGTTTCTCGCTTTCAAGAATTGAGCAATTGGTGGATAGAACAACATGGCATGAACTACTCTCCTTTATGGATGCTTACTCCGTATATAATTAAATACTAATGTACGTACCCGCATGATCATACCAGCTTTGTCACCAACCTAGGACTATATTTCTTCAAAGTCATACCCTTTGGATTAAATAAAGTAAGAGCCACATATCAATGTATGGTTAACAAAATGCTTGCTAACCGAAACGGACGAACAGTGAAGGTATATTGGATAACAAGTTAGTGAAGTTGAGAAAAACCAACGATCATATCGACCATCGGGATGAGATATTTCGGATACTTCAGGAACGTAACATGAAATCGAACCCCCTTAAAATGCTCTCTTGGGGTTTTCTCAGGAAAATTTCTCAGAGTCATTCTACACACAAGAGACATAGAAACAAACATGGAGCAAGTTCAAGCGTTAAAAGATATCCAAATCCCAAAGACATGGAAGGAAGTGCAGAGCTAGAATGGAAAAGTGTCTGTGTTAAGCCAATGTATCTCTAAGGCAATGGACAAGTGTGTTCCATTCTTCGAGGCACTGAAGAAGGGAAGGAAAAGTTTGTTCTAGGAGATGAGTGCCTAGTTGCATTTCTAAACCTCGTGGAGAATTTGCAGAAATTACAAGTCATGTACACACTTAGAAAAGAGGAAGACATGAATCTATACCTGGTGATTTTAGCCCATGCCTTTAGTGCGGCTTTTGTATAAGAAGAAAATAGGGTGCAAAGACCAGTTTACTACATCAACAAATGCTTTACCAGGCCAGAGGCTAGGTATCCAAAACTTAAGAAGTTGGCTTACTATCTATTGATCGCATCACTAAAGCAAAGGCATTACTTTCAGCCACATCCTATTCCAGTACTAACAGACCAACCACTTAGGAAACTCCTATATTTCCCTGACACTTCAGGAAGATTTCTAAAATTGAGAACCAAGTTAAACCTATATGAAATAACCTATAACTCCCAAACAACAATCAAGGGAGAAGCCCTTGTTGGCTTTATCATAGAACTCATTATCAAAGGTGACGAAGTAGGAGCCTAGGAGGAAGAAGCTCTTAAATGGTGGATGTTCGTAGATGGGGCTGCAAACAAACACAATTCAGGCACTGGAGTAGTTATAGTCACACCCAAAGGATGAAAGCTATGTTATGTCCTAAGGCTTGGATTTAGGAAAATAAATAATGAGGCAGTGTATGGGCATTGATAGCTGGACTAGAGGTAGCAAAGGAGCAGGAATTAGGGCGTTGTGCTTTCATAGCGACTCATAACAAACTGTGAACCAAACGCTCAAGGAATTCTAGAACAAAGGAGAATGGTTGGCATCTTATTTTAAGAAGGCGACTTTGCTTAAAGAACTGGTGTGTTACATGGTGAAGTGATGTGCACGTAAATGTGCATATTTTTACCACCATATTTAATCTATTTAAATTAAATAAATGATCATATTGGGTATTTTAACTTGTTTAAACCAAAATTCAAATTATTTCAAATCGTCACATATTCATCTTCATCCAGGGGCAAAATGCTCATTTTTTTGCATATATTAATTTTCTAAAATTTAATTGAAAATTTCTATGTTATTTTGTAGGAATTTAAATTCAAATACAAGTGGCTTCATGAAGATATATGCATGCACAATAGTGAATACAAAGGAATGGAGATGGAAATAATTCAAACTCATGAACATGGAGGACCCCACCTACCCACTTACCTTGATCTACCATTAGGAGCTAATGTACATGCTAAAAGGCCATTAAAGTTTCATGTACACTTAATGGAGGATTATCCCATGCTAATGATAACTTGGTGGCCACACTTCCTAAGGGGTAGTTTGGGTAGTTCCCAAAAAAATGTATTAGGGTTTTAAAACATGTATAAATACCCCTTATGTTTCATGTAACCCTCTCTCTTCTCTTAGGCTCTCTTCTCTTAGCCTCTTAGTTTAGGAAAATAAATCAAAGCTCTTCTTTCATTTTCCATGACTACTTAGCCATTTCTTTTATGTATTTTTTTATGCAATTTCAATACATGCTCTTTTCTTCTTTTGTTTATTTCCTTTCATGCTAGTAGTGTAGATTTATTTATTTATGCAAGTATTGTAGATCTTCTTTTATTTTTTGCAAATAGAATAGCTCTTCCTTTACTTTGCTTTCACCTTCTTCTTTTTTTGTGTTCCATGTTGCATGCTACTTGTGTTGATATGATAACACAAATGAGAGGCTAATCACTTCAATTTAGGGGTAATGAAGCCTCTAATCTTGTAGCTTCAACATTTTGATAATTATTACTCTCGTTTTGTGCTTAATGAGAATGCATGAAGTGGTTAACTTGTTGTTTTTGCTTTGAATTTCATAGTCTATATTGTTGACACCAAATAGGCTATGCTTAAACAATCACAAACAATAATTACCTCTTCATCTACATATGATGATGGTAATGAAGTGAATGTTGAAATTAAAATTTGATGGTTTATCTTTCTAATTCATAGTTAATAAACCATGCTTAAAATAGATTTCATTTTCAACTTGTTGTCATTTTTCATGAGAATTAGTAAGTGGTTTAAGGGGTGTGTTAAAGTTTGATGGCTTATGTTGGGCTAATTAATAGCACAAATATGTCATACTTATGATAAGCACATCGTCTAAATTCACTAATGACCAAAAAAGAGAGATCATAATTTCATAATTTGTTAAACAATATGATCTAAAGAGTGGAATTATCTCTAAATTGTCATTTAACTCTCATATTTTTATCACTTTCTTTTTGTTAGTTTCTTACATTTTTAGCTTAACACTCTCTAAATCATTGGTTAGAATAAATTTTTAAAATCAACAATTCCCTACGGATCAACCCCTACTCACTACGTACTACGATAGTACACCGTGCGCTTGCGGTTAAATTTTAATTTAAATTTGTTCGGCGGATTTCTAACTAGATAGAATTCCCGTCGACGAAAAAGTTTTTGGCGCCGTTGCCAGGGAATAGTTTTGATTTTATTTTTTATTCTTCGAATTATTTTAGTGTGATTTTTGTCTGTTTTTGTTTTGTGTTAGTTTGCATTGAAAAAAAAGAAAAAAAAATTGTGTGTGTGTTTCTTGTTTTATTTTTGTTTCCAATTTGTTGTGTGCATGTTCTAGTTTTCCATTTGCATTGCATTTTCTATATAAAAAAAACATCCACAATTTCATTCCAAAATAAATTTTCTTTTGCTTATTTACAACTTTCTTTTTCCTTTATAATTTTACATTGACATTGATAAAAGAAATTGCCTTTATTATTACATTGCTTTCACAACTATGCATTTCTTTCTCTATTCATTTCTAGTTCATTTCTACTTCTCTGTTCAAAATTTCTCTGTTCATTTCTACTTCTCACTTGCTTCAACTTCAAAATCACACCATATCACTTTACTATTACATTTCTACTTTACTATTACATTGCCAAGGCTTCAACTTCACTTCAGGTTTGAACTGCTAACCAAATTCCACTTCAACTTCCACCTCCTGCCTTCAACCACATTCACATCATCTAACATCCACCAGCAACTGTGCATCCCCTACAGCCAAGCACTGCAATTGCCTTGACTATCTTCTAGTCACATACCTACTTTCTACTTCAAACTCACCATCACTGTACAGCTACATCCACTTCAAGTTCAACAAACATCAGTGTTCAACGCTGATCTCACAACCTAAACCACAAACCTCCACCACGAACGCAGGCTGCAATTCCTTCCACCTCCCAATTCGCCTCACAACCCAATCAACTGCTACTCAAATTCGCAACTTTCCCATACAACTTCAAACACCAGTTCACAGCAATTCAACACACCCCCACCACTTCATCAAATACAAACCAACTTCCCATCCAAACAATACATCACAATTGTCCACTGCCTGCCATCAGTCCTACAACCATACCACCTGAAGCTACATCAAAACATCTCCTCTAAATACCACTGGCTGCAGTCATAACTACACCTTCTTTCATCTTCACCTTCACCACAAAACTTCCATATATCTGTCCACTGTGATCATCTACTTCTAACTGTGATCAACTTCCATACATACAAAACTCCATCTTCCCTTTGCAAACAACCACCCTTCTCACATTCAAACACAACTAAACAAAAAAAAACAAAAAAAAACAAAAAACAAAAAAAAAATATTTCTTGTATATATTTATTAACACCTACGGCCGATAGGTGTACACACTTATGTGTACACTCGCCATGCTCTGTACCCTTCTTACGTAAGCCCGAAAGGCAGTGCATGATCAGTATATCTGGCCGCAGTTTACCTGAGCTAGGTGTATGTATATAAAAATTCTTTTATTAATAATGCCTATGGTCAGCCAGGAAGTGCATGGGTAATATATCCGGCCTCAGTTTATCTGAGTTAGGCATATGTAAATATTGTAAATATCAACAAAATTTTCAAAAAAAATAGAGAGAATAAACAAATGAAATCCAAGCACTATTTTAACTTGTTTGATTTGACTTGTTATTGAAAAGAAATGAAAATACCACTTTGATAAACTTTGATAATCAGTAAGGATCCATTTCATAGTTACACTGTGTTATCAACCGAAACAACGAGTTAAACTATCGTTTATTTGTTATGATAACTTGATTTTTGTTAGAAATTTTGAAAAGTAAAAGGACATAAATTTCTTGATAATAACCAAAACCTATATTTAACTTATTTGTGTCAATTTGAAAGTAAATCCTTCATTTGTAAATATTTTCAAAAACTTGCATTTATCTCTTTGTAAATAAATCTTGCATTTAGGAATTTTTCATTTTGTAAATATTTTCACTTCCCATTTTGATTTTGTGGGTAGTATCTACTTAAAACCCTCACGAGACAACACTCGTCCTATTGGGGACACCCAGAGGTTTAACAGCTTGTTGCATACGCTCAATGCAATCGTGCTCCCTACGAAAACGGATTTATCTTAGTTTTTCTTTATTCGAGGACGAATAAAAAGATAAGTGTGGGGGTATTTGATGTGCACGTAAATGTGCATATTTTTACCACCATATTTAATCTATTTAAATTAAATAAATGATCATATTGGGTATTTTAACTTGTTTAAACCAAAATTCAAATTATTTCAAATCGTCACATATTCATCTTCATCCAGGGGCAAAATGCTCATTTTTGTGCATATATTAATTTTCTAAAATTTAATTGAAAATTTCTATGTTATTTTGTAGGAATTTAAATTCAAATACAAGTGGCTTCATGAAGATATATGCATGCACAAGAGTGAATACAAAGGAATAGAGATGGAAATAAGTCAAACTCATGAACATGGAGGACCCCACCTACCCACTTACCTTAATCTACCATTAGGAGCTAATGTACATGCTAAAAGGCCATTAAAGTTTCATGTACACTTAATGGAGGATTATCTCATGCTAATGATAACTTGGTGGCCACACTTCCTAAGGGGTAGTTTGGGTAGTTCCCAAAAAATGTATTAGGGTTTTAAAACATGTATAAATACCCCTTATGTTTCACGTAACCCTCTCTCTTCTCTTAGCCTCTTAGTTTAGGAAAATAAATCAAAGCTCTTCTTTCATTTTCCATGACGACTTAGACATTTCTTTTATGTAATTTTTTTATGCAATTTCAATACATGCTCTTTTATTCTTTTGTTTATTTCCTTTCATGTTAGTAGTGTAGATTTATTTATTTATGCAAGTAGTGTAGATCTTCTTTTATTTTATGCAAGTAGAATAGCTCTTCCTTTACATTGCTTTCATCTTTTTTTTCGTGTTTCATGTTGCATGCTACTTGTGTTGATATGATAACACAAATGAGAGGTTAATCCCTTCAATTTAGGGGTAATGAAGCCTCTAATCATGTAGCTTCAACATTTTGATAATTATTGCTCTCTTTTTGTGCTTAACGAGAATGAATGAAGTGGTAAACTTGTTGTTTTTGCTTTGAATTTGATAGTCTATAATGTTGACACCAAATAGGCTATGCTTAAACAATCACAAACAATAATTACCTCTTCGTCTACATGTGATGATGGTAATGAAGTGAATGTTGAAACTAAAATTTTATGGTCTATATTTCTAATTCATAGTTAATAGACCATGCTTAAAATAGATTTCATTTTCAACTTATTGTCATTTTTCATGAGAATTAGTAAGTGGTTTAAGGGGTGTGTTAAAGTTTGATTGCTTATGTTGGGCTAATTAATAGCACAAATATGTCATACATATGATAAGCACGTTGTTTAAATTCACTAATGACCAAAAAAGAGACATAATAATTTCATAATTTGTTGGACTATATGATCTAGAGAGTGGAATTATCTCTAAATTGTCATTTAACTATCATATTTTTATCACTTTCTTTTTGTTAGTTTCTTACATTTTTAGCTTAACATTCTCTAAATCTTTGGTTAATTTGATTGAATAGATTTTTAAAATCAACAATTCCCTACGGGTCGACCCGTACTCACTACGTACTACGATAGTATGCCATGCGCTTATAGTTAAATTTTAATTTAAATTCGTTCGGCGGATTTCTAACTTGAAGCACATTCCATGGGAGGATAAATATGACATAGACGAGTTGGTGAAGTTGGTAAGCTCTAGAAATAGGTCGCTCCTAGGATCGATACACTTTATGACTTTGCTAAAACCGAGCTTTAAAGCGACAAATATCATAGCTAGATCGATGGAGAAGAAACATGGATGACTCCGATCATCGAATACCTGACTAATCGAATCTTACCAAATTGAAATAAAGCATGAAAGGTGTTGCGAAAGATACCTCGCTTCATAATACAGGATGCTATCTTATATTGAAGAGGATTTTCTAATCCATTGTTAAGATGTGTCCTAGAAGGAAAACTAGAGAAGTGTTGGTCGATGTGCACCAAGGCAATTACTATGACTAGGGGTAAACCTTAGCAAAGAAGGTCTTACAATATGGATACTTTTAGCCGACTCTGAATAGCAATTTTGTGGAGTATGCTAAAAGACGTGATAAATGTTCAAGTTATTACAAGAACCTTAGGTAACCTCCTACATAATTAACTCACATGGTCAGCCCTAGGCTCTTCATTGTTTAGGGAATCGACTTAACTGGAGAACTCCCTATGGCCAGAGAGGTAGTGTTAAGTACGTTATAGGGGCGGTGGATTACTGTAACGACCACGACTTTCTCTCCATAGAAAGTCGTATCGCTAATAAGAAAGAAAGGGGTAGAAAATAGAAAAGAAGAGAAGAAAGAAAGAAACAAACACAAATACTCACAGCGGAAACGAACAAAATATATTATATCACATAAATATTACATAGTATTATATACAACACTTATCAGAGTTACACAGATTACACATCATATACTAGACAGTTATAATCATCTGTCTAGTTATTACATCTCAATACAAAACAAAGATCTAAACAAGATCAACACAGCGGAAACTACTATCTATATCTACAACGCTGAAGCCTCCTGCTCCATTGCTCCTCCAGATTACTCGTCAAAGCTAAACCTGAATCCCTTGGCTACTCGTAAAAATTTGAGTACCCAAGAGTTTATAAAACAGGAATAAACAACTTGGGTCAGACATGGGTCTGGTGTGAGTAACAGGTTAAACTTGTTTAACTTCAAAACCTTTTGAAAGAAAAGGTATCACGTAAGACTTCCCACAAATAAACATGGGTAAGTTTTTACCTTACGCTAACCAAAACATTTGATAGGAAATTCGATTGTATTATAATAGGGTCTAGGGTTTTCAAGTAAAATATAGAAATATCTGAAATGCTTACATCTCACATTCCAACATAGTTGGGCACAACTAATACGTACGGCACTTATTGGAGTTTGGATTCCATACAATGGCAGGGCTACTGGGGTACCGCCCGTCACAGTACGTGGCCTAGATCACCGTACCGAGGATCACTCCCAATCCCCTGCAACACAAAGCCGGAACCATCCCTTACTGGATAATTCCGAACAAGACAATCCCGTAGTTGGCGCGACCAACCACACACTAAGCCGAATAAAAGAAAAGGGACCTCTAGACAGGGATCTATCTTGCTCTCAGTGGGTGCTACCCACGAAACCTTGCTGCACCTCCCCTGTTTTAGCCATTCCCGGTTGATGAGGCTTGAGGTTACGATTACCTTTAATCAGAACATATCACTTAGAATGCTCATCGTCCGCCTGACGATGTGCTGAAAGCATTCAATCCATACAAGTTCGTTCCGGGTTCGAACGAAACCGAAGGCATTATCTCGTTACACTCGTTTTGGAATCACCCTCAGAGTTAACGACAATAACCCTTGCACTCTGAATCTTCATCTTCACTTGAGATTCACAACCTATCGTTAATTTGGATCGATGTGGTATTCGGGTCTCCAGACCTGGAAATCCGGTATACGGAAACCCGATCCCGGTCTCATCGAAATCCAAAACGTATCTTTTAAGGGCCAAGTTGTTTTAAGGTTAAAACAATTCAATTCTTATCTATATACACAAAGATAGATAATTCAATAGATAATCTACATTATCATCCCAAACAGATAATTCACATTATCATTATAATTCAACCAAACATCCATATCATATATCAATCATATCTCATCAGAGATATCAAACAATGAAATACATTCAATCTCATTCATCCATCCTTAAGCAATCATCTAATTAATTTAAAGTGAATTAAACTAATTACTTCATTCTATAAATCCTGCTTACTTAATTATTAATTAAACCAATTAATTAATCATTACTCTAAGTATCCATCTTAATTAATCATTCCTGATTAATAATCCTTTAATTACTTTAAGTAATTAATACTTAGTTAATTTCACAAATTAATTATCTTAAACCATTCAGTAATTAATCTTTAATTACTTCATTAATTAATTAATTATACTTAATTATCTTAATCCTTAATTAATTACAATTAATTAATTACTTTAATCACTTATTATTTATTAATTAATCTTAATTAATCAATTCTTAATTACATCATTAATTTTATTAATTAATGATCCTTAATTACTCTTAATTAATTATCTTATTTAAATTAATAATTAATTAGTCACATTTATTAATCACCTTTGATTAATCTCATTTAGTAATTAACTACCCTTAATTACTTTTCCATAATTTAATTACTTCTTAATTAATTATCTTTAATTTATCCCTTGATTAATTATTCAAAATAATTAAACTCAAATTACTTTTATTATTAAACCATCTTTAATTAATTACATCCACTAATTAACTTTAATTACTTTCCTAAGTAATTACACCTTCTCTAATTACATTTAAGTAATTATACTTATCAAATCACTAAATGATTATCTTAAATTAATTTAAATAAATTAATTTAAACTTATCAAAATTATTTAATTAATTACCTTATTAATTTAATGACTCCCATATCATTAAACCTTAATTACTTTCTAAATTAAAGTATTAACCTTTAACTACTTTAATTATTATTAACAAAGACTTTAAAACATTTTACTTTAAAATCTTCTTTTAATACATTTTAAATTAAAGATTAAAAATAAATTATAATTTAACTTTAACCAATTTAAATTAAATTTACAAAACCTTCTTAAAACCAAATGTTAAAAACACTTATCATTTATAAAAGAAATTTATAAGATTTTTAAACCCACTCATTAAAAATTCAAACCTTCTTTAAACATTTTAAATTTGCTTAAATATTATAATTTAATAAACTTATTTATTTTAACTAGGATACAAATTTAAATTGAATCCATACTTTAAATTTGATTTTAAAACTTTATTTAAAATCATTCTCTACAAATTTAAACTTATTTTAAATTTTGAAAACATTGTTAGGTTTTTACTTCTGTTATCATCAAATCTACCCGAGCCCAATATCAAAATACCCGATAAAAACATCAAAATACCCGAGTACTCCTTCGAGTTTCATCCTTCCATTTATTTTCTAAAAACTGTTATAACCCATACGAGTTTCCCCTGAACTAACCCGAGCCAAGTCCCTATTTTCTCGAACACGACTTCGAGTCACTCATCAACTTACCCGAGTACAACTGAGACTTCATCTTCCCAAAACAAGAAAACGACCCAGGCTCCAAAGTATCTCGTGTACGTGCACAGGCGAGTCAATCGCCTCCGACCATCGCTTCCATCACCAGCATGTCGACTTCGACCATTATCCACGATCGCGACCTCCAGAACCACGAACAAGCATCACCATCGAATTCGAGCAATAATCCCAAACCTGGAAACATTCTGAGCAACATCACCACAACCCTGTCAACCACGTCGCAATCTCACCTCCGATCATCAGAATCACCGCGACTCCGGCAATTCATCCATCAATACCCCCTCTGCCAAGCTCCAAAGCCTCGTATCACTCGAAGCACTACAGACAACACGAAGCTACTAAAACTTCGACCCTCAGTAACTAGGGCTTGGAACCTAAATTTAGTCACCACTGTCGCCAACCACCACTGTCAGCACTTTAGACAATTTTCCCCTATTCTTCCATCTATTCTCCAATTCCAGGCAGAACCACATCACCCCAATATCATTTGACAATCAGATAAACCCAAAAATCCTCATTTCGTTCAACCCAGACAAGTTCACTCAACAGTTTAATAAAAAAATGTGATTTTTGTTTTAAAATTCATGATTTCAAACATGCATTCAGGTTATAAACCTGTTTCAATGATTTAAGATGTTTAAATTTTTGATATATGTTAAACTTGAACTATTCCTAAGGTTTCCAGGGAAATTTCAATTTACTTTTAACTTAAATAAAATTTTAAACCAATTTCATGACTAAATAAACAGTTTTCAAAGAAGCCTAAGTTTTAACCAAGATCAGATAAGGAGATAATGAATTTTCTTTGAAAATCTTAGTTTTTAAAACTGAGAACAGAGGGAACACATAGTCACAGACATGCACACAATCAATACTTCCAAATGTACACAAAAATTTCATAAACAAACAAACACACTAACATGCTTTCATTCCAGAATTTACATGCAACCAGATTAAAATACTTAAACTTTTTAGGAAAGGGGTTACTCACTTGATTTAAAGGAGATGAACAGAGGCAGTTTAACCTTTGAAGACTGTAAACTTGCATGCTCCCTTTTGATTTAAAAACTTGAGTTGATGGAGCTTAACTTATTGAATTTAAAACTGCATGCATGTTGCTTTAGACTCCAGGTTTGATTTTTCCTTTGATCTTGCATTAAAACAGGTTTACTTATTTCCAGATTCAAGGAATGCAGGCTTTGATCAGATTTTGAAAAGAAGAACAGGCTTTTGCTTTGATTCCAGATTGAAGAAATGATTATAGATTGTTTTTGAAAGGATTTTGGTTGAGAGGAAAGTTTAATTACAGATTTATTGTCTTTGGAAATTTTGTTACAGGCTTTGTTGAATTTATTTTCTGGTCTGCTTGTAGAAGTGGAAAACTGAATTTCAGTTTAGAAATGGAGATTAGAAAGAAAGGAAGAGATGTGAAAACATGTTTTTATAAGTATAAATGAATTTAATTTTACAATAAAAAGAAAAATTAGAACAAAATGACACTTGTCTTTCTTATATCTTAATTTCTTAACACATGTTATATTAAAGCCTTAGGAACTAACACATGTCCCTTTAATTTATTATTTTTATTTATTTTAAATATAAAAACCTTTTTCTTAACTTATTAAATACATATCTATATATATTAATTATAAAGAAACAAAACTAATTATTATAAATAAAAGTTTACATATATTTTGAAATCCAAACTATTTGAATATTACCTCTTTTTGAATTCAAAATTAAATCTAAATTCAAATTAAAATTATATTTAAAATCCAATTTAAAGTCAATTTATATACATACATATATAACTACACATTTAATTTGAAAATAACAATCTTATTTTATTAAAGTCTATTTATATCTATAAATAAAACAATACACTATTAATATTGTATTTTAAACTTACCTATATATATATATACTCTTAAATCTTATTTATTAAGCAATATCTCAAAAAGAAAATAAAATAACCTTATTATTAATCTTATTTAAAACCATATTTGTTATTTGTTTAAATAGCTTTGAAAAGCTTATGTTAAATAAATCTAAATCTCTAAACTAAATATATATATTAGAAATTAAAAACAAGATTTTATTTATTATATTTCAACCCAAAGTTAATCTATTTACAATATATATACTTATATATATATATACATTATAAATAGAAATCATTTTATTAGTTTTAAAAGATAAATTTCACTAATTAAATATTTATTCAATTAGATTATTAAACCAATTTAAATATTTATTATCAAAAATTATCAATCAATTTAATTATTTAAACAGATTATTAAATTGATATTGCCCCAAATTTCCGGGATATTACATTCCTCCCCCCTTAAAATAATTTCGTCCCCGAAATTTAAAACAAAGGTAATTTAATAATCTATTTAAATCACAATCATATATTATCATCCATATGCTAACAACCATAGCAATCAATTCATCCAATCAAACAATTTTAATTATCCAGACAAAATTCTGGATAGAATTTTCTCGAGTTTCCCCAAGTATATATACCGGGATACTCGCTCTACAAACAATCCAAACAAACAATACTAAGCTATAGAGCTCCTACTCATCTAGATCTATAGAACTAAACAGGATATCAGACTACAGACGAGTCTGACTCAACTACCAAATCCTCCAGAACTGCTGATTCCAAAACCAGAGATAGATCAAACACGTACTCCCTCAGAGATACGTAAAATACATTGAATTCTAGTTATCCAAACTGACAATTCAACCTTGTAGATCAAAGTACTTATCCAAATTAGATTACAGAAAGATCCAAAATAACTCGGAGCTAACTTCCCATACTTACCCAATCTTATAGCTCCCTTTAACCAGAGAAAAACTTCACAACAACGAAGTCTCCAACTTCGAATTTCAAATTCCTTCGTCTCTTATCCACAAAATCTTCAGACGATCTCGGCTTCCTACAAATCCTTTCTGATCAGCTCAACCTTCGCCGATGCTTCTAGAAACAAACTAGACCAAAAATAACCCGACAAAATGATCCTCTCAAAATCTACCCATAATCCAAAACACAAATATACTCACAACATCAGAAGACCGAACTAACTTCTCCTATCTGGAAAAGACAAACAGATGCACTCGCCAAACTACTTTCGCTGCACCATTCTGATCTGGAGTAGAATGAAAATGCTGATGAAGAACACAAGCACAAACTGGACAACACATCCCAGAAAATCTCAGATAACTCAAGAGAATACTCAATCTATCGCAAGTCACTTTTGCAATCAACCCAGCCTAATTCCAAAGAAACTGTTCTCCCTTTAACCAATCAGAACAGCTCATACTTAACTATCCAATCTATCGAAGAAATGGATCCACTCTACTGCTTCTGAACTCTACCTTCAGAAAAACTGCTCAGCCAGAAAACTTCCTGCCAATGCACAGAATACTCCGAGCTGCACTGCTGCCACAAATGCCAAAGACTTCCTTTTCCAAAGCTCTTCGAGAAACTCGAACCCAAACCAAATAGAAACACCCCACTGGACTCAGCCACAACACCGAAACAGACTCACTTCTTCAAACTTGTTCCAGAAGAAACATCTTTAGAAACGTCCATAGTCACCGTGTCTCATCACACAGCTACTACTTCCTGAGGTTACCAAAATACCATCACTCTCTTCAGCTCATCTAATAGATCTACTCTATTCATCCAACTTCAAAGATAAACTCTAAACCATAACTGGTTTCCTTCAGAGATCGGTGAAATCTTTACACCACAACAAAGTTCACTCGAGACAGTATTAGGTCTACAGTCTCGACAGATACTCTTCCAACCTCAACACTCAGACTCCTAATCCTAGATGATAAATTATTATCATCTCAACCAATTATTACAAATACCATATACATTTAAAATGATACTTTTTATATATAGAAAATATATCTGGGTAAAATTATTTCATCTACCTTTTTAAAACAATATTGTGTCCGTTGGCCTGGTTCAAGTGTTTAGAGATCCCTATCAATAACGTTAGCTACTCGTATTGACCAGAATCCATATACCACCCAACCGATCAATTAACACAATATAAAACCATTTTATATAACTAACAAATACGCGCTCTCATATATATATATATACTCAGACTCAAACAGGTTGCTACAAATCCTATCTCTAATGAACAATCCTTCCGAACCTAGGTATTCACTCAACCTAGTGTTCGATATTCACTTAACCAAAAGCTTAGGCATTCGCTCAACCTATGCTCTGATACCACTGTAACGACCACGACTTTCTATGGAGAGAAAGTCGTGGTCGTTACAATTACGTTACCAAATGAGTAGAAGAAGAGTTACTCACTAAGGTGTCCTCCACCATGGTTATCAATTTTTGGTCAGGAATGCCATATGCAGGTTTGAAGTTCCGCTTAGATTATCTCAGATAATGGATTATAGTTTTTCAGTGAGTTTGCCAACTTTTGTCGGCATCATGGAACCAAGAAACGCTTTTTTATAGTGGCTCACTCACATGTTAATGGACATGTTGAAGCAGTCAACAAAGTCCTCAAAACCATCATAAAAAAGAATTTGAAAAAGCTAAAGGAGCTTTGGTGGATGAGTTGTTGTTGGTGCTTTGGGCGTATCGCACTTCCTACAAGACTGCAATGGGCATACTACTTTTGCTTTAGACTACGGATCAAAGGCTATGCTTCCTGTCGATACTCATCTTATAGGTGAATCCATTATGACTTAGTGGAAATGAGGAGTTGCTAAATATGTCCTTGGATCTAATTAAAGAGAAGTGGGGTGAAGCTATTTTGAAGGCCGCAATACATAGAAAAAGGTGGCAAAGCAGTACAACTCAAAGGTCAAGAACCACCCACTTAAGAAAAAGGACCTATGAAATGGCGAATGTGTCCTTAACATGGTAGATAAAACAGTATTTAGGAAAACATGGAATGCTCAAAACCTCCAACATTACTTTTCTTAATCTACTTTTTTTTCCGAATGTTATTATCATGCAATAAAAGAAATTTTGCTACAATAACTAATAAACATGCATTTTCTAGAATCTTTTTATATTAATTTCTCATTCGTGTACCAACCATTACAACCACCCAGATTGTGACTAGGGGAGGCCATCGACCATCACAATTTTACCAAACCCAATCAATATGGTGTAACCAAATTTTCTTTTCGATGCTTTGAAGACGATGTGCTAATTAGTACTGGAAAGCCAGATATCTTACTAGATCGTGCTTCAAAAACTATGAACCAAATCCCCATAGATTTACTATAGCGGATGTGTTTCAAAATTATTAGACCGAATCAGACTTTTAAATCTCCCCGAGATGGCCGAGATGAAAAATCCGAGATATCAGCCAAAATTCGAGATTTGGCAGCCTATTTAGTTATAAGTGTTTTAAATATCGCCCGAGATAGCCGAGATATTTTCCCGAGATATTGGCCAAAATCCGAGATTTAAAACACTGGACCGAATCTCTCTAGATATATTAAAGGAGATGTGTCTAGCATTACATTCAATGATTTCCACTTGAAAATCCAATGAGGGCATAAAGTATTGGATCACAAAGACCATACATTACAAATCACTCACCATACCGAATTGATAGTGATTAATACTACGCAAGTGTATGAGGGTAGGGAGATCAAAAGAACTAAAAAGACAATAAGATATGAGGTCTCAACGATTGCTCATCTGGCTGAACTTGTCAGTGATTGATCCTTTCCAAATATGCCAGGCAATAAAGGAAAAGTTGCTGGCAAGCTGATAATTAAACAATAACATTGTACAAACACATTGCAGTAACGAATCCTAGTAAGGTATGATAATTTCATTCAAGATTTCTATAATATATGTGCTTGTATTAGTGATAATGCATGAAATACAAGGTGTAAAATAAGGAAACATTAACCACAACATAGATTGGCATTTAACATAATCACATTACACCCAAATAGTAATCATGTCACACATACAAGTCCAACAGTCACAGAGATCAAAGTATCAGACCTATTCCCTTACAAAATCATAGTCATAAAAAAATGGGCTTGTGCCCTTACATTCATATTATATCCGAACCGAAATAAACAAGAGGCTAACAAATATCCATTCACTTGGCTGGACGATGGTGCTCCTTCCACAGGGCTTTGGGTTGAGATGAAATTGCACCTTCTTTATCCTCTTTTGCTTTAGCCTATACTACATATTTCATCTCCTTCTATTTCTTTTTCATCAATCGCAGCTCCTCGACCACTTTATCTTTTCCCTCACCATTTATTTTAGAAAGTTCTCTAATATGTTGGACCTAAGGAGTTCTCCTCTACCACTACTAATATCTTCTCCCAAAACACCCTTGTAGCCCGTCATTTTGATGTCAATATTGTCATCTAGGGTCGCAATCCACTCTGGCTGCTCTTCTTCCTTGCTTGGTCGAGATGAACCAGGGTTTATAGGAACTAGTTCAGTAGAGGAAGAAGCAACCACCATTCCCATAGGGTCCACCACAGTTATCTCACCTATAGGTTAACTAATGGGAATATCAAACATAGGTCTCCCTAATAGTGATCATACAAGATAAGCAGTAGTGCATGGCTTATAGAGAGTACTCCTACCTTGCTTCATAACCATTAGGGCATTCCCAAGAGGTCAACCCCTGGCACTAGCGTTCGAAGTCAAGAAATGTAGAATGGTCGAGGGGACATCGTGCATAGAGGCATAAAGCATTGGTTGAGAAATAGGTCGCACCAATGGCTTGGTAGTAGAGGTGTGTTCTTCCCTCGCCTTTTTCTTTCTCCTTTTTAGCGATGGTGGCATGAAAGAGGTATCCTTCCTAGATGGTCTCCATCTCTTTGGGAGAAAACCAAGTTTCGCATATAAATCGAATTTTGGCCTACCATCATTTTATCTAGCATTCTTAGCCTCCCTAACCATCCTTTTATGAAAAGAGGTCATCATCTCGTTATAGTAATCAAGCAACCTCAAGTGGCCCTCCATGTATAACTGGAAATAGACTTTGCCTAGGAAGGGTTCGATAGAGTCCAGTTGTGTAACGACCCGTTATTTAGTCACTTTTAAATCTCAATATTTAATATATTTTAAATAATTAATTAATAAATATTACAACACAAAAAAAATATTTTAAATAATAACTAGTGATAGGAAAATGATTTTTATATTTTTTTTTACAATAATAGTTAGTTTAAAGAAAAATAGAAAATATGACCGAAAATCGTTTCCCGAATTTCCGATTTTTCGGTGTCTAAAAGTTGTCGGAAACGTTGTGTACATTATAGTTAATATATGCACCTAATTTTACTAAATCACTTAAGTATGGTTAGTAAAAATAAGTGGTAGATATTTATTTACTTAAGTGAAAAGGAAGGAGACGTGACATTTTATTAAAAATTTAAATAAAAATGAAATAAGAAAAAGCAAATGTCACATTTATGACACACAAGTTCATGTAAGTGTTTTACATGTTGGTAATAGATGGAGGGGGTGGGTAACCTGCAAATAAAGGCAAGAAAGGAGGATGAGGTGATGATGTGGAGTTTAATGAGTGGAGGGTATGTAAGGAAGGTCATTTTAGTAATTTGTCAAATGTACTTTGTATAAAAGAAATCTCTTTATTTTTTTTCATTTTATCACTTCATTTTCTCACTTTTCAAAACTGCATCTCCTTCTTCCTAAACTTTATAATGGCTTCCAAAGGGTTTGAAAATTAAAAATCCATTCTTTTTCTCTTTTTCCTTGAATTAAAACACTAAAACACCTTTCTTTCTTCTCTATACCTCAAATACTCCAAAATAAGATCCATATCCACCCAAAACAAGCATGACCAAGCCCAAAACCTCCCAAGGCCTAACCACTTAGGCCTTATAAGGCTCCAAAATACCATCTTATACAAGTTAAAGCTAAGATCTAGTGTCGATTGAAAGTTCGGTGGAAGTTCATGTCTTTTAAGTCAACAAAATCTCATTTTGCTATGTAAAGTTATTAGCTTTATTTTTGCTCATAATAGTGGTTGATAGTTGCTTACTTCTATGTATTGTAAAGTGATGATGTTTGGTGTAATTTCCTATTTAAAAAAGTTGACATCTTGGTAATTAGTTAGTGACTTGAAGTTAGTCGGAAAATGTTCAAGTATATAATGTTAGAAAACTCTCTACATGACATATAGTTGTTACATGCCTTTATATTTGTGTTCACCCTTAAGTTATATATGTTTGGTTGAATAAGTGATATGTGAAAGTGCTTGTGAAAGTGTTTGTATAGCAACTATCCTTATATCGGCAGTTTGAAAATGTTATTCCTTTTGAAATCTTTTGTTCAATCTTGTACACGGGCTTTATAAAGATAACTAATTATTAACACAAAGATGTGATTAAAGTTAATTAATTATTTTAATAATCATATTTTAAATTTTAGTTAATCATTTTTAATAATGATATTAAGATTAATTAATTAATTAATGATGATTAAGATTAATTAATTAATTAGATAATGATATGATTAAGATCAACTAATCATTTTATTAATGATATTTTAAAATAAATTAATCATTTTAACTAATGATGTTTAGGGCTAATTAATGACGTATTAAAGTTAATTAATCATTTTGTTAATGATGTTTTACGATTAATTAATCACTTTAATAACAATGTTTTAAAAATTAATTAATTATTTTAATAATGGTGTTTTTTTAAAATTAATTAATTATTTTAATAATGGTGTTTTTAAAATCAATTAATTATTTTAATAATAATGATTTAAAATCAATTAATTACTTTAATAATGGTCTTTTAAAATTTATTAATCATTTTAATTAATGATATTTGATTTTAATTGTTTTAATTAATGATATTTGAACTAATTAATCAGGATTAAAGTTAATTAATTATTTTAAATGAAGATGTTTGAAGTAATTAATCATCGATTAAAGTTGATTAATTATTTTAAGGGATTATATTAATTTTTTTAAATGTGAAACCCCATCTTAAGTTTGGTTTTAAAAAGTAAAAGTATTGATTGAGTTATGGAAAAGATGTTTCCGTAAACGATATTGCTTATATGGAAAGAATTTAGTCATGCTCTTGACACTAAACGTCAACGTATGGAAACTTGCCACTATCTTGAAAGTTAAAAATGTCATCAAGGCAATGCCTAAAGGTAACACTACTTTCACTTATCTGACTTCATTTTTAACTAAGAAATAGTACATTTGAAATCAACTAGTAGTGGTAGGAATATGAGATTTACTATCCATACACGATCAGTTTGAATTATCTCCGATAGTTGATTTATTAACTATCAGTTCAGCTTCCTTCATTTTGTATCGTCAATCTAGAATGATTTGTTGCTCTTTGGGGCTTTGTTATCCTTTGTCGGAAATGACTAAAACCAGAAAGCTAGTGAGGGCTAAGTTATGTGCGGTTTCTCACATTATGGTATGTTCGTATCTACTTTAGGTTGGTTTCGGTTATATATGCACAAAGATGTGAAATACTCGGATTCTCGATAAGATTAGCGGGGTCCGGCTTGGAGTTCCCGATAGGTGTCACAGGAGAGAATGACCCTCTCAAGTATTTGACTAGAGGTATACTTTTCATTAAGGGGGCCTAACCTCCTAATCATTTGTTGGAAATTTCCCTTCTTTCCTTTGATTTAAATTTTTTAAAATTTCCTCTTTCCTTCATTGTATCATGAAGTGTGTGGACACTTCGTGATGTAAAAATTATTTATATCCATTGTTGTGATTGGATGTTGTTATTGTGAGAGGAAACTTGTTCCGTAGTTGGCGGCATGCTCTCACATATTGTGTTTACTTCCACCCTTTTTGTTTAAAGATTTGCTCATACTTAATTTATTGTCTAACCCGAGTTGTTTGTTTATGTAAAATCTCGAGTACTCAATTATATTTGAGTAGTTTGAGAGTAGAATTTTTTTTTGGTCTCTTTGAAGATGATGGATGAGCAGGAGACTCCTTTATCTATCTAGTGATCTATTTCTAATGTATTTTATGATAATTATGTATGTATTTTGTATCAGTATGTGTAAAGACAGAATGTATAACTGCCTAGTCTGATGGTTGTAGTACTTTTGTGTAACTCTGATAACTCCATGTTTAGGAGTAACCTGATGTGCTGTATTATTTTGTATTATATGTGACAGTTCGATGTGAGACATTTCTATTATGTTCTGATATATTCTTTTATTTTTGCCCCACGACAACTCGTCTTTTGAATTCTTGGGAAACTGCACACGAACGACAAGGACGTGTTAAGTGTCATTCTTATGGGTCAGAAAGGTGGGTCGTCACAGTTGGTATCAGAGCTTTGGTTGAGCAAACAGCTTAGCTTGATTAGGGTACAACTCATTAGAGATGGGCTAAGGATGCCCTAGAATGAGTTAATCTTAAGGGAGCGTATTTGTAATTTATTTATAATGATAATATCTATCCTATAAAGCCTCATTTTAGATCCGTTGGTGTTGATTTTCTTAAAATATTTTGATCCTATTCTTATGTCCTAAAGATACCTATTATCTATCAAGGTGATAACGGATGAATACAAGAAGAGGAAGAAGGGATGGATATGGAACTCGCATAGCTACAAATAGCAGAGCAGTTAGAAATGGCCCAACTGTAGGTCCCGTAGAGGAAGTGGTAGCATAAGTCCAACCTCCTATGAATTTCGCAACTTTGTACAAAAATTACACCACTTTGGATGGGAAACCATTCTACGGCACCGAGGATATTCTTGGAGTGCAGACTTGGCTTAGGTCCTATGAAAGGATATTTGGAGACCTTAGGTTGGAAGATGCAGAGAAGCGTCTGTAAGCATCGCGGCAATTTCAGAAGCCGGTGATGGATTGGTGGGATTCTATTACGACTATTACTCCAGAGGAGGAATTCGCTTGGGCGTAGTTTAGGGAAGTCTTTGAATTGCAGTTTATCCTTGAAGTTAGAAGGATGCGGTTATTCAGAAGTTTTCTAGATTTGAAGTAAGGTAATGCGACGGTGGCACGGTATAAGCACAAGTTTAATGCATTATGTCATTTTGGACTTGGATTAATAGACACACCGCTCAAGAAAAAATGAAAAGTTTATGAAAGGGAAGCGACCAGAGTTCCATCAAGAAATGACTAATCATGTTAATGGTACATTCACCAACCTTATCATTATGGCTTTTAGGTTTAAGGCTCTCGACATCGAGGAAGGAGTTCAAAAAGGAATAGTGCCAGCAACCAATGCCAAGCCTTTATCAGTGATACCAGTTGTAGGCAAGCCAAATTTCAAGCGCAAAGAAAAGAAGCAGTAGTCGAGGAAGAAACCCAGAGATGGAGCCCCAACACAGAAGAAGCCGCATGACTTGTCCAAAATTCTTTGTTTCAAATGCAACAAGATGGGTCACTTCGCTAATCATTGCACTAACCCTCCTAGCGATCCAGTCTGCTACAATTGTAACAAGCAAGGACACATGAAGAATGAGTTCCCTTTTTTGAAGAAGGGGTCACAAGGACATGCTTTTGCTATTAAGAAGATACCATCTACCTCTTTAGGACAAATGGAGAATAGGTGTTGCAAGGTACATTATTCATCCATGATCTTCCTATTAGGATATTATTCGATACGAGTGCTTTCCATGGTTTTATTTCTGTTGATCTCGTTGGTAGGCTTAACCTTAAACCCATCCTTTTGAATAATCTCCTTTGTGTGTCAAATTCAATTGGGGGTCCAACAAATTTTGACACTATGTGTTTACATGTGCTTATTTCTTTTTGAAATTATTCCATTCCCTTTGATCTGTTTGTTCTTGGGTATATTGGTTTTGGAGTGTTGTAGGGGATGGATTAGTTATCAAAGTTTAGAGCGATCTTGGATTGTGATTGAAGGATTGTCAGAGTTCGAGATACGGGATGCGTTGGTATGGATATATTTTGCAAGGAGCCAAACAATTTGATGAGTAGTTTTGCAAATTTGCTTGAAGTGGCTAAGTATGAGCTTAGGGATATACCTATTATTTGGTATTTCAAGGATATTTTCGATGAAGTGCAAGATTTATCTCCCCATCATGAAGTGGAGTTACATATTGATTTAATTCTAGGAACCAAACCTATTGTTCAACCTCCGTGAAGATTGGCTCCAAAAGCAAGGAAAGAGTTAGAAAGCCAGATATTCGACTTGTTGAAGAAGGGATTGATTAGGCATAGTACTTCTAGTTAGGGAATGACAGTCGTCTTTGTCACCAAGGCGGACGGTTCTTTAAAATTATGTGTAGACTATCAGGATTTGAATAAAAGGACTATTAAAAATTAATACTCTCTTCCTAGGATCGAAACATGTTTGATCAACTTCATGGTGCTCGGATATTTTTTCAATTGGATCTTGCCACCAGTTTTCACCAATTAAGGGTAGCACAGGAGAGTACTCCCTTAACAGCTTTTAGGACTCCAGATAGTTTTGACGAGTGGTTAGCCATGCTATTTGGGCTGACTAATGGACCCGATTTCTTTGTGGGCATAATGAATCCTGTATTCCTAGATGTTCTTAATATGTTTATTCTTGTCTTTATTGATGATATTCTTGTCTATTCGAAGATGTAAAAGGAGTATGAGTACCATCTCCGAGTCATAGTCAATACCCTGAGGAGTCATGTGTTGAAGGCTAAGTTTGCTAAGTGCCATTTTTGAAAATCTGAAAGGTTTTTAGAGTATGTTATTTCTGGAGAAGGCATATCTGTTGACCCAGCTAAAGTGGTTGTGGTTCAAGACTGGAAGAAGCCCAGGAATGTGACAGAAGTTAGAAGTTTCTTGGGATTGGCTGGTTTTTACCATAGGTTCATCAAGGACTTCTCAAAGATTGCTTCTCATCTGATGAAGTTAATGAAGAAAGACGTTAAGTTCGTGTGGATGATTAAGTGTGACCAAGCATTCAATGAATTGAAATAGAAGTTGACTAGCACTCCTGTTTTGACCATTCTTGATGGGAGTGGAGGTTTAATGGTATATATGGATGCTTGTAGTTCTGGTTTGGGAGCATTTCTAATGCAGCATGGGAAGGTTATTGCTTATGCAAGTCGAAAGTTGAAGCCACATGAGAAGCTATGCACGATTTAGAGCTTTTAGCTGTCATCTTCGCACTGAAGATATGGAGACACTATCTTTTGGGTGAAAAGTTCGAGTTATTCACGGACCACAAATCCTTGAAGTATCTTTTTACCCAGAAGGATTTGAATTTAAAGAAACAGAGATGGTTGAATTTTCAGGCTTCTTATGATTTGGAAATTCTTTACACGCCTGGGAAAGCTAATGATGTGGTAGATGCGTTGAGTTGGAATGTTGCGATGGTTGCTAACTTAGAAGTCAAGCCAGTGTTGATGGAGAGTATTGCAGCTAGTCAAGAAGAAGATCCTATTTTGACTCGATTAAAGGAGGTCCAAGAAGGTATGGTTTCTAGTTTTGAGATTGATCCTCAAGGAGTATTGAGAATGAACGGGTGTATCTATGTTTTGAATGTTATGGTCTTAGAAGAAAAATGTTAGCAGAATGTCACCATTCAAAGTTGTCTTTCCACCCAGGAGTGACCAAGATGTTCAAGGATATGAATAGAGTCTTCTGGTGGAAGGGGATGAAGCGAGATGTTTCGATATTTGTGAGCTTGTGCGCAAACTGCCAGCAGGTTAAGAGCAACCAACAAAAGTTAGCTGGACTGCTTCAGCCGCTTGACATCCCGAAGTGGAAGTAGGAGCAGATCTCTATGGATTTTATTGATGGATTCCTAGGTCAAGAAAAGTGAATGAATGTATTTGGGTTATAATCGATTGGTTGACCAAGAGTGCTTACTTCATTCCGGTTAAGCTGACTAGGACTGTTGAAAGTCTAGCGAGTTTGCATGAGAAGAAGATTGTGGGGCTTCATGGTATTCCGTGTATTACTGTAAGTGGCTGAGACATGATATTCACCAGCAGGTTCTGGGAAGAACTTCAAACGGCTTTAGGGACTGAGGTGAATCTGAGTACAGCTTACCATCCCCAGACAGATGGATAGACGGGGAGAGTAAACCGAATCTTGGAAAATTTATTGCGAGCATGTATTCTCGACTTTGGAGGTTCTTGGGAAGATCATTTACCCTTGGTCGAGTTCAGTTACAACAATGGCCATCAGGAAAGTATCGACATGGCCCCTTTCAAAGCTCTTTATGGTCGTCTATGTCGTTCTCCTTCATGTTGGGTTGGGTCTGATTATAGGATTGTTCTTAGGCCCGACATGATATTAGAAGCAGGTGAGAAGGTAGATTGTATCAAAAGGAAGATGAAGGAGGCGTAGGATAGGCAGAAGTGTTATGCGGATCGAAGGTGCAGGGATCTTGAGTTCTCAGTGGGAGATTCGGTGTTTGTGAAGGTTTCTCCATTGAAGATTGTTGTGAGGTTTGGGAAGTCAGGAGAGCATGCCCCTCAATTTATTGTCCCTTTTTCCATTCTCGATCGGATTAGTAGACTTGCTTATGGAGTGAAGTTACTAGATAGACTATCGGACGTGCACAACGTATTTCATGTATCTCATTTACGTAAGTATTCACACGACCCTTCGACTGTAGTGGAATCGACACAACAAGTTGATTTGGAAGTTTAGCCTAACCTAACCATTCTTAGGAGGCCTATTTGTATAATTTCTTAAGATATAAAGCAACTGAGAAAGAAGGAATTGAATCTTGTTAAGGTCTAGTGGAGTGAGGATGATATGGATTGTACTTGGGAAACCGAGGATTATATTAGAGATTTGTATCCCGAGTTGTTGTCATAAGATGTTTGTATGTTGTTGAGTATTTTAGTGTACTCATCGATTATAGTGGAATCACTCTCTTTGTACTTGTTTGATTGAATGATATCATTTGGGTTCCTTTTAGCATCTATTATTGTGTATGATAAATTTTTGGGACAAAAATTCCTGAAGGGGGAAGATGTAATGACCCGTTATGTAATCACTTTTAAACCTAATTTTTTTTATATATTTTTAACTAATTAATTAATAAATATTATAACACAAATAAAACTCTTTTATATAATAACTAGTGATAGGAAAATGATATTCCAAATTTGTATACAGAAATAATTAGTTCAAAGAAAAACAGAAAATGCGACCAAAAATCGTTTTCCCGATTTTCGATTTTCGATGTCTAAAAGTTATCGGAAATGCTGTGTACATTATAGTTAACATATAAATCTACATTTAATAAATAACCTAAGTATGGTTACTAAATAAGTGGTAGATATTTATTTACTTAAGTGAAAAGGAAGGGGATGTGATATTTTACTAAAAATTTAAATAAAAATGAAATAAGAAAAAGCAAATGTCACATTGTATGACACACAAGTACATATAGTGTTTTACATGTTGGGTAATAGATGGAGGGGCGTGGGTAACGTGTAAATGAGGGCAAGAAAGGTGGATGAGGTGATGATGTGGAGTTTAATGAGCGGAGGGTATGTAAGGAAGGTCATTTTAGTAATTTTCCCAATGTACTTTATATAAAAGAAATCTCTTTATTTTTTTCAGTTTATCACTACATTTTCTCACTTTTCAAAACTACGTCTCCTTCTTCCTAAACTTTTTAATGGCTTTCAAAGGGTTTTAAAGTTAAAAATCCATTCTCTTTCTCTTTTTCCTTGAATTAAAACACTAACACACCTTTCTTTTTTCTCTACACTTCAAATACTCCAAAATAAGACCCATATCCACCCAAAACAAGCATGGCTGAGCCCAAAGCCTCCCAAAGCCAAACCGCTTGGGCCTTATAAGGCTCCAAAATCCCATCTTGTACAAGTTAAAGCTAAGATCTTTAATTGAAAGTTCGGTGGAAGATCATGTCGTTTAAGTGAGAAAAATCTTATTTTTTAATATAAAGTTACTAGCTTGGTTTTTTCTCATAATATTGGTTGCTAGTTTCTTGCTTCTATTTATTGTAAGGTGGTAATGTTTGGTGTGATTTCCTATTTAAAAAAAATTGACATTTGGTAATTAGATAGCGACTTGAAGTTAGTTGGAAAAAGTTTAAGGATATAATGTTAGAAAACTCTCTACATGACATATAGTTATTACATGCCTTTATATTTGTGTTCACCCTTACGTTATGTATGTTCGGTTGAATAAGTGACAAGTGAAAGCACTTATGAAAGTGCCCATATAGCAACTATCGCTATAGGGGCACTTTGAAAATGTTACCCCTTTTGAAATCTTTTGTTTAATCTTGTGCGTTGGTTTTATAAAGATAATTAATTATTAATATAAAGATGTGATTAAATTTAATTAATTATTTTAATAACGATATTTTAAATTTTAATTAATAATTTAAAATAATGATGATTAAGATAATTAATTAATGTTGATTAAGATTAATTAATTAATTAGATAATGATGTGATTATGATTAATTAATTAATTAATTAAACTAATGATGTTTAGGGCTAATTAATTATTTTATTAATGATGTATTAATGTTAATTAGTCATTTAGTTAATGACATTTTAGGATTAATTAATCACTTTAATAAAAATGTTTTAAAAAGTAATTAATTACTTTAATAATAATATTTTTAAAATCAATTAATTATTTTCATGATAATGATTTAAAATCAATTAATCATTTTAATAATGGCATTTAAAATTAATTAATCATTTTAATTAATTATATTTGATTTGATTAATCATTTTAATTAATGATATTTGGTTTAATTAATCAACTTAACTAATGATATTTGATTTAATTAATGATATTTGAGTTTAATTAATCATTTTAATTAATGATATTTGATGTACTTAATCAGGATTAAAGTTAATTAACTATTTTAAATGAAGATGAATTAATTATCGATTAAACTTGATTAATTATTTTAAGTAATTATTTTAACTATTTTAAATGTGAAACCACGACTTAAGTTTGGCTTTAAAAAGTAAATGTATCAATTCGGTTATGGAAAAGAAGTTTCCATAAACGATATCGCTTATATGGAGAGAATTTAATCATGCTCCTGGCACTAAACGTCAAGGTATGGAAACTTGCCACTATCTCGAAAGTTGAAAATGTTGTCAAGGCAACGCTTAGAGGTAACACTACCTTTACTTGTCTAACTTCATTTTTAACCAAGAAATAGTACACGTTTGAAATCATTGAGTAGTGTGTAGGATTATGAGATTTACTATCCATATATGACCAGCTTTAATTATCCCCGATAGTTGATTTATTAACTACCAGTTCAGCTTTCTTCATTTTGTATCGTCGATCTAAGATGATTTGTTGCTTATTTGAGCTTTTATATCCTTTGTCGAAAATAACCAAAACCAAAAAGTGAGTGGGGGCCAAGTTATGTGGGGTTGCTCCCATTACGGTGTATTCACATCTACTCTAGGTTGATATCGGTTGTACGTTCACTAAGATGTGAAATACTCGGATTGTCGGTAAGGTTGCCGCAGTCCGGCTTGGAGTTCCCAAGTGGTGTTACAGAAGAGAATTACCTTCCCATGTATATTAACTAGAGGTATACTTTTCGTTAAGGGGGCCGCACCCTCATAGTCATTTGTTGGAAAATTTTCCCTTCTTTCCTTTGATTCAAAATTTTTAATTTTTCCTCTTTCCTTAATTGTATCGGGAAGTGTGTGGGCACTTCGCGATGTCTAAATTATTTCTATCCATGATTATTATTGGATATTGTTACCCGTTCCATAGTTGGCGGTGTGGTCTCACATATTGTGTTTACTCCCATCCTTTTTGTTTAGATATTTTCTCATACCAGCCTTATTGTCCAACCCGAGTTGTTTGTTTCTGTAAACTCTCAGGTACACAATTATATTTGAGTAGTACGAGAATAGCAGGTTTTCTTTGGGCTCTTTGAAGACGATGGATGAGCAGGAGGCTCATTTATCTGTATAGCGATCTATTTACGTTGAATGTTATGATAATTATGTATGCAATTTATATCAGTATGTGTAAAGGCAGGATGCATAACTGCCTAGTCTGATGGTTGTAGTACTTTTTTGTAACATTGATAACTCCATGTTTAGGAGTAACCTAATGTACTATATTATTTTGTATTATATGTGACCGTTCCAATGTGAGACTTTTTTGTTCTATTCTGATATTCTTTTATTTTTATCCCACGACAACCAGCCTTTCGGATGCTTAGGCAACGGTACAAGAACATCGAGGATGTGTTAAGTGTCGTTCTCAAGGGTCAAAAAGGTGAGTTGTCACAAGTTGTGTGTGCAAATTAGTGGCTTCCTTCTAAAGGATAGATAGCAGGGTCCCTAGAGCGGCCATATTAACCTTGAGAGTGTCCATTTTAGCTAATAGGGAAGCAATCTCAGCCCCGAGAGACACCTTCTCCACTCTCTAATCCTAAATTATATTCTTTTACTCGTCATGATCCTTCTCTTGCCTCATGGTGGTGGTCCTGAACTTCTCCATCTACAACAACCCGCCTTTTTCAACCTTTGGGTTTAACGCGTGAACTGACATTAACACCTCGAAAGCCGAAATGAAGAGTTGATACGAGATGATAATCCAGAAACAAAATTGTTTCTTACTATAAACGTTCTAGATATCACAGCAGAATGAAATAAAATATAATGCCAAATAACCATTATTTATTGAACAATCATAATATATCAACCTAATCATATACACATATATGTATAATATCAATCCAAACCCAAATCCACACACTATATAAGTTAAGTTAGGTCATTTACACTATTTACAAGATATACACCAAGGCACTCGTCACATGCTCCATCACTTCTCTAGGATCCATCAGCATAGTGATATAAATAAAAAGGAAAAATATAAGTTAGTCAGACATAAGTTTGAATGAGTGAGTCATACGTACTCCACATATACTATAGAGACACTGCTATGACATGTTAAGTGTCTAATGCATCTACCTTCACGTTCTAGTCTCACCGTGTGCGTTATAGGTCAAACTAAACTTGACTAATGGTATTGGATAATATCATTAATTTATCACACTAGACTTATGTTCTGAACCCACCTCGCACGCTACAAGATCGACCCACATCCTGGACCCAACTCATACGCTATAGGACCGCTTACCATTTGTGCCTAAATAAAAATGGACACATGTCCCAGACACATTATTTATGCTACAGGAAAGTTTACCATCTGCCCCTTTTTGGACCTTTCTCATGCGCTAAAAGAGAGCATACTCCTTGGACCTTCCTACTTGCATTACAAGGTCGCATCCTAAGTTGTCTACTTGCGCCATAGGTTTTGTACACAGTCGTATCGACACCAATTAATCTACCATCAAACAAATATACTAATTCAAATTTACACAAAGGTAAATATCCAAATACTTTTCCTTGACTTCGTAGTACTGAAATCACCTCCAAAACAGCTCCATGGAACTTCAAAAAGTCTAACAAAACAAAACTACGATAAATTTGATATGGCCCAGTTTGGTCTTGGTTCAACCTAACCCAACCAGATGCTAACCAATCAATCGATCGACTAGTTATAAGTGGTCCACCGGTTATTAGCAACCGATCGACCATTACATTCCTAAAATAATTTCCTAGGGGCATCTGTTTATCGTTTCTTTGTTCTACCTAATTCGTTCTACGTTGTTTTACCCTTATTTCATCCTAAATATTTTATATGATGTATATAATTTAGATGTTGATGTAAACTGTATCCTGGCTGTCTATCGAGTTATGTAGTGTTGTAAGTTCCGGTGGTGTTGATGTAAGTTTGGGTAAGGAAGTTGTGATAGATGGTGATTGTAAAGTGGAAGGGCCTGGTTTTGTTGGAGGCGCACTAGGAACGCAAAGTGTTTGTTTAAATGTCAATTCTAAAATTCATCCTACTGTTGTGCTAGATACAGCTGCTCTTATTATTTCCTTAAATCCTGCTTCTAAGTGGTCGTCCTTGTTTACTATATTGCCTAGAAATTCTAGTGAATACGTTCCCCGCTCTTTTGATATTGTGGAGATTGATGGTTTGATGGTTCCTCCGGTTGAAGTGTTGGAATTCGAGGCTGAATTATAGTCAGAGTATTTAATGGGATTTTTCCTTGATTGTAATCCTCAATATTAAGTTGTAAGGGATCATTATCAACGTTGGAAGATATGGGGTGGCCTTCAAGTTCATTTTGATAATTCTATGTTCTTTTTCAAGTTCTCTAGAAAAGAAGAAAGGCTTCGTGTTCTGGGAGGGAATCCTTCCCTTATTAAAGGTCAACCTTTCATTATCACCCTGTGGAGTCTGATAGTGCATAAAGCAAAGGAACAAATTCTATCTATTCTATCCTGTGCATATTTTTCTCATATACCTTTTATGTTGCAACCCATGATTGGGTTAAATTGGTTAGCCGATGTTGTTAGAAAACATAAATGTTTTGATGCTAACACCATAGATCGCAATAAGCTAATGTATGCCAAGGCTCTTATTGAAATAACTCATGAAAAGCCTTTAACTTTCTAGATATCTATTTGTATTGCTGATGGGAATGTTTCTGCTGTCGATGTCCATTACAGTTGGAAGCCTGATATTTGGTTGAATTGTCAATCTTTCGGTTACCTTATAGAAGCTTGTAACCATCAGATTAACGATTCTCCAGTTTCGTTCGCTGATAGTACTCCACTTCCTCGACATCTAGTCATGAAGTGGGTTCTAAAGCATAGCCCTGCTATTGTTGTTTACCCTTCCATTATAGTGCCTCTGGTTTCCTATAACTCCACCATTGAAGTTATGAAATTATTCCTGCGGAAAAGCCGGTTGTGGTTCCTCCTTCCTCTGATTATTTTTTTGGGGCTCGTCTAAGCAAGCTTGGATTTATGAACTGTTTGAAATAACTGTGATCCAAAAGGCGGAGTAGGTGGGGATGTGGAAGAAAGGCAGCTATTTTATCATGTCAAGGATGAAGGCTTTGTACTTTATGTGCTTAGTCAATTTAGTAATATAAACCGAGCTGAATTAGCGGATGATTCATGGGATAGGAAATATCTTTACTGTTTAGCACCGACTGACTTTCTCCTTCCTTAGCAACTCTTTTTTTGGGGTTCTTTCATGTTATAGAGCCAGAACCTTTGGATGATGGGAGCGGATTTTCCTCTACAAAGGAGGACTATTTTTTGGTCTATCTGGGTTTTAGTAGGTTGGTATTCTTGCCTATCTTCTGTGCTTTATTTTATTCTTAAAGTTGTTCAAGTGCATGTGTCGAGCACTGTTTCTTATTCATTTATATATGTGGACATCCCACAATAAAATTGACTAGCTTTGCTAAAAAAATAACATCAAAATTGGCGATATTTCACTTATATTGAAGGAATTAGTGATTTTGATTGAATATGCTTAAAATAGTTCAATTTCTAGCCTAAACCTCATTTTAGTTCATTCAATCCAGTAATTAAACTATACTAACTTTGTTTTTAGACTACATAACATGATTATAACATTATTTATATGTTGTACCAGGATTAGAGAATGAATCACTCACAAATATTGCATTATCCCTTCTAGCACTTTACTGTCCAACCAACTGCGCCTCCAATCTTCTGAGTTCTGCCTCTAAAGTTATATAATCTCGTAAAATTTCCCACAGCACTTGATTTTCCATTGGTTTCATTGAATTCCCTTGGGATATGGATGAGATGTCTATGTTTGAATTTTTGATGAAGAAGAGTGAAGGAGTGAAAGAAAGTGAAATGGTGGAAATAAATTTTAAAAATAAGAAAGTATGTATAGGCTTGCTATTTATAAATGGAGGGAAACTCAATGGTAAGTTTTAAATTTGAATTCAAATTTCCTAGCCAATTGACCTAGTTCCTAATTCATCCATATCTCCTTCATACGACCTTTATATTAAACAAACATATATATGCGAAGACCTAAAAAACAAGCTGGTCGCAATGGCTCCAGTCCTGCCATCAAATTCCAAAGTTTGTAAAACGACCATTTTACCATTCAACTAATTAAATTAATTAATTCATCACTTTTTAATTCAAATATTTATTTTTATTATACTATTAAATTTGATGGGGCATTACATACATTCGAATTTTGTTTTGAAAATCCCCAAGGGACAAAGAACGTATCCTAATCTCTCATATCATGTATAATATACATGCTAACACACCAAAATATGCATGAAATATAAAATCATTCATCCAACATAACATACATCATATAACCAACATCCATTTCATTTACTTTTTTGATGCAAACATAGTAGCACATAGAATATATAAAAACATGCATGCATATGTGATGATCATGGCATACGATATACTGAGTGGATGTAGAATTATATCTTCAACGCCTTCCTAAATGAATGAGACGACATGATATACAAGCATCCTACTCTAAACATATAAGTTCTATATGTATGCAATAGTCATAAAATTCCATACATCATATAGTATGTGCACGAATTAGCAACTAACAATCAAATCATATGAAACATATCAAGATTAAGAAAACAAAATTAGTAAAATGAATCGAATAAGTCAAATAACCAAATTAGTCAATCATTCCTAATGTATATCTATATATAACAACTGTTATTCAATTAATCCTAATTAAACTAGTTACATTAACAAACAAGTGAATGGTATAACATTCCTTAAATAAGTCGAGAAGGGAAGTTTTGGTCCTCTCTTTGGCTACCCAAATTCTCTTGCCTGGATTATGTATTCCATCTGAACCAAAAATAAACTCCACCACTGGTGCGTATACTCAATCCCAAATACTAAACACAAACTTACATGCACAATCACAGTTTTTGTAGTTCATCTCACCAATCCAAATAATTCGATGTTGAATCGCATAACCACTTATAACCATGGCATAAGAATGCTTCAATTGAACTACAGCTTCAAGCGACTCTTAAATATACTTACATAACACTCGGACAATACTAGTAGCGAAATCATTACTTCATCATTAGATTCTAGGGTAAGACAATTCAAAAGCAGATGGTGTCTCACATAAGCAACGAATAACTTTAATCATTGCGTGATTACTTATTTCACATAATAACATCAAAAATAGGTGATGTCTTAACCTAGTGGATAAAGCATACCTCACTTTCTACTTTGAGTCAAACTTAAGTGGTACCGTTTCACTTATGATAACACTTTACCAAGCATTTGATAATTGCGATACATAAGTACCATTCTTTCAATCTACTAGATTTTATCCTAAATTCCATGACATGCAAGCAAGCAACATTCTGACATTTAAACAAAAGCAATCCTACTCAACACAACCACTCAAACATAGCAAAAAAAATCTTAGACCTAAGTGAAATCCAAAACCATGTAAAAATCCTAACCTAATATTATGGTAATGTTTAATTGATCAACTATGTAGTACATCGTTTGCGCACATTTGGTATTGTAATAACATGCCCACTCAACCCCCGGGTTCAATGCTTAAACCGACGACAACAACCTGGGAACCAAAAAGACAAATTATTGGGGTAAGATAAAATAAGCATATACATACAAATATCCGATATCAAATGCAGTTATAACTAATATTATCTATTAACTACTTTCAGAGTCCCACGGTGAAAGGAAATAAAATATAATATATAAATAAATGTCATAATAACATCACTACAATATGTCTAAAATGTTGAATACATATGTCTGAATAATACAAGTATAATCCAATCCATACACAGAGGCAAATCCATGTATAAGACCATATGCACCATAAATACAATACATTAATAAATCTCTATCTCTGATACCATCTCATCACCATACTCCATCAACCTGGATATATGTATATAAAATTAATAGGAAAGAGCTAAACATCGGTCTGATGAGTGAGTTATACACTACTTTACATATACTACAAAAATAATACTATAACATGAGATGAGTCTATCGCTCGTCCACCACACGTTCCATTGTCCCGTAATACCTAGTTGTCCTATACATCTAACCATATCTTATCATATATGTGTGTGCTCACTTCCCTGTACTTGCCTCGTATGCTACAGGGTCTCCTATTGTCCATCACCAAGTCAATCGCGTATAGGACTCATGCCCTAGAATAGCCTCAGGCCCTCATGCTACCTAATTAGATTCACACCCTAGACTAGCATCATGCTCTATAGGGTCTCTTAACATCCACTCCCTCCCATTGGTCCGCCATAGCAATATAGGAGACCAAATCATCATGCATGGACAACCTACTTGTGTCACATGACCGCATTCGTATCCACATCATCACTCTGGGTCATCTATCATATGCTCCAGACTCGTTCAAAACCGAGTTCATTAGCATATCATATTTTAATATTGCAACAACATATATAACCACTCTAAACACTAACCAACCATCACATGTATTCATTTCCCCATAATTTCATCATATGTCCTGTCACTAGTCTTAGATCACCTTCTAGTATAAGAGAAATATGAGTCGAATCGTTTGTTATTTATTCATATAAGCCCTTTTAGGTCTAGGTTCAATCTATGCGCAGAAATGGCAACCGATGCACCGGTCCAAGCCCACCGGTTGGCCAATGTATGTTTTTTATTTGAAGTTTTAGGTTTCGAGAAATTTAGTGTTTCATTGCCTTTTCTGACTCCAACCACCTCCGTTCTTCCTGTGGTCGCCTAAGAACGTACCTATACCCTAGCCTTAAGGTTCTAAGTCAGGTTTTATCGTTTATATCATCAGTTCAAGTGTGATTCATCAAATTAAACTTATTCATGTGAAACCAAGTTCTAAGTTGACTATTTATATCACCTTACGTGTGGTATCTTCTCTGTGGTATGCAAACGACTCCCTATTTTATGTTCCCACCACCCTTACCATATTGCCTCACTTAAACTCATATTATATAACTTTGAACTTCTCTCCGACCTTAAAATCAATTTCCATAAAAGCTCAACATTAGTTCTTAATGACACATCAAATCTCACAACCGAAGTGGCCAATACTTTAAACTGTAACATATTGAACTTTCCTTTTAGTTATTTAGGCATAACTATTAGATATACGAAAACGAAAAAGGAGGATTGAAAAATTATCTTTGATAAAATTAACAATAAACTGCTAATTGCTTATCCAGAGCAGGCAGAGCAGTCCTGATTAACTCGGTTCCATCTGCTTTGGATATCAAATTATCAATTCCCTAATAGGGTATTTAATAAAATAGATAGCATCAGAATAAATTTCCTCCGAAAGGGAGGAGTGGATAGATCCAATTTTAGTTGTCTAATTATTTAGAACATCGTTTGTAAGCCCAACACCCAAGGAGGCCTGGGTATCATTAATTTAAAGGCTTTAAACACCTACCTACTCTGTAAATGGATTTAAAAATTTCTGGATGATGAAACTTATTCTTGGAAAGAAATTATAACTAACTTCTACTATGATGGATTAAAAAATCTAAATTTGCATAATAATAAAAATTATCTTTCTTTTGGAAAAATATCTCCAATTTATACCACATATTTAAAATTGGAATTAAATTCAATGTTAACTCTGGCGACAAGACCTCCTTCTAGAATGACCTTTGGACATCCTCTATAGCACTTAAACAGGAACTTCCTGACCTATTTCTAGCCTCTAATAATAAAAATGATCTTATAAAAAAGTGTATAGACCTCAATCTTCCTTAAACTAGGACATCTCTTTCAGTCAACATTTAATAGGGAATGTTCTTATTCAATACCTGAGATTAATTAATTTGATCGAAAACTATCATATCAGGAGTATCCCTGATCATCTTATATGGTGTTGGGAAAAAAGGAAAGTTATACCTCCAAATCGATGTATGACATCCTAATCTTCTGAGGATCTAAAAATTTCGATTACTTCAAACCCATATGGAGAACTAATTACCCTCCAAAATTTAAAATCCACACTTGGATTGTCTTACACGATAAACTAAACGCCATATCTATGCTTAACTCAAAAGTCACCACCAATATTAATCCACATTAATGCTACTTTTGTAATTTGTTTCCCAAGACTACTTCCTATTTGTTCTTTGATTGTCACTTCTCTCAATATATAATTGATATGATTTTAGAGGTCTTTAATATAAATAGTATTTCCTACCGCCCCTACCTAAGGTTTACCGGACCATTTTTAGATTATACTTTAACCAATTGATCAGGAAATCTCTAGATTCAATTTATTCAATCACATGCTGGAATCTATGGTTTGAACTAATCAACGCGTTTTTAACAACACATATAATAAAGCAACTTCCATTCTTTATTCTACAACTTGGTATATTTCACTTTGGATGGACACAGATCAAAGTCAAACAAAGTGGTGACCTCGACTTGAAAGGAACCGAGGCTCTGATTGTCCCTAAAACAATGTGCCTCAGCTTCAAGTCATCCCATCCTAGGGTAGAATCTTATTCTTTACATGTTTTTAGCCATTATAACTATCTTTTAGTAACTAAAGTAATAAAAATACACCTATACCTTATACAAAGCTTTAATTTATATTATGTATAAAATCTTCAAACCCGCCATAAATTTAATATAAATACACCTATACCTTTCTAACTTATACTATGCTTTAATTAATAACCATGTAAATATCCTCAAACCCACTATAAATTCTAAAATAAAATACACCTATATCTTATAAACTAACTTATATAATGTACTAATTATTAATATGTATAAAATCTTCTAACCCATTTTAAATTTGAAATAAATACACTTATACCTTTCTAACTTATACAATGCCAACTTTCTTATATAATATTGTGCATGTTATACATATTTCTATGTTTGTTTGTACACACACCTCTTTTTTTTCAGCTCAGCATGGCATAACAAATCTCTATGCACTGATCCAGTCTAGCAACACCCACAACTAATTTAGTCAACAACAGCAATATGCACCTTGCATTTTTGCATGACAACTTCTAGTTCAGTGTGCACATATAAACACCTCATCTGGTTTTGACAACAGCAAATTGCACCTCCCATTTCAGCCTAACCCTAACATGGTGGTTCATTGTTATCCCTTACATATAAACCCTAATTCGTCGGTGGCTCAGTTCACCTTTCAGGCAAACCCTCACATGATTCTGCTCCTGCAAAATGTTATAAAACCCCTTATTGCATGCTTTCAATCAGGGAACTTTAGGCACTCTACTCCAAGCAGTGCACTTCTACTCTTCTTCGCCCAATTAAGGCTACTCACAAGCTACTGCTTTGCACATAACATATGGATACTCTACTACAATTACAGCAAAACCTGGGTCAGCAGCAGCTATTTCGTTTACTACTTACCCCTCATCATTAACGTCATCACTTTATCAGCACACTCAGCATTCTCATGCTTTTGAAGTCAGCATGTCCAACATCTTTAGCTTCAACATCTGTTATTCAATTCAGCTTCCTACTTGCATGCTCCTTATGGTTTATGCACGCTGCCTCATTGCACTTTAGATTATATCTTGGCATGTTCAGTCTTTTGAAGCTGATGTATGCACAGTCTACTACAAGCTAATCGTTCATTTTGCAATTTCAGCACCCATACCTCTTGCAACCATAGTGTGATACCAAATTCTACTCCCCACAATTCCCATACTCATGCAAATTAATTCATTTCAGCAACAAGGCATTGCATCCTCAATAGTTCTCAGGTTTTCAAATAGCAACCACAAGCTCGTCGAAGTATTGCTCAATAGAGTCTATAGTTTATTATTTCTCAATCTTGTAATATTTAGCATGTATATATTATTGTAATCATTCTAGTTTTGGTCTTCTATGGATCGTCTAGGGGATGATCTTATATATAATTATAAGCGATAAAATATATTAGACATATGTACGGTTTTTTATTTTTATTTATTTAATAATGAGTCCTCTCCTCATAAGAGGACCACTCTTTCATAAAAAAAACTTCATTATTTATATACATTCCCTCCCGATTTCCATATTAATCTGAATTTAATCATCAAAAATGTTTATCCACTTTATTATAGCTAACATGGCATTATTATAGAATTATAAGTGCATTAAATGAAGAAGAGAGCACAAGTCACTCATCAAAACTTCAAAGTTGCTCCTGCCTTTGCTTTTTTCTATTTTTCAACCAGAAATCTTCATTTTTTGCCACAACTCCATATTCAAGCTGTATTCTTCATCCATATGGTCATTTCGATAGATGGATCATCGAATTCCACTAAGAAATGAAGGATATATGCCATTTTGAAGTTGGATGTTGAATTCTTAAAATTGGGTACGAGAATTTCACTACGGCCACTTATCGTCCAGCCAGTTGTGGACATTCCTTATCCAGTTTCTTCCCCAAACTCGTATTTATTCATAGCACTCATTGTATGCTTTGATTTTGCCACTTCACTAGATTCCATTAAGAAACGAGTAAGATATGACATTTTGAATCTTTTGTCTACAAAAGGGAAAAGAGGAAAAGAGAGGAAGACGAAGACGTTGGTTTCTGAAATTGTATGTGAGTTTGTTTTAAGTAGGATGGAACAACTGTCAATTCGAAATTCAAATTCAAACGCCCAAAGACCAATTTTCTCCAAAACTTGTTTCGCTCGTATCTCCTTCATACGACTTCCAAACCGAACAAATAAATATACTAAACAAATCAGAAAACCGAGATGGTCACAATGGCTCTAATTTTGTCGTCATTAACCATTTTCCCCTCTTTATTTTCAGTTTACTTAATTAGTTCATTAATTCCAATTATTTTTATATTATCACATTATTAATATTTATTTAAAATATTTACTAATTTTCCAGGGTTTTACATTCCCCCTAAATGAATTTCATCCCTGAAATTTTCCAATGACAAAGAATGCATCACACTCTCTCGTATCACTCAAATACATAAGTATATAAAATAAATCATTGGGCCATTCATCCACACAAATAAAGCAACCAACCAAACCAAGCATCCATATATATCATATAAATTTTTGAATTCAAATTCATAAAATACATGTATGTGTTCCATTAGCATACATAAATTGTGTTTGTGTATTTTTATGAAATACAACCAATAACATATTATCATAAAATGTATGCAGATTACATATGACATTCACAACACCAAAAAGGTGTATTTGTAACGAATATAGTCGTTACAAATGAAATTTATAACATATATAGTCGTGAGCGGTACAGGCGTGAGGTATGTCGTTACAAATATTTATAACGGCCTCTACCCGTTATTAAATATATCACTTACCAACGGACTTTGTCGTTAGAAATCTAAATTTTTGTAACGAAATAGATTGTTATTAGTTGCATCGGTTTGTAACGGGTATTTTCCGTTACTTAGTTTCCCCTTTCATGCTGGAAGAAGGGGTTGTCATTCTAAATTATCACGACCTTATCCGTTACAAATTTCATCTCTAGTAACGCACTTGTTCGTTACAAATTTCATCAATAGTAACGACTATGCTCATTATAAATTTTGTCTTTAGTAACGAATATGTTCGTTACAGCTACCAAACCATGTAGAGCTGCATTTTTGCTAGCATTTACACTACATAATTGTCTATTATAATACAGTAGGTACATACATATCAAAAATTACAGAATTTCGATAACAATAAGCAATTACGCATCCAAACATACAACTTAAATTGCACAAATATTTGACAACAAATTAAAGGAAGATTCAAAATTTCACAAGTTCATCATACATAACTAAAGAGTATGAAATAAAAATATTACAAGTTCTAACATTACTTCAAAATAAATTCTAGATCCTACAATCAATTTATATAAGAATCTTTTCAGAGTACCAGCTGTATTCACCACCATAGCTACGGACATGTACCTTTCTCTGCCTTAGCTTGTAATACGCAAACTGAACAATGATCTATCACAATTTTCGTAAAGGAACAACAAAAGAACATTATTATTTTTTGAAATAATGAATAAGTGCTATCATATGCAGTCAAATAATATGTACATAGAATGTGGATACAAGTAGGTCAAGCAGTACACAAACAGCAGCATCCAATAACCATGGCGCATTAGCTTTTATCATGTACCATTCTATGCTTCTTGCAAGTATGTTGCAACCAGAAGGTATCAAATATGATTATCTCGTGAGGAGAAGAAAGAATAGAAGACAATTCAAACAATATGTTAATGAAGGAGAGCACTTAACCTTCCAACATAAGTGGCGTTTGCAACAAGTGCAAATATGAACATTAGAGGGTTCAGTCCCTAGAAGAATATCGACATAGTTACATATTAACCATACTGTTAGAATGAAATGAATCAGATATGATACAAATGTAGTTAACAGTAATGTACCTCTACATTTCCTCATTGAGGTGCATTTATGTCATTTTCCAATCAGAGTTTAGCACAGTTTAGCACAGTTTAGCTTTATGTCATTTTCCAAGAACCATGATCCACCACTATATAATTTAGCGAGCTATATAATTTAAACTAGTTAAGGTGCATTTATGTCATTTTCCAAGAACCATGATCCACCACTATCTAATATGGTCAGCAATAATGTACCATTAAGCACATGAGAAATAATCAAAGTACAGTTAGAATACAAAAAGGAACTAAATTAAAGAAAGGTTCAATAGGTCAAATTATTCATAGACTTAACTCATATTTATGTATCGATTTATAATAGATTTTATCATTTACTCAGCATATACTCAAAGCATATTCACCATTAAGCATGAAATGCAACTATGTATCCATTTGAATAAATTTATCACAAAAACCACGCACGCCTACTTAAATGAGGTATACAACCCAGATCAGTGAACAAAAAAACTATATATCTTATATTATATTATATATATCATATAAGGTGTACATACATAAATTACTTGGATGGTTGTTTATAAGAAGAATGTACCAAGTATGTAAGATCTCTGATCTTATATATATTTTGTGGTGATCATTATATTCATAACCATGTACATTGTTATATTCATATCAATCAAGTAATATAATATATTTTTGTCACCATTTCTCTCACAACTCAAATACCACTTTGATGTTTGTATTCATACAAAGAAAATAAACAGATCTGTCATATGTCAATATTAAGGACCCCGCTTTTAGTAACATGAAGAGTAATAGTTTCAAATTTCAATCAAAACATGAATACCCAGAACTATTGAGATATTAAGTTTTCTTTATGCATTTTAATTTTCTTTACAATATTTAAGTAATTAATCTTCATTTAATACATACTTTCTGAAGAGACTGCAATTCATTATGTCTAATCCTTTAAATAGATATTATCCTACAAATTTTATTTTGATTATAATCTAATTTGAAACCTACCTTTAGTACAACATTAGCAAGAATGCATGGATTAATGAGTATATCTAGTCACGCCTAAAAATCACCACTTTTAGTACAAAAATATAACAGAATATGATTACAATTTAATACGTGTATGATCAAAAATATAAGAATTTTTGTTAATAATATGTTAATCAAAGACACAACATAAAGTAGTATATTTTGTTTATTACTCAAAATTAATCAATGGTTTTACTTGTCTTTTCTACAATCTCGCTATAGCTTTTTTCAACTTAGAGAAGGAAATTCTCAAGCTTGTATGACATGTATGCTTTCATGTCTGTTATAAAATAAAGAAGTAAAAAAAATTAAATACTTACTTATATATACTGCTTTGGATATTGGCTTATGCTTCAGCAGCTTCAGACCAGAACATGAAACATCCAAAATGAGAAATGCTCACCTAGGCCGGCTCTGATAATGATACAGAAACGAACTGTGATTTCATGGAATATCATGCATTATGAATTGCATACATAAAATTCCTAACAAAGTCATGATATTAGTTACTAACAAATTGATTAACAACATTGAGTTTTAAAGGAAAGATGTCATGTAACAACAATTATCAAGCAGTTATTAATACTCTTCTCAATGAAACAAAATACTCTAAACAAAACTATAATGTATGATATATATATATATATATATATATATATATATATATATAAGGTAAGCATAAGCTCTAAACAAAAAAATTCATTTTTTTTCCTCATGATTTCTTTTATGACTTAAATTACCATATTTTCCACTTCTACCTTGCCTGTGAATTTTCATTTCATCCCTAACTCCTTTTGATTGTCAGAGTAGCCTAATGCTTCTTTGAATTGAAAGTGGTTTTATAATAGTCCTTTAATGCTAGTCCCAACATCTGTTGCGAGGTATAGAATGAAAAATCTGAAGCATAAACATCTGTAATTATGATGATTGATCCATTGTATATAGAAGATTTTAAAACTTATTTTTCTTATTTACACAATACAATAATAAAGCATTTAACTAACTGAAAGCAACCAATGTATCAACATATTTTCCTAGTTCAATTAAAAAATGACATATTACACTGTTCACATAGACTGACTTGCTTCTATTTATTGTTTTATATCTATCTAATTTTTTATCTTATGAGAAAATAAGATCATGCCATTTCAGTTTTCATATATGAACCTACATGTGGAAATATAACATGGTCAATAGGCTATCACTTTTTAAAGAATGCATCTACGTTATGATAGAGAAGACATACCGTAGTTTGCATTTTATGTTGATGCTTGCTTTTGTTAGGCTATTATTTTTTATGACAACTTATGTTGGAACATCATCTACTCTAATAGAGAAAATAAAACAATAGCCAAATGCAAACCTGAAAGAAAAAGAAGAAACAGAAAAGAAATTCAAACCAGGCAAAAACTGAAATCAAGAGATCAATGCAAGAATCAACTCAACAACATCTACTTCAGTTTTCAACCAAATTCAAGTAGCAGTTTTGAGCGACTCAAACAACAGATTCAATGCAAAATCAATTCAACAGTCCACGAAACAATCAGTGTCCTCTGCTTCTTCTAGTTTTGGTGAGTAAACCTGATTCTTTTAAAAACAGTTTAAAATTTGAGATGAAACTTAAATATATGTGAATTGTGTGGGGTAATGATGGATTGAATGAATGTTTCAGCATGAATATGACTTGAATTGATATATAAATTTTGGATATGCATGTACAAACATTTGTATTTTGGTTCTCTGTTGTTTACAGTTCTTGAACTTCTTTTCTATAAAAAATTCATATCTTCAAATAAAAAATTCATACACTTTGATCTCTATGCACATTAGCCAAATCAATAAATCATACGCTGTCGTGCACAGAAATACAATATATGCATTTTCAAATGAGGGAATCATAAAAGAATAAATTCAAAAACACCCAACTTATTGCCAATATTCTTTTCATTTGCAGATATGGATTCAAGAGTGCTGGCACTACTTTACTCAACCTACCAAAATGGGCCAAATGTTGTCGCACTTTCAAGTGGCTCAATAGACTAAGATACAACACTATGAAGACTTAATTTTAGTGTTAATTAAAAATCAGGATTAGCGGCAAAGAAGATATATATGAATTATAGTGTATCACATCCAGGCTAGTAAAGAACATCGATATACATTTCTTTATTCACATAAGAAATAGGTGTTCGAACAGTTAAAGCAGTTATATCTGAAAGTTAGGGGTAATCAAAGTGCACTAATCACAATGAACCATTATGGAGAAACATGGCATGAATGATCAAATATAGTTAAGCATGATAAGACTAATACCTTTTACAAAGCCATCAGCTTCAAATCTACAAAACAGAGAAGTGCTAGCCTATGTAGAGTTACACCACAATCCTCCACAATCCCTTATATCTGAAACCAAAATCGCAATGTAAAATATCACAAGCAGAAGAAGAGTGCTAGAGAAAAATGCAGCAATACTTAAAATCAAGAAGGATTTACCTGAGAAGGATTCTCCCTAGAAAATTGAAAGCGGCTGATGGAAAATTTTGCCCTAGAAAAATTATTTGGAATTGAAAGCGGCCGATGGAAATGGGAAGCGTGATAAGTGTTGTGAGACGAGATGTTTGTTGTTTTCCATCTTTATCCTTTTCTTTTTATTTTATTTTCATTTTTACCAAAGGTTGTAACGGTTTGATGGCGTGACCAAATGAATTTTTTTTGCTTGAGAATATACTGCTCTTTTGCTAACGGCATTAAAAGCCTTATAACGGATTTTAAGTGTTATTATTTTATAACGGCATCTGAATGTTAGCAACCAAAAAATACTTCTGTTAGGAATTCCATGTTTTGGTGTAGTGATTATGTACATATGCAAATATCTAACATTTGGGTCCTCTTATATGAATCATATGATATGGCATATATAGCATGTACACGAGCATCCTAGGGCAAACATATAAATTCTATATATATGAACAACCAATCATGTCAATATAAGATATGGTGTATATATACATGATAAATCATAAAATTAATCAAAGTATATAAAACACATCATAATATAGCTCAATCCATATATAAACAGAAAAAAATAGTCAATCCAAGCAATTATTTAATCAAATCTAGATAATAATTAAAACAAATAATCAAGTAAATGAAAAACACTTTGAAAAGGAATCAAATTGAAAAGATCGATTCTACTTCTCCACTTTTCAATTGTCCCTAACCAAATCATTCTCCCTAAATAGTCCAACAAAGTTTACTACTGACATAACTCATCCCAAAATACTAATCTCAACTGTACATGCATGTATACAACTTCTACAATCTTTCCTACCCTCTCAAATAAATAACATCACAATGTATAACAATATGTTGCCTTAGCATCAACGTGCCCCAAACCAAATGGTAGTTTCACACCATTCCTAAATACACACCTAACACCTAAATCATCCAGTAGTAATTTCCTCAATTCGTTTTCCAAAGCACTAGGTAAGGCAATTCAAAGTGGATGGTGTCTTACCTAGATAAATCCGAACAACTTGAATCACAATACTATCCCTTCTTCATCTAAAAGCATTCAAAATGATAGATGTCTTAACCTAGTGAACATAACATGTCTCCCACCCAAACTTCCGATCTAACTCAAGTGGTATCACTATGCTTACGATATCATTTTTCTAAATATCCAACAAGTTTTTGATACAAAAAGCATCACCTTCTCAATTTTCTAAACATTCCATCCTAAATCCTATAACTAAGCAAGCATCCAAACAATAAAAATCATATTCTATTCAACCAACACAACCATAGCAACCAAAATCCTAAATCTAAGTGAAATCCTAACCTAAGAAAATTGCTAACCTAAGATAGTGATAGAGTTAAAAGAATTGATTATATAATACATTGTCTACATGCACCTCATATGCAATGTAAGCTCTGTACCTTTAAGTTGTTACTCCAAAGAGTTCCTTTGAATAGACGGTTTCCCTACAACCCGAGGGATGATTGAAAAGAATCCATCTATTTCTCACTTAAAGTTATATCTGTACTCTCCAAAGTTCCATTTCTCATAAAATCGGCTCCACATCTCTTATGCTTGCTAGCTATGATAATATTTCCTTTATCTTTCCAAATAATTTTCTTCAATTAGTGAGAAACAGTTGAACCCACACTACTTGGTGGTATTTACTTAATTTAATTTAGTATCCACTAAATCATGTACATCTTACTTTGACTTCTCAAACCAGGGTTATCTCAATGGCTTAAAATATTTTATCTAAACCTTTTATCTAAATTCCTTATCTACACCAATCAAAATTACTTCTTATATAATCCTTGTCACTAATCCAATCTTGAATATCTTTTATAAATAGAAGTTACAACTTCCCGCAATTTTTTATTTCCTAAATCATATCTATCTATACAAATTCCAAAGACTTGCATTTCATTTACCAATAATACAACCCACAATTCTTTATTTTCTAATTAAACCATATATATCTATACAAATTCTAAAGACTTCATTCCATTTATCAATAATACAAACTCATATGACCTTAATACCCATCCATATCCATGCATCTCTAAAGACTCATCCATCATACCAAAATACTTAACTTTATAAAAGTTTAATACCAAACCAAATATGAAATATCCTTTACAATCAAAAATCCACACTTGATACCCTTCACGACCAAAATTCCAAACTTAAATCATCTAAAGTAAATGGTATCTTTCCTCAAATATAATTTCACCGACTTAATATTCCTCTATGTTATGGATAAACGACTCAATAGGGAACGATGTCTCACCATATAAATCAAATCAACAAAATACTAGCACAGTAACTTCTTACCCTATAACCTAGGTTGGAACATTAAAAATAGGGGTGATGTCCTAGCATGGTGAACATGTCATCAACTCATGTCACATCCAATCTTAATTATATACTTACAACCATATCAATTTCTTATGTAACTATTACCCCCAAAACATACACAGCAAAACTACAATCACTTTCTTGGTGGACAACATTCATCCAAGCCATCTAACAAAAATGGTGTAATGTTACTTGCAACATCAGGTCAAGGACAGCCATCAACGACTTTAACTCAAACAATCTTCCTTTACGATGGTATTAAATAGCAAAACATCCTAAATATCTTTCCCTTCTATCTCCAATCATTACCGCAATGACACTGAAGCAAAGAATGAAAATTTCAATTGTTTCTATTTATGCACTATGGACTGATCCCGAGTCAGATCTTACGGTAGCATCATTGGATCATTGGGAATCTGTCAATAAATAAACTCTTGACCCTTCAATAGAAGTTTTCATCTATATCTCCAAAATATTTTCAATCAATTGGTTAACGAGATCCAATCAATTGAAATTCCAATCCCCCTTATGCCTCTTACACTAACCGCTTTCAAAATTCATTTCAACCACATCTTAAAAAATATTCTATTATCAAATAGGTTTAATCTAGGCCTAAATTTCCTTCATATGAATCTGAACCCATTTAATTTGTTATTAGGTAAACGTCTTTTCTTTATACAACTTCAATATGTTAAATTGGATTTACTTTTCTAATTATAACCATAATTCCTTCAAAGGCATATGTGATCTCTTTATCTATCCAAACACTGACTCTCCTTTATTATCATGTGCCTAAGTGGCCTATCTATATATCTTATTAATTCGCAGTTCTTTGAGAAGGAAGTACAAAATCTTCTTTGATGGCATATGGAATGTCTTTCTCCATCTAATTCTGTATGACTATCGGGACACTACTTATGAAAATATCATGCCTAGTCTGTTAATCCTTCTCCAAACCATATTCCTATATTTATCCAACATCGCCTCAGAACTAATCTTCAATCTACTCTAAATTCGATTAATCCATGCACAATGTGAGACTTACACTTGAACCACTTACCGTCACATTCCTTGACAAAATTCATAACTGACATCCTTTTACAATCTATTTTCTACTTCTTTATAATAGATGGTAACACATTTGTACTTGGAGCCATTTCCAATGCATAACCCTTCTCTTACTTGTTCATTTTATAACCCATCAAACAAATATTAATTTAACCATTCAAACTCCTTTTATACTTTATAATTCTAATAAAAGATTTGCTATCAAAAACTTATCACAATACCCAAATTTAAAACTTCCACTCGCTTTTTAAAATACATCATTACCTATAAAAGTATTACTTTACAAAAACATATCATTTACTTAAAACAATAAAATAAAATCTTTTCATCGAATATTCCTTCGGTTTATTGATTTTAATTTCAACACTACTTATTTTCTTTAACTTCAATAACTTCATATTAACCACTTAAATCATTTAAAACTATAATAAACTAAGGTTGTTTTCTAAAATACCATGGCTTTATTTTAAATGTAATTACAAATAATTCATAGCCATTTCATTATATATATATAAGTATATATTAATTTAATTTGTAATTAGAAAATTTTCAAAATTTTGAATAATTTAATTTGGCTACTATCTATATTCGTATCAATTCAGAAAACCATTGTCATAACTTAAACTCGTATATTACTATATATATATATATGTATATATATATATTATTTTGTTTCATAAATTCTTCAATTTCTTATATAAACATGACTATATATCAAAACATAAGAATCTCACTTACTTTGATATAAGATTTTAAGCTTTTTATTCAAAAATCCTTCAAATACATTTATCGTATACAAATAAAATATTGATTCTTAAATTCCCATATAAACAAAACTTATAATTCCAACTTTCAAAACTAATTTCCTCTTTCATAATTTCTTTAAATTTTCACTCTTAAAAATATTTTACTTCTAGAACGTAATCCTCTTACCATTCTCATTAACTTCCTATATGATACATCCATCAAATCAAATCCAAGTGATGACATATACTTTTAGAAAGCTTTGCTACATCTTCGCTACACTATAACAAAATACTCATTTTACAATTGGCAATGCCAGTTGCAATAGGCTTATTACAACTAGTAGTCGCCGGTCTTAATATGCGAAGTTGTAATAGGGTGGTTACATTTTACAACTGTTTATGGCAGTTGCAAGTTGCAAGTGATTGTTGCAGTAAGGCTTTTTTACAATGGTTAAAATCGATTGCAATATCTTCTTTTACAAATATAAATGTCAGTTGTAAATCTGTAGCTTTTATGTGAAAACGTATGATATTACAACTGTTTAAAACAACTATCATTTGATCTTTTGCAATTGTTTATGACAGTTGCAAAATAAATGTAAAAATGAAAAAAGGCAATTAACTGCTGCTTATATACTATAATACATCTGTAACAGTATTTAATAATTTAATGTTTGAAACAAATATTATCATAAAACAACAAAAACATACATTTTAAAAGGCTAAATAAAATTACTTTCACAAATTTCTAACAAACATTACAAAAGGCTAGATAAAGTTACATTCATAAAGTTCTAACGTAGTACAATACATAATCCATTAATACATACCCAAGCTACAGTTCCAAAATATAGTTTAGCACATTACCCATAAAACCAAAATGGATATACTTACTGGTTTAAGGAAATGAAGTCTTTGTGTCATGCGATGGTTGTTCCACCAACCTCCTTAATAGTGCACATCATTGAATTCAAATCCTATTAGCAGCAGTAATGATTAATATAGGTACTTCAAAATGCTTGCAATTTTCTTATTTTAATACCCCTATACTTTTCTCATATTTCAACTCTGGTTTACTGTAATATCCATCACTACCACATGCTTAAAACTTATGGTTTCCAATTTCAAAATCATTTCCATCTTTTATATTGTTAGTAATAAAAAGCCATCTCATAAAAGTAACTAAGTGAGTAGCATTTCCCTAATTCTAGGGTATACAAACAGGGATATAAGCAAGTAAGCAAACAAATGTATTGCGGAAACTCTCTTTTTATGAAATATTATGGATATGACTATTTGGTGTAGTTACTAACTTATTATTACAATTAAAATGTTTTAAAATAACATCTTTTGGGTATGTTACATTAATACTAATGTAATTTGATCATGTAATCTTTAGATCAACAATAAAGAGCTGTAACATTGCACTAGTGATCATTGATAAAATGTTTCAAAGGACTATATAATAAATGAATGAACAATATTGTCATGTATAAATCATGATGCATAACAGAACATTGTTTCAATATCTTGGACATGTAATGTCATACAAATATGAGATCTATAGGAACAATATATTTGGGAAATAAAATATCTAGAGTGCAAATAAAACAAACACTACTATAGTCACTTTTAGTTAGTTCAAGGATTTAAACAAAGATAATAACTTCCTCTATAACATTAAGAATCAGGTTTAAAGAAACAAGTCATCAACGATGAGCACTGAACAGTTAGGACACATTACCTAAAACCATGGGCAATCAATAATTGACCAATTTAATTAATGCAAGTCTTTTTAATAGTGAGCGAAAGAACAAAAATGGGTCATATAATTGTACAATTTTGCATGTAAGTTTACATCTTATATGGAAAATGAAACAAAGTCCTATGAGACGCAATAATGAATAGCGGACCCGAAAGGCTAAATAGCCTTAAACAGATTTACTAACATAAAACTTACGGTGTAAGAGCATCTCTTATGGTGCCAAATTTAGCTTGAATATTAAGGAAACCAAATTCAAGCTACTCTAATGAATCGAATCACCCTTAATATTAAGGGTAATATTCAGGGACCAATTCGGAATTCTAAATTGGCCCAAGGCGCTGATTAAATCAGCATCCAGAATTGGCGTTGATTTAATCAGTGCTTAGTGTAAGGCGTTGATTAAATCAGCATCCAAAGGTGTAGCCGTTACAACACAACGGCTACACCCCAATGGCTCTTTTCTTTCCCCCCAACGACTATATTCCTCATTTTCAACTTCTTAAATACACTAATTTCACTCTTCATTTCCACATAAAACTCTTCACTACTTCCTCTTCTAACCCGCATTATCTTCAAATGTCTTCACTGTTTGGAAATTTTACGCATCCTTTCAATTCTCAAAACTACATTTTCGAAGACGACAACAAGCCACAACCAAGCACTCCTCCGAGTTAGCATTCACCCAACCCATGGCGAGTGACGAGAACTTCGACTTATGCAATATCTACTGTCATTATACCAAAGACTCGATTAAGGGTAATGATTAAAGCGGCGATAGGTTTGGCAGAAAATAATGAATACCTTCAACCATAAGCATCCTAAAAGTACACGATCTTTGTCGGTGATTCAAGGTCGATTTTGAAAAATCAATCGCTAAACTTAATTTTATAAGTCACAAATTTATAAAATAAAGAAAGCGAATCTTAGCAGAATGGGAGACGAAGAGAATTTGGATTATTTTTGAATTACTACTTTGTTAGTGTTTTAACTTATTATTAATTTATTTCTATTTTGATTATCAAAAAAGAATAGCAAATGAGGAATTCGTGATGTTTTTTGCAAGGGAAAATGGTACTAAAAAAACCATACTATTATCAATTCCTAAATTGTAATGAGTTGCTAACAAGCACACCGAAGTGGAACTCCGATAATGCGAAGAGCCTCTAATGTGTTTAGACAGAGATGAAGGGAAAGAACAAAGCATCAAAATCATCGTGCTCGTCTAGTCCGAGAGATTCATCACGTAGAAACCCAATTTGACAAAGAAAACGAGGTGGATCTGCTCACATAGAGACCCGATAAAGATTATAGACCAATGGGCATCAAAGTAGTAAAGAGAAAGAATAAAGTTGATGTCGCTGTAACGGCTAAAGTGAAAGAAGACATCATAATAGAAGCAGGCAAGCACGACAGAAGATCGATGTAATGCGTAAGTTTGCAGATATTGGGCAACAACAGTTGGATATGGAATGGGAAAACCAAAGGTTGCAGATTGAATGGCAAGAACAAATGATTATGAATAAAGATTTGATGGGAATGAATGAAATTCAAACGCAATATTGGATGGAGCACAAAAGACAAGTACTTATATTTAAGTTCCCTCAACTTTTGTTTGTTTTGCCTTAGCATTGTATAAGTTATTTTTGGTGTACTTTGAGTTTATGTCAATCTGTTGAATTCGGTTATTAACTAATGTTCAACCATTTCTATCACCAAGCTAAATAAGATTTTGAAGGAAATGCATTATAATTGATAAGTTAACTAAAATATGAATACAAGACAAATGCACAAACACATGACTAATTAGATGTAAAATTGAACTAACAATCTTCAAAGTAATTCCAAATATGATTCATAGGATCTTTTTGTAGCCGATTGTGAAGTTGTGCATCTCGGAATGAAAGTTGGCGTTCCATGTGAATGTTGAAAGCTTCTTCCGTTATAAGAATTCCATCTCGAAATATTTCTGACATTTGCGCTGCACCATCATATTCGTAGTGATGGTGTTCTTTATCCATATCTCTTTCGTCTTCAATAATCATATTATGCATAATAATACATGCAAACGTGATTTTGGACATTTTTTCTCGAGGCCACAATCGACAAGGATTACTAATCATTACAAATCTGGATTTAAGAACGCCAAAAGCTCTTTCCATGTCTTTTCTCTGTCCCTCTTACATCGCGGCAAATTTTGCTTGCCTTACTGTTATCAGATTTAGATACATTTTCACAATGGTTCTCCATTTTGGATAAATCCCATTGCCAAGATAATATTTGTGGTCATAAGTGTTTTGCTCAAGAGTAAATGTCACTATAGTTACTCAGCCAAGTGCTAGATAATTGAATAAGTGTGACATCTCAATAACTTTTAAGTCGTTGTTAGATCCAGACATTCGATATAAAGCATGCCATATCTATAAATCGTACGAAACAACGACTTCCAAAATAATCGTTGGTCTTCTTTCTTTACCATTTTAAGCTCCATGGTATGCTATGGGGCAGTTCTTCCATTCCCAATGTATACAATTGAGACTTCCTAGCATGCTAGGCCATCCTCTGCTCTCATGTATTTCTCTAATCCACACCTCATTCTCATTCGGAGATCTAAGGTACTTGATGCTGAAAACGTCCACCATAGCTTGGTAGAATTTATCGAGGGTTTCTAATGCGGTACTTTTTGCAATTCGATATGCATCGTCCAATGCATCTATGGGGGTGGCATAAGCAAACATCCTCATTACGACAATCATTTTTTTCGCCACTAAGACCCTATGTTTTTGCAGCATTTGGTTTTTGAATAAAATATCTATTGTTGTTTTGAATACCTGCTAAAATTCTCAGAAACAGTTCTCTTCTCATTCTGTATCTTCTTCTGAACATATTTGGTCCATATGTGAAATTTGGATTGAAGTAGTCTTGCATGAGACTTTTATGAAAGGCAAATTGATTATGGTTTACATGTTTCCAACCGATGACCGATCCGCCGTGTTTTCTGGATGTGGAACCATAAGCTTCATGGCATATGTCAACTATTTCTTGCACCTCCTCGGCTTCCTCTCGTAGGATATCTTCCTCCTTGGAATCACTACCGAATGCCATAACACATCCGAGGAAGGATGAAGTGTTCTAAGAATTCATTGTAGTATTTAATTTATGCTATGAGAGAAATAAAGAAGATTATAATGTGATATCTGCAATGGATTAAAGTCCTTGTATATAAGTGAAATGATATGTGTATAACAACAAGGAACGGGTGACCATAATTATTTCATAAAATAATGAGTGGACAACATTAATTCAAAGTTTGGTCATCTCAGCTATAGCAAGTGGTAGACAATAAATTTAGAGCATTGTCATCTCAACTTTACCAAGTGGCAGACAACATTAATTGGGAGCATGGTCAGCTAAACTGTAGCAACTGGCAGACAAAGACTTCATAGTATTGTCATATCAACTTTAGCTAGTGACATACAGCATTAATTGAGAGCATGGTCATCTAAACTATATAAGGTGGCAGACAAAGAGTTTAGAGTGTTGTCATCTCAACGTTAACAAGTGGTATACAACATTAATTAAGAGCATGGTCATCTCAACTGTAGTAAGTGACAGATAAAGACTTCAGAGCGTTGCCATCTCAACTTTAACAAGTGGCAGACAACATTAATTGAGAGCGTGGAAGGATTTTGGAAAATTGAAGTACTTATGTCATGTTTACTAGAGCTTTTCGAAGATACAAAAGCATCGTAGATACAGTGGAAGAAGAAAACCTATTTCAGTTAACACAAGCCATGTTTGATTCACGATATTTATGGGAATATCGAACTAATTTTGTTGGACATGTTGCATATGATCTTTGAGTTGGCTATATTCAACAATTTGAATGATGTTTGGGTTAGCTATTTGTAACGACCCAGAATTTTAGATAATAAAAATTCGAATATTTAATTGATTTTAAATATTAATAAGTGGAATTTATAAGTCGAATAATTTATTTAAAGGATATTGAATTTAATTTGATAATTAAATCGATAATTTAACGATTGAAATTCCAGAGATAATTGTAAATCGAGTTTAAAGTGATTGAAAATGATTTGTAAAATTTTATTTAATCATACTGGAGTTATAGTGATGTTATAGAACTTTTAAAATTGAATTTAAAGTTAAACTGTGAAAAATCGAATATTTTAATATTTAATTATCGACTGAAAAATAGCCAATTTTCGAACAGTCTCAGAATTGGACGAAACTCGTTCCATTTGATCCGTAATAGTTAGTTATTATCGGATTTCAATTTTCGTAGCAATCGGAATTGTCATTTGACCGTGGCAGCTCGAAACGCATCGATATCGTTTTAATTTTTAATCGTCAAGTTAAAATAGTCATTTTTCAAAAAGTCTCGGATTTCAACGAAACCAGTTTCATCGGATCCATAATGTGATATTATTGTAAGATTTCAAATTTCATAATTTTTGGATTTACCGTTTGTCCGGTACAAATTAAAACGCCTCGAAATCGATTTAAATCGGTTTAATTTAAATTGATCGTTTAATTCCATAACTCGCACAGACGATCGAATTAGCTTCCGAAACCTATTCCATTGCGTTCGGAACGCGGGGTAAACCTTAGAAACGTCAGCCGGCACACTTGATTTCGAGTTCGGAAAATTTCGATGAATAGTAAATTGGGCAATTTTCTATAAAAGCCCCTTCTCTCTTCATTTTGCAAAGAAAACTGAACCCTAGGGTTCTAAAGCTTCAGCCGCCATTATCTTTATCAATGGCCAGAAAGTAATTAACTTCTTCCCTCCAAATCTCTTAATCCGTCGACATTCAGGCGAAGCGTTCAACTACAATCTTGCAGAGCACAGTGTGATCGATATATCCAACGGTGATGATGATCATCAGAGCACCGTGGAGGCCATGGGATGGCCGCGACTGTGTTGGGTTTACACGCGTTTTTCAAGCAAGGGGATCGATCGGGCTGTGCGTGATTGAGGCCGAGGGTGGAGTCGTGTACGTGCTCTCGTGTGGCGGCGTTGGATCGACGTCTCGATCAAGGAGGAAGGCGCGTCGTTTAGGATTTGACGGCAAAGGGTGGGTTCTCGTACGCGATCATTACCTGGGGGAGAAGAAGTTGCGGTCGGTCTGGATCCAAGCAAGGAGAAAACGAACGGCTCTGATGTAGGGGGGTTTAAAAATAAAAATAAAGTGTTATTTAATTTATATTTAAAATTCGCAAATGTTTAAAATGCTGTAACTCTCTCGTACGAGGTCGGAATTCGACGAAACAAAATGCGTTGGAATCGTCTCGACGTGTACTTCGCGATGCAACTGGATTTAAGTCATTTGGAGCTAGTTTGAATTTCGGGTAAAATTAAACGCGTGTTTAATTTTATTCGAAATAAACGCTGAAATCAGAATTGAAATCAAGGTGAGATCTTCTCACTCAAATTGAATGTGGAATATTTTCAGTTATTTATTGATTGACTGTTTGGATGTGCTATTAGATATGATAGGATATATATCTATATATAGCAATATATACATATTGGCATATGTATATATTGGATTGATGATTTCCCGCCTCGTATAGCGGATGAGACCCTATTGCGCCGTTAGTAAGCGGATTTTTATAAAACCCATATACCGCGATAATTCCGTACTGGAGCGGAATTGGTATTGTGCTAACATCTTTGGATGCAGGGAAACAGGTTGGAGGGATCCGACTGGATTCCTCACCGTATTGATTATTTACAGATATTTTGATATATTCTGTTATCATATTGATATATGATATTGACTGTTGTGATGGACTGATTGGTGTTGTTGCATCATCGGATTCAGTTTTGAAATGTAAAAATAACGACTTTTATTTTAAAAAGATTTTAAAGTGATTTTTGAAAAGTAGACGTTTATCGAATTTTTGAATTGATTTATTTCAAAAAAATTAACGTCTAGAATTTTAAAGTTATAAGAGTTAAGATTTTTGGTGAAATATAACCAAAGTGTGATTTTTGAAATGAAAGTTGATTTAATTGTAAAATGGGTTAAATTGAGATTTTTAAAGTATTATAAAAGATGTACCGAAAAATTGATATATTTATCAATTAAAATTTTTGGAATTTTAAAACGAGTTTTTATAAGTGAAGATATGAATCTTATAGAATTTTAAAATTGTGAAGATATGAAATTTATAGATGTATAAATTGTGAAGTTAAAATGAATGAAATTGTAGAATAGAAGATTTATAAGGAATTAACTTATAAATTGGATTTTTGCCTACAAATGAAATATTGATCGAATTTGTTAATAAAGGAGATTTACAAATCAAAGTTGTGATAAAATATAAAAGGTGAAATTTATAAACATTGTTTTATAAATCCAAAACCAATTGAAATTGATAGGTTAAACATAGAAGTTTAATAAAGGAGATATATCCGCGATTTTGGATAGTGGATAATTATTGAAATAAAAATGGGTAGAAAAGACTGAAATTTGGTTAGTGAAGTATATTCACGATTTTGGGACAGTGAATATATTGTTAAGTAAAATGGACTTGTTTTGGGAAAGCGATATTACAGAAATGAAGTAATTGTTTCAAAAGATGTTTTAAAACGTGATAAGTATCGAATACATAGATTTCAACATTTATTGTTGAAATAGACGTTTTCGAGAAATAAGGAAATGGTGGACTATAACACTGTTGTTATAGTAAATGGTTTCCGAAAGGAAATATTTTTGTATGGTATTGGGATTCATATATCTATCTAAATTCCGAATCCCTATACTAGTGATTTTGAGTCGTCGTAACGATGTTTTATGTAACATTCGTTTTGACTCAAATAAATGTGTTTAAAGAGAACGATTTCCTTAAAGAATGGATATATACTTAATTTTGATTTTAAGTATATCGAATATTTTCAAATGTTGAAAATAAATGATTTGTGAAATACTTATTTTAAATAAGTATGGAAATGCTTTTCCAATATGAAATGAACTGTTTTGAGATTTTATCTTCAAAGATAAAATGAAATGTGGAAATTGATTTGAAATTGTTTTCAAATGGTTAAGTGTGGAAATTATATATCTAGTAAAGATATTTTTGAAGATAAATAATTTGGAAAATTATTTGGAATCTGATGATGTTGCGCATCTTTATTGATAGTTAAATAACCGACTATCAATAATTACCTTTAGATGGGTATTTGTTGTGAATTGAATGAATTTGAATGCCACACTTATTTTTGAATAATCGCTCACTATTCGGGTTAGCCGGGAAAGGACCATGGGGTCGTATAACCCATTCCGAATATGTGATACGTCGTTATGAATTGCATTTGAAGACCGGCGTTGAAGACCGGATATTTTTGAAAACGGAAGGATTACCGTCGAGTTACTCTACATCGGCTGATCTCCGATTTAGAGGTTTTATCACCCTTAGTGACGGGAAGTCCCGACGTGATTGAAAATTATCCGGATGTGCAAGGGCTTCGTGAGAAGTGCCTTCGGTTCTGTTCGATCCCGGAACAGACTTGTATGGATTGTGTGTCCGACGTTACAATTTGAGATATAAAGCTGATTTCTTTCAAATACATTTCTGTTGGTGGCGGAGAATTTAGTCTCTTAGCTTAACACCCTTCTCTGAGACATACGAGCTCAGAGGTTATGTAGTTGAAATTCATCAGTGATATATCCCAATTTGGTAACGTGGCATACTGAGTGTTGCTGTAAAATGATCAGTGTTTGATCATTTGTGATATGATCATTTGTTTGATCTTATATCTTAATGATCATAGGTTGATCATTTTGTTTGACCCGAAGCAGGGCTTTTTGAGAAAGCGTAGCTTTGTGGACGAGACTTCGTCGAGCCTCACACCCCGGAAATGGTCGAAACAGGAATGTTGCGGCAAGGTTATGAGGGTCGCGCCCTTTAGGGTATGTCATTTCCTTCTGGAAAGGGGTGGTATCATGGTATGGAGCCCAGATACTTACTCATGTGGATACACTTTCTTTATGATGTGTGATGTTGGATATCGAGCGCTCGGATAAAGGTCCCAAAGGACCGGGTGATGACATATTCGTGAGTTACCTGTTACAGGGGTAACCCGACCTTGTTTGGCAGAGAGCAGTTTGTCTCTCGGGACGTCCAGCCAGAGGCGATCCTATTCGGCAGGAGGAAAGGAAGTTCCTTAGCCTGACCATTTGTTGGAAATCCAAATAAACAATACGTGACGTGTACGGTTTTGGTTGTATTACCTGCTATGGAATGTGGCGGTAACTTGCTATTGAACATAGTAGCTATAGTAGGCATACGATACTGGTCGTATGTTGGCTAAGATTAATATTATACTTTCGAAATGTTTTTCTGCACTATGCACTAATAATAATAAATCCAACGATTTTGCGTAGTAAGCATCTTTGACTATCATAAGAAGAAATCTCCTCCAATTCTGCGTTTGCATTGTGTGTGTGGCGGGAGGTCTTATGGTAGTTTCATTTTCCAAAAGCATTGCGAATTTGTTTTATTTTCTTTGTGAAAAATAACTGTTTTACGATCTCACACCAGTCACCATGACTGACTCGGAGTTTATTGTTCCCTTCTAAACTCTGGATGCCCACCAATTTCCACACGGGCAGTCTAGAGTTAGGTTATCAGGATATTCTGGATATTCTGGAGCTTTGGAAGCAAGCTGGATGACGAGACGTAGTATTTGTATCTGATATAGTTATTCCGCTGTGTATTCTGTATGAGGACAAGTTATATAACTGTCCATTGTTGTATATTGACTCTGATGATTGATGTATGTATAAACTGATATAGTTCTTTGTTTTAAAAGACTAGTAATTATCTATTGTATATTGTTCCGCTGCGATATGTGAGATTCTGATATTGTTTCTGTTTCTGATGTTGTTCTTTTGTTTCTTCTTTCTCTTTTCTTCTATCTTTTCTTCTACCTCTTCTTTTAAAACCCTAATGGTTCGGTTTTTCGTTCACCTTGAGTAAATAGATGGAGATTAGTGTCTATTCAAGGGGTACGGAAAAGCGGGCTATTACATTTGGTATCAGAGCATATGGTTAAGCGACAACCCTGCTCTGTTGGGTGTTACTCATTAGAGATGGAGTCAGTAGTACTCTAGGATGAGTTGAGTGTAATAATAGATATGAGCGCGTATTTGTTAGTGAATATAAAATTGTTTTATATTGTGATGATTGATTTGTTGAGTGGTATATGGATTCTGGTCGGTATAGTCTGTACAACTCTATCGATAGGGATCTCTAAACACTTGAATAGAACAATTCAGCACAGTATTGTTTTAAAATAGGGTAAATGAGATAATTTTGCCCAAAACTATTTTTGTATACAAAAGAAATGATTTTCTGCAAATTATTACAGTATATGGTTGCATGGTTGTTAGGAAAGTGATAATATTGAAATGTTATCATTATTATATGAAATTGAACAAGAAATTGAAATCCTAACTCCAAAGTTAAGAAATAAATTCACATATAATTGAAATTTGAGAATGTGAATTATAAATGTGAATTGTAATTTAAAACGAAATTCCAGAGAAGTTTTTGGAAATGTTTGAAAAGAATTTGAAAATTTTGGAGATTTGGAAAGTTTAATTCCTTTTTGATTTGAAAATGGATTTCAAAGGATTTGAAAAGTATTTTGGAAGAGATGAGAGCTCTAAACTCTTTTCGGTCGCTGGAAAATAATTCCGATGATGATCGCGACATCACCGGTGTTCATTTCGGGTTTCCAAAAGAGAAATTGCTGCCAAATTGTTTTAAATAGAATTTGTTTGAAAAATTTGGATTTTGTTTTGAAATTCAAAGGATAATTTGAATTGTTTTCAAAATGGCTTTGAAATGTTGGTAAACTCTGAAATGCTATATAAAGATATTTATGAAATATTACTAAGTTGTTAACTTATACCAATTGAATTTTGGTAGAATAAATTTAACTTAAAAGAATGAAGTTAAATCAAAGCAAATATAAGTGAATCAATTAAATGAAAATGAAATTGAAAGTTGAAATTCATTTCGAATTCGTAAGCCAATGAATTGAATTGAATAATTGTGAATGAAAGATGAATAAAAATTCGAATTGGAAATCCAGTTTAATATAAGTGGTTATAAACCAAAATAGTAAATTGTAATAAATTTTGGGAATAAACAAAAGTGAATAAAGCTGGAATTGAAACTGAATATTGAAAACAGATTTGAATTTATAAGTGGATTAGAATTAGAAATGAATTAGTAATTGAAACCAATGTAAAATAGTGCAGTTGAATAAAAGAAAGCTGATAAAATTCAATATTCAGAAGCTAATAGAATCCAAATTGAATTGAAATTGTGAATTAAATTCAAATGAACTGAATATGTAACTTCAACAGTGAAGTAAAAATGTATAAGCAGTTTATATTGAAAATTTTGTAATAGAATGTGCAAAATAATGGTTTGAATGTGTAACTAGATATAATGGCTAGTAGGATATACAGGTATAAAGGAATTGGAATTTAAATTTCGAAGATAAATTTCAATGGCTCGACAAAAAGGTAAGTATTTCAATTCGAATATGAGATTTGATGACTTATTTCTCTAGCCGCTTGGCTTTTTCTTTTTCTTTTTGAAATATGAGAGTCCGTAGGGACGTTTTGTAGTCGTACCGTATTAGCCGCGCAAAGGAGACGCTGGCGAAATTTTTCGAAAATTTAGGGCGTTAGAAAATTTTTGAGAAAAATTTGAAAGTTTAAAATTTGAATTTAAACTCGAATTTGAATTGAGAAGTAAAACAAGATTGTTTTAAACTTATAATTGAAGTTGGAAAGTTAGTAGAATTAATAACGAATCTTTAGTAGAAAGATTTGTTTTGATAAATTGATAAAACTATTAGATTGTGAAAAAATAGTAGACGAGTTAAGAACCATTTTTCCTAACTTGTAATTTCGAGGACGAAATTCTTTTAAGGGGGGAAGTCTGTAACGACCCAGAATTTTAGATAATAAAAATTCGAATATTTAATTGATTTTAAATATTAATAAGTGGAATTTATAAGTCGAATAATTTATTTAAAGGATATTGGATTTAATTTGATAATTAAATTGATAATTTAACGATTGAAATTCCAGAGATAATTGTAAATCGAGTTTAAAGTGATTGAAAATGATTTGTAAAATTTTATTTAATCATATTGGAGTTATAGTGATGTTATAGAACTTTTAAAATTGAATTTAAAGTTAAACTGTGAAAAATCGAATATTTTAATATTTAATTATCGACTGAAAAATAGCCAATTTTCGAACAGTCTCAGAATTGGACGAAACTCTTTCCATTTGATCCGTAATAGTTAGTTATTATCGGATTTCAATTTTCGTAGCAATCGGAATTGTCATTTGACCGTGGCAGCTCGAAACGCATCGATATCGTTTTAATTTTTAATCGTCAAGTTAAAATAGTCATTTTTCAAAAAGTCTCGGATTTCGACGAAACCAGTTTCATCGGATCCGTAATGTGATATTATTGTAAGATTTCAAATTTCATAATTTTTGGATTTACCGTTTGTCCGGTACAAATTAAAACGCCTCGAAATCGATTTAAATCGGTTTAATTTAAATTGATCGTTTAATTCCATAACTCGCACAGACGATCGAATTAGCTTCCGAAACCTATTCCATTGCGTTCGGAACGTGGGGTAAACCTTAGAAACGTCAGCCGGCACGCTTGATTTCGAGTTCGGAAAATTTCGATGAATAGTAAATTGGGCAATTTTCTATAAAAGCCCCTTCTCTCTTCATTTTGCAAAGAAAACTGAACCCTAGGGTTCTAAAGCTTCAGCCGCCATTATCTTTATCAATGGCCAGAAAGTAATTAACTTCTTCCCTCCAAATCTCTTAATCCGTCGACATTCAGGCGAAGCGTTCAACTACAATCTTGCAGAGCACAGTGTGATCGATATATCCAACGGTGATGATGATCATCAGAGCACCGTGGAGGCCATGGGATGGCCGCGACTGTGTTGGGTTTACACGCGTTTTTCAAGCAAGGGGATCGATCGGGCTGTGCGTGATTGAGGCCGAGGGTGGAGTCGTGTACGTGCTCTCGTGTGGCGGCGTTGGATCGACGTCTCGATCAAGGAGGAAGGCGCGTCGTTTAGGGTTTGACGGCAAAGGGTGGGTTCTCGTACGCGATCATTACCTGGGGGAGAAGAAGTTGCGGTCGGTCTGGATCCAAGCAAGGAGAAAACGAACGGCTCTGATGTAGGGGGGTTTAAAAATAAAAATAAAGTGTTATTTAATTTATATTTAAAATTCGCAAATGTTTAAAATGCTGTAACTCTCTCGTACGAGGTCGGAATTCGACGAAACAAAATGCGTTGGAATCGTCTCGACGTGTACTTCGCGATGCAACTGGATTTAAGCCATTTGGAGCTAATTTGAATTTCGGGTAAAATTAAACGCGTGTTTAATTTTATTCGAAATAAACGCTGAAATCAGAATTGAAATCAAGGTGAGATCTTCTCACTCAAATTGAATGTGGAATATTTTCAGTTATTTATTGATTGACTGTTTGGATGTGCTATTAGATATGATAGGATATATATCTATATATAGCAATATATACATATTGGCATATGTATATATTGGATTGATGATTTCCCGCCTCGTATAGCGGATGAGACTCTATTGCGCCGTTAGTAAGCGGATTTTTATAAAACCCATATACCGCGATAATTCCGTACTGGAGCGGAATTGGTATTGTGCTAACATCTTTGGATGCAGGGAAACAGGTTGGAGGGATCCGACTGGATTCCTCACCGTATTGATTATTTACAGATATTTTGATATATTCTGTTATCATATTGATATATGATATTGACTGTTGTGATGGACTGATTGGTGTTGTTGCATCATCGGATTCAGTTTTGAAATGTAAAAATAACGACTTTTATTTTAAAAAGATTTTAAAGTGATTTTTGAAAAGTAGACGTTTATCGAATTTTTGAATTGATTTATTTCAGAAAAATAAACGTCTAGAATTTTAAAGTTATAAGAGTTAAGATTTTTGGTGAAATATAACCAAAGTGTGATTTTTGAAATGAAAGTTGATTTAATTGTAAAATGGGTTAAATTGAGATTTTTAAAGTATTATAAAAGATGTACAGAAAAATTGATATATTTATCAATTAAAATTTTTGGAATTTTAAAACGAGTTTTTATAAGTGAAGATATGAATCTTATAGAATTTTAAAATTGTGAAGATATGAAATTTATAGATGTATAAATTGTGAAGTTAAAATGAATGAAATTGTAGAATAGAAGATTTATAAGGAATTAACTTATAAATTGGATTTTTGCCTACAAATGAAATATTGATCGAATTTGTTAATAAAGGAGATTTACAAATCGAAGTTGTGATAAAATATAAAAGGTGAAATTTATAAACATTGTTTTATAAATCCAAAACCAATTGAAATTGATAGGTTAAACATAGAAGTTTAATAAAGGAGATATATCCGCGATTTTGGATAGTGGATAATTATTGAAATAAAAATGGGTAGAAAAGACTGAAATTTGGTTAGTGAAGTATATTCACGATTTTGGGACAGTGAATATATTGTTAAGTAAAATGGACTTGTTTTGGGAAAGCGATATTACAGAAATGAAGTAATTGTTTCAAAAGATGTTTTAAAACGTGATAAGTATCGAATACATAGATTTCAACATTTATTGTTGAAATAGACGTTTTCGAGAAATAAGGAAATGGTGGACTATAACACTGTTGTTATAGTAAATGGTTTCCGAAAGGAAATATTTTTGTATGGTATTGGGATTCATATATCTATCTAAATTCCGAATCCCTATACTAGTGATTTTGAGTCGTCGTAACGATGTTTTACGTAACATTCGTTTTGACTCAAATAAATGTGTTTAAAGAGAACGATTTCCTTAAAGAATGGATATATACTTAATTTTGATTTTAAGTATATCGAATATTTTCAAATGTTGAAAATAAATGATTTGTGAAATACTTATTTTAAATAAGTATGGAAATGCTTTTCCAATATGAAATGAACTGTTTTGAGATTTTATCTTCAAAGATAAAATGAAATGTGGAAATTGATTTGAAATTGTTTTCAAATGGTTAAGTGTGGAAATTATATATCTAGTAAAGATATTTTTGAAGATAAATAATTTGGAAAATTATTTGGAATCTGATGATGTTGCGCATCTTTATTGATAGTTAAATAACCGACTATCAATAATTACCTTTAGATGGGTATTTGTTGTGAATTGAATGAATTTGAATGCCACACTTATTTTTGAATAATCGCTCACTATTCGGGTTAGCCGGGAAAGGACCATGGGGTCGTATAACCCATTCCGAATATGTGATACGTCGTTATGAATTGCATTTGAAGACCGGCGTTGAAGACCGGATATTTTTGAAAACGGACGGATTACCGTCGAGTTACTCTACATCGGCTGATCTCCGATTTAGAGGTTTTATCACCCTTAGTGACGGGAAGTCCCGACGTGATTGAAAATTATCCGGATGTGCAAGGGCTTCGTGAGAAGTGCCTTCGGTTCTGTTCGATCCCGGAACAGACTTGTATGGATTGTGTGTCCGACGTTACAATTTGAGATATAAAGCTGATTTCTTTCAAATACATTTCTGTTGGTGGCGGAGAATTTATTCTCTTAGCTTAACACCCTTCTCTGAGACATACGAGCTCAGAGGTTATGTAGTTGAAATTCATCAGTGATATATCCCAATTTGGTAACGTGGCATACTGAGTGTTGCTGTAAAATGATCAGTGTTTGATCATTTGTGATATGATCATTTGTTTGATCTTATATCTTAATGATCATAGGTTGATCATTTTGTTTGACCCGAAGCAGGGCTTTTTGAGAAAGCGTAGCTTTGTGGACGAGACTTCGTCGAGCCTCACACCCCGGAAATGGTCGAAACAGGAATGTTGCGGCAAGGTTATGAGGGTCGCGCCCTTTAGGGTATGTCATTTCCTTCTGGAAAGGGGTGGTATCATGGTATGGAGCCCAGATACTTACTCATGTGGATACACTTTCTTTATGATGTGTGATGTTGGATATCGAGCGCTCGGATAAAGGTCCCAAAGGACCGGGTGATGACATATTCGTGAGTTACCTGTTACAGGGGTAACCCGGCCTTGTTTGGCAGAGAGCAGTTTGTCTCTCGGGACGTCCAGCCAGAGGCGATCCTATTCGGCAGGAGGAAAGGAAGTTCCTTAGCCTGACCATTTGTTGGAAATCCAAAGAAACAATACGTGACGTGTACGGTTTTGGTTGTATTACCTTCTATGGAATGTGGCGGTAACCTGCTATTGAACATAGTAGCTATAGTAGGCATACGATACTGGTCGTATGTTGGCTAAGATTAATATTATACTTTCGAAATGTTTTTCTGCACTATGCACTAATAATAATAAATCCAATGATTTTGCGTAGTAAGCATCTTTGACTATCATAAGAAGAAATCTCCTCCAATTCTGCGTTTGCATTGTGTGTGTGGCGGTAGGTCTTATGGTAGTTTCATTTTCCAAAAGCATTGCGAATTTGTTTTATTTTCTTTGTGAAAAATAACTGTTTTACGATCTCACACCAGTCACCATGACTGACTCGGAGTTTATTGTTCCCTTCTAAACTCTGGGTGTTAACCCTTAATTCTCCACGACTTAAGAAGTACGCGACTCAAGAGTTAACGAGTTAAGGGAGTGTAAGACTTAACGAGTTAAGAGTTAGATGACCTACGACTCAACAGGCTCCGACCTAAGGAATGGTCCGACTCAACGACCTACGAGTTAAGAAGTTTAACGACTTACGACTTAGCGTGCTACGACTCATAAAGATTAACTCTTCTACGACTCAACGAGACAAGCTTTCTACGACTCATGGTCTTACGACTCATCAGGTTCAACGAGTCATGGAGTATACGACTCATGGTCTTACGACTCATCAGGTCTGTACGACTCATCAGGCTTACAACTCATCAGGTTTACGACTCAAAAGGACCTTACGACCTAACAATGTACGAGTTAAAGCACCTGCGAGTTAAGGAGTCTACGACCTAAGATGTCTACGACCTAGGACTCAATGACTTAGCTTGCCCAGCGACCTAAGGCTACAGGAATGTCACGACTTAAGGAGTTTGCCGACTTAAGAAACACTCCGACTTAAGGAGTTTGCCGACTTAAGAAACACTCCGAGTTAAGGAGGTGCCGAGTCAAGATGCTTGTCGACCTAAGAGAGCTACAACTTAACGGTTTGCGAGTTAAGGATGGCTGCGACCTATGTGGACTTATGACCTACCGGGTTAAGGAGCATTCGACTTATAAAGTGTGCCGACTTAACAGGTTGCCGAGTTAAGAAAGGCGCCGAGTTAAGAAGATTCCGAGTTATGAAATGCTCCGACTTAAGAAGGTTCCGACCTAACCATCCCTTAACTCGTCACCGACCTAACCCCATCCCTTAACTCGTCACCGACCTAACCCCATTCCTTAACTCGTCACCGACCTACCCTAAGTCGGCTACGACTTAAAGACTTAGAGAAATTTCCTAAGTCCAGAACAGCTCCTATAAATACCCCATCACTTCCAACTTAAAGGGGACTTTTTGCCATTCATTTCTCCAAGCGCCGTTATGCTGTCGAAGCTTCCTCTCATTCAGCAATCAAAGATCTTCAAGTATTCGAGACACTACAACGATCTTCGAGAAAAGCTACTAACATCCAACGCGGATTCGTCGAGTTTCATCATCAAAGATCGAGCTAGTAGTCAAGAGTGTTTATATGATCAAGTTGTATTGTATTTTGAAGGATATTGTATCGAATTGTAATCAAATCAGCAATAAAAGACTATAAAGTGGATGTAGGCTCAATTACGGGCCGAACCACTATAAATCTGTTGTTCATTTACCGCTTTTCTGCTATTTTCAGCTTATATTCTGTTCCCGTACCAACGGGTGGTGCTTTCACAATTCTATTACACACACCGGGTGTTAGCGTTCACTTTTTACCGTTAACATTTTGGTGCTTTCACTGAGAATTGAACTCAGGCGATCATCCACCGTTGCTTCGCAAAGATTCATAAAAAGAACCTCTCTTTAAAAACCAGATCTGAAATAATGGCTCCTGGAAGAAGAGGCAGACCTATCAGATCCGGAAACGCTCACGAAGGAACTTCCGCTTCCCCAATAACAGACCAAGCAACTCCAACCGTTGGGGTCACCAGGGCTGAATTGGATGACGCAGTTTCTGGATTATACCAACAAATTGAAACTCAAAACGCTTTGATGATGGATAGATTAACTGCTCTGCTCGGGGCAAATCGTCAACCAGAAAACCGTCGAACTACTCTTCCTGAAATGCCACCTTTCCAAACTGATGGTTCTATGCCGCAACCAACTTGTCATGAGCAGATGCCCGGGCAAAATTCCGAGGGAAGAACTAATACTTGCCCGGAGGTGTCTTTGAACAATAAAGAGTACCTGTCTGAAATGGTTGGCCGCATCATGAAAGAGAGCATGCAAAGGGAAGAAGATGAGGCTGACTGGGGATTTGCGCCAAGCAGAACTCCGTTTACTGAAAGGATCCTAAGAGCGGAGTTTCCAAGGAAATTTGCACCTCCTACTATCCAAGCTTATAGGGGAACCAGTGACCCTAATCATTTCCTCTACAAGTACGATTGGCATATGACTGGTGCAAGAGCATCAGACGAGATCAAGTGTCGATACTTTCCGGTATACCTAGAAGGTGTGGCTTTACTTTGGTTCACAAAGCTTCCAGTTCGGTCTGTAGATAAATTCTCCGACTTAACGCAAAAGTTTAAAGAACAGTTCAGATTGTATGCTTCAAAAGCTAAGGATATAATGTCATTGTCCAACCTTGAACAAGCGCCCGGAGAATCAATCAAATCTTTCTTGAGTCGTTTCAATATAGCTTTGGCCGAGGTAGAAAATGCGGAACCACGCATGATCCTGACTTATTTGATGAGAGCCATTGATAAATCGAGTGAATTTGGGATATGGTTAAAGATGAAAGAACCAAACTCACTTGATAAATTTTATAAAAAGGCCGATGAGTTCATTCGCCTTGAAAGCCTTTCTGCAACATCGAAAGTGGTTACCGCCCAGACTAACAATGACAATGTCGCACCTAAGAAAAGAGAATCTGAAAGTCAGAAAAGGGAGAATGAAGGAGGAAAAAGCCAGGGAAATGAAAAGAAACCTCGCCGCTTTAATCCTTCAGACTTTACTCCTTTAACTGATACACCAAGAAATATCTTTTTTGCAACAAAGGACGCTGTCAGGTACCCTAAGCCGCCTGAGATGACGAGAGGGGCAAAGCGTAATGGAAAGTTCTGCCAATTTCACAATCAACCTGGCCATGACACTGACCAGTGTCGCGAATTAAAGAAGGTGATTGAAGAATTGCTAGAGCAGGGTAAACTCCAACAATACGTTAAAAGAACCGGAGTCGATCCAACCCCATCTGCTCGGGGTCAACAACGTCCTACCCATCAATCCGATTCTCTCAGCAACACTGCAGTGCAAGATTCAGAAAAGCTTGTCATTAATGCTATCACAGGGGGACCATACCTAGCAAGCAGAAGTTGGGATGACTACTAATCACTCACAAAACTGCAACTGGGGCATCTCTCGCTTTCTCTGACATGAAAAATCCAAAAGCTATGAATCAAGCACAAATGGAAATCCAGCTTGGAGATTCTGGAACAACAATAACTAGCATTCATTTTACTTAACTGCATTGCTTGAATTTGTAAAGATAATGATGGATGTGTATTTTCTGCATTGTAAACCGCTGAGAAATCAGCGTGACTCAATAATAAAAAAAAAAACTATGCATTGTGTTTTCTATTATAAAATGCCTGTTATATTTCGATGTGTAAATACTCTAAATGTATTGCTAAAATATCGATCTAATACTGCAGGTCATTAAAGCAAAGCTCACCCATCGCAAAGCTAAGCGAGCCTTACAAATCGTTTAGCAGATTTCAAGCAACAAAAATTTCAAACTCAAATCCCATACAAGAGGAACTTCACATAAAAAGTTGACGGCTCCACTAGGTCAAGCCCTCGTTAACTGGTTGTGATCGCTGATGTAAAAAAGGCATCCAACCAAATAACTTGCGTTTACTCTGTGGAGTCATTCAACAGTGAAGTCTACTTCTTCGAATAAAGCAATTTACTTGCAAGAGAAAGAAAAATGCGCTTGGAAACGATGATAAAGGATCGCAGATTGGTGGATGATGATACAACATGAGCAGGCAAACATGGAAGCAGCCAAAGGAAGGTATGCCTCTCAACAGGAAAACAGGTAGATCCACTAAAAGGATAACTTCCCAAGCAGAAGGAATAAGACCCTCGCTGGCTGATTGTGATGCATCCGATCAGGCAGCTTGTGTCCATCCCATGGATCTACTTGCCCCTAAGACGCAACCTTCCTGGCACACCAACCAACTGATGCTCCTTCCCAAGGATCAACAAAGCCCTCTAACGAGGCACGCCAATAAATGGAGAGCTTTCCTCAATCAAAAAGATCGGTGGGACTACCAAAAATGGGCACCTTGTTAATCGATTGCGATCGTTTGTACAAACAAACATCCAATTGAACGACTTACGCTTGTCCCGTGGACCCCTCCGACCATGAGAAAGTAACTTCCAGGCAATCACAAGCCCTCTTCGGAGGCACAAGCCCTCTTCGGAGGCACAAGCCCTTTTCGGAGGCACATTTCACCCGTGTAGAAGTGCAAAATGCTTCTCTTCGGAGACCCACTTCACCAGTGATGAAATGCTAAAAAGCCCTTTTCGGAGGCACATTTCACCCGTGTAGAAGTGCAAAATGCTTCTCTTCGGAGACCCACTTCACCAGTGATGAAATGCTAAAAAGCCCTTTTCGGAGGCACATTTCACCCGTGTAGAAGTGCAAAATGCTTCTCTTCGGAGACCCACTTCACCAGAGATGAAATGCCAAAAACTGCTTCTCTTCGGAGACCAAAACTGCTTCTCTTCGGAGACCAAAACTGCTTCTCTTCGGAGACCAAAATCGCTTCTCTTCGGAGACCAAAAGACCTCTTCAGAGGCGTACTCCACCTTGCTTGAAGTACCAAAAATAAACCCTTTACTGGGGCACAAAAATCAAAACCTTCTTCAGAAGTTCATTTCACTGTGCAGGAAAATTCACTTTCAAATAAATAAAAGTGATCATTCCCAGAAGTCGAAGTGTTCTTCAGGAGGAAAAAGGAAATAAAGATTCCTCCAAAGACAAGATATACTCTATTAAAAGCAGAACAATTCTTCCCTGAAAAAGTGGAAAGTTATTCTCTAAAATAAGAGTATCGGTCTTGTGAAATCAAGAGATATTACAATATACTTGTGGTATGGGGGCAACATTGTACAACTCAGTTACATTAATAAAAGTAGTATACAAGCAACATACCACAAGTTCATTGCAATATCATGTAATAAAGATGTGGAGTAAATGCGTTCTTGAAACACAGACAAAAAATTTGTACAAGTGAAAAGAATCGTTTACTCTACACTTCAAATGAAAAACAGATGTATTCCTACATACACAAGGATTTGTACAAGAAAAATATCTATTTTATTTCAACACTATGAGAATTTTTACATTGTACAGGTTACCAAAAAAAAAGCGGAGACCGGAATCCGCACAATCCCCGGTCAATACAAAAAGCAGAAAATGCAAAATCAAACTCATTTCCCCTTCTTCCCACCCTTGGAACTTTTACCCGGCCTGGTAATTAGTTTCGTAGGCCGCGTCGGAGAAGAAGGAGAAAGAGACTCAGCCGGATCAATCTCTGCCTCATCTCCAGCAGCAGTAGAACTCTTCTTTCCTTTCTTTGAGACCACACGCTTCCCCTTCTTCTTGGAAGAAGACTCACTCCCCGGAGCAAGAAATGTAGAAAGCTTTGTGTCATAATCGAAAGACTGCTCCGGGGTCTTCTCGCTATCTTCCAGACCTTCTGCCTTCTGTTCTTCGGAAGCAGATGGTTCATCTAAACCTTCAAGGGCCGCTATTGGTTCTTCCTGTGAACCAGGCTGGGAAGCTGGAAGAGGTATAACTTGAGAAGGAGGAGGAACGGCAGCTGAAGAAGGAAGAGTTGGGGCAGTGTCTGGGGTGTCTGCTGCATAATAAAAGATATCAAAATCAGTATTCTCCGAGAAAAAAGAAGACCGTGAATCGTCAAAGTTACCTGGAGAAGCCGGTTTAGCAAGATCAATCTCAAATTCCCGAGCTTGGAAGTCTTTCATTGCCTCTTCCTCTGTAGGGGTGGTTACAGTTTCTGTGTCAACCTTAGCGGGAGGCGTGGAATGAGAACTAGAGCCAACAATATCCGCATGAGCTAAAACCGAAGTATAAGCAGGAGCAATAGGGGGTGTTTCTTTCTCAGGAAGCTTCTCTCCCGTCGCTTCGGCCCGCACTCGGATGAGCTGCTCTTTTCCTTTGGCAAGGGCAGCGCGATCGCTCTCACTTAAGTAGGTAGCTTGAAGATCTGTTTCAGAGTATCCGGCACCACCAAATAAGTCAATGATTGCCTCCCATACCTCCGCTAAGGTGACTTCATACTCTGGACCCAAAAATGAAAGGCTCCCACGCCCCAGGACACAATGCATATAAAAGTCGAACAGAGTCGCGTCAACGGTGGCTATGGTCGCCTTATGGGATTCTTCGGCTGCAGCTTTACCAGAAAGAACTTCATCACGTTCTCTTTCAGCCTTCAGTAACTGGGATTGTAGCCTAGCAATTTCTAAGTCTCGAGAGCTGAGTTTCTCCTGAAGACGAGCAGCGTCATCACGATATTTTCTAACAACATGCTGTTCTGCTTCAAGTTTGACTTCAGTATTCCGCTGAGCAGCATGGGCGTCTCGAACTTGTTTTTGAAGCATTTCTTCTTTCTGAGAATAAGAAGTGGAGGAAGTAGCAAGCTCATTTTTAAGTTTTTCAACTTCAGCTTCGAGCTTCCCATAACCATCGCTAATGCTTTTCATCTCCGCGTCATGCTGCTTACGCCATTTGTCCCACTCTGTTTTATCATTTTCCATAGTCATCATCGCTTCAAGGTTCAGATGGTTGACCCTTTGAAGTTCATCAACCATCTTCTGCCACCCAGACATTCTTTCGATGTCAAGCTTTACAGCATCGACATTTTTCAGCATCGCCTGCTTATCAATGGGGACCAAGTCCAAATCAAAACGCACTCCTTTCAGACACCAATTCGGAAATCGGCTCTGGAGTGTGGGAGGACCATCTCCAGCTTGGTACTGTGGCCTATTAATGATGGTCTGGATGTCAGATCCCTTAAGGGCAGGAGAACCGGAAGATGTATTAGGAGGAACAGAAGCGGTTGTCTTTTCCGAGATGTTAGATGTGTCTTTCTCACCAAGTCTAGCACGTTTACTGGAATCATCAGAAGTGTGACTCTTCCCCTTGTCGTCATAAGATTTCCTTTTATAAGGATCGTCGCTTCTGCGAGAAGAGTCATGTTGCTCGTCCCTTCTCCCGTAGTATTCCTCATCTTCTCTCCGGCGACGCTCTTCATGAGCTCGCCTCTCATGAGCCTTTCGAGCAGCTCTCTCCTCATCAGTTTCTTTCACGGCACTAATATAACTCCTAAAGTCATAAGCCTCACGGCTTCCGTAACGCTGGAATTTGTTGTAGTAAGAGCCGCTTCGCCCCATCAGAGAACCTGAAATTGAAGAAAAAGACCAGTTTTAGAAATCCTCAAATTGAAGAAGCTAAGTGCATAAAAAGTGCCAAGGTTCTAAGTGTGTGTGATGTGCAAACTACGCGCGTCAGACTACAAACCACTTTTGGGTGTAGAAATGGTAGTAAGTTGTGTGGAAGGCGTTGTGGTTTGTTGCAAGAAAGAAGTTGCTTCGATAACAGGAGGAACCACTTTAGAAACATCATCTTTAAAGAGCTCCTGAGAGGTTATCATGATGTCGCTCAGGCTGTCGAAAGTATCATCGCCATGGTGCATGGGAGAATTATCCTTTTCAACTTCCACCTCAGCCGTCTTTTCAAGAGTATGAAGATTTTCCTCCTCTTCAATAACCGGGGCAAGTGCTAACTTACTGGACGACCCCGCAATGTCGGTAAGAGTAGAACACTTCACCAATGAAGTCTCAACGGTAAATTCTTTCGGTGAAGGTTCTTTAGCAGAAGCAGGGGCATCTGACTCCTCAGCCGAAGAATCAGGGACTTCATGTGGCTGAGTGGAACGGGAAGGATGTAAGAGTCCGAATTCGTGAAGGAACTCATCTCTCAATAGAAATTGAACGCTCCTCTCCTCAACCGGCACGGCCATAAGCCTCTCAAAGGTAGTCTTGTGACGAGATTCCCTAGAGGGGGAAGGGAGTGCTGAAACAGTAGAAAAAGAAGTTAACACTTGACAATTTGAACCTCAAAGAATTTAGAAAAAAGCACAGGGAAAAGGTAGATAATCGTACTTCCCACTCTCCAAATGGCGTAAAATCCCGGGGGACAACGAACAAAGAAAAACTGGCTCAGAAACCCAGGAACGCTTTCAGGAAGACCAATAATCAGTTTGCGATTCCTGGCACTCCTTACAACTGTGATAGAGGGATGGTCCTTGATCCTTGTGAATGAGCATAGAAAGCAAATTTCTCCAAAACTGGGGAAACGGTCCAGCGTTCTCCTAAAAAGCACACACAGTCCCAGCAGGATGGCGTAGCCATTAGGATGAAGTTGAAAAGGGGAGATAGATAATCGAAGAAGAAGTTCTCGGAGACAGTCATTAAACGGGGGAATCGCTCCACTCAAGCACATTTGGCGGTTCACTGCGATGAAGCCGTGCGGTGGCCTATCAGCAGTGTCATTTACTCCAGGAAGCAAAGCGTCAGATTCAGCGATGCCAAACTGGGTGCATAGTTGGCGGAAGGCTTTAAGACTCAGGGTGGTAGGAATCCTTTCTGGGGGATCATTCAACGGAGTAGCGATTGGAAAAGCTTCTCCAGCTGATTCCGAATCTTCTTGATGGGATGTCATTCTACACAATCAGCCGAATGTTCAAAAGTGAAGGTGCACGTTTCCTAAAAGTGTAAAGTGCTGTGCAAAACTAATGAAAATAAGAAAAAGCAAGTATAACTGGAATTAAACTAACTGACAATCAGTCGATTACGAGATTTCAAAACTTGTTAATGCTCAAGTGCAGTGTTAATGCAGACAAATCAGTTCTAGTTAATTATTACGATTCTGCTTTAATACTTCATTTGAGTTGGTTATTGTGTAGCATTTCACTCATACAGTTCATTTAATTGTAATCTTTATCAACTAATCTGTCATCCGATATGGGCAGTCGGTGGCAGTATATTCGTCCCAGTTTTTGTACATGTTATAACAGGCAGTCAGAGTTATTAACAATCTATAAAAGAGTGCAACAAAATTCAAGAGTCCAAAGTTCAAACAACTCAAGTCTTAGCATTCAAGGCAGTGGGAAATTTGCTCAAGTTCTAACTCGGTCACGACTTAACTTAGGGCAGATTTTCCCAGGTCCTAACTCGTTCACGGTCTACAAGATATGCCATGAATCAAGTTGAGTCGTAACTCTCCAATTGTACCACACATTCAAGCAAAATCTGAACAAGTGCTAAGTCGCTAACGACTCAAATGGCTCCTGCGACCTAGGGTCAACTATTCTCTAAGTCGTAAGTCGTGAGGAATAAAAAGAGACTTCAAGTCGTAAGTCGTAAGCCGTAACATCAAAACTGCTGGATCACGCGAAATTACCAATCCATCTAACTCCTGACTCGCTAAATCCTTAACTCGTTAACCATCTATCCATCCAATTCCTAACCCATTTACCTCCTAACCCGTTAACTTTCCAACCCGTTAATCCATTAACCAGTTAGCCTCTCCATCAACCCTATTTCTAAATCACCGTAAATCGCAAATCGTTGCAAGTCATACTGAGCCACCTTAAGTTCATGGATATCCTGTATAACAGTATTCACAAAGCCCAAAAGGAAAAATCATGGATGAAGGTCGACGGCAATGATCGGCGATTGGGAAAAGGGAAGAGATGCTTACGCGGTGTAATTGGGAATGGCTGGAAATAAATCAGGTCGAAATCGCCTTTGGAAGCTTGAAATTGCGTTAATGGCAGATACGGCTTAAAGAACGAGTAATAGGAAGACGGAGAAAAGAGGAACGACCTAAGCATTTTATACCCCAGGTTGAAGGAATTGGAATCGGCCCACACGAGTTAAGATAAGTCGAAACACACGACCTACGACTTAGGCGTGTATTTCGAGGGGCAAATGTTAACCCTTAATTCTCCACGACTTAAGAAGTACGCGACTCAAGAGTTAACGAGTTAAGGGAGTGTAAGACTTAACGAGTTAAGAGTTAGATGACCTACGACTCAACAGGCTCCGACCTAAGGAATGGTCCGACTCAACGACCTACGAGTTAAGAAGTTTAACGACTTACGACTTAGCGTGCTACGACTCATAAAGATTAACTCTTCTACGACTCAACGAGACAAGCTTTCTACGACTCATGGTCTTACGACTCATCAGGTTCAACGAGTCATGGAGTATACGACTCATGGTCTTACGACTCATCAGGTCTGTACGACTCATCAGGCTTACAACTCATCAGGTTTACGACTCAAAAGGACCTTACGACCTAACAATGTACGAGTTAAAGCACCTGCGAGTTAAGGAGTCTACGACCTAAGATGTCTACGACCTAGGACTCAATGACTTAGCTTGCCCAGCGACCTAAGGCTACAGGAATGTCACGACTTAAGGAGTTTGCCGACTTAAGAAACACTCCGACTTAAGGAGTTTGCCGACTTAAGAAACACTCCGAGTTAAGGAGGTGCCGAGTCAAGATGCTTGTCGACCTAAGAGAGCTACAACTTAACGGTTTGCGAGTTAAGGATGGCTGCGACCTATGTGGACTTATGACCTACCGGGTTAAGGAGCATTCGACTTATAAAGTGTGCCGACTTAACAGGTTGCCGAGTTAAGAAAGGCGCCGAGTTAAGAAGATTCCGAGTTATGAAATGCTCCGACTTAAGAAGGTTCCGACCTAACCATCCCTTAACTCGTCACCGACCTAACCCCATCCCTTAACTCGTCACCGACCTAACCCCATTCCTTAACTCGTCACCGACCTACCCTAAGTCGGCTACGACTTAAAGACTTAGAGAAATTTCCTAAGTCCAGAACAGCTCCTATAAATACCCCATCACTTCCAACTTAAAGGGGACTTTTTGCCATTCATTTCTCCAAGCGCCGTTATGCTGTCGAAGCTTCCTCTCATTCAGCAATCAAAGATCTTCAAGTATTCGAGACACTACAACGATCTTCGAGAAAAGCTACTAACATCCAACGCGGATTCGTCGAGTTTCATCATCAAAGATCGAGCTAGTAGTCAAGAGTGTTTATATGATCAAGTTGTATTGTATTTTGAAGGATATTGTATCGAATTGTAATCAAATCAGCAATAAAAGACTATAAAGTGGATGTAGGCTCAATTACGGGCCGAACCACTATAAATCTGTTGTTCATTTACCGCTTTTCTGCTATTTTCAGCTTATATTCTGTTCCCGTACCAACGGGTGGTGCTTTCACAATTCTATTACACACACCGGGTGTTAGCGTTCACTTTTTACCGTTAACACTGGGTGCCCACCAATTTCCACACGGGCAGTCTAGAGTTAGGTTATCAGGATATTCTGGATATTCTGGAGCTTTGGAAGCAAGATGGATGACGAGACGTAGTATTTGTATCTGATATAGTTATTCCGCTGTGTATTCTGTATGAGGACAAGTTATATAACTGTCCATTGTTGTATATTGACTCTGATGATTGATGTATGTATAAACTGATATAGTTCTTTGTTTTAAAAGACTAGTAATTATCTATTGTATATTGTTCCGCTGCGATATGTGAGATTCTGATATTGTTTCTGTTTCTGATGTTGTTCTTTTGTTTCTTCTTTCTCTTTTCTTCTATCCTTTCTTCTACCTCTTCTTTTAAAACCCTAATAGTTCGGTTTTTCGTTCACCTTGAGTAAATAGATGGAGATTAGTGTCTATTCAAGGGGTACGGAAAAGCGGGCTATTACACTATTTATATTAAGTAAGTTTTATGTACTTTCAGCAAGTTCTATGTGATTTCGAATTCAATAAAGGTAATTAAGTTATTTATATTAAGTAAGCTCTATGTACTTTCAATATCTACTAAGCACTTAAGATAAGAAACTAAGAGATACTTAATTCATACGATACAAACAACACTAAGTATTTAAGATAACCTGATAATTGAAGCGATACAAACGAGACAACCTAATAGTTGAAATGATACAAACAAGACAACCAACATTGAAATAGATCTAAAACAAACACCCAAACTAACTAAATATTGTTTCGACTACCTAAAAATTGCATTGAACCAAGTATCCTCTGGAGCATTTCAATTTGTTCTTCAAGTTCGGTTAAATACACAACTGCTAGATGAGGTAAAGGATCATCAAGCTATTGCCAAAAATCACAACCATCCAGAAAATTGTGACATCTATAGCGACATCAATCGATGTCAGTTCCGTTTCTTATAATGGAATACAAAACATAAACTCCACAGTTACAGTATACGAGTCCAGAGTCAGCATCTTGATCTGCCTAAGGTACTTGGTGGCGTGTTTCATCCCTTCTTTGCCTTCTATCATTGTTGCTACACCGCTCCGCTTTTTGTCTTCTACTATCCTCTAACAGCCTCTGCTCTTGCAAAACTCTCTCATGCTCCTTTATATCCTCATATTGTCTTTCCTCCATTTCAACATACGACTCGGTTGGTGGTTGGGGGTAAGACGTATCCGGCGGGGTATCGTGTCTTAAAGGACCTTCATACGAGTATGACGAGGGCAAAGAAGTATGGTTATAATCCCCTATTTTTTTGTATTACTGGTATGACATTAGTGAAGAGCATTATGCCAAGCAGTCCAATATAAATAGAACCGAGGTCTTATATCTCCACTAGTAAAGCAGTACAATGTTAAAAGCAGTGCAAGCATTAAAACAGTGGGTACAGTGTTCGATATGAAGGGATACTATGACATTCTATCTCTATTGATCAGGCTATCAAGCATTAAAAGCAGTGCAACGTAGCTTCTGTGTTCGATATGATGGGACACTGTGCCACTGTGCCTTCGTTAAGTACACTGAAATTTGAATAAAGATCTGTAATGAGAATAAAGCTATATAACGTGATATAACAATGGTAAATAGTGTAACAGTACAATACATAAGTATAACAGTACAATCTAACAACAGTAACATAAATGTATTAGTACAGTCAAACAACAGTCATATAAGTGTAACAGTACAGTAATCGATCATCCTAAGTCTACAGCACCATCGCCATCGCCATCGTCGTTGTCCTCATCATCCGCTACATCACCAAATCAGTAGGACTACCATGATCAAACTGGAATGCAGCCAACTGAGCCTGCAGATCATCAATCTGTGCCTACATCGCCTGTCGAGCCTGTTGACTGAGCATCTGATTATGAATGAGTGTCATATGCTGAATAGCGATAATATACCGTCTTTGCTCGTCTATCCTGCTTGCATACTGTAATTACATATAATATATCAGTATATGTTTGCTTAAATAATACTGTACAATGAATTATTAATACATTGAATTACCTCAAAAGGCAAGTAAAGTCCAACAGTAGGGATTCTAGCAATCTCATGATCCTGTGGATAAACTATCGGCTGCTCGATAAGAGTACCACTAATATCATATGCTTTATAATAAGCATCAAGACTAAAGTCCATGGGCTGTAGAGAGTACTAGGATGGAATAGGATCAAAAGAAAAATGGAGGTGTCTGAACACTACCGGTGGCTATATATGGACCTACATGATCGGAGTTCATTCCTCGATCGTAGACAAGTAACATGTACCGTCAAGGAGAAACTCTGACCAAGTATCCATCAAAATTCACATTGGCTAGGAAAAAAGTCAAAGCATCTACCCATCCAGTCTATCTCAGTCCCTATATATACTACGATCCAATGATCCGATCTCTACCGAACATGTCATCACAAGATAATGGATCTCCAGGGATAGGTAGCTCTCTAGTGGTCTGCAACGAGCATCTCTCCCATAAATACCAAATAGGAAGAAATGCCGGTGAAAGTAAAACAATCCTCCATGAACTCAAGTGATACGTAATAGAAAGAGGATGACCGTCATACATATGGCTCGCTTGTTTCATGGAGATCCAATATGAAGGCCATGATGCCCGTAAAAGATTAGCCATGCACCTTGTAACAACCGGATTTTCGGACCCATGTCTGAACCGGAGTTTATTTTTCATTTCCTAAACTCTTGGGTGCTTAAATTTGAATGAGCAACCAAGCAGTTTAGGTTTTTCCGCAGATTCATTTGGAGGAGCATGGAGCGGGTGGCTTCATTGATAGCTAGTTATTTTTCTTGTTTTCGCTGTATTATATGTATATTGTATCTGTTAGGTAGGGACAGACTGTTATCACTTTCCTAGGGTAGAATTGTATTAGTATGACTTTGATGTAACATTTTTGAAATGACCTTGTAATATATTATGTTGAGTAAATATATATTGTCCATTACGTTGTGAGATTCAGTGTTGTTTAGATTCTTCTCTTCTATCTTTTCTTTCTTTCACCCCTAATGATCGGTTTTTCGACACTTGAATGCTCGACACACAATACAATGGACATGATAGTGTTGATTTTCGTGGGTGTATGAGTAAATCATAAGTCTTTAACTTTATAAAAACCTTTAAATCAAAGGCATCACGTAAGACCATGCCGCACATAAACATGGACGTATTTTTACCATACGATAGCGAAAACATTTGTTTATAAAATCCAGTGATATTATAATAATGTCTAAGGATACAAATACATATCAAAATAGCTGAAATTGTTACCATATTAAATTCCAGCATATAAGGCTCTAAAAGCAAAAACCGTAAATGCACATATTGGAGATTGGATTCCATACTATGACAAGGTAATGGACTACCTTCTGATGGTACACCCCTAGAAGATGCACCAGAGTCTGACAAAACTTCTTGTACCCCTGCTACACAGAGCCGGCTGCCCCTTTAACATGATGAACCAGATTACCTTATCCTTTTTAACACCGAGGCCTTATACTACCATGGTGTTTGCGCACAAAACAACTTAAATATGGACAATCTAGAATGGGACTACGGCTCATAATGGTAGCTGACCACATAGCTCTGCTGCATACCCTATTTTTGTCATTTTTCGATTTGTGAGGATCGTGAGGTCATATCTTTACCTTCTTCCTCTTAGCAGACCATCTTGGAATGCTAACACTGCCCTCCAAGCAAAGATACAATGCCAGTATTCATCCGTGCAAGTTGTTCCGGGATTGAACAAACATTCCACATTACTATCTTTCATTTTGGAATCACCCTTAGAAAGAATAGTATAACTCCACAACATGCTTCAATATGATTTAACATCGTTCGTTATTAGTTTGGAGTGGTTCGGATAAATTCGGGGACCAGTGTCTCCAAAACTAAGCGATAATTTCCGGCTAACTCAATTTCGGTTCTTTTGGAAGTATGCACTAAGCAATCAAGTCCTCATCGGGAAACTCTCGAATATACCCGACATATCTCCTGAGTTAAAACAGGTCCAGATTTGATAGTCGGTTATTTAACTATCAAATAAACAAAGAACAACCAATTCCATTTGAGATTTATTTATCCACAGCAACCACTAAGTCTCAAAACAAATCTTTATTTAATAAATCTCTTTTCAAAACGTTTGTCTAAAACATTCATATACTAATCTCTCTGACGTAAGTATATTCACAAAACATTTGCGAATAACTTTTTACTTCCAAACCATGTTAAAAAGGATTAAACAAATGTTGTTTAAATTAGAGGTAAGGACAACCCTAAACAGTATCACCTTGGTGTTAAGTATGGAACGGATGTTCCATACCACCATTTTTAAATGTTCAGTTTAGAGAAACCCAAATCTCAAATTCTTTTTTATATTTCTTTCGATAAATCCTTTTTAAACAAATTTATTAAACTCATGAAATCTATTTTTATTTTTGAAATCAACACCATTTCAAAATTCTTTCCAAAACTTCCAAATTCATTTATAAAACCCTTTAATAAATATTCAAAACCATTTATATAAATTCCTTTATAAATATCCAAACTTTTTATATAAATTTCTTATAAATATCCAAACCTTTTTATAAACTCCCTTTATGAATATCCAAATCATTTTATAAAACTTCTTTTATAAATACACCAAAATCATTTATAAACTTCTTTATAAGTCTTTCCTGTTTAAACAAAATCTTAAATAACCTTAAGTCAATTTAGCTTTCTTTAATAAGCAAATCCATTTTATAAATCTCCCTTATTTATGAATCTTCTTTGCTTAAAAACTCAAATCTATTTACCCAAAACACCTTAAAAATTTCCAAATCCCTTTACAAAATTATTTAGAAAAACTTCTTTTTATAACATGGAAAACCACTCCCATTAGTTAAAAACATATAATAAAACCATTTGTCAAATCATTCTTTAAATATCTTATTCAAAATGCAATAACTTTGAAACCATTTCAAAAGACAAATGAAATATTTATCCTTACAAAATCAAACGGAGGCTTAATGGCCACAGTGGTGGTTTTATTATGATTTTACTTATCCACCTTAACATGGCAGCACATAACAACATATATATAAAGCATCAACACATTACAATCAATCAACTTAAGTAGATGTCCAAGTTAATTGTAATAATAGAATAGTGTTTTGTTCTGCTAATAGATGTCATTTAATTTTCCTAATTATATGGGGTTACTTAAGGGTAAGCGACACAGAAATCCCTTGATTTAAAACAAATTTGAAACGAAAAATAGATTAAAACAAAACTTTAAACTCAAAGCGATTTTAAAATAAATTAAAACCCTTTTAAATGAGAATCAAATCCTTGTTAAATAGTAATTAAACTCTAATTAAAGGTAATTAAACATTATCATAACATAATTAACCTAAATCAAAGATTAATTAAATAAAACCCTTTTTAAATTAATAATTAATTAATCCTTAATAAATAATTAAATAATAATTAACCTTGATTAAGTAGCAAATCATGGTTAACTTAATTGATTAACATTTAAGTTTAAAAACCATTATTAACAAATAATTAATTATTAATTACCTTAATTAATTAATTAATTACTCATTAAATAAATGAATAATTAAATAATAGAATAATTATTCTCTAATTGCTAAATTAAAGTTAGAAAACATTTCTAAAAAGATTTCTAATTTAAAACAAGTTTGGTTTAGAAACTAGTTAAATTTTTCCGAACTGCGCGTATAGCGCCTATCGCTATACGGACCCATAATTTCAATACTTGGTTTTAAGAAAATTAAACTCTATTTTCACACTTTAAAACTTATAACAAAGTTAGAAAACACCTTTCAAAAATTTTCCAGGTGGAAACAATTTTCGAATTTGGAAATAGTTTTGTTTTTGCGAACTATGCGTATAACAAATATCGTTTTACGAACCCGTAATTTCAAAACTTGAAATTTTACTTTCTAAATTTTAAACTTTAACTTTTGAAACCCTTATTACTTCTAAAACATAAGGAAATGTTTTTGAAACTCAAACAAAGATTTTACTTTAAAATACTTATAATTTCAAAAATCAAATTTCACTCTTTTATAAAAGGAATTTCCATATCGCTTAAAGTTAGTAAGTGCTAACTTTTCTAACATTAACTAACTTTACTAAACTCCATATCCATCATACATTTACATCATAACCATAATCATAACAATATACTAACTTTCCATTCACTAACTAACTTCAAATTTCAAGTTTCACTACAACATACATAACATGCATATGCACAACCAAATCGTCAACACTTCCAACATGCTCAAGCATAACCAATTCACATCATAACTACACAACCAAGCATCATTATTTGCTACCATTTATACATCAAATTCAAGGCTAATATCTTGATTCAAAAAGAGGACCTTTACTCATCAGACTAAGTATAACTTTAAACCAAAGCTATCAAAATCTCTGATCGACTAATGGACCTAGCTTCTCCTTGTAGAAATCAACTTTTGGACATCGGGAAAGAAAATATGGTTCAGCCTTGGGTACATTGGGCTCGGCCTAGCAACAAAGGGGCTCGACCCTTGGAGTTTTAGGGAGATGGAGCTTGCTTTATGTGGAGTAGTGTATGTATATGAATGTAGGTGATTTTAGACTTGGTTTTACAGTATATGCACTAACTTTTCTTATAGGGAAAGGAGATGGAAGCCATGAATGGAAAATATGGATAGGAGGTAGAAAGGAAGAATGAGAATGAAAAATGAAAATTTATGCAGGAATAGAAGTATATATAGGCATGAAAAATAAGTAAATTACTAAAATAACCTTAGCATTAAATAACATTTTCCATGTCATGCATCAACCTAACCTTAACCCCCCCATACCCTATGTTTCACACATTACCAACATAGCTACACCCATTCTGATGCAGCCCAAACTGATGAAGTCTTAGGTCGCGAGTGACCTAACGTGCTGATAAGTCGTTCGTGCGACCTTGCGAGATATGAAGCAAAGTATGTTAGGCAAAAAGAGCTCCGACCTAGTGAAACTCGACCTAAGACTAACGAGTTATGTTGTAAGTCGCTTCAGCGACCTAACGAAGGTAAGGGTTTACTTTAAGTCGCTCCAGCGACCTACCAAGTCAAACAACTACTTGTATCGACCAGGGGGACTTAGGTCGCGTGAAGTTAAGTCGCGAACGATCTACTTAAGTCGCGAGATCTTAGGTCGCTCAGATATTAGGTCGCTGCCGCATTCTGCTCTAAGCCGTTGTTTTCTTAAGTCGCATGAAGGAGATATTCTTATATCGCTCAAGTGTTAGGTCGTTAACGACCTATGTTAGGTCGTTGATGGAGGCTGATGTGTTGCCGTTGTTTTCTTAGGTCGCTGCTGCCGTATTTGTTAGGTTGTTATGTGTAAGTTGTTGAGTCGCTTATGTGTTGTAACTTGTGTTTGTAACCCGTATATGTTGTATTTGTTTGTTTCCTTTTTAAGTTGCGTCTGTTAGATCGTAGGTCGTCTGTAATTAGGTCGTGATGTTTAGGTCGTGAGCGACCTATGTGTTGTCCAGATTTGAGTCGTGTGAGTTGTACCCTATAAATAGGGATGGTGGTGTCATTTGTAATAGTTAGTTGATTTTGAATAAAACTTGTTTGTGTGCTTTGTGCCACTTCTCCAATTGGTAGTTGAGTGTGATCTCCTATTTCCACTTTCGGTATTCGAGTGCGCTCGAATCAACGACTGCTGAAGCTGATTCACGGAATCTAGTGCGCTAGATCAACGTACGAAGAATCGTAGATCTTTAAACAAGGTATCGTGCGCGATCAACGTGTTTGAGATAGCTAGAATCCGGTATCTTTGGATCAACGGATTTGGGCCTTTGGTATCTTTCAATCCACCGATTGCTACTTTCACCGTTTCATCATTTTTGTTATCCGCTGCTGCATCATTTGGTATCAGAGCGAGACTTAGCCAATCATAGCTAAGCCGAGTCTTGGAGCCAATTCATATAGAAGAGTTTGAAGTCGTGCATCATATTTGAAGATCAAGGCCAAGAGTTAAAGAGTTTAAGTTCAGATTTGTTCAAACCGAGAGTTGAAGATTGTTTCATTTAACAATGCCGCCGAGAAGAGCTAATCGTCATCAAAATGTTGAAGATTTGTACAAAAGAGAAGATGCCGAACAAATGGAACAACGCATTAGTACAAATTCAATGAGAAGTTGGATGAAGGTATTGGGAGATTAGAGAAATTGATGATGGACATGAATCAAGGTCAAAGGAGGAGATCGCCAGTCTCGAACCATGGAGGAAATAGAGTTTCGCCATCGGTTACGGAAGCGACGAGGGTGTCGCCACAATCTGATCGAGGTAGAAGAGAATCATCAGTTTCGATGAGAAGAGATCACCATGAATATAGACATGAAGAGAGAAGAACTCCACGTGAGTTTGGAGATGAGCCATATCATGATGATGAAAGACATAGTAGAAGAGACATGCGTGATCGAAGAGATGTTGATGGTCGAGATCGATACCGTAGTACACGTGATTATGATGAAGAGAGTGATAGAAGTAATATTCATTATCGAGATCGAGACCAAGTACGAAGTACATATTGGGATGTAGAGGATGATCGTCGATGGGAATCGGGGATGAAAACTGATTCCAGAATTCAAGGGTGGAATGGTAACAGAGGAATTTTTGGATTGGTTGTCTAATATGGAAGAAATTTTTGACTTCAAAGAAGTACCTGAACATCGTAGAGTGAAGTTGGTTGCTACTCGTTTGAAAGGAAGAGCTATGGCATGGTGGCAACAAACTAAATTAACACGGGAGAGAATGGGAAAGTCAAAGATTGAGTCATGGGATAAGATGAAGAAGTTGATGAAAGCTACTTTCTTGCCATATAATTATCAATCTCTTATGTATCAACGATTGCAGAATCTGAGACAGGGAACGAAATCTGTGAATGATTATGCGGATGAATTTTATCAATTGATTGCGAGGAATGATATCATGGAGACGGAGGAGCAGTTGACAACTAGATTTGTTGGAGGGTTGAGAATGCAGATTCAAGATATGGTGAACATGTTTGATCCCAGATCTGTTGCTGAAGCACATCAAAAAGCTATCGCTTGGGAGAAGCAAGGTAGGAGAGGTGGTGGTGTGTTTACAAATTCCAACAATCCAATGAAAGGGGCTAGTAGCAATGCGAATGTTTCGAAGGCTGTTGCAAAACCGGTTGATAATGAAGTTGCTAAGACCAGGATCAATAGTGGTATCAAATGTTTCAATTGTCAGGAGATTGGTCACAAAAGCAATGAATGTCCAAAGCCAAAGAAGCGAGCGATGATTGCTGAGGTTGAAGATGAGGATGCAGAAGCTGAATGTTCTAATTCACCACATACTGAGGAGGAAGAAAATGTGTCGGGAGATGAAGGGTATTCATTGATGATGAAGAGGTCATGCTTGACACCAAAGCAAGAGGATGATTCAAGTTGGTTGAGGAGCAACATTTTCCAGTCAACGTGCACTATCTTGGGAAGGGTTTGCAAGTTTGTCATCGATGCGGGAAGTTGTGACAATATTATCTCTTCAGAAGCTGTAAAGAAATTTTCATTGAAAACAGAGAAGCATCCGAAACCTTACAAGTTAGCTTGGTTGAGAAAAGGTGGGGAGGTGAAAGTTGGACGAAGAGCTTGTGTTAATTTTTCGATTGGGAAAAAATACAAAGATGAAATTTGGTGTGATGTTGTGGATATGGATGTATGCCATCTGTTGTTGGGGAGACCATGGCAATATGATAGAGCGGTACAACATGATGGTCGTACTAACAGTTATAGTTTCATGTTTGAAGGTACTAAAATCACTTTAATTCCTAAGAAGCGACAACAAAAAGAAAGCAAGTTTGAGGAGATTGAAGAACTTAAAACTTTTCTATCTTTGAAGGAGTTTGTTAAAGAAGTCGAAGAGGAGCCTGAAGTATTTTTGTTGATTGGACGTGAGAGTAATGAAGTGGTTGAGATTCCTGAAGAAGTAAAGCCACTGCTGGGAGAATTTGACGATGTATTTCCTGAGGAGCTACCAACGGAGTTACCACCGTTGAGAGACATTCAACATCAAATTGATCTAGTTCCAGGAGCTATGTTACCTCATAGACCACACTACAGAATGAGTCCAAAGGAACACGAGGAGTTGAGAAGGCAAGTGGAAGAGTTGCTTGAACAGGGGCGTGTACAGGAAAGTTTAAGTCCTTGTGCGGTGCCAGCTTTGTTAGTACCGAAGAAGGATGGAACGTGGAGGATGTGTACGGATAGCAGAGCACTCAATAAAATAACTGTCAGATACAGATTTCCGATACCGAGGCTTGATGATTGTAACGCCCCACTCTAAGACCCACTGTAACAAAGAGTATTACGGGAGTAATACTGTTTGTTAAAGCGGAGAATAGAGTATAGTGGAAGCGACCATTTGTAATCAAGCTATAACTATCTACTGAATACGTCGAAAGGGTGGTATCTATTTTTTTTTCAAACAGGTGGTTCGACATATTCGGTAAATACTTATAACGAAATTACAAATGGCTAAAGATCTATCAGAACAAAGCATAATAACATAATGAAATAGCATCACAGAACAGAATCACATAACAGATATAAAATCCCAGAACAATACATCGTCAATACAGATCCAAATATCATAAGTGGGTACAAAGCCACTGCTCACACATGTGAGTCAACAATATGTACATATCATAGTCTGAATAATAACATAAGCGGACACTAAGATAAGCTATCTCAAAAGCATAGCAGATAAGTCCAAAGCGGAAGCACAGAAGCTAAGTCCAGAGACCTAACCTGAAACAACTCGGTCTGACCCGAGCGAAAACACTCGGGTCAGGCTAGCTAAACAATCAGTAATAACTGAGATATATCATAATGTGGTACATAAATAAAACAGTTTTATCCAAAGAGAAGTATATTATGAACCACATGAATATAATGACGATCCCTAATCATCAATAAGCAATAAAAATCTCCAAAGAGAAATCAACACCAAAGTGTAGAATAAATAAAATCGCCTCATATCATCGGCGTAGCCAAAGCTATAAAAAGATGCCCATAGGCAATAATCCCAAGAGTGACCAGAGTCTGTAATCAATGCCCAAGCAAAGATCGATGCTCCAAAGAGCAATGGGGATATACTGAAAAGTCAATGAAATCCAACACTGAAAAGCAGTGTCCAAAGACACTGTGAATCCACAAGGTAATCGCACTTACATCGTATGGTTCCATAGAACCAACACCGAATGGCGGTACTCGAATGGATATAAAAATCATCAAATAATACCAATATTGCACGTGCACCGACCAGAGTCGTTGTTGCCAAGTACTGTAGAGTTGTGATCGATCACTCGCACAGATGCGGAACGCGCGAGACGGCAAGATCCTTCCCAGAAGGATAAAGGCCCAGAGGCGCATGCTGAAAAATAAACTGCTCCATAGAGCAGGTGTCCAGAGACGGTTGCCCAGAGGCGTGGTGACCCAGAGGTCCAGTACTGGCCGCCCAAAGGCTAATGTGTCACCAACTTCTTGGAGAGGAACCCGTAAAGTGTTAACAATGAGTCCCATACCCCACGTTTGCACTAAATGGTTTACTAACCAATAGCAAGCTCACACTCCAAACAATAAAAAGTCCACCTCGTATCATCGGTAAACTAGACCCAAAGGTCAAAACGATCAATCGAATAGGTCGGGGATTAACCGGAAAGAAAATACACACGGTTCCATAGGCCGGAGATTTCCTAACCGTTTAAGCACCTTTCCACTTCGCTCGACGTGCTAAAAAGTGAGTGTGAGATTTTTATTATAGAAAATAATGGTGCGAAACGGATTTATAATTGATTTTGAAATCACTTTAAAACGGCTTTTGAAAACTCTCCTATTATGGAGTAATTAATTTAATAATTAAAAATAATATTATATAATAATTTCGAAAGCCATTTAGGAGTGAAAAATCCTTTGAAAATAATTCATAAAACCCGTGTATGAAATCTAGAGAAAATCTCATAGAAATCAATAAAACCAGAAAATCACTGAAAATATTCTAAGTGTTGGAAAATAGTCCAAAAATGACGCGAACCCAAGTTCGGAAATATATTCGGACCAGCAAACTGAATCCAAATGGCATGAAAATTGGTAGGCATATAGTCCAACATCCCTGCTCCAAACTGCAAAAAGAATCGGGAAATTCCGACTTGAAACGAAGAAACGGCGTCGTCTCAAAGTCGGACAAAAATCATAAAACTTTACTGTGTCAAAACAGTGTAAAGGTCCCACTTCGACGACATGGTCGAAGGGTCACATGAACTCAGATCTTGATGAAAATTTGCAGGAGCGTAGTAAAGTACTCCTACTTTGATATGCAACAAGAATCGTTCGGTTTTGACTTGAAACGAAGTAACGAAAATGTTTCAAAGTTGGTCCGACGATAACTGAAAATGATCACTATTGTAAAACAGCTTCTGGGTGCTACTTCGGTAATAGAAACGAAGTATCTAATGCACCCAGATCTAAACCAAACTTTGCATGGTTAAAGATATCGATCTCATCTTTTTAACAAGACCAAAAACGATGAAATCCGACAAAGGACGAGCCCGGGATGGTGTCGCAAAGTCGGGGTCTTACGCTGAAAACAACGGGAGAAAAGAGACTAAGGCCTATAGCTATGCACTAACTGGCCAGAGATGAAAAAACACAATTTTGGCATAGTAAACTTCAAATTCTGGAAAAATTAATAAAATGAAAGTTGTAGCTTAGTTTCTAAGCTTTCCGGAATGACCAAGATCGTCAAATTCCGACCAGAGATGAAAATTCTATGACTAAAACAATTCTCAGATCTAAATTTTATATCACTGTCGTTGTGCTCTCGGGACAATGGTAAGAATGCACAGTTTTGACCAAATTAACTTCGAAATTTCATGAAACTCAAAACATGAAAGTTTTAGCTCTAAATCTATGCTTTCCAGAACATCCAAAATTATTAGATTTGGATAAGAAACGAGTAACTTATGGCCAAATCAATTTCAGGTTTTTATTTTATCAACCCTGTAGTTTGTTGTCAGGTCAGCGACAAACAAGCATGATTTCGTCCATTCAAACCTCAAAATTAGGCAAAGCACAAAACATAAAAGTTATAGGGTACAGATTAAGATTTCCAAAACTTCAAGAAAATCTTAATTCCGATTTAAGATTAATGAGATATGCCTAATTTACTAACAGCAATAAACTAATTATAATTTCAGCTAGCATATATTACAAGTACCTTATGTGCACACCCCAAAATGAAAGCAAAGATGATCAAAGAGCTATGATTCACATGTTACATAATAAAACATGTGTTACTAACTGATTACCAAAATCAAAAGATGATTAAACACATATTAGAAGATGTTTTTAGCAATATACCTCTCTTGAAAGCAATAAAGACTATTATAGCATCAACTCAAGTTAGCAAAAGATGATTAGGAGGCTATAAGATCAAAAAACACATAAAACATGTGTTACCAAATACATTTCAGAAATGAGAAAGATATAAAAATGGATTTGAGGTGGGTATTTGCATTACCTTTGCATAGAATGACTTGCATAAGCTAAAACTAGAAGGAGATGAAGATAGAGGCCATTTTTGTTATGAAAGCTTTAGGAAATGATTAGGGTTTTGATTAGGGATGAATGAATGAGGTTAGGAGAGTTTGAGATAATTTATAGAGAAGGTTTAGGGTGGGTTATTGGGCTAGGTTTAGTAACCCAATAAGAAGAGAGTTATTTGCATGGTTCCAACAATTAGTCTAAGTGTTCATATATGTTTATAAACTCATTTTTATTATCCAAACCCGTTTAAAAATCTCTCCTAAAATATTTAACTTTCCAAAAATAACATTTTATCCTCATTTTAAATCCCATATTTCCCATTTAATTAAAATAGCCTTTTTCAAATAAATTTTTGTTATTCCAAATCCTTTTATGCTTCATTAAAATAAATAAAAATCCTAACTTTTATTTATTAATTGGTAATGCAAATCCCGGGTTGTTACAGACTCACCCCCTTAAGAAATTTGCGTCCCCGCAATTCCTTAAGATAGATGTCGTTTATAACGTCACATCCCCAAAAGAAGTGATAGAGATAAAATAGAGAATTCTCACCCGTAGAAGAAGATGGGAGAAAGCCAGGATAAGAGCGTTCGATAGATTCTCTGGTCTCCCAAGTGCAGTCCTTAGGATTAGACGACCATTGAATCTTCACAAGTGGAACCTCTTTGTTTCGAAGACGTTTGATCTCCGAATCAAGCACACGAAGAGGTTGCTGCTCTATAGATAGATCGGGTGAGATCTCCAAGTCGGGCACAATATGAGGCTCGATAATAGAATCAGGGTCGCGCACACATTTGTGAAGCTGAGAAACATGGAACACATCATGTATTCCAGAGAAATGAGCAGGTAGAGCCACACGATAAGCAACGGGGCCGATGCGTTCCGTAATAGGAAATGGTCCGACATAGCGAGGAGCCAACTTCCCTGTAGAGCTAAAACGCACAACCCCCTTCATGGGAGATATCCGAATAAAGACATGATCACCAATGGAGAACTCAAGAGGCTTCCTACGGTTGTCCGCGTAGGATTTCTAACGGTTCTGCGCCTCTTTCATTCTCTGACGAATAAGAATAATCTTCTCAGAAGATTCCCGAACCGAATCTGGACCAAGAAGGTGCTTCTCACCAGATTCTAACCAACAAATAGGAGAGCGACATGGCCTTCCGTAAAGAGCCTCGAAAGGTGCCATGCCGATACTAGATAGAAAGCTGTTGTTGTAGGAGAACTCTACAAGCGGTAAGTGATCCTCCCAACTACCTCCGAAATCCAGAATACAACAGCGCAAAAGATCCTCCAAAATACGATTCACCCTCTCAGTCTAACCGTCGGTCTGAGGATGATAAGCAGTCGAGAAATTCAGCTTTGAGCCCAAAGCTGACTGTAGGCACTTCCAGAAGTGACTAGTAAAGATAGTGTCTCGATCACAGACGATTGAGCTAGGAATGCCATGAAGTCGAACGACTTCCTTCACATATAGCTTGGCAAGCTGAGGGACAGTCCGAGTGGACTTAATAGGAATGAAATGAGCTGATTTGGTCAAGCGATCGACTATGACCCAAATAGAAGTATGGCCTGACCTCGTTCGAGGCAGACCGTCAATAAAATCCATGGATATCTGATCCCATTTCCACAATGGAATCTCCAGCGGCTGAAGAAGACCAGATGGACGCTGATGCTCAGCTTTGATCTGTTGACAAGTCATGCAACGGCTTACATAACTTGCCACATCGCTCTTCATGCCCTCCCAATAAAATAGACGACACATGTCGGCATACATCTTACTCGACCCGGGATGAATAGTGTACTTAGTGCGATGACACTCGTCTAGAATGTCATGACTAAGTGATAAATCAGATGGTATCAAAATACGGTTCTTCCTGCAAAGACACCGATGAGAATCAATAGAATAATCCGACAATGTCTCATCACTGGATCCCGACTCAAGGAGATGAATGTATCACAACAAGTCTGGATCCTGCCGCTGAGCATGGGCAATGCGATCCTTTAGAATAGGTCGAGCTTCCAAGCTGAATTACAAGATCTGAGGATCAAAAGACGGATCTCGATTTCGAATATCACACATAGAAAGAGTCTCAAGAATATCCCACTCGGCTATCATCATAGAAACTACTGCCGAGTGTTTGCGACTGAGTGCATCAGCCACACGATTACCCTTGCCAGGGGTATACTGAATGTCTAAGTCATATGAGGCGAGAAACTCAAGCCATCGCTGCTGCCTCATATTGAGATCTCTCTGGCTGAAAAGATACTTCAGCGACTTGTGATCGGTGTAGAGAATGAAACGTTCGCCCAATAGATAATGACGCCACGTCTTCAAAGCAAAGACGATAGCTGCTAACACAAGATCATGAGTAGGATAGCGAACCTCATTCGGACGTAGCTGCCTAGAAGCGTAAGCAACCACCCGATCCTTCTGCATAAGAACAACACCGAGACCGCTACCACAAGCGTCGGTGTAGACAACAAGATCCTGGTTACTCTCAGGAACCACAAGGATAGGAGCATGAGTGAGAAGTTCCTTCAATCGCTGGAAAGAAACTTCACACTTATCAGACCAAATAAAGCGTACCCCTTTACGAGTCAGAGTCGTGAGGGGAAGTGCAACACGAGAGAAGTCCTTGATAAATCGACGGTAATAACCCGCCAGCCCAAGGAAGCTGCGAATATCATGCACGTTCTCAGGCTGCTTCCAATTCTGAATAGCTTCGATCTTGGTAGGATCGACAGAAATACCCTCAAATGATACAATATGGCCCAAGAACTTGACCTTGCTCTCCCAAAAATGGCACTTGGAGAGCTTGGCCTTAAGCTGATGCTGACGAAGTGTATCCAAGACGATCCGCAAATGATGAGCATGTTATGCCTCGGATCTAGAATAAATAAGAATATCGTCGATGAAAACCAGAACGAATCTATCGATGTATTCCCGGAATACTCGATTCATAAGATCGACGAAGAAAGCCGGAGCGTTCGTCAAGCCGAACGGCATGACCAACCACTCAAAAGAACCATAACGAGTGCGAAATGCTATAAGAGGAATGTTGTCTTCCACGACTCGTAGCTGATGGAATCCGGTGGCAAGGTCAAGCTGAGAGAAGACCTTCGCACCGCTCAATTGGTCAAACATGTCGTAACGGGAATTAGAGTTAGACATGATTCAATGATAGATAATTAATTAAGGAATACTACAGAATATAACGGATTCCTATACATATTCCTAACTTATCTATCAATAAACATAAGGAAGGGATTTGATTTAATTCGGATCTAATTTAAAATGTATTGTACTAAGTGTATCTGTTCTGTGTTTATTATGCTTATTCCTGAAACCAGGCTCCGATACCAAACTGTAACGCCCCACTCTGAGACCCACTGTAACAAAGAGTATTACGGGAGTAATACTGTCTGTTAAAGCGGAGAATAGAGTATAGTGGAAGCGACCATTTGTAATCAAGCTATAACTATCTACTGAATACGTCGAAAGGGTGGTATCTATTTTTTTTTCAAACAGGTGGTTCGACATATTCGGTAAATACTTATAACGAAATTACAAATGGCTAAAGATCTATCAGGACAAAGCATAATAACATAATGAAATAGCATCACAGAACAGAATCACATAACAGATATAAAATCCTAGAACAATACATCGTCAATACAGATCCAAATATCATAAGTGGGTACAAAGCCACTGCTCACACATGTGAGTCAACAATATGTACATATCAAAGTCTGAATAATAACATAAGCGGACACTAAGATAAGCTATCTCAAAAGCATAGCAGATAAGTCCAAAGCGGAAGCACAGAAGCTAAGTCCAGAGACCTAACCTGAAACAACTCGGTCTGACCCGAGCGAAAACACTCGGGTCAGGCTAGCTAAACAATCAGTAATAACTGAGATATATCATAATGTGGTACATAAATAAAACAGTACTTATCCAAAGAGAAGTATATTATGAACCACATGAATATAATGACGATCCCTAATCATCAATAAACAATAAAAATCTCCAAAGAGAAATCAACACCAAAGTGTAGAATAAATAAAATCGCCTCATATCATCGGCGTAACCAAAGCTATAAAAAGATGCCCATAGGCAATAATCCCAAGAGTGACCAGAGTCTATAATCAATGCCCAAGCAAAGATCGATGCTCCAAAGAGCAATGGGGATATACTGAAAAGTCAATGAAATCCAACACTGAAAAGCAGTGTCCAAAGACACTGTGAATCCACAAGGTAATCGCACTTACATCGTATGGTTCCATAGAACCAACACCGAATGGCGGTACTCGAATGGATATAAAAATCATCAAATAATACCAATATTGCACGTGCACCGACCAGAGTCGTTGTTGCCAAGTACTGTAGAGTTGTGATCGATCACTCGCACAGATGCGGAACGCGCGAGACGGCAAGATCCTTCCCAGAAGGATAAAGGCCCAGAGGCACATGCCGAAAAATAAACTGCTCCATAGAGCAGGTGTCCAGAGACGGTTGCCCAGAGGCGTGGTGACCCAGAGGTCCAGTACTGGCCGCCCAAAGGCTAATGTGTCACCAACTTCTTGGAGAGGAACCCGTAAAGTGTTAACAATGAGTCCCATACCCCACGTTTGCACTAAACGGTTTACTAACCAATAGCAAGCTCACACTCCAAACAATAAAAAGTCCACCTCGTATCATCGGTAAACTAGACCCAAAGGTCAAAACGATCAATCCAATAGGTCGGGGATTAACCGGAAAGAAAATACACACGGTTCCATAGGCCGGAGATTTCCTAACCATTTAAGCACCTTTCCACTTCGCTCGACGTGCTAAAAAGTGAGTGTGAGATTTTTATTATAGAAAATAATGGTGCGAAACGGATTTATAATTGATTTTGAAATCACTTTAAAACGGCTTTTGAAAACTCTCCTATTATGGAGTAATTAATTTAATAATTAAAAATAATATTATATAATAATTTCGAAAGCCATTTAGGAGTGAAAAATCCTTTGAAAATAATTCATAAAACCCGTGTACGAAATCTAGAGAAAATCTCATAGAAATCAATAAAACCAGAAAATCACTGAAAATATTCTAAGTGTGGGAAAATAGTCCAAAAATGACGCGAACCCAAGTTCGGAAAAATATTCGGACCAGCAAACTGAATCCAAATGGCTTGAAAATTGGTAGGCATATTGTCCAACATCCCTGATCCAAACTGCAAAAAGAATCGGGAAATTACGACTTGAAACGAAGAAACGGCGTCGTCTCAAAGTCGGACAAAAATCATAAAACTTTACTGTGTCAAAACAGTGTAAAGGTCCCACTTCGACGACATGGTCGAAGGGTCACATGAACTCAGATCTTGATGAAAATTTGCAGGAGTGTAGTAATGTACTCATACTTTGATATGCAACAAGAATCGTTTGGTTTTGACTTGAAACGAAGAAACGACAATGTTTCAAAGTTGGTCCGACGATAACTGAAAATGATCACTATTGTAAAACAGCTTCTGGGTGCTACTTCGGTAATAGAAACGAAGTATCTAATGCACCCAGATCTAAACCAAACTTTGCATGGTTAAAGATATCGATCTCATCTTTTTAACAAGACCAAAAACGATGAAATCCGACAAAGGACGAGCCCGGGATGGTGTCGCAAAGTCGGGGTCTTACGCTGAAAACAACGGAAGAAAAAAGACTAAGGCCTATAGCTATGCACTAACTGGCCAGAGATGAAAAACCACAATTTTGGCATAGTAAACTTCAAATTCTGGAAACATTAATAAAATGAAAGTTGTAGCTTAGTTTCTAAGCTTTCCGGAATGACCAAGATCGTCAAATTCCGACCAGAGATGAAAATTCTATGACTAAAACAATTCTCAGATCCAAATTTTATATCACTGTCGTTGTGCTCTCGGGACAGTGGTAAGAATGCACAGTTTTGACCAAATTAACTTCGAAATTTCATGAAACTCAAAACATGAAAGTTTTAGCAATAAATCTAAGCTTTTCAGAACATCCAAAATTATTGGATTTGGATAAGAAACGAGTAACTTATGGCCAAATCAGTTTCAGGTTTTTACTTTATCAACCCTGTAGTTTGTTGTCAGGTTAGCGACAAACAAGCATGATTTCGACCATTCAAACCTCAAAATTAGGCAAAGCACAAAACATAAAAGTTATAGGGTACAGAATAAGATTTCCATAACTTCAAGAAAATCTTAATTCTGATTTAAGATGAATGAGATATGCCTAATTTACTAATAGCAATAAACTAATTATAATTTCAGCTAGCATATATTACAAGTACCTTATGTGCACACCCCAAAATGAAAGCAAAGATGATCAAAGAGCTATGATTCACATGTTACATAATAAAACATGTGTTACTAACTGATTACCAAAATCAAAAGATGATTAAACACATATTAGAAGATGTTTTTAGCAATATACCTCTCTTGAAAGCAACAAAGACTATTATAGCATCAACCCAAGTTAGCAAAAGATGATTAGGAGGCTATAAGATCAAAAAAACACATAAAACATGTGTTACCAAATACATTTCAGAAATGAGAAAGATATAAAAATGGATTTGAGGTGGGTATTTGCATTACCTTTGCATAGAATGACTTGCATAAGCTAAAAGTAGAAGGAGATGAAGATAGAGGCCATTTTTGTTATGAAAGTGTGACGGCTCGGGTTTTGCCCGCTCGAAAATCAACATCCGTACTTCACATTGTACTAGAATGCCGCAGATTCGACCGTTCAAATCCGATTCGTCGGAGCTATAACACAATTAAGTAAATAACACAGTGGAAGAAAAGAATAATACATTGATATATAATATCTGATACAACAGAGTGATACAATGAATATCAATATACATCAGAGATATGATACAACAAATAGCAGCGGAAAAGAAAAATAGATAACTAACATCAGCGGATAGAATATCTCCAATAGAGTGCTCCAATCCATAGCTAGCTCCAGATAATCTACTCAACCTGAATATCTGAAAGAACCCAACTCTAGACTGCTCGTGTGGAAAATTATGAGCACCCAGAGTTTAGGAAAGGAACAATAAACTCCGGATCAGTCATGGGACTGGTGTGAGCAACAAAAACAGTTTATCTTTAAACAACAACAAAAGGATTTAAACATTGAAATCCGCAATGCTTTTGGAAAATGAAACTACCATAAGACCTCCCACCACACACACAATGCAAACGCAGAATTGGAGGAGATTTCTTCTTATGATAGTCAAACATGCTTACTACGCAAAATCATTGGATATTATTATTAGTGCATAGTGCAGAAAAACATTTTGAAAGTATAATATTAATCTTAGCCAACATACGACCAGTATCGTATGCCTACTATAGCTACTATGTTCAATAGCAGGTTACCGCCACATTCCATAGTAGGTAATACAACTAAAACCGTACAAGTCACGTATTGTTTCTTTGGATTTCCAACAAATGGTCAGGCTAAGGAACTTCCTTCCGCCGCATGGGAACGCCTCTGGCGGGACGTCCCGAGAGACAAACTGCTCTCCGCCAAACAAGGCCGGGTTACCCCTGTAACAGGTAACTCACGAATATGCCACCTCCCGGTCCTTTGGGACCTTTATCCGAGCTCGGTATCCAACATCACACATCATAAAGAAAGTGTATCCACATGAGTAAGTATCTGGGCTCCATACCATGATACCACCCCTTTCCAGAAGGAAATGACATACCCTAAAGGGCGCGACCCTCATAACCTTGCCGCAACGATCCTGTTTCGACCATTTCCGGGTAGTGAGGTCCTGACGAAGTCTCGTCCACAAAGCTACGCTTTGTCACAAAGCCATGCTTTGGGTCAACAGATGATCAACCTATGATCACAAAGATAAATGATCAAACAAATGATCATATCACAAATGATCAAACACTGATCATCACACAGCAACACTCAGCATGCCACATTACCAAATTGGGATATATCGCTGATAAATTTCAACTACATAACCTCTGAGCTCGTACGTCTCAGAGAAAGGTGTTAAGCTAAGAGAATAAATTCTCCGCCACCAAACAGAAATGTATTTGAAAGAAATCGGCTTTATATCTCAAAGTGTAATGTCAGACATACAATCCATACAAGTCTGTTTCGGGATCGAACAGAACCGAAGGCACTTCTCACGAAGCCCTTGCAAATCCGGATAATTTCCAATCACGTCCGGACTTCCCGTCACTAAGGGTGATAAAACCTCTATATCGAGGATCAGCCGATGCAGAGTAACTCGACGGTAATCCTTCCGTTTTCAAAAATATCCGGTCTTCAACACCGGTCTTCAAATGCTATCCATATACGACGTATCACATATTCGGAATGGGTTATACGACCCAAAGGTCCTCTCCCGGCTAAACCGAATAGTGAGCGTAATATTTAAAAATATATGGATATTGGGATTTCAATCAAGTCACAACTTATTAATTCAACTTCTTTTCAAATGGTTTCAATCGATTACCATTTCAAATCTTTTCAACAAAAAGATTTATTTTAAACAACCTTCAACGGTTTAAACAATTTCCACATGTAAATCTTTTAAATAAAAGATTCATTCATAGATTTTCCAAATCAATTTCCATTTCAATTTGATTAACTCGTTAAATCTCCAAATCAAAGATTTAACTTACAGTTTTCAAAACAATTCCATTTCAAATGGTTTAAACAAATCATTATTATAAATCTGTTAAAGATAACAGATTCAAATCATAGCTTTCAAAAAGAATTCATTCATAACTTGGAAAAACATTTTCGTTTCAATATTGAAATTCCTTTAACTAAATTGGAATTTCATTTTTTTATATGAAAGGTTTTATTCTGTTAAAACAATCAGTTTTATTTTGGAAATCTGATTCATTCATACAAGTTGAAATCTTTGGGTTAAATCTAAATTCTCAAAATTATACTTTTAAATGGTTTAAATTCAGATAAACACATTTATAACATTTTCAATCTCTAGTTTCAAATCATATGATTCAATTTCAAACTTGAATTCAAATTTAAATCAAATTATTTAAATTTTCATAACTCGATTAAGTTATTCAAAATAACTTTTATCTTTGAAATTCTATTTCAAAAGCTTTTCACTTTAAACCCGAATTCCAATTTCAAAATCAATTGAAATTAAAATTTCAATTTTAAAAATATCAAATTTACATTATCTGTGACTTAACCGATTTCCACGTGAAATCCATATTTGTGTGTGTAAAAGTGTGGTCCAGGGGTTTTACACAATAGTGCAACATCATCAATCATCACAGATATATCAATATCGATAAGCGGTAAAATCGATAACGCTCATCTTCATTCACAGATTCATAGATAAAATAAATTTATCAGTCACAAAGATTCACTATTATAATTCGATGTGGGTTTCGGATAACCAACTGGAATCCGACTCCCTGTCGCATCGATATTCAAATGTCGTTTACGGATCAAGGGTTTTCATATTCACATAGCAGTATATTCATCACAGGTATCACAGTTCAGCATAAAGCAATTCATATCACAAAGCATCACAATTCAGAGATGTCAAACAATTCAATTATTCAGTCAAGTCCAAACATTCACAAGTAGGATTAATTAATATCTGATCATAATTAATTTATACCAGGTTAATTACTTATGAATAACTTACTAATCCTGGTTAATTAATCATTAAATAATTACAAACCATTTTTAATTAATTATCCATTAATCATTTATTAATTATCCTTTAATAATAAATTTATTAACCTTTAATTATTAATTAATCAACCTTTAATCATTAAATAATTAACCTCAAATTATTTAATTATCTTTTAATTAATTTTCCCTAATTAATTACATTAATTAATTAATTTTCAATTAATTATTATTCCTTGACTACCCTCATTAATTAACCCTCAATTTATTTTCTAAGTAATTAATCCTTTATTACTTTCCTTAATTCCTTCCATAAGATAATCATCCTCTTCAAATTAATTACATTTAGTAATTATCAATTTGATTTCTTACACTAAGTAATTACTTAATCAAATTCAAGGTTTTATCCTTAATTACAAATTAATGATCTCATCATTAACTGCCCATTAATTACTTTGTTCTGGAACTTTAAACAAAAATTAACTTGAAAAATTTGTTTTCGATTTACCTTTAAACTTTTATTCCATTCCAAATTAGAATTCAAAATATAAATTTGAATTCATACTTCAAACTGGATTTAAACTTTGTTTAAATCTTGTATACAAATTTAAATTGCATTTAAATTTGTTTAAAAATCAAACACTGCCAGGTTTTTACAAAAACCCTGAAACAAGCAATTGACTCGAGTCGAACCAAAATTTCTTCGAGTCAGTTCTCTTCTGCTTCGAGTCCTCCCACTCAAAATCTCGAGTAAAGCTTCCGGCTTCACCAAAACTTCAGTTGCTTCGAGCCAAATATGGTTTTTCACGTGTTCGAACTCGAGCTCCCTCTTCCTTCCCCAAACTCCACATACCCAGATATTCACGCGAGTGCACGTATACGTGCACAGCCACGTCGATCATCGCTGATCGACGTCGAGATCCCAAGAGCACCATTATTGATCACTGGAACCCATTCAAAAAATCAAAAACCCAAAATCCCCACTAAATCGAAATCGAGCCATATTTTCGATTTACTGGTATTGAACTCGATCGTTGTAACCATCTCGCATACCTTCCTCCGACCACCATAGCACCAGCACCACCGGCCACCACTTCGCCTACCATCCCTCTAGCCACCTCCAAAAGCCCTTCGCACTCGATGCTCCATGGCATTCGAACTGCCCCAAAAACTCCACCCAGACCAAACTAGGTTTACCCACTTCAACCGAAAGCCACCATCGCCACAGTGATCGAGAGTGCCTCCGACCATTTTTACTGGCCTCTCTGATCAACAATCTACCTCCCGAACGAACTTCAACCACTCCGATCAAGGGTATTGCCCGAGGCGACCCAAAATCCCTGAATCGATCAAACCCGAAATGCAAACTCAACCCATTTCTAAAAAATGTGATTTAAGTTTTAAAAATCAGTATTTTACTTAGGGATTCAGTTTATAAACTTGAATTGATAATTCAAGACATTCGAAAATGTCACTTATATTAAACTTTAACTGTTCTTAAGTTTTTTTTTTTTTCAGAGCAGATCAACTTTGTTTAACTAGAATTCTAATTTTAAAATTCACTTTACGATCGAACAAACATATTTTGTTTAGATAACAGAATCTAAAATTTCTTAAATGGAAGGATTCGAAACCTTTATGAGTGTAAACCTGTAAATGTTTAAACAACATGCTATATGTCTGGAACCAATAATGCACACATCAATCATTTCATATACCCAGGCATGCAATCACATTTCACAGTCATACAAACCATAGCTAAGTTATCATCATCACAGACTTAAGATAATGAGGAAGCTCAAGTTTAAAAGGAGGAGTTTGCTCACCTTAAAAAGAAAGAACAGAGCTTTATGTTTGTTGAACCAGGTTTTGTTTTTGAACTTTGATTTTTTTTTTAAAACTGCATGCTGATGACTTTGATGAAGATGATCCTAGACTTAAAGGTATGCAGATGATCTTGAGTTTGAAGAAGAATACATATGCTATATTATTATTATTATTTTCTTTCTGGTTTGCTTAACTTTGAGGAACGAAAATGAAATGGGGAGGCTAATATTTATCAAAGAAAACCTTACAAGTTTGTACAGGGGACAATATTATTTTGTACACTTAAAGCAGAGATTTTTCTTCCCTCTTGTACGTTGGCTGATATATTGTTTTGGGGCTAAGATTTCTTGCATTAGGGGCTGAAAGGATTTTAAAACAAATCGAATTGACTTGTTTATGTTAGCATTAAATGCTCCAGTACTTTATGTTCATAGATGTGTTATATTTTCACATCTTGCCTGCATATACACATGTACTATATGTTCATACATATCTTATTTTCCCTTTTACTTGTTCTTGCATAATTACTTAGAGGCTACATATCTCTTGCTATTTCGGCTGAGATGATGTTGTTATGTACAATATGATAAAATATTGTTTGTTCATTATGTAGATCTTGATTGAGAGATTTTGTTATATTTCTCTTCTTTGTTTTGATGGCTGCAGCTTATTGTATTGTCTTGTTAACACTTTGTATTTGTTTTGCAAGATAGAAGAAATTGTTTAGTTATTTGTATATAGATATTTTGTTTCTTCTTTTGTTATTTCCCTGGTTTACATAATTTACCTGCAGCTTTGTTTTATTATTTCTTGTTTGCTTACACAACTCACATTCAATTCTAGTTGTATTTCTTTTGTTATTATTTTTATAGTTTGATTCTATGTCGCCTTATAACCATCAAATCCAAATATATATTAAATTTTCTCGTATATACCTAAATATATATATATATATATCTTCAATATACACACATATACACTATTTACAATATTTTAATCTCAAATGATTTATACAGAATATACTTGGATATCGGGGAAACTCGCATCACCGCATTGATTATTTTCACAAATTTAATTCAAAAATTTATTTAGTTATCAATTTAAATATAATTAAAATTCGGGGTCGTTACAGACTTCCCCCCTTAAAAGAATTTCGTCCTCGAAATTACCAAGGAGACAAAAAGATAGATGAAGAATATTTCACCAACTCAAATTGAACATCTATTCTGCATTCGGCTTACCAAATCAGAATATCAAAAATAGATATAAGATCGAATCTATTTAACATTTCAGAAGACACTCGGGTTAACCAGATCTACGAAGTATGCAGTGGCATCGGTCAGTTCAAAAGAATAACTAACCATTCGTAGAATATACTGGGACCCAAAAGAATAGATAGATATATCGATACAATTTCAAAATTTTCAGTTTAGAAGCTAAAGTATACCTATCAACCATAGCAAACAAAGCAACCAATACATTCATACAAACAATTTTTTTGGCTCAGTTGGAGTTTATGTCCCATTTTTTATATATCGAATTTATTCCTAGATCTACCAGAAATAATCGATGAATAGAGAAAAGATGCTGAACAAAAGAGATGGATAGACAAAAAGATTGCTTCCTTGTTGTTACAGAGTATTGACCATTTACAGTCGTATTTCTCTGTCCCCTATCTCATCCTCTTCTTGCACTCATACTTACTATCAGTGAATAGCAAGAGAATTTACTGAGGCTTTCGAACGGATATCTTAAGGATTACTCATTCTAGAGTTTACTTCACTCTATCTCTAATGAGCTACTTAACGTGTTATACTCCTGAGCTAAAGTTCAACCTTAGCTCTGATACCACATGTGACGGCTCGGGTTTTGCCCGCTCGAAAATCAACATCCGTACTTCACATTGTACTAGAATGCCGCAGATTCGACCGTTCAAATCCGATTCGCCGGAGCTATAACACAATTAAGTAAATAACACAGCGGAAGAAAAGAATAATACATTGATATATAATATCTGATACAACAGAGTGATACAATGAATATCAATATACATCAGAGATATGATACAACAAATAGCAGTGGAAAAGAAAAATAGATAACTAACATCAGCGAATAGAATATCTCCAATAGAGTGCTCCAATCCATAGCTAGCTCCAGATAATCTACTCAACCTGAATATCTGAAAGAACCCAACTCTAGACTGCTCGTGTGGAAAATTATGAGCACCCAGAGTTTAGGAAAGGAACAATAAACTCCGGATCAGTCATGGGACTGGTGTGAGCAACAAAAACAGTTTATCTTTAAACAACAACAAAAGGATTTAAACATTGAAATCCGCAATGCTTTTGGAAAATGAAACTACCATAAGACCTCCCACCACACACACAATGCAAACGCAGAATTGGAGGAGATTTCTTCTTATGATAGTCAAACATGCTTACTACGCAAAATCATTGGATATTATTATTAGTGCATAGTGCAGAAAAACATTTCGAAAGTATAATATTAATCTTAGCCAACATACGACCAGTATCGTATGCCTACTATAGCTACTATGTTCAATAGCAGGTTACCGCCACATTCCATAGTAGGTAATACAACTAAAACCGTACAAGTCACGTATTGTTTCTTTGGATTTCCAACAAATGGTCAGGCTAAGGAACTTCCTTCCGCCGCATGGGAACGCCTCTGGCGGGACGTCCCGAGAGACAAACTGCTCTCTGCCAAACAAGGCCGGGTTACCCCTGTAACAGGTAACTCACGAATATGCCACCTCCCGGTCCTTTGGGACCTTTATCCGAGCTCGGTATCCAACATCACACATCATAAAGAAAGTGTATCCACATGAGTAAGTATCTGGGCTCCATACCATGATACCACCCCTTTCCAGAAGGAAATGACATACCCTAAAGGGCGCGACCCTCATAACCTTGCCGCAACGATCCTGTTTCGACCATTTCCGGGTAGTGAGGTCCTGACAAAGTCTCGTCCACAAAGCTACGCTTTGTCACAAAGCCATGCTTTGGGTCAACAGATGATCAACCTATGATCACAAAGATAAATGATCAAACAAATGATCATATCACAAATGATCAAACACTGATCATCACACAGCAACACTCAGCATGCCACATTACCAAATTGGGATATATCGCTGATAAATTTCAACTACATAACCTCTGAGCTCGTACGTCTCAGAGAAGGGTGTTAAGCTAAGAGAATAAATTCTCCGCCACCAAACATAAATGTATTTGAAAGAAATCGGCTTTATATCTCAAAGTGTAATGTCAGACATACAATCCATACAAGTCTGTTCCGGGATCGAACAGAACCGAAGGCACTTCTCACGAAGCCCTTGCAAATCCGGATAATTTCCAATCACGTCCGGACTTCCCGTCACTAAGGGTGATAAAACCTCTATATCGGGGATCAGCCGATGCAGAGTAATATTGAAATTCCTTTAATTAAACTGGAATTTCATTTCTTATCTGAAAGCTTTTATTCTGTTAAAACAATCAGTTTTATTTTGGAAATCTGATTCATTCATACAAGTTGAAATCTTTGGGTTAAATCTAAATTCTCAAAATTATACTTTTAAATGGTTTAAATTCAGATAAACACATTTATAACATTTTCAATCTCTAGTTTCAAATCATATGATTCAATTTCAAACTTGAATTCAAATTTAAATCAAATTATTTAAATTTTCATAACTCGATTAAGTTATTCAAAATAACTTTTATCTTTGAAATTCTATTTCAAAAGCTTTTCACTTTAAACCCGAATTCCAATTTCAAAATCAATTGAAATTAAAATTTCAATTTTAAAAATATCAAATTTACATTATCTGTGACTTAACCGATTTCCACGTGAAATCCATATTTGTGTGTGTAAAAGTGTGGTCCAGGGGTTTTACACAATAGTGCAACATCATCAATCATCACAGATATATCAATATCGATAAGCGGTAAAATCGATAACGCTCATCTTCATTCGCAGATTCATAGATAAAATAAATTTATCAGTCACAAAGATTCACTATTATAATTCGATGTGGGTTTCAGATAACCAACTGGAATCCGACTCCCTGTCGCATCGATATTCAAATGTCGTTTATGGATCAAGGGTTTTCATATTCACATAGCAGTATATTCATCACAGGTATCACAGTTCAGCATAAAGCAATTCATATCACAAAGCATCACAATTCAGAGATGTCAAACAATTCAATTATTCAGTCAAGTCCAAACATTCACAAGTAGGATTAATTAATATCTGATCATAATTAATTTATACCAGGTTAATTACTTATGAATAACTTACTAATCCTGGTTAATTAATCATTAAATAATTACAAACCATTTTTAATTAATTATCCATTAATCATTTATTAATTATCCTTTAATAATAAATTTATTAACCTTTAATTATTAATTAATCAACCTTTAATCATTAAATAATTAACCTCAAATTATTTAATTATCTTTTAATTAATTTTCCCTAATTAATTACATTAATTAATTAATTTTCAATTAATTATTATTCCTTGACTACCCTCATTAATTAACCCTCAATTTATTTTCTAAGTAATTAATCCTTTATTACTTTCCTTAATTCCTTCCATAAGATAATCATCCTCTTCAAATTAATTACATTTAGTAATTATCAATTTGATTTCTTACACTAAGTAATTACTTAATCAAATTCAAGGTTTTATCCTTAATTACAAATTAATGATCTCATCATTAACTGCCCATTAATTACTTTGTTCTGGAACTTTAAACAAAAATTAACTTGAAAAATTTGTTTTCGATTTACCTTTAAACTTTTATTCCATTCCAAATTAGAATTCAAAATACAAATTTGAATTCATACTTCAAACTGGATTTAAACTTTGTTTAAATCTTGTATACAAATTTAAATTGCATTTAAATTTGTTTAAAAATCAAACATTGCCAGGTTTTTACAAAAACCCTGAAACAAGCAACTGACTCGAGTCGAACCAAAATTTCTTCGAGTCATTTCTCTTCTGCTTCGAGTCCTCCCACTCAAAATCTCGAGTAAAGCTTCCGGCTTCACCAAAACTTCAGTTGCTTCGAGCCAAATATGGTTTTTCACGTGTTCGAACTCGAGCTCCCTCTTCCTTCCCCAAACTCCACATACCCAGATATTCACGCGAGTGCACGTATACGTGCACAGCCACGTCGATCATCGCTGATCGACGTCGAGATCCCAAGAGCACCATTATTGATCACTGGAACCCATTCAAAAAATCAAAAACCCAAAATCCCCACTAAATCGAAATCGAGCCATATTTTCGATTTACTGGTATTGAACCCGATCGCTGTAACCATCTCGCATACCTTCCTCCGACCACCATAGCACCAGCACCACCGGCCACCACTTCGCCTACCATCCCTCTAGCCACCTCCAAAAGCCCTTCGCACTCGATGCTCCGTGGCATTCGAACTGCCCCAAAAACTCCACCCAGACCAAACTAGGTTTACCCACTTCAACCGAAAGCCACCATCGCCACAGTGATCGAGAGTGCCTCCGACCATTTTTACTGGCCTCTCTGATCAACCATCTACCTCCCGAACGAACTTCAACCACTCCGATCAAGGGTATTGCCCGAGGCGACCCAAAATCCCTGAATCGATCAAACCCGAAATGCAAACTCAACCCATTTCTAAAAAATGTGATTTAAGTTTTAAAAATCAGTATTTTACTTAGGGATTCAGTTTATAAACTTGAATTGATAATTCAAGACATTCGAAAATGTCACTTATATTAAACTTTAACTGTTCTTAAGTTTTTTTTTTTTCAGAGCAGATCAACTTTGTTTAACTAGAATTCTAATTTTAAAATTCACTTTACGATCGAACAAACATATTTTGTTTAGATAACAGAATCTAAAATTTCTTAAATGGAAGGATTCGAAACCTTTATGAGTGTAAACCTGTAAATGTTTAAACAACATGCTATATGTCTGGAACCAATAATGCACACATCAATCATTTCATATACCCAGGCATGCAATCACATTTCACAGTCATACAAACCATAGCTAAGTTATCATCATCACAGACTTAAGATAATGAGGAAGCTCAAGTTTAAAAGGAGGAGTTTGCTCACCTTAAAAAGAAAGAACAGAGCTTTATGTTTGTTGAACCAGGTTTTGTTTTTGAACTTTGATTTTTTTTTTAAAACTGCATGCTGATGACTTTGATGAAGATGATCCTAGACTTAAAGGTATGCAGATGATCTTGAGTTTGAAGAAGAATACATATGCTATATTATTATTATTATTTTCTTTCTGGTTTGCTTAACTTTGAGGAACGAAAATGAAATGGGGAGGCTAATATTTATCAAAGAAAACCTTACAAGTTTGTACAGGGGACAATATTATTTTGTACACTTAAAGCAGAGATTTTTCTTCCCTCTTGTACGTTGGCTGATATATTGTTTTGGGGCTAAGATTTCTTGCATTAGGGGCTGAAAGGATTTTAAAACAAATCGAATTGACTTGTTTATGTTAGCATTAAATGCTCCAGTACTTTATGTTCATAGATGTGTTATATTTTCACATCTTGCCTGCATATACACATGTACTATATGTTCATACATATCTTATTTTCCCTTTTACTTGTTCTTGCATAATTACTTAGAGGCTACATATCTCTTGCTATTTCGGCTGAGATGATGTTGTTATGTACAATATGATAAAATATTGTTTGTTCATTATGTAGATCTTGATTGAGAGATTTTGTTATATTTCTCTTCTTTGTTTTGATGGCTGCAGCTTATTGTATTGTCTTGTTAACACTTTGTATTTGTTTTGCAAGATAGAAGAAATTGTTTAGTTATTTGTATATAGATATTTTGTTTCTTCTTTTGTTATTTCCCTGGTTTACATAATTTACCTGCAGCTTTGTTTTATTATTTCTTGTTTGCTTACACAACTCACATTCAATTCTAGTTGTATTTCTTTTGTTATTATTTTTATAGTTTGATTCTATGTCGCCTTATAACCATCAAATCCAAATATATATTAAATTTGCTCGTATATACCTAAATATATATATATATATATATATATATATATATATATCTTCAATATACACACATATACACTATTTACAATATTTTAATCTCAAATGATTTATACAGAATATACTTGGATATCGGGGAAACTCGCATCACCGCATTGATTATTTTCACAAATTTAATTCAAAAATTTATTTAGTTATCAATTTAAATATAATTAAAATTCGGGGTCGTTACAGAAAGCTTTAGGAAATGATTAGGGTTTTGATTAGGGATGAATGAATGAGGTTAGGAGAGTTTGAGATAATTTATAGAGAAGGTTTAGGGTGGGTTATTGGGCTAGGTTTAGTAACCCAATAAGAAGAGAGTTATTTGCATGTTTCCAATAATTAGTCTAAGTGTTCATATATGTTTATAAAACTCATTTTTCTTATCCAAACCCGTTTAAAAATCTCTCCTAAAATATTTAACTTTCCAAAAATAAAATTTTATCCTCATTTTAAATCCCATATTTCCCATTTAATTAAAATAGCCTTTTTCAAATAAATTTTTGTTATTCCAAATCCTTTTATGCTTCATTAAAATAAATAAAAATCCTAACTTTTATTTATTAATTGGTAATGCAAATCCCGGGTTGTTGCAATGATTTGTTAGATCAGTTGAGCGGGGCTACTATCTTTTCGAAAATTGATTTGAAGAGTGGTTATCATCAAATTCGAATTAGACCAGGAGACGAATGGAAGACGACATTCAAGACGAGAGAAGGATTATATGAATGGCTGGTCATGTCGTGTGGTCTTTCGAATGCACCTAGTACATTTATGCGGGTGATGAATCAGATCTTTAGACCATTTATTGGAAAATTCATGGTGGTGTATTTTGATGATATACTGATATATAGTAGAAGCTCAGAAGAACACTTGCATCATCTGAGAGAAGTGTTGATGATACTGCGACAGGAACAATTTTAAGTTGCAACGAAGAAATGTGTGTTCATGACGCATAGTGTTTTATTTTTGGGATATATCATTTCAGAGGGAGGTATACAAGTGGATCAGAATAAAGTTGAAGCAATCAGAAATTGGCCACAACCTAGGACGATAACCGAAGTTAGAAGTTTTCATGGTTTAGCATCATTCTACCGAAGGTTCATTCCACACTTCAGTAGCGTGATGGCACCAGTTACTGATTGTATGAAAGGGAAGCAGTTTTCATGGTCAAAGGAAGCAGGATTTGCTTTTGAAAGAATCAAGGGATTATTGACGACAGCACCAATTCTAGTGTTGCCGGATTTTCAATTGTTATTTGAATTACATACCGATGCATCGAAGGTTGGAATTGGAGGGGTGTTAAGTCAGAAGGGACGTCCTATTGCATATTTTAGTGAGAAGCTATCGGGAGCCAAGATGAGATATAATACTTATGATGTGGAATTCTATGCTATTGTTCAAGCTATAAAACACTGGAGACACTATTTGTTCCATAAAGAATTTGTTCTATATACTGATCATGAAGCACTGAAATATTTGCAGGGACAGGACAAAATTGCAGCTAGACATGCTTCGTAGATCGCATACTTACAACAGTTTACATTTGTGGTGAAGCATAAGTCCGGAATTACAAACCATGTGGAAGATGCATTGAGTCGAAGGAAACATTTGTTGACTACAATGAAAGTTGAGGCGACAGGGTTTGATGTATTGCCAGAATTGTTTATTGCTGATCCTTACTTTGCTAAATTTGTTGATGAAGTCAAGGAGGGGAAGACGGATGAGTACGTGTTGATGCATGGTTTTCTTTTTAAGGGAAATCGATTATGCATACCAGAGTGCAGCTTACGAATGAAGATTGTTAAGGAGTTGCATGAGGAAGGACATGTGGGTAGAGATCGTACTTTGCAATTGATTACTCAATCTTATTATTGGCCTTCGTTGAAGCGGGAAGTTGAAAAGTTTGTGGAGAGATGTCATATTTGCCAAGTTTCCAAAGGGACAGCGACGAATGCGGGATTGTATATGCCCTTACCCGTGCCGACTAGACCATGGGTTGATATCAGTATGGATTTTGTTTTGGGGTTACCGAGAACTCAGAGGGGGAATGATTCAATATATGTTGTAGTGGACAGGTTTTCGAAAATGGCACATTTTATAGCATGTAAAAAGACCGCTGATGCAGTCCGGGTTGCTCAATTGTTCTTTAAAGAGGTGTATCGATTACATGGGCTACCTGAATCTATTGTTTCTGATCGGGATACTAGATTTCTAAGCCATTTTTGGTTAAATTTGTGGAAGATGGTTGCAACGAAGCTGAATTTTAGTAGCACCTATCATCCGCAAACAGATGGGCAAACGGAAGTGGTGAATAGATCATTGGGAAATTTATTGAGATGTCTTGTGAAAGATAATTTGAAGAGTTGGGATATGAAGTTGTGTCAGGCGTAATTTGCACATAATCATGCTGTTAATCGAAGTACTGGTTTCAGTCCCTTTCAAGTTGTATATTCAGCAGTTCCGAAGGGACCGTTAGATTTGACGACTGTGCCATATCAGAGGGGAGTTGTTAAGCGAGCTTGTGATTTTATGGCTGAGTTGCAGGAGTGCCATAGAACTGTTTATGAATGATTGCTTGCATCAAATGCGAAGTATAAACAACTGGCAGATAAAAAGCGAAGAGTGTGAATTTCAGAGAAGGTGACTTGGTTTATGCCGTGTTGACAAAAGATCGTTTTCCTGTTGGAACTTACAACAAGTTGAAAGCTCGAAAAATCGGCCCAGTGGAAATTTTGAAGAAGATCAATGATAATGCGTATCAGTTGAAATTGCCGGATGATATTCACACTGCAGACGTTTTTAAAGTCAAATACTCGATTCCGTATCATGGGGATGCGCTTGTTGTGGAGGAGGAGGGCGCAAATTCGAGGACGAATTTTTCCCAACCAGGGGAGGATGATGCAGCCCAAACTGATGAAGTCTTAGGTCGCGAGCGACCTAACGTGCTGATAAGTCGTTCGTGCGACCTTGCAAGATATGAAGCAAAGTATGTTAGGCAAAAAGAGCTCCGACCTAGTGAAACTCGACCTAAGACTAACGAGTTATGTTGTAAGTCGCTTCAGCGACCTAACGAAGGTAACAGGTTTACTTTAAGTCGCTCCAGCGACCTACCAAGTCAAACAACTACTTGTATCGACCAGGGGGACTTAGGTCGCGTGAAGTTAAGTCGCGAACGATCTACTTAAGTCGCAAGATCTTAGGTCGCTCAAATCTTAGGTCGCTGCCGCATTCTGCTCTAAGCCGTTGTTTTCTTAAGTCGCATGAAGGAGATATTCTTATATTGCTCAAATGTTAGGTCGTTAACGACCTATGCTAGGTCGCTGATGGAGGCTGATGTGTTGCCATTGTTTTCTTAGGTCGTTGCTGCCGTATTTGTTAGGTCGCATAATGTTAGGTCGTTATGTGTAAGTTGTTGAGTCGCTTATGTGTTGTAACTTGTGTTTGTAACCCGTATATGTTGTATTTGTTTGTTTCCTTTTTAAGTCGCGTCTTTTAGATCGTAGGTCGTCTGTAATTAGGTCGTGAGCAACCTATGTGTTGTCCAGATTTGAGTCGTGTGAGTTGTACCCTATAAATAGGGATGGTGGTGTCATTTGTAATAGTTAGTTGATTTTGAATAAAACTTGTTTGTGTGCTTTGTGCCACTTCTCCAATTGGTAGTTGAGTGTGATTTCCTATCTCCACTTTCGGTATTCGAGTGCGCTCGAATCAACGACTGCTAAAGCCGATTCACGGAATCTAGTGCGCTAGATCAACGTACGAAGAATCGTAGATCTTTAAACACGGTATCGTGCGCGATCAACGTGTTTGAGATAGCTAGAATCCGGTATCTTTGGATCAACGGATTTGGGCCTTTGGTATCTTTCAATCCACCGATTGCTACTTTCACCGTTTCATCATTTTTGTTATCCGCTGCTGCGTTAATGACCTAACACTTGAGCGATATAAGAATATCTCCTTCATTCGACTTAAGAAAACAACGGCTTAGAGCAGAATGCTGCAGCGACCTAAGATCTGAGTGACCTAAGATCTCGCGACTTCAGTAGATCGTTCGCGACTTAACTTCACGCAACCTAAGTCCCCCTGGTCGATACAAGTAGTTGTTTGACTTGGTAGGTCGGTGGAGCGACTTAAAGTAAACCCGTTACCTTTGTTAGGTCGCTGAAGCGACTTACAACATAACTCGTTAGTCTTAGGTCGAGTTTCACTAGGTCGGAGCTCTTTTTGCCTAACATACTTTGCTTCATATCTCGCAAGGTCGCACGAACGACTTATCAGCACGTTAGGTCGCTCGCAACCTAAGACTTCATCAGTTTGGGCTGCATCACCTTCCCACCATGCTCTCATGTACTAATCTAGGTTGTGTAGGTGATGAATGTGTGATATCTTAGGTTAATGAGGTTATATAATATCCATTTGTACATAAAAGGTCAAATCATGCATGTATGTGAATATATACTAAGTATTTACAATGTATACATGTATATGCATGTATATTTATTTGTAAATGTGATCAACCCTAGTTTAAATAAGTGTGTGCATATTTAAAACAAATGTGCACAACGTTCCTGACGACTTTCGGGTATCGAAATTTCGAAAAACGTTTATCGATCACATTTTCTATTTTTCTTGGAACTATCTATATTGTTAAACAAATTTTGAAAACTATTTTATCGTCATTATTAAATAATTAAAATAGATTTATTTGCTAATAAAAATCCATTTATTGATTATATAAAATATATTTTAAATAGCCTATTTCAAAGTGGCAAAATCCTGGATTGTTACAAATCTATTTTACCAACATTTGTTATTATTTAAAAGAGTTATATTTTAATGATAAAACATACTATTTGAATATTTAAAATTTATTAAATACTCGCAAATCAACACGGTAAAATTCTGGGTTGTTACACACCTCAATCAATCTTAGTACGAGCCCCCATCAAGTCATGCCTAACCCCGTAGGCTCAAGGGAAACTAACTGAACACGCTCGCATTATCTCATGCATGAAAAATATGTCTCTGGTGCATGACTAGCTGTCTCAATAATGCAGGGATGCATGTTTGCCGTGTACTTATAGTACCCACATAACAAAATATACCAGAACCCAAACATCTGCCTAACCTCCCCCAGAGCATATGAATCAAGAGCGATGTACAAATATCGAAGTATAAAGAACCCCAATCTACAGTACGAAGCTGATCTAGACCATATACCATTGTAAGATAACATAATATAATGGTACTCTTTTGGTTTGAAAAGAAGGCCGAACCAAATAAGTATATGAGAAATGCTCTATATACAGCGTTACTCATAGCATCAGTGCCCATATAAGCTATAATATACTTCTGTAAATATATCAGGGGGACAGCATCGGAAAAAACATGACCCTCCTCGAACCGTGGTAGATATATAGCGAAAATCTCAGGACTCTCATACGTATGATCAAAAGGAAATGGTATCCTATCTAGGCCTGCTATCTCGATCGCAATCAACATATAAAAATCGGTGGGGTAATGCCGAGCTCAAAGTTTGAAAAATAAAAAGTGTGTCATAGGCCACCACCTCTCAGCTAGGGCAGATATGAATGGAAGATCAAATGACTGAGGTGGTCGAATCTATAAGAAAATAGCAAAATGACTGACCTACAGCCTATTTAGTAAACCTAGAGGAAGTCTATCGTACTGTTGTGCCATACACTTTGCCGAAGTACCCCGATAGCCGACGTACTGGGACTAAAAAATAACCAGTTGTTCAGGATTATTGTGCTAATTAAATACGTAACAACTAATTAATATACTTTGTAGTATCACAGAGCTATAAAATAAACAACATTTCATGGTTAATATTCGATGAACATAACAGCCATGTATTAAATATTATTTAATATTTAAAATTGTACCTCGACCATCCAAGGTTGTAAACTTACGATGCATGTATCCCTTGGGTAGATCGTGCAGAATCTATAGGTCATCAATCGTCGTCTCAGGGGCAACAACAATGTGTAGTGGATCTGCAAGCTCCTATGTCTGCTGTCGAATGGTACGCTTAGCAATTTTGGTGATGTGCGATGGCATTTCAACAGTTTTTTATTAAAAGTGAAAAAAAGAAGTTTAAAGTGGGTAATTATAGGGTAAAAGGGGCTGGGCGCAGGATTTATACGCGCCTAGCCCGAACGCTGATTAAATCAGCGCCCATGCTAATTAAATCAACACCCAGTATTGGGCACTGATTTAATCAGCACCAACGACTGGACGCTGATTAAATCAGTGTCGTGTCGTTGGGCCACCCCCTTAAGCCATTGGATATGCTCTAATATGGACATTATATATCTGACTAATATGCACAGGTGCGTAAGAAGAAGATATGATACTACCAAGCAGTGCATGACAGCTTAGCATGTTCTGTGATCTACATGCATAACAATATAATTTCAAGTGTGGAAATTTTGAATGATAATACATGATGATGATCATTGCTCCAAATTACCAGCTGAAATAGTTTTTTGAGTTCTATTCAGCATTAAGCACTTTTTGAAATGCTAAATGTAACGACCCTAGATTTTAATTTATTTAAATTGATAATTAAATGAATTTTTGAATAAAAATTTGTAAAATTAATTATAAATGGAAGCGAGTTTCCCCGAGTTCTAATGAATTCTTTATAAATCATTTGAATTTAAAATATTGTATATATATATGTATATATGTGGATATATATGTATTTGAGCATAAATGGGTAAATTTGAAATAATATATATACATATTTGATAAGAATTTAAATCGTAAATAAATGGTTTAATAATAATTAATAATAATAATACATATTAAAATTTATGGTTAATAATAATTTGAATTTATAAATTAAATATAAAGTGATAAAACAAAGCAAAAAGAAATATACATTCAAAATAAAATAACATAACTATAAATAAGTATGTAAATAAAATAAGAAACAAAAGTACCTACCCCTATCTTCTCAGCCGAAATTAACAAGCAAAGATAAAGTATGAAGACATGGGCTAAGCATGGAAACAAGGTACCAAAGCATTTAATGCTAGCTCAAAACAAAGTCAATTCGAGTTTGCTTAGGATCCTTTCAGCCACCATATTTAATAAAAAATAATATCTGGTATGGTTTATACAAAATAAAATAATACATCTCAGTCTCGTTCAACAAAGCTGAGTAAAAATATGAAATGAACTACAACTAAATTTTCAACTTAAACAATACAATCAACTTTAGACCAGAGGATCAAATTAAAAGCTTCAGCTTGAAAATGCAAGTCTGTTTCAAAATGGAAGAAGTCTCTGTTCAAATTTAATTCCAGGTGAGTAAACAAACTATTTCTAAAGCTTAAGTTCGGTAATTAGTTTATGTATAATCTTGTGTTTACTATATATTGTAAGTATGTTGTTCTAAGATGTTATCTGGAAGGTTAATCCTGTGATGTTCTTCAGTTTTTAAGGTTCCTGAGCAAAGAAATGTAAAGAAACTTATACATCTTCATATATAACATCTTAAGCTTAGAATTTATAACCAAATAGGTTGTTTAAACTTAAATTGTAACCTGGAAATGGATTCAAGCATGACAATGGAATTTAAAAACTGTTTATACATGTTTTAAGTAAGAAAGAAATCAAAAGCGAAAATTCGAATGTTTTAATTTGAAGATTTGATCCCATATCTTGATTTAGCATACATAATTAGGATTTTTAAAATAGAAACGATATTTTTTTATCAATATTGAAGGTGTAGTTTGATTATGAATAAAAGTTGCATTTTTGTCAATATCTGTTGATTCGATTAATTTTAATTGTTGAAATTTATTATGAAGCAACGTTGAAGATGTATTAAACATAGGAAAAATGCTAAATAATTTTTCCAATGCAAGCATGTTTGTGACGAATCGAAAGTAGGGTTTTTGTTCGAATGTTTTTCGATGCTCTGTAAAAAAAAATTTCGTCACCGTGATTTGATCGAGTGGCTCGAGGTTTTGGGTGAAGGCCGAGGAAGGTATGGCCATGGCGTGGATGTAGTGGCTTGGCCTCCGGTGATGGGTGATGACAGAACGTGGTGGTTTTTCGGTGGGGTGTTCGAGCGATAGTTCAAGCTTCTGGCGATTTTTCGATTTCGACCTTTGTTCGAAATTCTGGGTTTCGATTATGAGTTAAGGGTTGAATCGGGGTTTGTTGGAGGTCGCGATGGCCACCGGAATGGCGGCGAGGTGGCGTGCACGTACACGTGCATGCTTTGATGTCTGCTGCGTGACGATGGTTTGGGGAAGACGAAGACGAGGTGGAACTCGGGGGCGACTCGGGGAATTCATGAATTTGCTCGAAACAAAATAGTGTCGCGTATGACTCGAAGCTGTTTTGAGTTTTCTCGGGTTTTTGATATAGGGCTCGAGTGGGTTGTTTTGTTACAGGTTCTGTTTAAACCTGGCAGAGTTTAAGTTTTAAAACTTAAACTAAAGAAAAAAATGTTAAGTTAAGATTTTATTACCAGTGCAATTATTTGAGGAAAATACTTAACAATGCTTTCTAAAATCTTAATTACTGTTTTGATTTAGTAATTAACCTAAGTTAAGTATTTAATGCAATTAACATTACAGTTTTCAAATTAGTAATAATTTGTTTAAGAAAATTTTTAAAATGTTAATTAAGATAATTTTTATTATTGATTAATTATTTTTAAACTAATTAAGAATGATTCATTTATAAAGGTAAGTAAAGATTTGGTTAATTAATTTGTAATTGTAATTAATTAGGGATTTATAGATTTGTAATTAATAAATTGGTAAATTAATAATTAAGCGCTTAATTTATTAGTAATTAAGAATTGTTAATGAAAATTAATTACAAAGATGATTAATTAAAGAATAATTGAATAATTAAGGGATTAATTAATTATGTAATTGGTTTAAAGATTAAATAATTAATATGATTTATTAATTAAGGTAATAAATTTGAGAATAATTAATTAAAGGTTAATTCATTAATGAAGGTGATTAAGGAATGATAATTAATTAAATGGAGAATTAAATAATTAAAGGTTAATTATTTAAATAATTAAAGGTTGATGAATTATAACTAAAGGTTAATTAATTTATTATTAAAGATTAATTAATTAATGATTTAAAGGTGAATTAATTAATGTTAATTAACCAGGATTAATAATTCATAAGAACTTAATCTGATTTGAATTAATCAGACAATTAAATTGATCCTACTTATGAATATTTGGATTCTATTGGATGATTTGATTGTTTGATATCCCTGATTTGTGATGCTTTGTGATACATCCTGATTTATGTTGTGATCTGTAATTTACTTATCTGTGATATATATCTGTGATCTGTGAATGAACGATAAGCATGATAGTTAATACCACTTATCAATTATATTTCTGTATTTGATCTATGATGATTGAATGATGTTGCACTACCGTGTGAAACCCCTGGACTACACCTTTACACACACAAATATGGATTTCACGTGGAAATCGGTTAAGTCATAGATAATTTAAATTCAATGTTTTTGAAATTGAAATGTTAATTTCAATTGATTTTGAAATTTGAAGTTTAGGTTTAAGATGAAAAGCTTTTGAAATGGAATTTCAAAGATAAAACTTATTTTCGAATAACTTAATCGAGTTTTGAAAATTTAAATAGTTTGATTTAAATTTGAATTCAAGTTTGAAATTGAATCCTAAAATTTGAAACTAGGGATTAAAGATGCTGTACAAGTTATATATGGGTTAAACCATTTTAAAGGTTTTGATTTGGGTATTTGAATTTAATTCAAGGGTTTTAACTCGTGTAAATATAACTGGATTGTTCCAAAATGAAAACTACTTGCTTTCAAATAGTAAAAGCTTTCATATAAGAAAGAATTTCCAAATTGTGTTGAAAGGTTTCAAGTTTGAAATGAAATAAAATTGTTTTGAAAACTATGAAATGAGTCTTTGATTCAAAGACCGAATGAGTTAATCCAACTTGAAATAAAATTGTTTTGAAAGGCTATGAATGAATCTTTAGAAACCAGTTTTGAAAGCTATAAGTTAAATCTTGACTTAAAGATTTAACGAGTTAATTCAATTGAAATAGAAATTGTTTTGAAATCCATGAATGGATCTTTGTGAATGGGGTTAACTTTGTGAATTGAATCATTTTGTTTAAAAGATTTGAAAATGGTAATTTGTTTAAACTATTTGAAAGAAAGTTTTAAATTATTAAGTTGCGACTTAATTGAAATCCCATATTCATATGTTTTAAATATTTCGCTCACTATTCGGGTTAGCCGGGAAAGGACCTTTGGGTCGTATAACCCATTCCGAATATGTGATACGTCATAATGGATCGCATTTGATGACCGGTGTTGAAGACCAGATATTTTTGAAAACGGAAGGATTACCGTCGAGTTACTCTGCATCGGTTGATCCTCGGTATAGAGATTTTATCACCCTTAGTGACAGGAAGTCCGGATGTGATTAGAAAAATTATCCGGATTTGCAAGGGCTTCGTAAGAAGTGCCTTCGGTTATGTTCAAACCCAGAACAGACTTGTATGGATTGTATGTCTGACATTACAATTTGAGGTATAAAGACGATTTCTTTCAAATACATTTCTGTTTGGTGGCGGAGAATTTATTCTCTTAGCTTAACACCCTTCTCTGAGACGTACGAGCTCAGAGGTTATGTAGTTGAAGGTTATCAGCGATATATTCCCAATTTGGTAATGTGACATGCTGAGTGTTGCTGTGTGATGATCATTGTTTGATCATTTGTGATATGATCATTTATCTTTGTGATCATTACTTTGATCATCTATTGACCCAGAGCATGGCTTTGTGACAAAGCGTAGCTTTGTGGATGAGACTTCATCGAACCTCACACCCCGGAATGGTCAAAAAAGGAAAGATGCGGCAAGGTTATTGGGGGTAGCGCCCCTTAGGGTATGTTCATTTCCTTCTGGATAGAAGTGGTATCATGGTATGGAGCCCAGATACTTAACTTATGTGGATATCGCAAAAATATATATATATATATATATATATATATATGTATGTATGTATGTATCTTACTTTGTGATTTGTTGCTGGGGCCCCGGTTAAAGGTTGGTTACAACCGGGAGATGGCATACTCGTGTCAGTAGTTACCCAGTTAGGGGTAACTCGGCCTTGTGTTGGCAGAGATCCGGTTAGGTTCTCGGGACGTCTTTCCAGAGGCGTTTCCATATGGCAATGGGAAGTTCCTTGGCCTGACCATTTGTTGGAAATCCATCTTCCAATACGAACTTTGTACGGTATTATTTGTAGAACCTGCCATTTACGTACGGTGGTCACCACTATTTAGATGGTAGCTATAGTTGGCATACGATACTGGTCGTATGTTGGCTAAGATTTATATTCTACTTTTGAAATGTTTTCTACACTATGCACTAATAATAATATCAAAAATGTTTTGTTTGTGTAGTAAGCATCTTTGACTATCATAAGAAGAAATCTCCTCCAATTCTGCGTTTGCATTGTGTATGCGGCGGGAGGTCTTATGGTAGTTTCATTTTCCAAAAGCATTGCGAATTGACTTTAAATTCTTTTGTTGTTCGTTTTTAAAGATAAACTGTTTTTGTTGCTCACACCAGTCCCATGACTGATCCGGAGTTTATTGTTTCTTTCCTAAACTCTGGATGCTCAAAATTTTTCTACACGGGCAGTCTAGAGTTGGGTTTTTCAGATATTCAGATTTAGTAGATTATCTGGAGCTAGTTCAGTCTTTGGATCGGACTGCACTTGCTTATCTTTGTGCATCGTTATTGGGAGTTCGAGCTATTTCTGGATTGGTGCTTTGGAGATGGAGATTATCCGCTGCTGGTGTTATCTATTTTCTTTCCGCTGCTATTTGTTGCATCATATCTCTGAGGTATATTTATATTCATTGTATCACTCTGTTGTATCAGATATTGTATATCAATGTATTATTCTTTTTCTTCCGCTGTGTTGTTTACTTAAGTGTGTTATAATCTCCGGCGACTCGGATTTGAACGGTCGAATCTACGGCATTCGAGTACGATGTAAAGTATGGATGTCGATTTTCGAGCGGGCAAAATCCACGCTCGTTACACTAAAGCTTCATCTGTAGTTAAATTTCCAAATGTAAAAAATGGGGAATGGAAGGTAGTGCTCTTGCACTACTAGTTTAATATTATATATAAGATGTTCGGGTAAAACAGGATCAAAATAGGGTGGACAATTGATTTCAAAAGTGATCTCAACCACAAACTTGGATGCATAACTAAAATCTACAATTAATTTTAAACTAAACCCAGAGCAGTGCATTGGATCATGAACTTACATAATTAAAATAAGAATATACATATAAACAAAAGACAATAAGAATGATAATGATATTATGATAGATTAGTGAAGCAAATAACATATCTCAGTTCTATTCATTTGGGAAACTTCCATGGCTATGTCTCTATTAAATTAAGGATATTTTTCGAATTTGGCCTGATTTTGCAAACTTATTATGCAAATAGCCCTGTTTTAAAACTAATTACAAACGTAGCCTGTTTTGGCCAACTCAGCGCTGAGTTGGCCAGAATGAACTGGTGCAATTTTAAATTGCGCCAGTACACATGTTTTTTTTTTCGTGTACCCTGGGGCGCAATTTCAAATAATGGCAGTTCAATTAGGGGCAAAAAAATGCTTCAACTGGCGCAATTTGAGATTGCGCCGGTACATTCTGTCCAATTCAGCGATGAGTTTGTCAAAACAGGGCTACGTTTGTAAATAGTTTTAAAACAGGGTTATTTGCGTAATATGTTTGTAAAATAGGGCTAAATTGAAAAAAAAATCGTTAAATTAAAATATGGCAGGTATAAGCTGACTGCTTGTATGAATAATTTGTCCTCTGTGTTTCCTCGTTTACAATGTCTGAATTTCAGTCTTTGCAAGACATTAAAACAAGCGCAAGCATCTAAATAAGAGGGAACGTTGAAGAGGCATTGCATTATTTTACTAACTATAGAGTTTACTCAGCACTAACCTAATCATAAGCAAGCTTTAGATGTGCATTCCCACATGTTACACAGGTGACTTCAGTTGCTTCCATAACATTCATTTTACAGACTACAGAAATATATTTTATATAAAATGCTAATTTTAGTTGTTTTTGTGTTGTCTGCATAGTTGTTAAGAACACCTGTAAAATACTTCTTTTTGCTCAAAATTAATTGATGCACCACACAAGCATTTTCCTTCATTATATACACAACTTCAGTGAGAATAACTCACCTTCTCTTATGGTTATAAAAGATATTAAATGATGGCATTCTATCAGCATAATTGCAAGAAAAACATAATGCAGTTCATGAAAAATACAAAGTGAATGGGAGAAACCACTGCCTATTTTTCTCTAAACCATAGTCGTTGAGTATATACATGTATACAAGTCAACGTAAATTACAAGTATACAAAATATTTTTTGACAAAATAAATCTATACCTAAGGATTTGAAGCCGCAACAGTTCTGAGATATAGGTCGTGTCTGAGATGTTCACGTAGATTTGGAGCATGGAGTCGTGGATCTAAAGAGGGCATCCGGATCTGAAGCTGAAGCCTGGAGTCAGGCGGTTCTGAAGCCTAAATCCATTCACGCATGCTAAGTTGCTCTAAGTCACTCACGGTTCTGAATTATTAATTATAAATAATTAATTATAACAAATTATTAATTATAAAAATAATTATATATAAATTATTTATTAATAATCATTAGTTATAATAGATTGTAAATTATTAACTATATAAGTTATCATTTATACATTATAAACTATAATTTATAATATTAAAAATTATAAGGCAGGCTTTAAAATTAAGGAATTTCATTTGAACAAAATATGAGAAGTGCAAAAAAAAATTAAAACTAAAATTTTGCAAAAGAGGAACCAACGAACGTTATTACAAATAATCAAATATTAAGTATATATTATAGTTTATATATTATCATTTATACATTATTATTCTAAATTATTTACAATAACTTATTTACAATAATTAATTATAATAAATTATTAATTATTAACTCCCATTAATAAATTATTTATTAATAATCGTTAATTATAGTAAATTACAAAATATTAGTCATGCAATTTATCATTAATAAACTAATAATTATAAATTATTATTTAAAAATTATTAAGTATCAATTAATACTTACTAGAGCCAAAATCTTCAGTACTTATTGCCGAAAATACTGATATACATCAAAGAAGATAATTACAAAAGAAACCTCTATATGTATGTGGAAGCAATAATTTGCAACGTAAATTTAATATTTTTTCAAATTTTCTAAATTTTTATTATTTTATAATTTTAAATACTAAATATAATTATCAATTATAATTATTAAAACTAAATAACAAATAAAAAATATTACTTATTAAAGATTGATTATTAACTATTAATTATTAAAAATTAATGATTAAATTGTAAATATTAAATATTAGTCATAAATTTTAATTTTTAATTTTTAATTATTAGGAAATGAAAATTAAAGAATTTTATTTGAAGAAAATGGGAGAAGTGCGAAAAAAGTTTGAAATTAAAACTTAGCAAAAGAGTAACTAACAAACATTATTATAAATAATTAAACATTAAGTATATATTATTATTTATACAATTTTATTTATACATTATTACTCTAAATTATTAAATATTAAGTATATATTTTTATTTATACATTATTATTCTAAATTATTAACTATAATTTAGTTATTAATAATTAATTATAATAAATTGTTAATTATTAACTATAATTTATAATTTATAATTTATAATTTTAATTTATTTTAAAAATCTCAAACTTTATAAAATGTAAAATATAAAATATAATTATCAATTATAATTATAAAATATTAAACACTAAATGTTAATTCTTAATTATTAATATTGCTTATTAATTATGAATTATTAATATTTTGTCTTAATTATTGATTTTTTTAAATGTCATTATTAATTAATAATTATTTAAAATCAATTATTAAATACTAAATATCACTTCTTAATTATTAAATTTTATTATTAATATTAATTATTTAATATTAGTTTAATTATTAATTAATTATTAATAATTAATTATTTAATAGTAATTATTAATTAATATTTATTAAATATTAAATATTACTTCATAATTATTAAACATTACTTATTAATTAAATATTAAAATATAATTATTAATTATGTAATAATAATTATTTAATATTAATTCTGAATTATTAACTATATTTATTATTATTAAATGTAATTAAGAAATGTTAACTATATAATTTACTAATTATTAACAATTAACTATAATAAATTATTAAATATAAAAAATAATTGTTAATTATTGATAATAATTAGTAAGTATTAATTATTTATTGATAATCATTAATTATAATAAATTATAAATAATGATATATATATAAGCTGTCATAATTATTAATTATAAATTAATATTTACAAATTATTAAGTAAGTTGTTATAAATAAATAATTACAACAGTCAAAATTAATTAGTTGCTATAAATCTCTATTATAACTGGCTAAAACAAATAGTTGTTAAAAATGTATTTATTACAACTGGCAGGAAAACTTAATTGTTAAAAATATGTTTATTACAACGGGCAGGAAAAACATAGTTGTTAAAAATATGTTTATTATAATTGTTAGGAAAACCCAGTTGTTAAAAACCCTTTATTACAACTTTCAATAAATAACAGTTGTCAAAAACCCTTTATTGCAACCATCATCTGTGCTAGTTGTAAATAACTTGTTGTAATATGGTCATTTTCTTGTAGTGCTACAAATTAGGACTCAATTCCAACATAATACTAAGAACTGCTTCTCATATACCAAATGCTGGTACTGTAGGGTTTACACTGGTATGACTTATCACTTACAAATATCGGTGAAACTGAATGTGAATGTTAACTCCACAATATCCCTAAGATCGACTCTAGTTCCCTTCCAGTTTTGGTCTTACACCACCAATATCAATCTCTATTCCAGTTTCCTTTTTCCTTAACTTACTCACCTCCGCTATTCATAATTGGGATTCATTAGCGACTCCCCAATAGATAGATAGCTCAATTGGAATAGTTACAAACATATTTGACTCGTATACATATTATATATCAAATAGAAAATACAAATACACTCTCAATACGTTCCTAACTCATATCCTAGTTTCAAACATATGCTCTTATACCAAATGTAACAACCCACCCTCACAACCCCTGGGTCCAACGTCCGAACTGAGGTCAACAACCCAGGAACTGAAAAGACAAGTCGTCGGGGTAAGATAAATAAGCATATCTGATATCAAATGCAGTTCTAACTAATACTATCTACCAGCTATTTTCATAGTCTTATGGCGGAAGGAAATAAAATATAATACATGAACAAATACTATAGTCGCATCACCATAATATGTCTAAAATGTTGAATACATATGTCTAAATAACACATGCACAACCCAATCCATACATAGAGTCAAACCCTGGTACAATATCAATGTGCACCATAAATTAATCTCCATCTCATCCCTATACTCCATCAACTAGGATATTTGTATAAAAAATAATAATAGGAGTGGGTCAAATATAAGTCTTGTGAGCGAGTCATACTCTATTCCATATATACTACAAAAATAATACTATAATATGATATGAGTTTATCACTCAGCCACTATACGTTCCATCGCCCCATCATACCTAACTGTCATATACGTCTAAACATATCGTATCATATCTATGTGGACTCACTTCCATGGACTCGCCTAGTTCGCTATAGGGCTGCCTATTGTCTATCGTCACATCAATCTCGTATAGGACACATGCCCTGGACTAGCCTCATGCCCTATACGGTCACATGTTGTCATCGTGCTACCTAATTGGTTTCACGCTAGACTAACTACATGCCCTACAGGGTCACTTAACATCCACTCCCTTCCATTGGTCCACCATAGCAATACACATGAGCAAATTGTCATGCCTGGACCACCTACTTGTGTCAAAGGACCACATTCGTATCCATATCATCACTCTGGGTTGTCTATCCTAAGCCCCAAACTTATTCACAACCGTATTCATTACTGCATTATATTTCGATATTCCAACAACATATATAACCACTCTAAACAGTAACCAATCATCACACGTATTTATTCACCTCGTAATGTCATCATCCATCTTGTCACTAGTCTCATATCATTTTCCAGTACACAAGAGAAACAATAGTTGAATCGTTCGTTGTTTACTTATATAGGCCCTTCTGGGTTCAAGTTCAACCCATGCCCAGATACAACCACTGGTGCACTGGTCTAGGACCACCGGTCTATGTTTTTTTCTATAGTTTCAGGTTTCGAGAATTTTATTTTTCTCTGTCGTTTCTACCTCTGGCCGCCTCTATTCTACTTTTGATCATCTAAAAACATACCTATTCATTGGCCTTAAGTTTCTAGGTCTTATTTTATCATTTATTTCATCAATTCAAGCATACTTCATCAAATTAAACTTATTCATGTGAAAACTAGTTTTAAGCTCACCTTTTGTATACAATTCCCTCATGATTCCCATTTTAATATGAATTTAATCATCAGTAAATGTTTACCTAATCTATTATAGCCAAAATGTCATGATTAGAGGAATATAGTTGCATTATTGAAGAAGAGAGCACGAATCACTCACAAAAACTCCAAAGTTGCTCCTGCCTTCGCTGTTCTTCCATTATTCAGCCAGAAAACTTCATTCATTCTAATTCCTTTTCTAAATCATAGTCATCAACCATGCTATCATTTATATAGGTGGATTATCAAATTCCATTAAGAAATGAAGAAGATATTCTATTTTGAAGTTGGATGTTGAATTCTGAAAATTATGCATGAGAATTTCACCACTGTCTCTTGCTGTTTGGCTTGCTGCTCCCATTCCTCCTTTAGTTTCCCCCACAAAATCATATGTATGTGTAGTACTCATCATAGGCTTCGATTTTCCACTAGTATCACTTGATTCCGTTAAGAAACTAGCAAGATATGACATTTTGAATCTTTTATCTAAAAGAGGAAAAAAGAGGAAGAAGAAGACATTGGTTTCTGGAACTTAAATTATACATGAGTTGGCTTTAAGTGAAAGGGGGAAACAATTAATTTAGAATTCAAATTCAAAAGCTCAAAACCCAGTTAGCTCAAAAACTTATTTAGTTCGTATCTCCTTCATACGATTTCCAAACCGAACAAATAAATATACTACATGAATCAGAAAAACGACGTAGTCGCAGTGATGCTGGTTTCATCATCAAATTGTAAAGTTAAAAAATGACCATTTTGTCCCCTTCATATTTTAATTTACTTAATTAATTCATTAATTCCAATTATTTTTGTATTATCACATTATCAATATTTATTTGAAATACTTTGGGGTCTTACAAGTATGCCACGTAAACTATGTACTCTTAAGTCGTTGATTCAAAATAGCTTCTTTGAATAGATAGTTTCTCTTCAATATGAGGGATGACTAAAAAGAAACTACCCATTCTTTTCCCAAAATCACATCCAGATCCTCAATTCTCATATTCTTCAAAAACCGCCTCCGCATTTTAATACGTGCGAACCCATGCAAACCAAAACACATTTTCCTTGACTCTCCAAACTGCTACTCATGCAACTTGAATTACTTCATTCCACAACATCAATATACATTCTTGTATAACCTTAAAACCAACTTAGATCGTAACACTTTCTGTATATCCATAAATCGAGCTACAATATGTCCTTTCACCGCGGCACATAAAATGGTGCCTCCTTTCCTAAACTCTTCTAATCATCGGGATATCCACTTATATAATTTTGTCACTGACTTAGTCCGGAATACCTTTTACAATCAAAAATCCACATTCAACCGCTTCTTTATGCAAACCCACTAGTGTCATCCTTTCCAAATATAACTTCTCACTATTTTATTATTTATTGTACTATGGTCGAGATAACTCATACGAGATAATGTATCACCGTAACAATCCAATAAACATAAAAATCGGTAATCCAAATAGCATCGTACCCCAAAACTACATTAAGGAACATCGGGATTGGATGACGTCTTAGCATAGTGGACATGGTATCTATAATGATCCGTCTTTCTTACTCCTAAAGACGATACTTAATACATCCACGGTATTCATGTGCTGATCATCTAGGTGTCTGAAAGACAAGTCGTTAGGGTTAAAAAAACAAGAAAGAAACTATAACGACCGGGGTTTTTCGACCCTCGAAAATCGACACTAATATGTCCACTATATTACATGCCGAGAAATTGAATGTCGGAAAACCTCATTGTTAGGGACAAAGAACGAAGAAAGAAGATAAGAAGAAACTAAACAACACAGAATCTCACAACGGAACGAATAATGTATAATATACATCAAATCTTTACAAAAACAAAACTGCAATATGTATATATACATAAATCCATCATAGTATACTAACCTATTTCAGCATGGACAGTTATAATAGCCTATCCTTACAATTGCTGATAAATACCATCAATACGTCTTTGAGCCTCCAACTCATCTCTTGAAGCTCCAAGCATCCAAACTAATCTGTAATATGCTCGGTCTGACCCGTGCATTATAATAAAATAATACATGAGTCAGTCTGAAAAACCAGCGTGAGAAAACACACCCAACTGGATTTTAAAGTTATATAAAAATCTTTGAAATCAAAACGTATCTCTTAAGACCATGCCGCATATAAACACCAACGGGTTTTTACCTTACGATAACCAAAACATTTTCTATAGAAAATCCATTTATAATATAATAATGTCTAGAGGTCGAAGTAAAATATGAATGTTGCTGAAATGCTTGCATCTCAAGTTTCAGAAAAGTTGGGCACAACTAAGTCCGTACGGCGGTTATTAGAGAATGTATTCCATACAATGACTGGGCTACTTGGGTATCGCACGTCATGGTGCATCTTTAGATAAAATAACATCGAGGACCTCGCCTGGATCCCCTGCCAACACAGAACCGGCCTACCACTTGACTAGTAATACCGAATATGATCACCCCTCCGTTAATGGGCCTCGAAGCATAAAAATGAGTGATAATAGCGCCTCTAGATAGGGTTGATCATACCCTACTTAGGAGTGAACCACTTAGCCCTACTGCATCTCCCATGTTTTATTCATTCCCGGTTGATGAGGCTTGAGGCTACGTTTTACCTTTTATATAGCACTTCCTACTTGGAATGCTAATACCGCCTTCCAGGCACCAATGCAATACCAGCATTCATCCATACAAGTCCATTCTGGGACTGAACGAAACACTTGAGAGCTCCGTCTTCAAATTCCATCATCTTCAAGATGTCTTCACTTCGAAACACATTCGTTGGATCGAAGTGGTTTTCAGATAACATACCCGATTTCGGTCTCTTCGAAACAATGTTCGATAAATTCTGGTAAACTTAACCCCGGTTCTTTTGGAGATAAACAGTCAAAGGTAAGATCGGAGATCGCCTGCTAACCGTTAGTGGACGAATTTTCTTATCATTGTCCTAGGGGAACAAAACAAGATTTATACGCATAGTGCAACATCATCGGAGATGACCGTGCCATATAACTCACGTGTTCCTCCTAGATATTTCCAAAATTACGTTTGGGTCCAAATTCGATAGTCGGTGATTTAACTATCGAATAACAATCATTCAATCGTGGATTTAATTCCATAGGGAAAACCAACATTGGTTCAGCATATAAGTAATCACTAGCCTCGTTTCAAAAATCTTTCATAAAATCCCTATAATTCTCTAAAACCATTTTATAAAACTTCTCAAACCATTTATAAAACTTCTTTTATACATTTCAATCACTTATAAATCCTCTTTGTACATTTCTAAAATAATTTATAAATCCTTTATAAATCTCTAAACCATTTATAAAACTCCTTTTATAAATCTATAAATCCATTTCTAAAATTCGTTTATAAATATCTACCCATTTATAAACTTTTCACCTTGTAAATAATCTTCCCTTAAGTCTTTCAACTCTATTCATGGGTCTCGAAAACATTTATAAATAATTAAAATCATTTACTTCAAAACATCATTATATAATAATAATTATTAACAGTAAACATTATAAATAAATGAAAATTATTAACTTTAAAAACGTCTTAAAAATAATAATTAATAATTTCAAAATATTGTTTAATAAACAATAATAATTAATATTTACACTTTTTATAAATAATAATAATTTATTTTCAAAACCTTATTAATAATCCTTATTATTAATTTCAAACCATAATTATTCTTGAAATAATTAACCTTTCAAATTATTAAAATTTTTATAAATTCTTTAAAACAATATTAACTATAAACAAATAACTTTAAAACATTACTAATATAATTATAAAACCTTAAAATAATATTACTATAATTAAATACTTTTTAAACAATATTAATTTAATTAAATAACTTTAAAACAATATTAATATAATTAAATAACCTTTTTAAAAAATATTAATAAAATTAATTAACTTAAAAACAATATCAGTCTAATTAATTAACTTTAAAATAATATCAATATAATTAATTAACTTTAAAACAATATTAAGTAATAAAATTAATTAACTTTAAAATAATATTGATATAATTGAATAGGTAATCCTTAAAACAAAATATTTCCGAAACCTAATTTCGGATTTAAAAATCGTTTCTTATCTCAAAAACCAATTCCAACTTAAACGGCAATTTATAGTATTTTAAAATACTAATTTGAGGCCAATAGCCACCCAACACTTAACCAATACCGATATTGTTTTTCTATCACTACTGGGTTTTATTTCAAACATATAACGATGTTATAACCACAGTATTCACAATCATGTTCATTATCTAATAATCAATATAAAACAAATATTATTGAAACAATTCAATAATAGCGAGGAATCCCGTTGGATCCCTCCAATCTGTTTCCCCCGCATCACGAACGTCATATAATTATAAAATATAAATCAACCGCTTTGAGGCAGGATTCACATACAAATGTCCGCTCTTACAAGGAAACGTAATAGGGTTTCATCCGCTCCAATAGGCGGGAATATATCCAAACCAACTAATAAATAGAGTAATTCATCGAAACAATCATTAAACAATTTTTATCAACTACATGTCATACTAGTTAACCAAAACTGTGAGATTAACTCACCATTATTCTAGTTGTCGTTTGCGCATTCTGGTTTTGTCTGAATTCGAATGACGTTCAAACATAGCATAAAATTCCACTAGATCCAATCGTTGCTAATCCAATCACGTATCATAGTTTTTGTCGATACGATCCTAACGCTACTGACTACGTTCAATTCCGACCTAGTATGAGTTAAATATCACGTTTATAAGATTACCGAATAAATAAATTAATATAATTCACTAATTACAATTTGTTAACGTTAATCACTTGGCTTAAACCCTTGATCCTCCACTCTCCTTTCCCGTTCGTTAAATCCAGGCAAGCAACCCAATAAGGCGCGACTTCACCCATCAATCACCACCTCCTCCGACCACCAACCTTGGCTGCGTCATTGCCCGAACCCCCCCGACCTCGTGACGACCCCCATCTTCACCGACGTCCTCTCTTTTGCCTTCGTACACCGCGAATTTCCAAAACCCGAAACCCATTCAACCACCCCTTACTCTGCCGTACGACCACCTAGGGCCTCACTCCACCATCGACGAACTCCCCTAGACCCCCTTTACCTTTCCTCTTCACAAGTCATCGCCCTAAAACCCACCATTCACTGGAATTTGACCAAACCCATTCATCGTTCCTCGAGCGATTTCCGCCTCCACGCTCCACCAACGTCCATCGTTGACTGAGTTGAACTCCTCCACACGATCATTTTTGCAGTTGAACTCGAGGCATGAAACGACACCAATTGGTCTCGATTGCTCGTGGTCGTTCGATTTGGTGAGGATTTGATTTCAATTTTTGAACATGTCAAACCTTTCTTCTTTTTGGAGATGGCTAATATAACAGGGAGACGATGTGGGGGGTATGGCTTTGTACGAGGTGGGTATCGTCTGATGGTGATGGAGGCTGATGAATGGTCAAATCATAATATATATTTTATTTAAATTTAAATTATTAAGCTATATAATTTCTAACCCCAATCGAGACGTGCTGCTTGGCGTTCTCTATGTTATACCGCTATTCCGAACGCAATGGGACTAGTTTCGAAGCCTAACTCGATCGTATGCAGAAGATAGCTTTTTGAACCCAATTATTATATTAAATTTTCAATATTAAATATTAAATTCTACGCGTTTCGATCTCGCATGGCCAAATGATACATCTGATCGCCATGAAATTTGATGGCATATTATAAGTCATTGTTGTGGATCCAATGAAATTGGTTTCGTCGAAATCCAAGACATTGCCACAGAAGGCTATTTTAACTCGTTAATTAAAACGAGTTATTCTCAAAATCAAGTAAGTCACTTTTAAATCCAATTTAATAGTTTTATTATCTTCATTTTAATTAATAGAAATTAAATAAGCTCTTAAATCATTTTTATCTAATTTAAAACCCAAGATCCAATTATTTAAATAAATTTAAATTATTAAATTCAACAATTAAATTATCCAATAAATCATCATATTTGAAATTCAAGTTATTTAACCTATAAAATTAATTTTTAAATATTTAAAAATCAATTAAATATTCTAATTTCAAATGACTAAAATTCTGGGTCGTTACAGAAACATAGAATCTCACAACTCAAGAAATCATATATAATAGAACATAAGACAGTATATATGGTCACTTCCAAAATGAAACATCAGAGTTACAACAGGTACTAATTTCAACGAGGGACAGTTATAACAGCCTGCCCCAAAATGTTGATACATAATATACGTACACAACAGAAATAAAATAGATAACATCAAAGCCTTCTACTTCATGCTTCTCCAAAATGCATCCGTAAGAGCCTAGACTATTTGGCTACTCATACAAATTTGAGTACCCAAGAGTTTTAGGGAAAGAAAGAAAAATTCTAGGTCAGACATGGGTCTGGAGTGAGTAAACTCCAAACAACTGAATTATTATATTTATAAAAACCCTTTAAAAGCAAAGGTATCTCGTAAGACCGTTCCACATATAAACATGGACGGGTTTTTGCCTTACGATAACCAAAACATTTCAGTAGAAAATCAGGTGATATTATAACAATGTCTTGGGTCTAAAATAAATATTAAACATAGCTTAAATGCTTACATCTCACATTCTAATGTATTTGGTACGACTAAGTCCATAAAGCACTTATTGGAAAATGGATCCCGTCAATGATAATGCTACTAGATTACCGCCTGTCACAGTACATCTCTAGATAAAATGCACCGAGGGACTCCCATGGACCCCATGCATGACAAGACCGACATACCCCTTACTGGATAGTACCGAATATGTCAACACCCCGGTTACGATCAAAAACTGTACTCGGGTCACTAGTATACAAAATCTGGAATTATCGATCTAGATTGGGTGATGACCATATCCTAATGAGTGTGACCCACATAGCCTTGCGACATATCCCATGTTTTAGTCATTCCTGATTGTGAGGCATGAGCCTATGTTTAAGTTTTCATATAGCAATCCCACTTGGAATGCTAACACTGTCCTCCAAGCAATATTGCAATGCTAGCATTCGTCCATATAAGTAGTTCAGGATATGAATAAACCAAAGGCACTACTTCTACTACATCCATTTTGGAATCACCCTCAGGATTAGTAGCAAGTAGCCCTTGCACTTCAATGATCTTCATCTTCCATTCCATCATCTTCTATATGTTTCCAATTCGAACGCTTGCGTTAGTTCAAAGTGGTTTTCGGATAAGTCTTGTTATCTGATCCTGGTCTCTTCGAACCAACATTCGATAATTTTAAAACTGGCGAAGTTATCGATGGTGTAAAAATCTACTATCTAGGGTGTGTATAGATTTGCATATGAAAATTAAGGCATCCTATACTTATTTCTACTTTTCGATTTCAAACAATACTATCCCTTGATTAACAATGAAGTCGGGCAAGTTAGAAAACCACCTTCACTCGACATACATTTTTACTTCTCATGATAGAGACGAGTTTCCATACCTCGGAGTTTAGTATTAAGTATACAATAAAGTATCTTCCATATTTAATTTATCATGACCCATTTATTGAAATTAACTCTCTTATATTTATCATGTTTCCGACATTTCGACTTCTCTATCCCTCGCCTAGAAAATCAAGTTCTAGATCTCATAAATAAAGGAAAGTCTACTCATCGGCTTTTAGTACTAAATACAAGATTACTTACATTCAATAAAACATGTCAATGTTTTAACATAACATATCATATTTGCTTGGCTATTTAATGGTACAGACAAAGAAATTCCTTGTATTTAAAACTATTCCTTATAAAAGAAAGTTGCTTATAAACAAACCGGCCTTTGGACATAAAGTGATTTAAAATAAGAATCTTTATTTAATTAATTAATAATAATTTAAATCTTTATTTAAATAATAATTAAATCCTTTTAATTAATAATTAAATAATAGTTAAATCTTTACTTAATTAATACTAAATCTTACTTAATTAATAAATAATTACCCTTTTACTTAATTAACCAATAATTAATTATTGAAATATTTTTATCATTTCAAAATTCCTTTTTAATACTTATAATATATTTTAGAGACCTTTCAAAAATATTTAAAGTAAAAACTCTTTTTAGTTTACAGAAAAGTGGTCAGTTTACGAACTACATCCATGGCGATTATCCCTATATGGACCATAACTTTCTAACTTGCTTTACATATCGAAAATAGCCTTTTAACCCTTTCCTTATATATTTAAATTATTTAGTAACTTGGTATAAAGGTTAGAAACCCAAAAGTAAATTTGAAAACTTTTAGAAAGTGTTTCACAAAGACAGGGAAATAAACAAGTTTTCAAACACATGGGATCTCAATGTCGAATATAAACCAGTTCAAGTATTAACTATCCATTCAACATCCAAACATTCATATACATATGCCCAAACATATATTCATATGTCAACAACATCCATAAACAAGTAAAGACCATGACTCGCACATAATCACTTAAACACTTCGACTGTATTTCAAGTCAACAACACATCATTACATATAAACACATATAGGTATAAACACACGAAATATTCTCCAAACCAAACAATTAACAATTATTATTATCAACAATAATAAGTTTAAAACTTTGTTTTCAAAGGTGAGATTTACTCACCAAAACCAAACAAATATAAATCAAAGCTACTACGACATAGCACCAATACCCGGATCTACTTTCCTTTTTAAAAACTTGACCTTAAAGGCCTTGGGAAGTGAATTTTTGTTTTGACCTAAGTGGAATAGGCTCAGCCTTGCTTGAGAAAGGTGGGTTAGGACTTGTTTTTGGAAGATAAGAGAAGTAGAGAGTAAAAGGAATGTTTTTCTAATAATTTTTAAGGATTTAAGAGGAAAAAGATAGGATTTTTACTTGAATTTTTTTTCAAGAAGCCATTAAAGGAAAGATGAAAGCTTGAAAAAGAAAGAGAAGAGTTTGAAAATAGAGAAATGAAATAGGAAATAGGAAAAATATAAAGTTGTTTTTATATAAATTGAAATATGGAAATTACCTTTTTGCCCTTAACCCAATACCCTCCATATTTTAGTGCCACCTCACTCTCTCCCTACCATCTTACACTTGTAAGCCATCAACCCCTCTTCATTCCATCACTTCACTTCTTACTATGATATGAAGTTACCTTTTTTATTTTTTTATAAAAGAAAGGTAATGTCAACTTTACCTTTTTAATTTAAGTAATTTTTTTACCATATTTAACTCTAACCATAACATATTTTATTTGTATAAGTGTGTGTGTGTGTGTGTGTATACTCTAGTGTATACAACATTTTTCGACAATTTTTAGCCAATGAAAAGTCAAAAATTAGAAAAATAATTTTCGATCATATTTTTTTATTTTTCTTCAAACTAATTATTTTTGTAAACCAAAATTTTAAAACAACTCCATCATCATCTGTTATTACTTAGAAGAGGTTTATTTGAGTTATAAGATCCATTAATCAATTATTTAAAAATATAAAATATTTTTATTTAAAGTGATTAAATTACGGGTCGTTACAGTATTGAATCTGTGTTACGTCCCAGTAGTAAAACTTTCTTTAATCAGGAAAACTTTATACTAAAATAATCCAAATCCAAAATAATGTACTTGTAGTTAAAATGATAACTCAAGCATCAACATCTTATAATTATCGACACAAAACACATATATGGTAAGTCAACAACTAACTTGCCTTCCAAGCCAAAACAAACATGTGTGGTATAATAATGCCCGCAACAATATATCAATGACAGCCATAAACAAACTAACAAAATTGTCTACCTTCACCAATGATATCAAACAACAAACCATCTAACTATGATTTTCCTCCATCATTGATCATTACCGCATTGATGTGGGATGAGAAAATGCAAATACCTACAATTACAATAGTTTTAAACTATGGATCGAATACTGAGTCAAATCACATAAAATACTATTGGGTTACCGAGACCCTATCATAAAACAACTCTAGGCCCTTTAATTGATTTGTTAAGCACACGTTAAAAGATTTTTCAATCAATTGGTTTACGGGATCTAATTAATAAAATTTCCTATACCACCTTTGCCTCTTACACTAACATGTTTTCTAAATGAAACTCTACTTCATATGTATCTTCAAAAATTGCTAACAACGTATAAGTATAACCTCAGCCCAATCGCCTTTACACAAACTTGACCCATATTTTTTTGGTCGGTTCACTTCTTTTCCCTATGATGTTTCAAAACAATAAATTAGGATTTACTTTTCTCTCTCTTACCACAACTATGATCTTTCTTTTACTAACTTAGAAATTCACTTATCCAACTTTCGACTCTTTTCTAGAGTCATGTGCCTAAGTGGCATATCAATAGGTCTTATGAATTTTATTGACTTGTGGAGGAAGATTAGAATCTTCTTTAAAGGCATATAGGATTCATATCTCCTTTGAAGGCATATATGATTCCTATCTCCATCTAATTTCATGCGGCTATTGGGGTCATGACAGATGATAAAATCGTATCTAATCTGCTAATCCATATCCAAGCCACATTACCATATTCATCCAATATCATCCCATAAAAAGTCATCTAATCTATTTCAAAATCAATCCATACCCCCGAAAAGATATAATAAATAAGGGCCATCAAAGGACTCTACACCATATAACCAATTTTAAATCATGGTAAATCATAAATAGATGGATCAATACTTTGGACAGATTTGACACCACAATAGGTTCATGCACTATGTGAGGTTTACGGCTTAATTAATCTACCAGCACATTCCTTAACCCAAAATGATAAGTCATCTCGTATTATGATCCGCTTTCTTTCTTTATAGCAGATGGTTGTATACTTGCACTTGGGACCGCTTCTATTGCATGATCGTTCTCCTCCTTATATGCTTCCTAACCCGTTAAAACATTCTTAATTTAACAAAGTTTGAAATTCCCTTTTCATACTTTAAAATAACAGTAAAATATTTGTCAATCAAAAACTCATCACGATATCAAAATTTAAAACTTCCCTTTGCTTTTATAATAAAAGCACTTTTTAAAATATTGTTTTACAAAATATCCCATTTACTTAGAAGCCATAGATTATAATCCTTTCTTCAAACATTTCATTTGTTATTATATTTTACTTTAATATCAATTATTTTCTTTTAACTTCAACAACTTAATATTAACCACCTAAAATACATTTAAAATTTAAATAAACTATGGTTATTTTCTAAAATACTCATACTTCATTTCAAAATATCATTTCATATACTTTATAACCATTTTGTTTTGTAAGTTATTTGTAACACCTTTAAATAATACATCATATATATATATATTGAAAAGATACATCATATATATATAAATTCATTTTATATACTGATTATATTTATATCAAATTTGAAAATCATTTATTTAATCCTAAACAATATATTAATACATGTATCAAGTTTTTATATTACAAACCCTTAAATTTCCATCTAAACAAAATATATGCACCAAGACAGAAAAATCCCACTTACTTTGAAATAAAATTTTAAATCCCTTTATAAAAAATATCCTCTAAATACTCAGATAAATAGAAAATATATTCATAAATCCGCTTACAAAAGAAATTATAATTTCAACTTCCAAGACTAATCCTCTTTCAACCATTCTTAAAAATACTCAACTGTCTAAACCCAATTCTTCTGCTAACTTCATCGCTCCTCATCCAGTGTATCTATCAAACCTAAAAGGACTGAATATTTTCTTATAAGGGCTTAGCCATGACCATGTCACTAAATATGGTTAAGTTTCAACATAAGACGTCCCACCTAAACTGGAGAAATTCCTACACGGTCTTGGGAAATTAACAACAAGAGTGGTCGAATAGGAACCACTCCTTATATAGAAAGTGCAAAATTTCCTGGTTTATACTAGTCCGACTTATTGGTTACATTTATCAGCGGAACTAAATGAGAAAGTCCATGCTAAATTTTCCATAGTAATTATTGTAGCCTTATTTCTAGCTCTAGTTTCAACCCCTTCAGTATTCATCTTTGTTCCCGTCTGTCTCATTTGCTCATCCTTGGGTATCCGTAGTCGAGATTAATTAGCAACTAACTAACAAATAGTTCACTCAACTGGAATAGTAAATCTTGTATATATATATACTTCACTCATATTATACACACACACACACACGCATACATACATATAAATACACGGTCTTAATTCATCTTAAACCTTAATTTAAGGAATATTTTGCTCTGATACCAAATGCAACAATTAAGAGAGTTAGTGAAATATCCTAGGGGAAATTATGTAATTTGTTACATATATATAACTCCCTAATCGATCTTATTCATATTAAGGCATTTGATTCCTATTATATTCTTTATTATGTAGTGATATTTTTAATTAATAAATTATTTTAATGCATATAAATAAGAAAAAATCAAATAAAATGTTATATGATTATAGCTACAAATAGTTGCAATCATTGAGTAATTAATCGCATTACAAAATAATATTTTATTTGAAATATTTCTGGTCAAGATGATTTAAGATAGGATATTGATACATCCATTGAGACCATAGTATGCAACGCTCTCCAAATGTTCGGTAATGTCTTACTCATGGCTGTTGTGGCATCAAGGGTTTATGTAATTGTAGTTATTGGATAACTATGGGATGATTTGTCCTCGAGTTTCCTATTAATTGATAATAACTAGGGTAAATAGGAAATCTTAGTGTGACGATGTTACACGGTTCTATCAACTTAAGAATACCATGGAACTTCAATGTGGATACTCCAATTTGATTATACTTAGATCATTGCATGATGACCATCAAATGACTATAGTGTGGTTTAAGTTGGAGCATTAGAAGTGAAGTACTATTCAAAAGACAATTCGTCTCCATAGTTGTATGAGGTAAGTATCACAATCAAGTATAGTTAACTCAAAATCAAAATTTCCGGCCGAAGTAGAATGGTTAATAATAGAAGTTATTATTGAACTAAGGACTTTGTTTATGCACTAATCAAGTAGAATTTGAATAATATTGGAGTTTTAACCAGTACCAAACTCCATATTCCTATATTGATAGTGTTGATGAAGAGAACGTGTGTAAATTATCGTTACATAAAGGTACCGTTTAAGTAAATGTAAAATTGGATTTTACCAAAAAGGATGACAAACGATGAATTCAGCTAAAGTGTCCCACTACTAGCTAAGGTGATGCATGAACGTTAATATTTAAATTATTTAATATTAATCACTAGCTGAATTTACATCATTGAGTCACACAAGCACTCATTTCTCCTTTTATAAATATAAACCCATTGACTACTTTTTCCTCTCTCTCCCCCTTACCTCCTACCATGGCCACCCATAGCTCAGCCCTCTCCTTCATGGTAGATCCTCCATAACCCAAAAAATAATCAAATTACCTTGTTCGATTGCTCATTCACGTGGAGAATCAAGGATTCTAGGAGTTAATTTCTTATCGATGTGTCTATAAAGGCCACATCTTTGAGGCATAAATGCTTATCACCGTCTACATATATAATCCACACATATGTATATGATTATATATTGCCAAACTTATAACTATAAATATTCAGACAATTTAGTAACATCAACATAATATTTTGTTTTAAAATCTATCGTAAATATTTTATTGGAAATGAAACACTATAAATATACGCATAAACTTATTATGACATCATTAATTTGGTTATGTTTTATTATATATACACATATTTTAAATATATATGTATATTAATATTTGGTCAAATCAATATATTTATTTAATTATTTCATTTTCCGCTAGCTTAAAATAAATAAATAATTTGTTTTTTAACTTATGCTCGTGGCCAAGTAAAAAAATTAAAAAATAATTATTTTTTAGTAGAAAATATTTAGCAGATAAATATTTGTAACGACCCATAAATTTTGATTGGTTTTAATAACGTATTTAACTGAATTTTGTGAAATTTTTTTTATTTGGAATACGTATTTAAAAACATAGGAATTGGTAAATTTTCATCAGAAAATATGGAAGTTTATTTTATTGTGTAATTTTATCTCAATTTAAATCAGTTAATAACAATTGAATTTAAAAGTGTTCTGAAACCTAAATATGTCAACATGAGATAATTTATTTAGAACACTCTGAATCTGACTGCGAAATTCGGACGTTTCTAGCTCCATTTGGATTTTTCCGTACGGAATAACAGCATTTTCGGTACCGATTATCGACTTTTGATCGGATGATCGTACCACTGATATCTGTATACCGTTTTGATTGTCTCGTCGTGCCGATCTCTGCGGTATATTTATTTCTGTATTTTGAAATCTGGTGCGCGACGGAAACAATAAACTGTTCGTTGTAACGGCAGCTTTAATTGTGACCATTAGCTTTCCTTCGGTTTCGAATTTTTGAAACGTGCTGCCCACACAATATTTATTGCTTTAAAATTCTCAACTAAATCTAGGCACTGACCGTTGCAATTGCTTTTATTTATATATTCAATCATCGTGCACTGTCACTCGTTAATATTGGCTTTTGCAATTCCTATTGTTTCACTATTTTTAACCGGTCCAATCTATATTTACTTTGCATCCATCACTTTTCTCTCTACTTTATTTTGGGTTTGAGAAAAATTTAGTGACAGTCTTTCTTCCTCCCTTCAACCACAAACCTGATCTACTACTTTGTTTTTTTTTCATTGATTTCCCTGTGTCGAATCCATCACCGCCCCCCCACTCTCTCTCCTCACCACAACCCGCTCCGCCCATTTTTCTCACGCAAGGCACAACAGCCGCGACCTCACCTATCCTTCCTCCACGTCCCCACATCTCTGCCTTGACAACCACCGACCCTGCTCACCCACCATCGCTGCCACATCGCATCCCTCTGGCGCCGCCTGAGCTACCCAAAACCCGGGAAACCGCATCCATCGCGGCATCCGCTCCTCCTCCACCTCAGCCTTGTCCAGCCTTGCCTCACGTTTTTCCAACTGCTTCTCTCTATCGGCCAACTTCCCACACTGGCCGAGCATTTATGTGAGGTATAAATTCATATATAGGTTATAGTTTTAGTATAATATTAGTTATATAAAGTGTCTTGCAATATTATTAAGTATATAATATACGTATTGTTTTAGATATAGGATACTGTTTTGGGTTTTAAGTACACGTATTTTTTTTGTTTTGTTTTGGTTTACACAGTAAGTTCATGAGATTTTGAGAGTTTATAAAGGATATTTGTTATTTGGTTTATAATGTGCTATTCTTGTAAGTATGCAGATATATATTATATAAACTGTTTGTTTTATATAGACGTGTTTATACATTTTTGATCTGATAATTTTACATGTACATATTATTAGTACTTTTATAAACTAGTCTCATGAAATATAAATCCAAACATATTTTATGTATACTGTTTTTATATATAAATGACAGTGCTTGTTTTAAAATATGTATAGGCATACATGTATAGTTATATTGTATGTGTTATGCCAGCCGCATATATATTGCAGTATATGGTTATGTGCAATATAATGTATATATATGTTAATTTTATCTAATTTATATACATTCTAAATTTCGATCTACTGTTAATATTTTATATTTCATGTTTAAAGTACATACATATCCTGTAGTTTGCCTGTGCAGGCTTTTATCGAAATGCATATATGTTTTACAAGTTGTTTGTTATATAATAATGTCATAGTGTATATCAATAAACGTGTATATATATATGTGTGTGTATTTATTTCAAATTTTATGTGGTATATGTTTGATTTTTTTATGTGTTTTAATTTAAAGCAATAATTTTGAAATATATAAATACACACACACATATATATATATATTAAATTTAATATATCTTTGAATATGACTATGTATATAGCTTTATATAAGTTCATTTATACCATCTATCTTCATCAATCTGGTTCCGATTCGTTATCGATTTCTGTTATCAGCTTCGTCCGCCATTACTGTTTTCTTCATCGAATCGTGTCCATCCAGCGTTGCTTTGAAATTCGTAGCTCGTTTCATTTGTCAAATCTCCTCTAGCCTCGAAAGGTGAGAAATCACTCACGATTAACGTTCTTGTATTTATTAAATTTGATTTCAATTGAAACGACAATTAAAATATGCTGCTGTAGTTATTTAAATTGTTATATATATATGCTATTATATGTAATTGTTCACCTGTGGGATATGACACCATATCTTATTGTTTATATTATATTGTTATTGATGATATATGCCTGTTATATGATTTTATTATCTGTTATCTCTCTGCAAGTTCCCTGTTAGTATAAAATTCCCTATGGGTTGAAATGATACATACCCGAACAGACTTTAGAATAGGAGAAAATCGTTATGGGTTGAAATGATATACCCAAGCGATTTTCATTTGATTTTCATTTGGGATTGCGGGTTGGAATGATATCTACCCGTATATATTTAAATTACAGATTGAAATGAAAAATATTCGTATTACTTGACCATAGGATAGGAAATTGTATACAGACACTGTTGGTCCATATATAAATATTTTGAAAATAATTTCTATGGTTTTGGAAAGAAATATATGGTTTTAATAAATAATGATTCTTAAGATATTATATATAAATGGTAATTTTATATAGAGATTTAGTAATAATATTTAATTTAATTAAGACTGATTTAATACATATAATATGTTAAGTATTTATGTAAATTTATATTTGAAATAGATTTTTGCAATAATTTGAATATGTTAAGGTTGGGAAGATAAATTTGGATTTATTGAAATGGTATTAAATTAAGAATTTTATTTAGTTAAATCGATTTGAAACTATTGAATGTGAAATTTTAAGATATGATTTTATAACAGGATGTTTGATTGAAGTGGTTTAATGGATACTTCACGTTTAAATAAATTAAAGGGAATATTTAGGAAAATGTAATTTAAGGTTACTTAAATGATATTGAATTTAATGAGAGAATATTCCAAGACTAAATAATAATGAGGTTAAATCGAGACCTATATGAAACTGTTAAATTGAACTTTGAAGTGTTGAATATTAAAGCTTTGAAATATACTGGAATCTAAATGGTTTATTTGAGATTCAGATCTGTATTTGAAATCAAAAATTTGAATTTGTTATTTAGAAAACTGAATTGAATGGAAACTGATAAATTGAGATTTAATTTGATTTGAATGGGAAAGTCGAGTTAATTTTGAAGCGATGTGTGAAATTTGAGGAAATTGCAAATACTTTACTTTATAAATTATTTAATATATATATATACACTATTTTGGGAAATAGAGATATTTGAAATAAAACTGAATTTTTGGTTTTGAAGTATAAATTAATTCGAAATGGCCATGGTGTTATAGTGTATATTTCTACATTGTAGATAGTTCCACGGATCGTTAGAGGATGGTTATCCCAAACATCCTTTAAGTTACTTGTATTTCAGTTGATATTTCATTTGAGTTGGATTTATTGATATAAGAATGTTAATCCTGACTCGAGTGTTTTGTGTTTTGCTTTACGCTCGGGTCAGACCGAGTAATAAAGCATTTGAGACTCACCTTTGGAGTTTGGAGCTTCGTTTGGAGATCCAACCATCAACTCAGCTTTCAGCTTTTCCAGTTGATTTGTTCAGAGAGGTCATCTGCTGTACTGGAGACTTCATTGCATTTGAGATATTCTGTTGTATTTTATTTCTAACTCTGATGTTTATATAGTAGCTTCATGAACTACTATTTGTCTATTCCGCTGCATTATTATATTGCTCTGTGTCTGTGATTCTATTATTGATTTATTTATTTACTGTATATGCTAAGTTTGCCAAATTTAAAATAACAATTCGGTATTTTGAACAATTCAAGTCCGGCATATGCGGTTTTATTGTCGATTTGAATGGTCCAAAATACCGGGTCATTACAGTTGGTATCAGAGCCAGGTTCTAGGCAAACTTAGCATATATAGTAAATTTATTTGCAGAATCACTTTCATTCGAGCTTTAATTTCTTCCTCTTTAATTTGGTTTTTCCTTTGGACTTTGGAACATTCCCTGCGGTTCCAAAATCCATTAACTTCTCTCCCTATTCGTGTTTCTTGATTCATGAGTATCCCATAACTCCACTTCGAATGATCTCTATTAAAATCGGCGATTCCGCCAATCATAGAATGATTTGTAAAGGAGTGAAACTCCTTTACAACGGGCATCGATTCATCGAAGATTTCTGTATCATCGGTTAAGATGCTATTATCTCTTGTTATGCCGAATTCTATTTCTGGCGATTGAATGCCGATTTGCCTTAGAATTCCGCATCGATCAAATTCCTGAAGTCACAGTTGACCCGGTTAAGGTCATCCATGATTTATATAAGTATATCCATCTTCTATTTTTGGAATTTAATTATCTCATCTTCGATCGAGCCTATCTTCGAATTAGAATTCTATTTGATTTGAGTCCCTCTAATTTGAATCTCTATCTTTGTTTTGAAATCCACTCTTGCATCATCCTTTGAAAAATCGGGCTTGTTTGTATTTTAAAAATTGTTTTATATATCGAAATTATTATTTTGATAAGTATGATCATATTCTATATATAAAAGTGAAAATGTTTTCGATAAGGATTATATATACCTTTCAAAAACGAGAATTTGAAGTTTCGAAAGGATTTGAAATTTTGGAAGTTATATAAGAAATTGATTTGTATAAAAATGATTTATAACTGAAGGATTTTAAATTGAAATTCGAGAGATTGAATTCCGGTATTTTGAAATTGGTTTTAAGATTTTGAAATATATAATAATATGATTTAAAAGTATTTTCCGAATAAGAAACGTTTCAAATGACTTCAAATGAGTTCCAATGATTTCGAAGAAATTTCAAAGAAGTTTGAGAAAATAGAAGTCCAGAACCCACTTATGTCGCTGGAAAATAATTTCAGTGATGAATGCATGCATCATCGACATTGATTTTCGAGTTTCAAAGTGGGGGAGAGGCTACTTCGGTAGCTTTGCTATGCGATTGATTTGTGAAACCCATTTTGATTTCAAATTCCGAAGTGTGATTTGATATTCGAAAGATATATGTATATATATTTGAAACAATTTGAAATGAGCCGGTGTTCAGTCCTTGAGTTTCGGATTTGATTGATATAACCCTATCTTTTGGAATTGATGTACTGATTTATTGGTGATTTCCAACTCTTGGATTGAAAATATGATTTCTTCGACTATTTTGAAGGTTCGAGCACTTCCAAATCAAGGTTAACTTTTCAAAGCTAAGTAATTTTGAAAAGTATAAAGTATATAAGTTTGGTATGTAAAGTATGTAGTAATATGATTTAAATAAGTTGAAACTGTTTTGTTAAGTAAATGAATAAGGCTATTTTGAATTTTTCTAATATGAAATTTAGATTTGAAATGTTTTGAAAAAAATTTGGTCTTCAAAATATTTTGAATAAAATTTAGTTTAAATGTTTTAACTTAGTAACATCTTTATGAAACTATATATTTAACAAGTTGGAATAGATACATAAGTTGTACGTATGTTGTTTTATTCGCATAATTAATTTGATCCAAGTTTGAGTACACAAGTTCGAGGTGAATTACACCATTTCGTGTTAGGATTTTTCATTGGATTCTTGATGGCGAATATTTGATATGGATTTTGGGCTTGATTCTAGAATTCTCTATCATAGTATATGGCTATGCAAGGAGACTGATGGCTTCTAGTCGAGAAACCATATTGAAGTCTGCATTAGGGAAGTCGAATGGACAATACTAGTTCGAAAGCGAACTTGTGTGATCGAGCGAGCGATCGAATGTAATGTTGCGAAATGATGACATATGTACATCTTGTATTCTAATATCATTGATATACTTAACGCTGAAATTGGAAGTTGTTGGGTTGGATATCTTTGTAATTTAATTGGAATTTTCTTCTATGCAAAACTACTATCGATTTAAAACCATTTTTTTTAAAACTATTTTTCCTTCATTTTTCTTAAACAAACTATTTTATTCTATTTTTACATACAAATCTATTTTACAAAACTATTTTATGTACAAAACTATTTTACAAACTATTTTGTATACAAACTATTCTAAATTCAAAAATCTTTTTTTTAAAAGCAAAGATGTTCAACTCCATATGGCTCTTCATGCAGCGTAATTGATTTTGGAAAATTTTGATCCTGATATAAGATAGACCTTATGTAAGTATAAGATGATTTTGAAAACCATTGATTTTGGAAATGAATTGGTTGACTTAAATTATATTGATTTAGAAACTTGAATTATTTTCTAAATTTATTATTTTGGAAACTTTGAAATTGAAGATATTTGATTTGGAAGAATAATTTGGTGAAAGTGTATATGATTTTGTTAATTGTATTGATATTGAAACAAATTGAAGTTTGAGAACCTTGTGTTACTAAATACTTGATATGGGAGTTATCGAACTTATATAAAAATTGGTTTGTATAGATATGATGTTGATTCAAAAACTATAGATTTGAAAAGGTACTCAATCTGAAAAGTGAAATCTTATATAATCGAAGTCTATATAAGTGTGATTTGATATACTATTGATTTTGGAAAGTATTTGATTTGAAAATGAAATCTTATATATAATGTACTTTATATAAGTATGATATTTGAAAGTGATTTGAAAAGGTACTATATGATACATATTTTCGAAGTAAAGATATGGAAAGTGCCTTTTGCTTGATATCCGCTTTGTGGCCACATTGTGGATTCGTTATATCGATATTATTCTCTGATTTTGGTTTTTTGGATATGATACTCGAGTTTCCATCGAATTCCATGGCGTTACCCATGGTCTTACGAGCGCGACTGCATAGCGTAATTCACCTGGCTGGATGGCCTAGGGGTACAGATTGTTTCCTGGGGGATCCAGGCGTAATCATTGTGTATCCTGTGATCTATGTAGGTCGCATTAGTAGCGAAACTATCTGGCTGAGATGGCCTAGGGGTACGGATTGTTTCCTAGGGGATCCAGGCGTAACCATTGTGTATCCTGCATTCTACTAGTCATCATGGCGTAATTCGCAGGGCTGAGAAAGCTTACGGATATGGGTTGTTTCCTGGGGGATCCAGGCGTAACCATTGTGTATTTGCGATCCATGGTTAGACAAAGGTTTTGGTTGTTTTGTTTGGATTGTACTTTCCATATCTGTTTTTAAAAAGTTTTCCAGTATTTTCACTGGGTGTTGAAACAAGTCTACTAAGTACTTGGAGAATTCTAGCTTTGCGCTTGATCAACGCACTGCCATAGTTTGCAGGAACGAGGATAAAATTGTTGAAACATCGAGTTATAAAAGTATTTTATTATAAAGGTATTTTATTATAAAAGTATTTCCAACAAAGAAATTTTGTATTAATATTTGAAATTGAAATTCTTATGGTTTGAATTAATTATTCATGCCCGATACTAGTCTTTTGAATCTACCTTATCAGCTCAGCTTTATTTAACCTATATTCTGTTTTTCCAAATCCTCCTTCTTTTCCTTGTTGACTATATCCTTTTTAAATATTGTTTATTTATATACTACCTGGTTTAATAGAAAATTTTAGTGTTATAAATATTTTAGAAGTTATTAATTAAATAAAACATATTTAAAGTAAATGATTATTGATTTATTAATCATATTTGAAAAGTATCTTGAGATAAAAATTAATAAATTTATGAATTATGGATTTAATGTTTTCAAATAGCTTCTTTGTAAATACAAGTAATAATGTAAATAATTGTTTTCAAATAGTTTTCATATATTTATAAAGGTGTTATATAAACATATAAATGGTATTTATAAAGGAAGCAAGAAATTTTACAAATTGGTTTTTGAAGGTATTAAAGTATTAAAGATAATTGAATTGCAAATGAAGTTTTCAAATGAATATTTCACGTAAAATTTATATAGTTTAAATTAATTGTTTATCCTTGTCTTTTATTCTATCTTTTCTGTCTAGTTGTTTCTATTCTCCTACCTCCTTCCTTTTCGGGGACGAAAAGTTTCGAGTGGGGGAGAGTGTAACGACTCATAAATTTTGATTGGTTTTAATAACGTATTTAACTGAATTTTGTGAAATTTTAAATAATTGAATTTTGAAATATATATTTTTTATTTGGAATATGTATTTAAAAACATAGCAATTGGTAAATTTTCATCAGAAAATATGAAAGTTTATTTTATTGTGTAATTTTATCTCAATTTAAATCAGTTAGTAACAATTGAATTTAAAAGTGTTCTGAAACCTTAATATGTCAACATGAGAAAATTTATATATAACACTCTGAATCTGACTACGAAATTCGTTTCGCGAAATTCAGACGTTTCTAGCTCCGTTTGGATTTTTCCGTACGGAATAGCAGCATTTTCGGTACCGATTATCGACTTTTGATCGGATGATCGTACCATGGATATCTGTATACCGTTTTGGTCATCTCGTCGTGCTGATCTCCGCGGTACATTTATTTCTATATTTTGAAATCTGGTACGCGATGGAAATAATAAACTGTTCGTTGTAACGGTAGCTTTAATTGTGACCGTTAGCTTTCCTTCGGTTTCGAATTTTTGAAACGTGCTGCCCACACAATATTTATTGCTTTAAAATTCTCAGCTAAATCTAGGCACTGACCGTTGCAATTGCTTTTATTTATATATTCAATCATCGTGCACTATCACTCGTTAATATTGGCTTTTGCAATAACTATTGTTTCACAATTTTTACCCGGTCCAATCTATATTTACTTTGCGTCCATCACTTTTCTCTCTACTTTATTTTGGGTTTGAGAAAAATATAGTGACAGTCTTTCTTCCTCCCTTCAACCACAAACCTGATCTACTACTTTGTTTTTTTTCCATTGATTTCCTTATGCCGAATCAATCACCGCCCCCCTCCCCCACTCTCTCTCCTCACCACAGCCCGCTCCGCCCGTTTTTCTCACGCAAGGCACAGCAGCTGCTAACTCACCTGTCCTTCCTCCTCATCCCCACATCTCCGCCTCGACAACCACCGACCCTACTCACCCACCATCGTTGCCACATCGCATCCCTCCGGCGTCGCCTGAGCCACCCAAAACTCAGGAACCCGCATCCATCGCGGCATCCGCTCCTCCTCCACCTCAGCCTTGTCCAGCCTTGCCTCACGTTTTTCCAACTGCTTCTCTCTATCGGCCAACTTCCCACACCATGTATGTGAGGTATAAATTCATATATAGGATATAGTTTTAGTAAAATATTAGTTATATAAAGTGTCTTGCAATATTATTACGTATATAATATACGTATTGTTTTAGATATAGGATACTGTTTTGGGTTTTAAGTACACGTATTTTTTTTGGTTTTGTTTTGGTTTACACAGTAAGTTCATGAGATTTTGAGAGTTTATAAAGGATATTTGTTATTTGGTTTATAATGTGTTGTTCTTGTAAGTATGCAGATATATATTATATAAACTGTTTGTTTTATATAGACATGTTTATACATTTTTGATCTGATAATTTTACATGTACATATTATTAGTACTTTTATAAACTAGTCCCATGAAATATAAATCCAAACATATTTTATGTATACTGTTTTTATATATAAATGACAGTGCTTGTTTTAAAATATGTATAGGCATAAATGTATAGTTATATTGTATGTGTTATGCCAGCCGCATATATATTGCAGTATATGGTTATGTGCAGTATAATGTATATATATGTTAATTTTCTAATTTATATACATTCTAAATTTCGATCTACTGTTAATATTTTATATTTCATGTTTAAAGTACATACATATCCTGCAGTTTGCCTGTGCAGGCTTTTGTCGAAATGCATATATGTTTTACAAGTTGTTTGTTATATAAATAATGTCATAGTGTATATCAATAAGTGTATATATATGTATGTATGTATTTATTTCAAATTTTATGTGGCATATGTTTGATTTTTTTTATATGTGTTTTAATTTAAAGCAATAATTTTGAAATATATAAATACACATATATATTAAATTTAATATATCTTTGAATATGACTATGCATATAGTTATATATAGTTTTATATAAGTTCATTTATACCATCTATCTTCATCAATCTGGTTCTGATTCGTTATCGATTTCTGTTATCAGCTTCGTCCGTCGTTCTTGTTTTCTTCATCGAATCGTGTCCATCCAGCGTTGCTTTGAAATTCGTAGCTCGTTTCATTTGTCAAATCTCCTCTATCCTCGAAAGGTGAGCAATCACTCACGATTAACGTTCTTGTATTTATTAAATTTGATTTCAATTGAAACGACAATTGAAATATACTGCTGTAGTTATTTAAATTGTTATATATATACTATTATCTATAACTGCTCACATGTGGGATATGACACCATATCCTGTTGTTTATATTATATTGTTATTGATGATATATGCCTGTTATATGATTTTATTATCTGATATCACTCTGCAAGTTCCCTGTTAGCATAGAATTCCCTATGGGTTGAAATGATACATACCCGAACAGACTTTAGAGTAGGAGAAAATCGTTATGGGTTGAAATGATAGACCCAAGCGATTTTCATTTGATTTGAATTTGGGATTGCGGGTTGGAATGATATCTACCCGTATATATTTAAATTACGGATTAAAATGATAAATATCTGTATTACTTGACCATAGGATAGGAAATTGTATACAGACACCGTTGGTCCATATATAAATATTTTGAAAATAATTTCTATGGTTTTGAAAAGAAATATACGGTTTTAATAAATACTGATTCTTAAGATATTATATCTAAATGGTAATTTTATATATAGATTTAGTAATAATATTTAATTTAATTAAGATTGATTTAATACATATAATATGTTAATTATTTATGTAAATTTATATTTCAAATAGATTTTTGCAATAATTTGAATAAGTTAAGGTTGGGAAGATAAATTTGGATTTATTGAAATGGTATTAAATTAAGAATTTTATTTAGTTAAATCGATTTGAAACTATTGAATGTGAAATTTTAAGATATGATTTTATAAATGGATGTTTGATTTAAGTGGTTTAATGGATATTTCACGTTTAAATAAATTAAAGGGAATATTTAGGAAAATGTAATTTAAGGTTACTTAAATGATATTGAATTTAATGAGAGAATATTCCAAGACTAAATAATAATGAGGTTAAATCGAGACCTATATGAAACTGTTAAATTGAACTTTGAAGTGTTGAATATTAAAGCTTTGAAATATACTGGAATCTAAATGGTTTATTTGAGATTCGGATCTGTATTTGAAATCAAAATTTTGAATTTGTTATTTAGAAAACTGAATTGAATGGAAACTGATAAATTGAGATTTAATTTGATTTGAATGGGAAAGTCGAGTTGATTTTGAAGCGATGTGTGAAATTTGAGGAAATTGAAAATAATTTACTTTATAAATTATTTAATATATATATACTATTTTGGGAAATAGAGATATTTGAAATAAAAGTGAATTTTTGGTTTTGAAGTATAAATTAATTCGAAATGACCACGGTGTTATAGTGTATATTTCTACATTGTAGATAGTTCCACTGATCCTTAGAGGATGGTTATCCCAAACATCCTTTAAGTTACTTGTATTTCAGTTGATATTTCACTTGAGTTGGATTTATTAATATAAGAATGTTAATCCTGACTCGAGTGTTTTGTGTTTTGCTTTATGCTCGGGTCAGACTGAGTAATACAGCATTTGAGACTCACCTTTGGAGTTTGGAGCTTCGTTTGGGAGATCCAACCATCAACTCAGCTTTCAGCTTTTCCAGTTGATTTGTTCAGAGAGGTCATCTGTTGTACTGGAGACTTCACTGCATTTGAGATTTTCTATTGATTTTTATTTCTAACTCTGATGTTTATATAATAGCTTCATAAACTACTATTTATCTATTCCGCTGCATTATTATATGGCTCTGTGTATGTGATTCTGTGATTGATTTATTTATTTACTATATATGCTGAGTTTGCCAAATTTAAATAACAATTCGGTATTTTGAACAATTCAAGTCCGGCATGTGTGGTTTTATTGTCGATTTGAATGGTCCAAAATTTTGGGTCGTTACAATATTAATATTTGTTTAAAGCATAAATTATTTTAACATATGTTTATTCTTATATATATATATTTATTTATTTAATAAATAATAATAGGCTGAATGTTATTATATGTGTATATCTATTTGATTTAATAATTTTTCAAAATTCTAGATATTTATTAAAAGTTTGAATATATGATATTTTGAAACAGATCATAATTTCAAATTTGAACTTGAGATATTTTTTTGATCAAAGATGAATCTGAAATTTGAAATTTAAAATTTAAAATTTGAATATATATATATATATATATATGTGTGTGTGTGTGTGTGTGTGTGTTTGTGGTATGTATGTGTATATGTCTTCCTTAGTTAACCTAATTTGTAAATATAGACGTCTGCTCTCACCAGCCACCCCCACAAACTTGTAAAAAGTTGCATACTTCGGATTGTATCTGATATCAGATTCTTCATGAATTCAAGCATGTTTACCCATATTCCAATATATGGCATCAGGGGTCAGAGGATCAGGTACCAGTGGACTGCCAACAACTATAGTACTTGGAAGGGGACATATTTAACAATAGTGGAGTTTAGGACCCACATTATTGGGCTAGGAAGGGGAACCCATTTCTTGAGTGCGGGACGAGGAAGGGGAAATTTTGTGAGAATAGGAAGCAGAGGAGTTGCTAAAGGTGGAGAAACAGAAGGCAAACCATGCTTGTAGAACTCCATATTGTGACCAAATGATTTGCAGGAGGTGCATATATCTGGAAACTAACTGTAGCGATCAACAACATCCTCAAAGTGCCCCAGGGCTATTTGGACTCTAATCTTATTCCTAAGTGTTGTATGTGTGTGTATATATAAGTATGTAGGTATGTATATGTATGTATACGTGGTACTATAAATATTTATTTACAAACCATATGTGCATAATACAGTATATTGAAACATATATACAGACATACATACATACACACACACACACAAACACTACTTTGGCATTTATATTCCAAATATTCATATGAAATATCATATTCATATGTAAGTGTAATATATATAATAAATATAAATCACAATATATATATATATATAATTATACATATGTTGTTATATGTCATCATAATTGCATATAAACATATTAGATATGTTCGTAACAAAATTAAATACATTTAATTAATATGATTGATTTAATAAACATAAAACATTTGAAATAAAATATGATTTTATTAGTCAAGGACCTCTAGCTCAAGTGGTTAGAGCTATGACGGGTTAGACAAAGACTACAGAGGTCATGGGTTCAAACCCCTGAGACATTATAACGAGTGCTCTACTTGAATAAAGTATCATACGTCTTATAAAAAAATTATGATTTTGTTAAATAAATAGATCGGATATAATGTTTACCAGTATATCTCATATGCCCATTCAGATCTTATTAGGGAATTCTTTTTTAAAATTTATTAATTTCACCCACTACCAAACTGGCCAATTCTAACAACAATCCACCTTTCTCGAGCCTCGGCTTTAGTACTTGAACCGACATTAATACCTCGAAAGCTGAAAATGACGAGTCTTTGGGAGATGATAGTTAAGAAAAAAAATTTCTAACAATAAACCTTCTGAATCTCGCAGCAAAAGAAGATAAAATATAATACCAAATAACCATCATTTATTTAATAATCATACTTTATCAACTACATCATATAAACATGTCTATATAATATTAGTCCAAACCCAAATCCATACACTATATAAGTTAAGTCAGGTCGTCTATTTACAATATTTATAATATATACACTAAGGTCATCGTATTATGCTTCATCAAGTCTTCAAGCTCCATCAACAAAGTGATATAAATAAAAAGGATAAATAGGAGTGGGTCGGACATAAGTTTAAACGATTGAGTTATACCTACTCGAACCTATACTGCTATAACATGTTAAGTGTCTAACACATTTGTCATCACATTTTGATATACCTACTCGAACCATACACTATAGGACCACTTAATGTTTGCATCCTAATAATAAATAGACTCAAGTCCTAGTCCCATCTCATATATTATCGAAATGCTTACTGTCCGCCCCTCTTTCGACCTGCCTCATGCATTACAAGAGAGCATACTCCCTGGACTCATCATCCAAGTATACCAATTAAACTCTACAAAATGATAAATATGCGAATAATTATTGTCTTCCATAGTACTGAAATCACCTCCAAAACGGCTACAAAGCATTTCACAAAGTCTCACAAACTGAACTGCACAAACCTAATTCGATCTGGTTGGGTCTAGGTTCACCCAACCAAATGCTAACCAGTCAAACTGGTGCAAATAACTGGTCGAATGGTATTAATCGGTCCACCAGTTATTAGCAACCAGTTAATTAGCTACATGCTTAAAACAATTTCCTAAGCTCGTTCATTCATCATTTCTTTGTTTTGTCTCCTTCGTTTTGCATCGTTTCGCCATAATTTCATCCTAATTATTTTATATAATGTATACACTTTAGATTACTATCAGATAACCTCAAAACTAAGGGATACTTCACTTACAATAAAGGAATTTGTGGTTTTTAGAATATGATTCTTATAATTCAATTTCTAGCCCAAACCTCGTTTAGTTCATCCAATTCTATGATTAAATTATACTAACACTGCTTTTAGACTACATCACCTTTGATTTGTAACTGGTTCATTCTATTCTGTTGAGAAACAGATGTGATATTGATGTTCGAATTTTTAACGAAGGAAAGGGAATGAGAGAATGGTGGTAATGAATTTCAAAAGAAAGATGTTTATGCAGGCTGGTATTTATTGATGGAATGAAACTCAATGGTATGTTTTAAATTTGAATTCAAATTTTGGAGCCAATCGACCAACGTACTAATTTCTTTGTATCTCCTTTATGCAAACTTCAAACTGCCTTCAAATTTCAAAGTTTGTAACACGACAATTTTGCCTTTCAATTATTCCAATTAATTAATTAATTGCTTTTGACAAATATTTATTATTATTATACTAATAAATTTTAAGGGGTATTACACCACCCGTTCTTATATTTGGCGATAGCGGTACCGAAGGCTGCATTCACATTCATCGCTTTCTCATTATAAATATACCTTGCCACCTTAAGCCTTGCTCGGTGTTCATTATTCATCCTCTTTATTACTTCCATGTGAGTCTCCTAAAGTTATTCAAACTCAGAAGCATGCAGCCTTTCCAAAGCCTTGAGCATGTCCTTTTGTGCCGCGAGCTACTGATCCATTTCATGAATCCATTTTTAAAGCTCAAAAATCTTTAAGTTCTACTCCACTCTCTTAATGCCTATTTCTTCTCCAACATGTACAACTTAGGTATGGAATTCATATAAGGATCTTAAATCATCAACGTCATAGCTAAGGGAGCTGAGGAGCTCCGAGGACTGATTAAAAGGAGCACTATGATGACCTCCTACAGCTTCGATACCCAAATACCATAAATAGTGCACTGTTATGGTACCCGACCTATGTAGGATGATAGTCAAGGTAAAGTAATAGTAATCTAAAGCAGAACATGTCGTATATCTCATAGTACACAAGATAAAATGTAATAACCAACATAGTTATAAAGTAGGCAAGGCAATAATATAACTAAATGACTCAAATAGAATTAGAGCGTAGTAGGTCCATCATAGTTCCACCAAACTACATGAAAATGGGTTTATACATCTAAATAATAAAGTCCAAATAAAAATTATCTCTAGTAAATAAACAAGTACTGGTATTGCTCCACAGTACCATATAGCGAAAATAGCGATAAGAGCTCAATACGCACACGCACAGACACACACACACATATATATAACATATATATATATATATGAAAGAGCTAGCCACATGATCGTCCTTCGTGCAGTTTTATATGTTATTTCGTACCCGTTCCCTCTAATTTACTCATTTTAGCTAAGATCGTAGGAATGAAATTCACTTCGAACCAGAACGACGAGACCATCACTCAACTCAACGAAGAAGTTGCTAAGTTAAAGAAGGAAAATGAGAGCATTGATCAAAAAGTTAGGGATTTAAATGCTATGATCGAGCAAGAAAGAAAGAATCATCTAATCAAAGTGGAGTCCATTCGCCACAGAAATCGTGATAAGGCTGAAGAGGTAAAAGTGCTAAAGGCACAATTGGAGAAAGAAAAGAAAGAGAAGGACAAGGCCCTCCAAACGGTTCAAGAGTATTGTGAAGAAACCATCAAGGCTCGTAAGAAGAGGGACGATGTGTTGGAAAAGGCCAATAAAGTGGATGAGTTGGTGGCAGCTACGGAGAGGCGAATTAAAGATAGTTTTGATCCACTCATCACCAACTACAATGCCAATGTTCTTACGTGTCGAGACTTGGTGTGGCTTGGCAAAGCTTACCACCGCACTCTAGCGATGGCATAGGAGAAAATTGTGCGGGAAGAGCGAGAACATTCAGAAGGAGGTGAAGTAGACTTGGCAGAACTAGAGAAAGAGATTTTGAGTCCAAAGGAAATCGAGGCGCTCAGAATAGGTGAGCTCAATTTACATCTGAAGTTGGCTGCTACAGTTCAAAAAAATTAAGCCGAGGGATCCGGCACTACTACTTAGGATATTGATACCGGTCCATCTCTGGACCCCCGCTACTTGTGTCACTCCTTTAAGTTCCAAGTGCAATTTGGATGTGCCGCAACTCCACAAAACAAGCATGTCATCTCCTATTTAGGAGGGGAACTCGGATGGTATGCCAGCCCACACTGAGCCTCAGTCTCGTGTAGGTACATCGTTGACCTCAACCATATTTGAGAGAGCCCATATGATGCCGGTCGATGTAGCTAATCTCTCATTTCATCTTTCTTAAATTTCAGGTCAGGCCACGACCTTATGTCCTCCGAAGGAGAGCTTCTAACCGGGACCACATGCAACAACGACTAATTCCATGGTCCTAACTATCTCTGGGACGATTCAAAGCATCCTAGTAGCTGATGCTCCAGTCCCAGGCATGCAAAGATTGGTGCGCTACAAGAAGAGGGGCCTGGTGAATTCCAAGAGACACATGCGGCTGATGATGTTGAGTTCACTGGGTCATTGATCCTACTCAAGGGTTTTCAATGTGCGAACTTCTTGAACAACTGCTCAAGTCTGCTGTAGAAATTAGGTAAGAGTCGACTGACTTTTTTCCTCCTCCTTTGTCAATAGCCTTGCCCGAGGAGACCATTTTCACTTCGATCACGCTACCCATGACTGAGAGCACTCAAAGCATATATGTCACTATATTACTTAGCCCGCCTTTGTAGGACAAAGGAAGTTGAGGAAGAATAAGGAAGAAACCGGAGGGATCCGGTGAGCCATCTTCCACAGAGAAGAAAGAGAAGAAGAAGAGGACCAAGAAACGATCATCTATCTCCATTGTGCTTTCACTCGCATAGTATTAGGAACAAGCTTTTGTTTTAAGGACGGTTATGTGCGGCTTCGGCCCCGCTTTTGCTTTCGATCTAGCTGTCAAAAACAGTTGTACTTTTTCTTTGAAATCTCATTTTGGTTGTGAATAATAAAGACTTTTTATTTTGTTCAAGTCTTGTGTGAATTTGTCCAAGTATTCGAGAAATGCGCTTTACATTCAGTGTACTTACAGTCCACTTCTCATCATCATCACCGGACTAAGTTACTAGTTTGTTCCATCATTTGCAAGTGAAGAATGACCATCGGAATGTTTGTTTGCGTATGACCAGATTCGACTCTGGAACTTGGTCGAACTCCACTTGATTAGAAATTTAACTTAAACATCAATTTCAAGGACGTTTTGAGTGCAATGGCGCCTAACTCTGGGCGTCAATCGAGGTAATTCAAGTTTGGATGTCTCTTTGAGCATCCTTCTCTGGAATACATGCCTTGAACATGCCAAACTTTGGACGTTGGTTGGATAACCACTTAATCATAGTGGTTTAAACATCCTTTTCCAGGATGTTCGTCTTCGATCGTGTCTAACTCTGGGCGTTGATCGATGTAAGTAGGATCCCGATGTAACATACCCCATTTGGAGGCCTAAAACTAATTGCTACAGATGCCGCAGTCATTAATAGTTATTATTTTTTGGTGACCAAATGCGATAATGTAGATACATTGATATACCAGAATCACATGGATATGAAAAAAATTAAACTCGATTTTAAAAAAGACCTCTCATTCTATTTCAAATCGCATTTCAAATTCATTACATAATCCCAATTCGTAAACCACGTTTAGAGAAATATAATTGTTACAAATTATGCCAAGAGCGACATATGAAGATGCCCCCTTGGTTGATCAGACTCTAAATATAGGCACTAAGTAATTTTGCCATTACATCCAATTACACAGCGGCATCAAATAGAAAGAACTCCTAATAGCTAGCTTGCCTCCTTTACATCTCCAGAAGCTTATTTTTCTAAAGGAAAACCTGAAACCCTTAACTCTCAAACTACTCAAAAATCAATTGAGCACCCGAGAGTTTAAGGGGAAAACATAAAGTTCGAGTCAGACAAAAATTCTGATGGGAATAATAACCTACCATCTCGAACCATATAGATATCTAGTGAGACCACGCCGCTTAGCGGAACGGGTTTTCCCCTCACTAGTATCTTTACTCAATTTATAATACCTACATACTGTGCACCAGCATCCACAGTGGTTAAAACATAACATAATAAAATGTATCATGATGATATGTAAACATGCAATATGCTCTGGTTTTCCCATCCCCATTGACGTGACTATCTGTCTCAAGTTATAGTTTCTAGAGTTATTATTAACCTATTAGTTTTCATGGGCCGACTAATAACATGTTCCAAGCTTACGGAATGTCAGTCCGGTTTCATAATTTTCATGGTATCACTAAGAACCTATAGGTGACTACCAACAACATCATCCAATCATAGTTTTCATGAGGTCACTATGAACCTATTGGATTCTCCAATAACATCTCTTATGTCAAAGTTTTCATGGGATGACTATGAATCTATTGATATATATCAACAACCTGTTCCGGATATAGTTTTCATGGGATCACTAAGAACCTATTGGCTCCTGCCAATAAAAATTTCCATAACATAGCTTTTATGGGCTTACTAAGAACCTATCTAAACCAATAATCTTTTAATCAGTCTTGGGTATCCCATATTCTGGCCTGTCTGACCTCCTGGATGCAATTCTACTCACACAGGAGTAATTCAATGTATATTCACTACTGGGTCAACCTAGCCTATTTTTTTGACCTTAACACCCCATAATGCAGTTATGGGTTAATAATGAAGTGAATATGATTACACAAGCATGCATGATAACTGATTAAATAGCACAACAATATAAACATCCATGGTTTAATTCCTTGTAATCATTTTCTAATGAAACATGGTTAATACCCTTAACCCACTACCTACAGTAAGGAAAGCTTCCTCTAAAATTTCAAAGTTAAATGCCATTTCAAAACTCTTTTACATTACAATGTATTTACTTTAAAAAAAAGATTGGGTTCTCTGATTTGTAAACTAAGGCTTTCGACTATATCCTTCAGATCATTGTGACATCATGAGTTACCCTCTATCACTCTCCCTTTAGACATCATAGAGCAACCAAGCCCTCAACCCCCTTTCGTTTAAATATGGACAATCTAGAAAGGGACTGCGGCTCCTAATGGTAGCTGACCACATAGCTCTACTGCTTACCCTATTTTTGTCATTTTTCGGTTTGTGAGGATCGTGAGGTCACGTCTTTACCTTCTTCCTCTTAGCAGACCATCTTGGAATGCTAACACTGCCCTCCAAGCAAAGATACAATGCCAGTATTCATCCGTGCAAGTTGTTCCGGGATTGAACAAACATTCCACATTACTATCTTTCATTTTGGAATCACCCTTAGAAAGAATAGTATAACTCCAAAACATGCTTCAATATGATTTAACATCGTTCGTTATTAGTTTGGAGTGGTTCGGATAAATTCGGGGACCAGTGTCTCCAATACTAAGCGATAATTTCCGGCTAACTCAATTTCGGTTCTTTTGGAAGTATGCACTAAGCAATCGAGTCCTCACCGGGAAACTCTCGAATATACCCGACATATCTCCTGAGTTAAAACAGGTCCAGATTTGATAGTCGGTTATTTAACTATCAAATAAACAAAGAACAACCAATTCCATTTGAGATTTATTTATCCACAGCAACCACCAAGTCTCAAAACAAATCTTCATTTAATAAATCTCTTTTCAAAACGTTTGTCTAAAACATTCATATACTAATCTCTCTGACGTAAGTATATTCACAAAACATTTGCGAATAACTTTTTACTTCCAAACCATGTTAAAAAGGATTAAACAAATATTGTTTAAATTAGAGGTAAGGACAACCCTAAACAGTATCACCTCGGTGTTAAGTGTGGAACGGATGTTCCATACCACCATTTTTAAATGTTCAGTTTAGAGAAACCCAGATCTCAAATTCATTTTATATTTCTTTCGATAAATCCTTTTTAAATAAATTTATTTCATTCATGAAATCTATTTTTATTTTTGAAATCAACACCATTTCAAAATTCTTTCCAAAACTTCCAAATTCATTTATAAAACCCTTTTATAAATATTCAAAACCATTTATATAAATTCCTTTATAAATATCCAAACTTTTTATATAAATTTCTTATAAATATCCAAACCTTTTTATAAACTCCCTTTATGAATATCCAAATCATTTTCTAAAACTTCTTTTATAAATACACCAAAATCATTTATAAACTTCTTTATAAGTCTTTCCTATTTAAACAAAATCTTAAATAACCTTAAGTCAATTTAGCTTTCTTTAATAAGCAAATCCATTTTATAAACCTCCCTTATTTATGAAATCTTCTTTGCTTAAAAACTCAAATCTATTTATCCAAAACACCTTATAAATTTCCAAATCCCTTTACAAAATTATTTACAAAAACTTCTTTTTATAACATGGAAAACCACTCCCATTAGTTAAAAACATATAATAAAACCATTTGTCAAATCATTCTTTAAATATCTTATTCAAAATGCAATAACTTTGAAACCATTTCAAAAGACAAATGAAATATTTATCCTTACAAAATCAAACGGAGGCTTAATGGCCACAGTGGTGGTTTTATTATGATTTTACTTATCCAGTTTAACATGGCAGCACATAACAACATATATATAAAGCATCAACACATAACAATCAATCAACTTAAGTAGATGTCCAAGTTAATTGTAATAATAGAATGGTGTTTTGTTCTGCTAATAGATGTCATTTAGTTTTCCTAATTATATGGGGTTACTTAAGGGTAAGCGACACAGAAATCTCTTGATTTAAAACAAATTTGAAACGAAAAACGGATTAAAACAAAACTTTAAACTCAAAGCGATTTTAAAATAAATTAAAACCCTTTTAAATGAGAATCAAATCCTTGTTAAATAGTAATTAAACTCTAATTAAAGGTAATTAAACATTATCATAACATAATTAACCTAAATCAAAGATTAATTAAATAAAACCCTTTTTAAAATAATAATTAATTAATCCTTAATAAATAATTAAATAATAATTAACCTTAATTAAGTAGCAAATCATGGTTAACTTAATTGATTAACATTTAAGTTTAAAAACCTATATTAATAAATAATTAATTATTAATTACCTTTATTAATTAATTAATTAATTACTCATTAAATAAATAAGTAAATAAATAATAGAATAATTATTCTCTAATTGTTAAATTAAAGTTAGAAAACATTTCTAAAAAGATTTCTAAGTGAAAACAAGTTTGGTTTAGAAAACTAGTTAAATTTTTTCGAACTACGCGTATAGCGCTTATCGCTATACAGACCCATAATTTCAATACTTGGTTTTAAGCAAATTAAACTCTATTTTCACACTTTAAAACTTATAACAAAGTTAGAAAACACCTTTCAAAAATTTTCCAGGTGGAAACAATTTTCGAATTTGGAAATAGTTTTGTTTTTGCGAACTACGCGTATAGCAAATATCGTTTTACAAACCCGTAATTTCAAAACTTGAAATTTTACTTTCTAACTATTAAACTTTAACTTTTGAAACCCTTATTACTTCTAAAACATAAATAAATGTTTTTGAAACCCAAACAAAGATTTTACTTTAAAATAATTATAATTTCAAAAATCAAATTTCACCCTTTTATAAAAGGAATTGCCATATCGCTTAAAGTTAGTAAGTGCTAACTTTTCTAACATTAACTAACTTTACTAAACTCCATATCCATCATACATTTACATCACAACCATAATCATAACAATATACTAACTTTCCATTCACTAACTAACTTCAAATTTCAAGTTTCACTACAACATACATAACATGCATATGCACAACCAAATCGTCAACACTTCCAACATGCTCAAGCATAACCAATTCACATCATAACTACACAACCAAGCATCATTATTTACTACCATTTATACATCAAATTCAAGGTTAATATCTTGATTCAAAAAGAGGACCTTTACTCATCATACTAAGTATAACTTTAAACCAAAGCTATCAAAATCTCCGATCGACTAATGGACCTAGCTTGTAATATCCCGGAAATTTGAGGCAATATCAATTTAATAATCTGTTTAAATAATTAAATTGATTTGATAATCTTTGATAACAAATTTGAATTGGTTTAATAATCTAATTAAATGGATATTTAATTAGTGAATTTATCTTTTAGAAATTAATAAAATGATTTCTATTTATAATATATTTATATGTGTGCATATATATATTGTAAATAGATTGGCTTTGGTTTGAAATTTAATAAATGAATAAAGTCTTGTTTTTAAATAAATAGATTTTAATGTAAATATAATTTGAATATGAATTTGGATTTATAATAGAAATTCAAAAGAGAAATATTTTAAAATATTTTGGATTGAAAATATAGATATAAGATTTTATTTATATATATATTGGTTATTTACATTTTCTTTAAAGTAATTTATATACATATACATATTAGGTAAGTATTTATAAATAGTAAACTAGTGTAAAAAGCTTTTATTCACATTTTAAAAATATATAAAATTATGTATTAAATACTTAAAAGACAAATGTCATTATATTAAAGCCTAATGTGACATGTGTTAACTAATTAATAATACAATGAGACAAGTGTCATTTAATTTTATTTTTATTTTTCTTTTATTTTTATTTTTAGATAATTTCAGTTTATATAAACATACATCTCCATTTTCTTTTCTTTTCTAATCTCCTTTCTAAACAAAGAAAATTTAACAAACCTCAGATCAACAAAATCTGAAAATCAACTCCTCAAACAAATTTCTCAAAACAACAAATCTGAAAACAGTAATCCTCCTCAAATCTGAAAAACTAAATCAAAAGCCTGCAAGTTTCCAAATCAACATTCAAGTTAAAAGTTTAAGAAGCAAAAGACATCTCAGTTAAAAGTTCAAAATCTTTTCAAAACATATCTGGAAGCTCTGTCTTCTTCAAATTAGGTGAGTAACATAGCAACTTGAATAATTTAGGTATATAATTATGTTGCAGAATTATTTCTGAAATCAAGTATGTTTTGGTGAATGCATTTTTGTATATCTCTGTGCATGTATATGAAAATCTGGTTGAGTGCATTTTGCTATGTGTTTGATATTTGTCTGTTTTAGTTTCCAGACTCCAATCTTTGATTCAAAAACCATTATATCATGATCTAATTTATATTATGATTTAAGATTAAAACAAAACTTGTTTGTTACATCTTAGATTATAGTTTAAAATTATAATTAAATCACAATGAAGTCTAACTGTCTCTGGAAGTAAGAAAACATCAATGCATGTTAAATAATGTGAAATTTTAAATATTGTAATTTATAAATTCAGTAGTATAAATTGAATACCTAAACCAAATCGTGATTTTTAACACTAAAATCAAGATTTTTATATATAAGATGAAAGTGCAATTTGGGTTTGAACTGAAATGGAGTTTTTGGGATTTTCTGGTGATCTATGTATTCGTATGTGTCGGGGTTCTTCAAACTGGTGGAGGAGTGATCGTAGAATCTTAGAAAAATACTGGATGGTGATGTATATCATCAAGGAGGCAGTGGTGGCGAGATTCATTTGGGAACCCTAGTTTTACTAGGTATGATAAATCGATCATCACGACCATTTGGGTTGATCGAGTGTAGAGGGGTTTTGGGAGATGGAAGATGGGTCGTAGGCGAAGTCCTAGCCGGAGTATCAACTTTTCTGATGATCGGAGGCCAGGGTTTGAAGCGTTGCCAGGTTTTAGTCTGTGAAGTGAGTGTTGTTTCCAGGTTTGGGTGGAGACTCGAATTCGATTTCGAGATTTAGGGTTCGATCTGATGATCGAGTTGGAATGTTGGAGTGATTTTGGATGGGAAAAGATCATCACCGATGATCGTAGATGATCAGTGTCACCGTGTATGTGCACGGTGCACTTTCAACTTTCTGATGAAGTTGGTTTTTGGGGGATTCTGGGTACACAGGTTTCTCGAGTAAATTAAGTTTTTGCTCGGGTAAATAGATGTTTGACTCGAAGCAAATTGGAGGGAGCTCGGGTATATTGGAGTTACAGGGTTCTCTGGAAAACCTGTCAGTTTTTCAAATTTAAAATTTATTTTAAGTTTGAAAGCAAGTTTTAAATGCAGAATTTAAAACTAAATTTAAAATATAGATTCAAAACTGAATTGTAATCTAGTTTTAAAATTTAAATTAAGCTTTATCAAATGGAAGGTTTTAACAACTTTAAAAATGTTAAAAGTATTTTATAAAATGGTTTTTAAAAATCTGAGAATAAAGATTTAAACAGGACTTTAAATTAAGTTTAAATCTGGATTCAAAAATGAATTTGAATCTTAGTTTGAATTAAAAAGGAAGTTTTTAAATTTTAAAATGTTTTTAAAACAACTTTGAATGATAAGCACATTTATATATGATTTGAAATTTAAAAATGAATTTGGTTAAAAATTATTTTAAATTTCTTTATAAGATTAGTATTTTCTTTATCATGTGATTTAAAGGTTTTTGTATTGTTTTTAAACATTATTAAAGTTAAAATTATTCTCATTTTAAATCTTATATTTAAAATGAAAATTGAAAGAAAATTTAAAACAAATTGTTGTTAAAATGTTTTGCTAATGATAATTTAATCATTAATGAGATTAAGGTTTATCTTAAAGTTATTTAGAACTTAATGATTTATAATTCAATAAATTATTAAGGTAATAAAAGGATAATTAACCAATTTAATTAAATTAATGATTGGGTTAATAAATTTAGTAATTATAGGTTTAAATTTATTAATTAAGGTTTAATTAAATTAATTAAAGGTTAATTAGTTTGAAGTTAAGAATCATTAATTTGGAATTATTAATTAATGGTTAGGAATAGATTAATCAAATAAGTAAGGATAAATTAAGTTGTTATTAGGTACTTAATTTATTAAGTAATTAGGGATTAATTTATTAGTAATTAGAATTAATTAATTTGAAATTACTAATGGTTAATTAATGTTTAATTATTTAAGAAAGATAATTAAATAATAGTTAATAGTTAATGTAGATCATTAACTTGGATTTAATAAACAATTAATGTGATTAATTTTGATAATTAAATAGATTAGTTAATTAAGATTAATCTTTTGTGAAATTGATAATATAATTACTTAATGGAAGTAATTAAGAAATTAATTACTTAATGTAATTAATTAAGTTTAATTTGATTAGTTAAGTAATTAATTAAGTTTAATTAATTTAATTTAATCACTTAATGATTTGTAAAGTATAATTACTTAATGTAATTTAATGAAGTATAATTACTTAGTAAAGTAATTAATAGATAATTACTGATATAATTAATAGAGTAATTAAGGGTAGTTAATTACTTAATAGAAATTAATCAAGGGATTAATTAAGAAATTAATTAAGGAATAATTATTTTATTTTAAAAAGTAATTAAGGGTAGTTAGTTTCTGAATGTGATTAATCAATAGTGATTAATAATTATGGTTTAATTAAGATTAATTACTTAATGTAATTAATTTAAATAAAGTAATTAATGATGTAATGTGATTAAGGATCATTAATTAATATAATTAATGATGTAATTAAGAACTAATTAATTAAGATAAAATTAATAAATGGAGTGATTAATTAATGTAATTAATTAAGGAGTAATGTAATTAATTAAAATAAATAAATAAATGTAGTAATTAAAGGTTAATTACTATAAGTGGTTAAGAATAATTAATTTGTGAAATTAATTTAAGTGTTAATTACTTGAATGTAATTAGATGTTAATTAATCAAGGATGATTAATTAAAATGAATAATTGGATAAGGGTTGATTAATTGATAATTAATTAATAGTGACTTAAGCAAGATTGTTAATGATGGAAGTAATTAATTTAATTTACTTTAAATTAATTAGAGATGAAGTATTTAATTTAACTCATTTTAAATTAATTATAGATGGTAATTAATAAATCATTGCTTAAGGATACTGAATGATATTGATTTACCTTGAATGGTTTGAGATCTCAGATATGAGATAATAGATATTGTATGATTTGGATGCTTTGGTTGCATAATGATATGAATTATCTGTTTGGATGATAATATGGATTATCTATTGTGAATTATCTATTTTTGTGTATATAGATAAGAATTGAATTGTTTTAACCTTAAAACAACTTGGCCCTTAAAAGATACGTTTTGGATTTCGATGAGACCGGGATCGGGTTTCCGTATACCGGAATTCCAGGTCTGGAGACCCGAATACCACATCGATCCAAATTTACGATAGGTCGTGAATCTCAAGTGAAGATGAAGATTCAGAGTGCAAGGGTTATTGTCGTTAACTCTGAGGGTGATTCCAAAATGAGTGTAACGAGATAATGCCTTCGGTTTCGTTCGAACCCGGAACGAACTTGTATGGATTGAATGCTTTCAGTACATCGTCAGGCGGACGATGAGCATTCTAAGTGATATGTTCTGATTAAAGGTAATCGTAACCTCAAGCCTCATCAACCGGGAATGGCTAAAACAGGGGATGGGCAGCAAGGTTTCGTGGGTAGCACCTACTGAGAGCAAGATAGATCCCTGTCTAGAGGTCCCTTTTCTTTTATTCGGCTTAGTGTGTGGTTGGTCGCGCCAACTACGGGGTTATCTTGTTCGGAATTATCCAGTAAGGGATGGTTCCGACCTTGTGTTGCAGAGGATTGGGAGTGATCCTCGGTACGGTGATCTAGGCCACGTACTGTGACGGGCGGTACCCCAGTAGCCCTGCCATTGTATGGAAACCCATTCTTCCTACGTGCCCTTACGGTTTTGATTGTATAACCCACTTTGTGGCTAGTATGCTGGAATTTAATAATGTAACAATTTCAGCTATTTCATATTTATTTGAAAACCCTAGACCCTATTATAATATAACTGGATTTCCTATCAAATGTTTTGGTTAGCGTAAGGTAAAAACTTACCCATGTTTATTTGTGGGGAGTCTTACGTGATACCTTTTCTTTCTAAAGGTTTTGAAGTTAAGCAAGTTTAACCTGTTACTCACACCAGACCCATGTCTGACCCAAGTGTTTATTTCTGTTTTATAAACTCTTGGGTACTCAAATTTTTACGAGTAGCCAAGGGATTCAGGTTTAGCTTTGACGAATATTCTGGAGGAGCAATGGAGCAGGAGGCTTCGGCGTTCGTAGATATAGTATTCCGCTGTGTTGATATCTGTGTTAGAGTCTTATATTGTATTTGAGTTGTAATATCTAGACAGATATTTATAACTGTCTAGTATGTGTTGTATAGTTGTATAAACTCTGATAAGTGTTGTATACTATGTAATAGTTTATGTTATTAATATAATTTATTCGTTCCGCTGTGAGATCGTTGTTGTTGTTTCTTTCTTTCTTCTCTTCTTTTCTATTTTCTACCCCTTTCTTTCTTATTAACGATGCGACTTTCTGTGGAGAGAAAGTCGTGGTCGTTACAGAGTGTAACAACCCGAGTTTTTCTAACACGAAAAACCGGACCATTTGGGTAAAAAGAAGAGGTAGAAGAAGAAAATAAAAGAAAAACAACATCAGAATCTAACCATCGCAGCGGAATAAAATATAATATATCAACAGATCTTTACACAAATCAAAATTTTATCTGTTTATACAATACATCAGAATACATCATCAGAGTACATCAACATCCATAACATACAACTAAATACACAGCGGAAAAATAATAACAAGTACGGGAGTACGTATCGACATCCAGCTCGTCTCCTGAGCTCCACAGCATCATATCCTGAACCTGTTTATCTTGGTCTGACCCGAGCATCATATAAAACAATACCCGAGTCAGTCTGGAAAACCAGCGTGAGAAAATCACACTCAATTTATTATTAAAGTTTCAAAAATCCTTTCGAAATCAAAAGCATCTCGTAAGACCACGCCACAAATAAACATGTCGGGTTTTTACCTTACGATAGATAAAACACTTTTTATAAAATCCTCTGATATTATAATAGTGTCTATATACAAATACTTATTAAAATAGCTGAAATTGTTACATTATTAAATTCCAGCATACTAGCCACAAAAGTGGGTAATACAAACAAATACCGTACAAGGCACGTAGGAAGAATGGATTTCCAACGAATGACTAGGCACTGGGGTACCACCTATCACAGTACGTGGCCTAGATCACCGTACCGAGGAGTACGCCCGCTCCCCTGCAACACAAGGCCGGAACCATCCCTTACTGGATGATTCCGAATAAAATCACCCCACGGTTGGGATCAGCAACCGCACCACTAAGCCGAAATAAAAAGGGACATCTAGACAGGGATGACCTTACCCTCCAGTGGGAGCTACCCACGAAGCCTTGCTGCATAACCCCTGATTTTCAGTCATTCCCGGTTGATGAGGTTCGAGGCTAAACGATACCTTTTAGAGAACATATCCCTTAGAATGCCCATCGCCCACCTGACGATGTCACGAAAGCATTCGTCCATACAAGTCCGTCCTGGGTTTGAACGGAACCGAAGGCACTATTCCTACTACATCCATTTTGGAAATATCCTCAGGATTAGTAGCGACTAGCCCTTGCACTTCACTGCTCCATCTTCGACTCCGAAATCGTTACACGAAACGTACAAACCGGATCGAAGTGGTATTCGAGTCTCCAGACCTAGAATCCCGGTATACGGAAACTCGATCCCGGTCTCTTCGAAACGATCAGCGCATTGGCCAATATTGATAGTCGGTTATTTAACTATCAATTCACATCCATAGCAACCATCACACAATTAAATAATTTCCCACATTATTTATTTGCCCAAATATCTTTCCAAGATATAATTCTGAATTTTCAAAACTCATTTGAAAACAATTTCAAAACAGTTTCCGCTTACGGAATACATTTCCAAATATTTATTTCCTCTGAAACACCAAGTACAAAACACTTAGATTTTAAAATAATCTTAAAACACTTTACTATAAATATACTTAATAATATTGAAATAAAAAAAAACTACTTTAATACCTTAACAAAATATATACTTAAGAAATATTTAAAATGAAACCACTTTACAAATATAAACTAAATTTCTCTTTTTAAAATATAATACCAAATCACTTTTATATAATTACTACAATAATAAATCTTTGAAAAATACTTACTTTAAAGTTTAAATATTTAAAAACAAATGTCCAACTTGTTTTATATGTTTTACAAGTGTTAAAAACAAGCAATATTATGTTTAAATCCTTATCTTAAAAGTATTTATGTTTTCTTAATTATGTAATATGAATATGTATATATATGTGAAATAGGCTGTTTATATATGAATCTCTGTTTCTGTTTTATTTAAGATCCAAATTCTCTTCAAAATTTCAAATCTTCCACTAAACATCATTATTTGACATTGATGATTGAATAGAAGTTGTTTGATATGGTTTGTTGTAAATTTTAAAAATAGTTTCTTAATTTAAAACACAACAAATAATTTTTAAATTGGAAAATACAGTAAATCTTGATTTATGTCAGGAAATCAATAATCTTAATTCTTGCTTTGGATCATATAATTAGATTAGTGGTTGGAAATGATGAATTTTAACATGCATTTCAAAAAATTTAAGTTGATATCCAATTGTGAATTTGGGAATGAAGAGTTTCGGCAATTTGATCAATTGCCGATGATAAACTACATGATTTAAGCTAAAATTTTGATCGAAGCTTGCTTTAGTGATGTGGATGATGGGAAAAATACAATTGAATTTTTCCAATTGTTGAATTGTTCGAATTCGAACAAATTAGGGTTTAAGGGTGGTATCGACTTTGGTGGCGTCGCGATGATTTCGAGAGATGGTGGTGCGATCGCGAGTTGAGGGATGGTGGAGTGGTGATGCTTCGGTGCTCTGGAGGGAATACCAGAGTTTCCAGTCAACATGATCGACGGTGGCGAGAGTTTTTGGGTGGATCGAGTTGCTCCAGAATTTGATCAATGGTCGAATTTCGTTTCGATGATGGAGATTGGTTTCTGGGTTGGTGTTAGGGATGTCGAGGCTAAGGGTGACTGGTCGACGTTCAGAGCGATGGTCGGAGCGGCGTTAGATGATCGTGCACGTGCACGTGTGCACGTTTGGGTAGGATTGCCTGTGTCTTTGGGGAAGAAGGAAGAGACTCGGAGTTGCTCTCGTGTTGTTTGCAGATTGACTCGAAGCAGATGAGCGTGGTGGAAGACTCGGGGCAGGCTCGTGTTTTTTGTGGGGTTTGCTCGGGTTGGTTTCGTACTGTATCTAGTTTAAATAATTTAACAAGGAACAATGTTATAAAGTTTTAATGTGAAGTAAATTTAGTTCCAGGTTTATAGTTTTTAAGTAAAACATGTACAGGTTTTTAAAATTTAAATAAAACATAATCCAGATTTATATTAAGCAAAGGAAATCAAGTTTAAAAGTAAAGAAATTATTTAACAAGTTCAAAACTAAATAAAAATGAAACAAGTTTTCTTGTAAGAAGAAGTTTAGCCAAGTTTTAAAATGTATTTAAATTGAATAGGTTTCAAAAGGAATGTTTAACCAAGTTTTAAATATATTTAAAATAAATAAGTTTTAAAGGATTGATATTTAAGTTTTCAAAGAATAAGTATTTATTTAATTTATTAATCAAGTTTCAAAGATTTTAAATGTTAAAATTAAAAATTTAAATTATTTTGTTTCTAAGTTTTTAATTATATAATTGATTTCTAAATATTTTCTAATGAAGATTAAATGATGTAATTAAGTATTTAATTAAGATAAAAGAATTTATCTTAAATGAATTAAGGTTGTAATTAATTAGGATAATTAATTAGTGGGATTAATTAGAGTTAATCACTTAATGTAAATTAAAGGGTAATTACTTAATGTAAGTAATTAAATAGAAGTGAATAAGGGTTAATCACTTGATGTTATTAATTAAAGGATAATTAATATAATTGAATTGAAGTTAATTAATTAAAGAGTAAGTAATTAATTAAAGGATTAAGGTTAATTAATTAAGGTAATTAATTAAGAAAGTAATTAAGGATCATTAATTTATATAATAAATAATGTAATTAAGGATTGATTAATTAAGATTAATTAATCAATAATAACTAATTAAAGAGTAGTAAAATTAATATAATTAATTAAGGAGTTAATTAATTAAGGTAAGTAATTACAAGATGGTTAATTACTGTTTAAGATTAATTAAGATTAATTAATGAATGTAGTTAATTAAAGATTAATTAATTAAAGGTTAATTAATTAATAAAGTTATTAGAGGATTATTAATATAATTAATGGAATTAATCAAGGTTGATTAATAAAAGTAATTAATTTAAATATGATTAATTAATTATAATTAATTGAGGATTAATATAATTAATTATAGTTAATAAATAAATGAAGGTTCATTAATTATTGTAATTAATGATAGTAATTAAAGGTTAATTACTGTATATGGTTAAGGATAATTACTTGATGTAATTAAAGATAATTAATCAAAGGAGATTAATTAAGGAAGATCATTTAGATGTTTAATTAATTAATTTGTAATTAATTAATGATAGTGAGCAGGATTAAGATAATCCAAGTAATTAAAGGATAGTAATTAATTTAATTAAAGGTTAATTAAATTGATTAGAGTAAATCAATTCTGTTTAGATAATTGATTAATACTGGATGTTTGATATTGGGTGATTGGTTGATATTGGATGATTTGTATGTCTCTGATATATATATGATATATGCTGCTTTGTGAGATGAATGTTGATATGAATTATCTATTGTGATAATGTTATTTATCTATCTGTTTATATCATCCTGAATAAGTTTAAATGTTTAAACCTTTAAACAACTTGACCTTAAAAGATACGTTTTGGATTTCGATGAGACCGGGATCGGGTTTCCGTATACCGGAATTCCAGGTCTGGAGACCCGAATACCACATCGATCCAAATTAACGATAGGTCGTGAATCTCAAGTGAAGATGAAGATTTAGAGTGCAAGGGTTATTGTCGTTAACTCTGAGGGTGATTCCAAAACGAGTGTAACGAGATAATGCCTTCGGTTTCGTTCGAACCCGGAACGAACTTGTATGGATTGAATGCTTTCAGCACATCGTCAGGCGGACGATGAGCATTCTAAGTGATATGTTCTGATTAAAGGTAATCGTAACCTCAAGCCTCATCAACCGGGAATGGCTAAAACAGGGGAGGTGCAGCAAGGCTTCGTGGGTAGCACCCACTGAGAGCAAGATAGATCCCTGTCTAGAGGTCCCTTTTCTTTTATTCGGCTTAGTGTGTGGTTGGTCGCGCCAACTACGGGATTATCTTGTTCGGGATTATCCAATAAGGGATGGTTCCGGCTTTGTGTTGCAGGGGAGCGGGCGTACTCCTCGGTACGGTGATCTAGGCCACGTACTGTGACGGGCGATACCCCAGTAGCCCTGCCATTGTATGGAATCCAAACTCCAATAAGTGCCGTACGTATTAGTTGTGCCCAACTATGTTGGAATGTGAGATGTAAGCATTTCAGCTATTTCTGTATTTTACTTGAAAACCCTAGACCCTATTATAATACAATCGGATTTCCTATCAAATGTTTTAGTTAGCGTAAGGTAAAAACTTACCCATGTTTATTTGTGGGGAGTCTTACGTGATACTTTTGTTTTCAAAGGTTTTCAAAGTTAAGCAATCTAACCGTTTACTCACACCAGACCCATGTCTGACCCAAGTGTTTATTTTCTGTTTTATTAAACTCTTGGGTACTCAATATTGTATTGAGTAGTCGAGGGATTCAGGTTAGCTTTGACGAATTCTGAAGGAGATTTGGAGCAGGTGGCTTCAGCGTGTAGATATATTATGGTGTTTCCGCTGTGTTTGTATTGAGTCTGTATCTCTGTGATGTTTGAGATGTATGATAGACAGGTGTTTATAACTGTCTAATATGAGATGTATAAGTTGTATAACTCTGATGTATATGATACTATGTAATATTTTATGTGATATATTATATTTCATTCGTTCCGTTGTGAGTATCTGATGTTGTTGTTCTTTCTTCTTTCCTTTCTTTTCTTCTTCTATCCCTTTCTTTCTTAATTCATGATACGTCTTTCTGGTGGTAGAAAGTCGGGTCGTTACAGTGCTTCGAGTCAAACATCTATTTACCCGAGCAAAACTTAATTTACTCGAGAAACCTGTGTACCCAGAATCCCCCAAAAACCAACTCAACTTCCAAATCCATCTGAACTGCAGATTCCACAACTTGCGATGAATCATACACGTACTCCCTCAGATATACGTGAAATAAAATGAATTCCAGTTATCCAAACTGGCCATTCATTCCTGTAGATCAAAGAACTACTCCTCTCAAGAACACAAGAAAATCCAAAATACTTTTGGAGCTAACTTTCCAGACTTACCAAATCTTATAGCTCTTTAATCGGAGAAAAACTTAAACAACTTCCAATTTCCAACTCCGAATTCCAAACTCCGTCTCATATCTGCCTAACTCATCAGACGATCCTGAGCTACCTCATCTCTTCCCGATCAGCTCAACCTTCGCTGATGCTTCTTGAAACAAATATGAACCAAGCACAAAATGATCTTCAAATCTGCTGAAATCCACAAACTCTACTCCACAAGAAATAGAAGACTGAACTTCCTTTTCCCAGATTTCAAAAAAATTCTATACACACTTAGAAATTCACATAAACTTCTTGTAGAAATCTGAGGTTACTTCCTTTCTTGCACAGCTACTACCTTTGCTTCCGCTGCACAACTCTTATTCTGAAGTAAATGACAATGTTGATGAACTTGAGCACAAACTAGATCCACAAACAAGCGGAAACATTGGTTATCTTAAAAACATAACCAACTACTCAAAGGATAGACGAGTCCTCGGTCAAATCGGTCAATTATAGAATTTGGTTGAATTGTCAGTTTGGATAACTGGAATTCATTGAGTTTTACGTATCTCTGAGGGAATACGTATTTGATCTATCTCTGGTTTTAGAATCTGCAGTTTTGGGAAGTTTGATTGTTGAGTCAGACTCGTCTGTAGTCTGATATTCTGTTTAGTTCTGTAGATCTAGATGAGTAGGAGATCTATAGCTTAGTAGTTTAGATTGTTTGTAGAGCGAGTATTCCGGTATATATATATACTTGGGGAAACTCGAGGTATTTTATCTAGAATTTAGTCTAGATAGTTAGAATTGTTTGATTGGATGATTTGGTTGCTATGGTTGTTAGCATATGGATGATAGTATATGCTTATGTTTTAAATTTAAATCTTTAATAAGATTATTAAATTACCTTTGTTTAAATTTCGGGGACGAAATTATTTTAAGGGGGGAGGAATGTAATATCCCGGAAATTTTAACAATATCAATTTAATAATCTGTTAAATAATTAAATTGATATGGATAATCTTTGATAATAAGATTTGAATTTAATTTAATAATCTGATTAAATTAGTATTAATTGATGATTTTATCTTTTAAAAGTTAATAAGATATTTTCTATTTGAATATATATATTTATTTATATATATTGTAAATAGAAGCTTTGGTAAATTGGAAATTTAGATTTAATTTAATCTGGACTTTTCAAAGATATTTAAATAAGTAATTTTATAGTTTTAAAATACTTCAGGTAAATATTTAATTGGTTTAAGATATTTTTAACTTAAGTTTAAATAAATAAGATTTACAAAATGGTTTGTTTTATTTCTTTTTAAATATTTCTTGATAATATAATCTCTTGTTTAAATTATACAATATGTTATTTTCAAATAATAAGTATAATGTATTATTTTTAATATGTATGAATTTTAATGCTAAAAGGAATTGTTATTTTAAATTGTTTTGGATTTTATAATATTTGTATAAACTTTTATTTATAAATGTAATTAGCTTTTGTTTCTCTTTAATATATATAGATAAGTGTTTAATAAATTAAGAAAAAGACTTTTATTTACTTTTAAAATAATAAAAAAATATGAATAATTACTTAAAAGACATGTGTCATTATCCTAAAGCCTTGTTTTAACAAGTGTAAATAAAAGATGAACTCTAATGACAAGTGTCCTTAATTATTTTATTTTTATTTTATTTTTATAAATTACAAATTCACTTATATAAACATTTTCATATCTTCACTTCATTCCTTTCTATTTTCTTTTTTCAAAACAAGAGAAACCCAAACTTCTTTCTCTAATACAAATCTGAAAACAAATTCTCTAATCTAAAATCTGAAATCAGTAACCATTTCTCAAACCAAAAATCAAATTCAACAACTTATAATTCATCTTCCAAATCAAAAGACCAACCTGTAACCAAATTTCCTAATCAAAGAAACCAGTCTGCATTCTTTTCAATCTGGAACCAACTCAAAGACTGTCTGCATTCTTTCTTCAACATGGAAGCAACATGCATGTAGATTAAAGCAATTCAAAGTTTCAGAAGCATGCATGCAAGATCCAGTGGAAATCATTCAATTTTTAACTCAAATAAACAAAAGCAAAAGCATTCAAGTTCTCAGTTTCAAGTTTAAAATTTCTAAAAGCTATTACAAAGTTAAACTGCCTCTGTTCATTTCAAATCAGGTGAGTAACATTCTTACTTAAATTAACTTAGGTAATTATGATGCATGTTTAACTCTGTGATAAATATTGTTTGGATGTGAATGTTTGTAGATGATTTTGTATATACATGAATGTATATAAGTGTGCATGTATGATATTGTTCTCTGTTCTGTTTATTGCCAGACTCCAGAATTCTCTCTTAAAACTCTTACTACTTGATTTAGTTTTTATTAGGATTTAACTTATAAGTAAGTATTGTTTAATTATTATATACTAAGGTTTAAAAAAACCTAATTAAGTCAAAATCTAAAGTTCGAATGTCTCTGTAAATAAAAACCACAGTGCATGTTAAAATAAAGTAAAAACTTAACTTTGTAATTTATAAATTCAAGTATATGTATTGAATATATAAGCTATAACATGATTTTTAACATTTAAATCATAACTTTTAGTTTAGAATTAAAAGAGCAGTTCTGGTTTTAACAGAAAATGGATTTTTGGTTAGAACTGTTAATCTAGGAGGATTGATTGACCAATATTATGTCTGGTAATAGTGGAATGATCGAGGAGTAAGGGAAAATTACTAGAATTTAAATTAAGGAAGTGGGGTAGAAATAATTTAGGTTTAAAATTTTTAAACCTAGTTTTAACTAGGTTAAGAAAATCAATCACCACAGTTTCGTTGATGGATCGAGTGTTCCAAGTTTTTGGGGAATGGAAGTTTAGATATAGGCGAAGGCATGGCCAGAGAATTAGCTTCTCTGATGGTCGGAATCGCGAGCACGAGCGATGTTGCCAGGTTTTGGTCATTGCGATGGTTCTGTTCCAGGTTTTGATTTTTAGGCTCGATTTTGATTTGGTGAATGAATCGAAGATAGGATGGTCGTTTTCTAGTAGGTGGATGAACGTGGACTGATGGAAGATGTCGGCGATGACCGGAGTTGCCGCTGGTGGATGTGCACGTGCACACGATTTGATGTCTGGTGAATCTGGATACAGAGGGGTATGGCTCGAGTTCTTCTCGTGATTTTTTTTCCGGGTGATGTTCGAAGAAATGGGAGAGGCGACTCGAAGTAGTGGAGCTGGAGTGTTGAACTCAAGTGGCAGGAAAGACTCGTGATTTTTGAGTGTTTTTGCGGGGGAGACTCGGGTAAGATAGGGTTGCGACTCGAAGCAATTTAGGTTGGACTCGAGTACTTTTGGGTTGACAGGTTATATTTCTGTCTGGTTTTAAAACTTTAATCTGGGTTTAAATTGTAAAGAAAATTTTAAACAAGAATTTAAATCAAGTTTAACTATATAGATTCAAGTTAGTTTTGAATCTTAAAGATTTGAAATAAATAAGTTATAAATTTATATATTTTAAATAGGTTTTAAATGGTAGTTAGATTTAATTAAATGTTTAAAAATAAAAAGGAATTTGGTTTAAACTCTTCTTAAATTTCTTTTATAAGAGATAAGAATTTTTAATAAGTAAAAGTTTTTAAATTGGTTCTAAAAACTTAGTTAAAAATGAATTGGTATTCATTTTAAATACAGAATTTAAAATGAAAATTTTAAAAGTAGATTTGAAATGAATATTTCAAATATAAATTATAAATGATAACTTGTTTATCAATAAGAATAAGTTTATCTTAAAATAATTAAAGACTTGTGTTTATTTAATTTATTAGGAGAATTAATAGATAATTAAATTATTTGATTAATTAATCATTTGGATTAATTAAATAGGTAATTAAAGGTTTAAACTAATTTATTTATGATTAAGATTAATTAATTAGGGATGATTAATTTGTAGTTAGGGATTATAAATTAGAGTATTAATTAATGGTTAGGAATTAATTAATAAGTAATTAAATATTAATTAAGTTATGGTTAACACTTAATTAATTTAGTAATTAGAGATTAATAAATTGGTTATTAAGATTTATTAATTTAGAATTAATAATAATTAATATAAGTTAATTACTTAAGGAAAGTAATTAAATAATAGTTAATGAAGATCATTAACTATGGATTATTAAATAATTAATTTATGTAATAAATTTTAATAATTAATTAGATTAATTAATTTAAAGATAATCATTTGTGAAATTGTTTAAATGGAATTACTTAATGGAAGTAATTAAGAATTAATTACTTATTGTAATTAATTGAAGTTAATTTGATTAGTTAAGTTAATTAATTAAGTTTAATTAATTTAGAATAATCAAGAGTTGATTTGATAAATAATTACTTAATGTAATTATTAAGGTAAGATTATTTAGAGAAGTAAATAATAAGATAATTACTGGAAGTAATTAGTTGTATAATGATTTTATTAATAGAAGTAATTTGAGTTAATTACTTTGAATAATTAATCAAGGGATTAATTAAGAAATTAATTAAGGAGTAATTAATTTAGTTAATGAAAGTAATTAAGGGTAGTTAATTACTGATTGAAGATTAATCAAAAGTGATTAATAAATGTTGTTTAATTAAAGGTTAATTACTTAATATAATTAATTTAATTAAGTAATTAATAATTAAGTTATAATTAAGGATCATTAATTAATATAATTAATGATGTAATTAAGATTGGTTAATTAAGTAATAATTAATAAATGAAGTGATTAATTAATATAATTAATTAAGGATTAATGTAATTAATTATAGTGATTAATTTAATTAATTTTAGTTAATTAATAAATGAAGTAATTAAAGGTTAATTACTATAAGTGGTTAAGGATAATTAATTTAAATAATTAATTGAGAATAAATTACTTGAATGTAATCAAAAGATAATTAATCAAGATGATTAATTGAAATGAATTATTAAAGGATAATTAATTGATTGTAATTAATTAATGGTTAAGTAAGAAGGATTTATAAAATGAAGTAATTAATTTAATTCACTTTAAATTAATTAGAGATGATATAAATCATTACTTATGAATGGGTGTTAGTATTGGATACTTGGCATGGATTGATATCTCTGATGAGATATATGCTGTATGATATGGATGTTAGTTGAATTGTATGGATTATCTGATAATGTTAATTATCTGTTGTGAATTATCTTTCTTTGTGTATAAAGATAATGAATTGAAATTGTTTTAACCTTTAAAACAACTTGGCCTTAAAAGATACGCTTTGGATTTCGATGAGACCGGGATCGGGTTTCCGTATACCGGATTTCCAGGTCTGGAGACCCGAATACCACATCGATCCAAATTTACGATAGGTCGTGAATCAAGTGAAGATGAAGATTCAGAGTGCAAGGGTTATTGTCGTTAACTCTGAGGGTGATTCCAAAATGAGTGTAACGAGATAATGCCTTCGGTTTCGTTCGAACCCGGAACGAACTTGTATGGATTGAATGCTTTCAGCACATCGTCAGGCGGACGATGAGCATTCTAAGTGATATGTTCTGATTAAAGGTAATCGTAACCTCAAGCCTCACAAACCGGGAATGGCTAAAACAGGGGAGGTGCAGCAAGGTTAGTGGGTAGCACCCAAGTAGGACAAGGTTACCTCTGTCTAGATGTCCCTTTCTATTTTCGACTTAGTGGTGCGGTTGCTGATCCCAACCGTGAGGTATCTTGTGCGGGAATTATCCAGTAAGGGATGTTCCGACCTTGTGTTGCAGGGGATTGGGAGTGATCCTCGGTACGGTGATCTAGGCCACGTACTGTGACGGCGGTACCCCAGTAGCCCTGCCATTGTATGGAAACCCATTCTTCCTACGTGCCCTTACGGTTTTGATTGTATAACCCACTTTGTGGCTAGTATGCTGGAATTTAATAATGTAACAATTTCAGCTATTTCATATTTATTTGAAAACCCTAGACCCTATTATAATACAATCGAATTTCCTATCAAATGTTTTGGTTAGCGTAAGGTAAAAACTTACCCATGTTTATGTGTGGGAAGTCTTACGTGATACCTTTTCTTTCAAAAGGTTTTGAAGTTAAGCAAGTTTAACCTGTTACTCACACCAGACCCATGTCTGACCCAAGTTGTTTATTTCTGTTTTATAAACTCTTGGGTACTCAAATTTTTACGAGTAGCCAAGGGATTCAGGTTTAGCTTTGACGAATATTCTGGAGGAGCAATGGAGCAGGAGGCTTCGGCGTTCGTAGATATAGTATTCCGCTGTGTTGATATCTGTGATAGTGTCTTGTCTTGTATTTGAGTTGTAATGTCTAGACAGATGTTTATAACTGTCTAGTATATGCTGTGTAACTCTGTAAATTGTTGTATACTATGTAATAGTTTATGTTATTAATATAATTTATTCGTTCCGCTGTGAGATCGTTGTTGTTGTTTCTTTCTCTCTTCTCTTCTTTTCTATTTTCTACCCCTTTCTTTCTTCATAATGATCCGACTTTCTGTGGAGAAAAAGTCGTGGTCGTTACAGTGTTAAATTCAAACCAACTTATCTATTTACAATATATAAAATTATATCTATACATTATAAATAGAAATCATTCTATTAACTTTTAAAAGATAAAATTCACTAATTAAATATTTATTTAATTAAATTATTAAATTTATCCAAATTTTATTAACAAAGATTATCAATCAATTTAAATTTTTAACAGATTATTAAATTGATATTGCTCAAATTTCCGGGATATTACATTTAACGACCACGACTTTCTCTCCATAGAAAGTCGTATCGCTAATAAGAAAGAAAGGGGTGAGAAGTAGAAAAGAGAAGAAGAGAAAAGAAACAAACACAAATACTCACAGCGGAAACGAACAAATTATATTAATAACATAAACTATTACATAGTATACAACACTTATCAGAGTTTACACAACTATACATCACATACTAGACAGTTATAAACATCTGTCTAGATATTACAACTCAAATACAAAACAAAGATCTAAACAAGATCAACACAGCGGAAACTACTATCTATATCTACAACGCTGAAGCCTCCTGCTCCATTGCTCCTCCAGATTACTCGTCAAAGCTAACCTGAATCCCTTGGCTACTCGTAAAAATTTGAGTACCCAAGAGTTTATAAAACAGAAATAAACAACTTGGGTCAGACATGGGTCTGGTGTGAGTAACAGGTTAAACTTGTTTAACTTCAAAACCTTTTGAAAGAAAAGGTATCACGTAAGACTTCCCACACATAAACATGGGTAAGTTTTTACCTTACGCTAACCAAAACATTTGATAGGAAATTCGATTGTATTATAATAGGGTCTAGGGTTTTCAAATAAATATGAAATAGCTGAAATTGTTACATTATTAAATTCCAGCATACTAGCCACAAAGTGGGTTATACAATCAAGTCCGTTGGCACTTATTGGATTTTGGATTCCATACAATGGCAGGGCTACCGGGGTACCGCCCATCACAGTACGTGGCCTAGATCACCGTACCGAGGATCACTCCCAATCCCCTGCAACACAAGGTCGGAACATCCCTTACTGGATAATTCCCGCAGAAGATACCTCACGGTTGGGATCAGCAACCGCACCACTAAGTCGAAAATAGAAAGGGACATCTAGACAGAGGTAACCTTGTCCTACTTGGGTGCTACCCACTAACCTTGCTGCACCTCCCCTGTTTTAGCCATTCCCGGTTTGTGAGGCTTGAGGTCACGATTACCTTAGAAAAGAACACATCACTTAGAATGCTCATCGTCCACCTGACGATGTTCTGAAAGCATTCAATCCATACAAGTTCGTTCCGGGTTCGAACGAAACCGAAGGCATTATCTCGTTACACTCGTTTTGGAATCACCCTCAGAGTTAACGACAATAACCCTTGCACTCTGAATCTTCATCTTCACTTGATTCACGACCTATCGTTAATTTGGATCGATGTGGTATTCGGGTCTCCAGACCTGGAAATCCGGTATACGGAAACCCGATCCCGGTCTCATCGAAATCCAAAGCGTATCTTTTAAGGCCAAGTTGTTTTAAAGGTTAAAACAATTCAATTCATTATCTTTATTCACAAAGGAAGATAATTTACAACAGATAATCAACATTATCAGATAATCCATACAATTCAACTAACATCCATATCATACAGCATATATCTCATCAGAGATATCAATCAATGTAAAGCATTCAGTATTATCATCCATCCATAAGTAATGATTTATATCATCTCTAATTAATTTAAAGTGAATTAAATTAATTACTTTATTTTATAAATCCTTCTTACTTAACCATTAATTAATTACAATCAATTAATTTATTATCCTCACATTAATCATCTTAATTAATCACCCTTGATTAATACCCCTTAATTACATTCAAGTAATTATCCTTAATTAATTTTACAAATTAATTATCCTTAATCAAATACAGTGATTAACCTTTAATTACTTCATTAATTAATTTACTATAATTAATTACATTAATCTTTAAATTAATTACATTAATTAATTACTTTATAATTACTTATTATTGATTAATTAATCTTAATTAATCAAACCTTAATTACATCATTAATTATATTAATTAATGATCCTTAATTACAACTTAATTATTAATTACTTAATTAAATTAATTACATTAAGTAATTAACCTTTAATTAAACAACATTTATTAATCACTCTTGATTAATCTCATCTAGTAATTAACTCCCCTTAATTACTTTCATTAACTAAATTAATTACTCCTTAATTAATTTCTTAATTAATCCCTTGATTAATTATTCAAAGTAATTAACTCAAATTACTTCTATTAATTACATCAGTAATTATCTATTAATTACTTTCCTAAGTAATTATACCTCCTTAAATTACATTAAGTAATTATACAAATCATTAAATGATTATCTTAAATTAATTAAACTTAATTAATTAACTTAACCAATTCAATTACAATGAGTAATTAATTCCTTAATTACTTTCCATTAAGTAAAACAATTCAAAAATGATTAACCTTAATTAATTTCTTTAATTAATAAAATTAATTAATTATTTATTTAATAATCCCAAGTTAATGATCTACATTAACTATTCTTTAATTATCTTTCTTAAATAATTAACATTAATTAACCATTATTAATTCACAACTTAATTAATTCTAATTATCAATAAATTAATCTCTAATTATTTAATTAATTAAGTACTTAACAATAACTTAATTAAACCTTAATTACTTGATTAATTTATTCCTAACCATAAATTAATAATCTCAAATTAATGATTCTTAATCTTCAAATTAATTAACCTTTAATTAATTTAATTAACTTTAATTAATCAATTTAAAACCCATAATTACTAAATTTATTAACCCAATCATTAATTAATTAAATTGATTAATTATCCTTTAATTACCTTAATAATTTATCAAATTATAAATCATTAAGTTCTAAATATCTTTTAATTACCTTACTAATTTATTTTATCCCACATCATTAAATCTTAATTATCTTTAAGATAAAACTTAATTCTTATTAATAACTTAATTATTATTAATAAATACATTTGAAACCTTTTCTTTTAAAATTTATCTTAAATTTCATTTCAAATAAAAGATTTCAAATAATTACAATTATAATTTTTACAAACTTTACAACAATTAAAAACCTTTAATTAATTTGTAAAGTTTACTTATCTTATAAAAGAAAAATTTAAAAGAGTTTTAAACCAAATTTATTTTAAATTCAAATCATTTTTAAATTACACTTTAAACATTCAAGTAGTTAAAACATTTTTATTCAAAACTTTATTTTATCCCAAAACTAGAATTCAAACCAAACTTGGAATCTTACTTTTAATTTAGATTTTGTGTAAATTAGGGAAGTGTTGACCAGTCTGTACTTGTGTTCTTCATCAGCATTTTCATTCTACTCCAGATCAGAATGGTGCAGCGGAAGCAGTTTGGCGAGTGCTCCTGTTTGCCTTTTCCAGATAAGAGAAGTTAGTTCAGTCTTCTGATGTTTGTGAGTAGAGTTGGTGTTTTTTGGTCTTAGTTGATCAGGAAGGATTTGTAGGTAGCCCGAGATCGTCTGAAGATTTTGTGGATAAGAGACGAAGGAATTTTGAATTCAAAGTTGGAGACTTCGTTGTTGTTAAAGTTTTCTCTGGTAAAAGGGAGCTATAAGATTGGGTAAGTCTCGGAAGTCAGCTCCGAGTTGTTTTGGATCTTTTCTATGTTCTGATTTGGATAAGAGTTTGATCTACTGGATTGAATTGTCAGTTTGGATAACTGGAATTCAATGTATTTTACGTATCTCTGAGGGAGTACGTGTTTGATCTATCTCTGGTTTTGGAACCAGCAGTTCTGGAGGATTTGGTTGTTGAGTCAGACTCGTCTGTAGTCTGATATCTTGTTTAGTTCTATAGATCTAAATGAGTAGAAGCTCTATAGCTTAGTAGTATTGATTGTTTGGATTCTGTAGAGCGAGTATCCCGGTATATATATATACTTGGGGAAACTCGAGGAAATTCTATCCAGAATTTTGTCTGGATAGTTAGAATTGTTTGTTTATTTGGATGATTTGCTAGCATATGGATGATAATGATGGAAGTAATTAATTTAATTTACTTTAAATTAATTAGAGATGAAGTATTTAATTTAACTCATTTTAAATTAATTATAGATGGTAATTAATAAATCATTGCTTAAGGATACTGAATGATATTGATTTACCTTGAATGGTTTGAGATCTCAGATATGAGATAATAGATATTGTATGATTTGGATGCTTTGGTTGCATAATGATATGAATTATCTGTTTGGATGATAATATGGATTATCTATTGTGAATTATCTATTTTTGTGTATATAGATAAGAATTGAATTGTTTTAACCTTAAAACAACTTGGCCCTTAAAAGATACGTTTTGGATTTCGATGAGACCGGGATCGGGTTTCCGTATACCGGAATTCCAGGTCTGGAGACCCGAATACCACATCGATCCAAATTTACGATAGGTCGTGAATCTCAAGTGAAGATGAAGATTCAGAGTGCAAGGGTTATTGTCGTTAACTCTGAGGGTGATTCCAAAATGAGTGTAACGAGATAATGCCTTCAGTTTCGTTCGAACCCGGAACGAACTTGTATGGATTGAATGCTTTCAGTACATCGTCAGGCGGATGATGAGCATTCTAAGTGATATGTTCTGATTAAAGGTAATCGTAACCTCAAGCCTCATCAACCGGGAATGGCTAAAACAGGGGAGGTGCAGCAAGGTTTCGTGGGTAGCACCCACTAAGAGCAAGATAGATCCCTGTCTAGAGGTCCCTTTTCTTTTATTCGGCTTAGTGTGTGGTTGGTCGCGCCAACTACGGGGTTATCTTGTTCGGAATTATCCAGTAAGGGATGGTTCCGACCTTGTGTTGCAGAGGATTGGGAGTGATCCTCGGTACGGTGATCTAGGCCACGTACTGTGACGGGCGGTACCCCAGTAGCCCTGCCATTGTATGGAAACCCATTCTTCCTACGTGCCCTTACGGTTTTGATTGTATAACCCACTTTGTGGCTAGTATGCTGGAATTTAATAATGTAACAATTTCAGCTATTTCATATTTATTTGAAAACCCTAGACCCTATTATAATATAACTGGATTTCCTATCAAATGTTTTGGTTAGCGTAAGGTAAAAACTTACCCATGTTTATTTGTGGGGAGTCTTACGTGATACCTTTTCTTTCTAAAGGTTTTGAAGTTAAGCAAGTTTAACCTGTTACTCACACCAGACCCATGTCTGACCCAAGTGTTTATTTCTGTTTTATAAACTCTTGGGTACTCAAATTTTTACGAGTAGCCAAGGGATTCAGGTTTAGCTTTGACGAATATTCTGGAGGAGCAATGGAGCAGGAGGCTTCGGCGTTCGTAGATATAGTATTCCGCTGTGTTGATATCTGTGTTAGAGTCTTGTATTGTATTTGAGTTGTAATATCTAGACAGATATTTATAACTGTCTAGTATGTGTTGTATAGTTGTATAAACTCTGATAAGTGTTGTATACTATGTAATAGTTTATGTTATTAATATAATTTATTCGTTCCGCTGTGAGATCGTTGTTGTTGTTTCTTTCTTTCTTCTCTTCTTTTCTATTTTCTACCCCTTTCTTTCTTATTAACGATGCGACTTTCTGTGGAGAGAAAGTCGTGGTCGTTACATAGCTTCTCCTTGTAGAAATCAACTTTTGGACATCGGGAAAGCAAATATGGTTCAGCCTTGGGTACATTGGGCTCAGCCTAGCAACAAAGGGGCTCGACCCTTGGAGTTTTAGGGAGATGGAGCTTGCTTTATGTGGAGTAGTGTATGTATATGAATGTAGGTGATTTTAGACTTGGTTTTATAGTATATGCACTAACTTTTCTTGTAGGAAAAAGAGATGGAAGCCATGAATGGAAAATATGGATAGGAGGTAGAAAGGAAGAATGAGAATGAAAAATGAAAATTTGTGCAGGAATGGAAGTATATATAGGCATGGAAAATAAGTAAATTACTAAAATAACCTTAGCATTAAATAACATTTTCCATGTCATGCATCAACCTAACCTTAAGCCCCCCATACCCTATGTTTCACACATTACCAACATAGCTACACCCCTCCCCACCATGCTCTCATGTACTAATCTAGGTTGTGTAGGTGATGAATGTGTGATATCTTAGGTTAATGAGGTTGTATAATATCCATTTGTACATAAAAGGTCAAATCATGCATATATGTGAATATATACTAAGTATTTACAATGTATACATGTATATGCATGTACATTTATTTGTAAATGTGATCAACCCTAGTTTAAATAAGTGTGTGCATATTTAAAACAAATGTGCACAACGTTCATGACGACTTTCGGGTATCGAAATTTCGAAAAACGTTTTTCGATCACATTTTCTATTTTTCTTGGAACTATCTATATTGTTAAAAAAAATTTGAAAACTATTTTATCGTCATTATTAAATAATTAAAATAGATTTATTTGCTAATAAAAATCCATTTATTGATTATATAAAATATATTTTAAATAGCCTATTTCAAAGTGGCAAAATCCTGGATTGTTACAAATCTATTTTACCAACATTTGTTATTATTTAAAAGAGTTATATTTTAATGATAAAACATACTATTTGAATATTTAAAATTTATTAAATACTCGTAAATCAACATGGTAAAATGCTGGGTTGTTACACACCTCAATCAATCTTAGTACGAGCCCCCATCAAGTCATGCCTAACCCCGTAGGCTCAAGAGAAACTAACTGAACACGCTCGCATTATCTCATGCATGAAAAATATGTCTTTGGTGCATGACTAGCTATCTCAATAATGCAGGGATGCATGTTTGCCATGTACTCATAGTACCCGCATAACAAAATATACCAGAACCCAAACATCTGCCTAACCTCCTCCAGAGCATATGAATCAAGAGCGATGTACAAATATCAAAGTATAAAGAACCCCAATCTACAGTATGAAGCTGATCTAGACCATATACCATTGTAAGATAACCTAATATAATGGTACTCTTTTGGTTTGAAAAGAAGGCCGAACCAAATAAGTATATGAGAAATGATCTATATACAGCGTTACTCATAGCACCAGTGCCCATATAAACTATAATATACTCCAGTAGATATATCAGGGGGACAGCATCGGAAAAACACGACCCTCCTCAAACCGTGGTAGATATATAGCGAAAATCTCAGGACTCTCATACGTATGATCAAAAGGAAATGGTATCCTATCTAGGCATGCTATCTCGATCGCAATCAACATATAAAAATCGGTGGGGTAATGCCGAGCTCAAAGTTTGAAAAATAAAAAGTGTGTCATAGGCCACCACCTCTCAGCTAGGGCAGATATGAATGGAAGATCAAATGACTGAGGAGGTCGAATCTATAAGAAAAAAGCAAAATGACTGACATGCAGCCTATTTAGTAAACCTAGAGGAAGTCTATCGTACTGTTGTGCTATACACTTTGCCGAAGTACACCGATAGCCGACGTACTAGGACTAAAAAATAAACAGTTGTTCAGGATTATTGTGCTAATTAAATACGTAACAGCTAATTAATATACTTTGTAGTATCACAGAGCTATAAAATAAACAAAGCCATGTATTAAATATTATTTAATATTTAAAATTGTACCTCGACCATCCAAGGTTGTAAACTTACGATGCATGTATCCCTTGGGTAGATCGTGCAGAATCTGTAGGTCATCAATCGTCGTCTCAGGGGCAACAGCAATGTGTAGTGGATCTGCAAGCTCCTATGTCTGCTGTCGAATGGTATGTTTAGCAATTTTGGTGATGTGCAATGGCATTTCAACAGTTTTTTTTATTAAAAGTGAAAAAGAAGAAGTTTAAAGTGGGTAATTATGGGGTAAAAGGGGCTGGGCGCGGGATTTATACGCGCCCAGCCCGAACGCTGATTAAATCAGCGCCCATGCTGATTAAATCAACGCCCAGTATTGGGCACTGATTTAACCAGCACCGACGACTGGATGCTGATTAAATCAGTGTCGTGTCGTTGGGCCACCCCCCTTAAGCCATCGGATATGCTCTAATATGGAAATTATATATCTGACTAATATGTACAGGTGCTTAAAAAGAAGATATGATACTACCAAGCAGTGCATGACAGCTTAGCATGTTCTGTGATCTACATGCATAACAATATAATTTCAAGTGTGGAAATTTTGAATGATAATACATGATGATGATCATTGCTCCAAATTACCAGCTGAAATAGTTTTTTGAGTTCTATTCAGCATTAAGCACTTTTGAAATGCTAAAGCTTCATATGTAGTTAAATTTCCAAATATAAAAAATGGGGAATGCAAGATAGTGCTCTTTCACTACTAGTTTAATATTATATATAAGATGTTCGGGTAAAACAGGATCTAAATAGGGTGGACAATTGATTTCAAAAGTGATCTCAACCACAAACTTGGATGTATAACTAAAATCTACAATTAATGTTAAACTAAACCCAAGGCAGTGCATTGGATCATGAACTTACATAATTAAAATAAGAATATACATATAAACAAAAGACAATAAGAATGATAATGATATTATGATAGATTAGTGAAGTAAATAACATATCTCAGTTCTATTCATTTGGGAAACTTCCATGGTTATGTCTCCATTAAATTAAGGATATTTTTCCAATTTGGCCTGATTTTGCAAACTTATTATGCAAATAGCCCTGTTTTAAAACTAATTACAAACGTAGCCTGTTTTGGCCAACTCAGCGCTGAGTTGGCCAGAATGAACTGGTGCAATTTTAAATTGCGCCAGTACACATGTTTTTTTTTCCATGTATGCTGGGGCGCAATTTCAAATAACGGCAGTTCAATTAGGGGCAAAAAATGCTTCAACTGGCGCAATTTGAGACTGCGCCAGTACATTCTGTCCAATTCAGCGATGAGTTTGTCAAAACAGGGCTATGTTAGTAAATAGTTTTAAAACAGGGTTATTTCCGTAATATGTTTGTAAAATAGGGCTAAATTGAAAAAAAATTCGTTAAATTAAAATATGGCAGGTATAAGCTGACTGCTTGTATGAATAATTTGTCCTCTATGTTTCCTCGTTTACAATGTCTGAATTTCAGTCTTTGCAAGACATTAAAACAAGCGCAAGCATCTAAATAAGAGGGAACATTGAAGAGGCATTGCAATATTTTACTAACTATAGAGTTTACTCAGCACTAACCTAATCATAAGCAAGCTTTAGATGTACATTCCCACATGTTACACAGGTGACTTCAGTTGCTTCCCATAACATTCATTTTACAGACTACATAACTATATTTTATATAAAATGCTAATTTTAGTTGTTTTTGTGTTGTTTGCATAGTTGTTAAGAACACCTATAAAATACTTCTTTTTGCTCAAAATTAATTGATGCACCACACAAGCATTTTCCTTCATTATATACACAACTTCAGTGAGAATAACTCACCTTCTCTTTTGATTATAAAACATATTAAATGATGGCATTCTATCAGCATAATTGCAAGAAAAACATAATGCAGTTCATGAAAAATACAAAGTGAATGGGAGAAACCAATGCCTATTTTTCTCTAAACCATAGTCGTTGAGTATATACATGTATACAAGTCAACGTAAATTACAAGTATACAAAATAAAATTTTGACAAAATAAATCTATACCTAAGGATCTGAAGCCGCAACAGATCTGAGATGTAGGTCGTGTCTGAGATGTTCATGTAGATTTGGAGCCTGGAGTCGTGGATCTGAAGAGGGCATCCGGATCTGAAGCTGAAGCCTGGAGTCAGGCGGTTCTGAAGCCTAAATCCATTCACGCATGCTAAGTTGCTCTAAGTCACTCACGGTGAAGTTGTGGGGAGTCATGGTTTCAAATTTGGAGGAAGGAGTTGGTTTGCATCTTCCCTAATGTAGCAGAATCCCAAATTGTGTTGCGGAAAAGAAAAGAGGTATTTGGATAGTAGTGAAGTTTAGGGCAAGCATGGAGTTGGAGCGATGGCTTTTGATTTAGGAAGAATTGGGATGAGTGATTTGAGATTTAGGGTTTTAATAAACAAAGGTGGTGAATAAAAATTAAAGAGGGAAGTCAGGCAGACTTTTAAATTTTTTTAGGAAGGTAATCGCATGTTATGTTATGTTTATTTTATATGTTATTATCCACAAATTATTTTAAATTATTAATTTATAAATATAAATTATTATTTATTATTGTTTATAAATAATTAAATATAAATTATTATTCATGAATTATTAATTATAAATCATTAATTATAACAAATTATTAATTATAAAAATAATCATATATAAATTATTTATTAATAATCATTAGTTATAATAGATTGTAAATTATTAACTATATAAGTTATCATTTATACATTATAAACTATAATTTATAATTTTAAAAATTATAAGGCATGCTTTAAAATTAAGGAATTTCATTTGAACAAAATATGAGAAGTGCAAAAAAAAATTAAAACTAAAATTTTGCAAAAGAGGAACCAACGAACGTTATTACAAATAATCAAATATTAAGTATATATTATTGTTTATATATTATCATTTATACATTATTATTCTAAATTATTTACAATAACTTATTTACAATAATTAATTATAATGAATTATTAATTATTAACTCCCATTAATAAATTATTTATTAATAATCGTTAATTATAGTAAATTACAAAATATTAGTCATGCAATTTATCATTAATAAACTGATAATTATAAATTATTATTTAAAAATTATTAAGTATCAATTAATACTTACTGGAGCCAAAATCTTCAGTACTTATTGCCGAAAATACTTATATACATCAAAGAAGATAATTACAAAAGAAACCTCTATATGTATGTGGAAGCAATAATTTGTAACGTAAATTTAATATTTTTTCAAATTTTCTAAATTTTTATTATTTTATAATTTTAAATACTAAATATAATTATCAATTATAATTATTAAAACTAAATAAAAAATAAAAAATATTACTTATTAAAGATTGATTATTAACTATTAATTATTAAAAATTAATGATTAAATTGTAAATATTAAATATTAGTCATAAATTTTAATTTTTAATTTTTAATTATTAGGAAATGAAAATTAAAGAATTTTATTTCAAGAAAACGGGAGAAGTGCGAAAAAAGTTTGAAATTAAAACTTAGCAAAAGAGTAACTAACAAACATTATTATAAATAATTAAATATTAAGTATATATTATTATTTAAACAATTTTATTTATACATTATTACTCTAAATTATTAAATATTAAGTATACATTTTTATTTATATATTTTTATTTATACATTATTATTCTAAATTATTAACTATAATTTAGTTATTAATAATTAATTATAATAAATTATTAATTATTAACTATAATTTATAATTTTAATTTATTTTAAAAATCTCAAACTTTATAAAATGTAAAATATAAAATATAATTATCAATTATAATTATAAAATATTAAACACTAAATGTTAATTCTTAATTATTTATATTGCTTATTAATTATGAATTACTAATATTTTGTCTTAATTATTGATTTTTTTTAAAAGTCATTATTAATTAATAACTATTTAAAATTAATTATTAAATACTAAATATCACTTCCTAATTATTAAATTTTATTATTAATATTAATTATTTAATATTAGTTTAATTATTATATAATTATTAATAATTAATTATTTAATAGTAATTATTAATTAATATTTATTAAAAATTAAATATTAAATATTACTTCTTAATTATTAAACATTACTTATTAATTAAATATTAAAATATAATTATTAATTATGTAATAATAATTATTTAATATTAATTCTTAATTATTAACTATATTTATTATTATTAAATGTAATTAAGAAATGTTAACTATAATTTACTAATTATTAACAATTAACTATAATAAATTATTAAATATAAAAAATAATTGTTAATTATTGATAATAATTAGTAAGTATTAATTATTTATTGATAATCATCAGTTATAATAAATTATAAATAATGATATATATATATATAAGCTGTCATAATTATTAATTATAAATAAATATTTACAAATTATTAAGTAAGTTGTTATAAATAAATAATTACAACAGTCAAAATCAATTAGTTGCTATAAATCTCTATTATAACTGGCTAAAACAAATAGTTGTTAAAAATGTATTTATTACAACTGGCAGGAAAACTTAATTGTTAAAAATATGTTTAATACAATGGGCAGGAAAAACATAGTTGTTAAAAATATGTTTATTATAATTGTTAGGAAAACCCAGTTGTTAAAAACCCTTTATTACAACTTTCAATAAATAACAGTTGTCAAAAACCCTTTATTGCAACCATCATCTGTGCTAGTTGTAAATAACTTGTTGTAATATGGTCATTTTCTTGTAGTGCTACAAATTAGGACTCAATTCCAACATAATACTAAGAACTGCTTCTCATATACCAAATGTTGGTACTGCAGGGTTTACACTGGTATGACTTATCGCTTACAAATATCGGTGAAACTGAATGTGAATGTTAACTCCAAAATATCCCTAAGATCGACTCTAGTTCCCTTCCAGTTCTGGTCTTACACCACCAATATCAATCTCTATTACAGTTTCCTTTTTCCTTAACTTACTCACCTCCGCTATTCGTAATTGGGATTCATTAGCGACTCCCCAATAGATAGATAGCTCAATTGGAACAGTTACAAACATATTTGACTCGTATACATATTATATATCTAATAGAAAATACAAATACACTCTCAATACGTTCATAACTCATATCCTAGTTTCTAACATATGCTCTGATACCAAATGTAACAACCCACCCTCACAACCCCTGGGTCCAACGTCCGAACTGATGTCAACAAACCAGGAACCGAAAAGACAAGTCGTCGGGGTAAGATAAATAAGCATATCTGATATCAAATGCAGTTCTAACTAATACTATCTACCAGCTATTTTCATAGTCTTATGGCGGAAGGAAATAAAATATAATACATGAACAAATACCATAGTCGCATCACCATAATATGTCTAAAATGTTGAATACATATGTCTAAATAACACATGCACAACCCAATCCATACATAGAGTCAAACCCTGGTACAATACCAATGTGCACCATAAATTAATCTCCATCTCATCGCCATACTCCATCAACTAGGATATTTGTATAAAAAATAATAATAGGAGTGGGTCAAATATAAGTCTGGTGAGCGAGTCATACTCTATTCCATATATACTACAAAAATAATACTATAATATGATATGAGTTTATCACTCAACCACTATACGTTCCATCGCCCCATCATACCTAACTGTCAAATACGTCTAAACATATCGTATCATATCTATGTGGACTCACTTCCATGGAATCGCCTAGTTCGCTATAGGGCTGCCTATTGTCTATCGTCACATCAATCTCGTATAGGACACATGCCCTGGACTAGCCTCATGCCCTATACGGTCACCTGTTGTCATCGTGCTACCTAATTGGATTCACGCTAGACTAACCACATGCCCTACAGGGTCACTTAACATCCACACTCTTCCACTGGTCCACCATAGCAATACACGTGAGCAAATTGTCATGCCTGGACCACCTACTTGTGTCAAAGGACCACATTCGTATCCATATCATCACTCTGGGTTGTCTATCCTAAGCCCCAAACTCATTCACAACCGTATTCATTACTGCATTATATTTCAATATTCCAACAACATATATAACCACTCTAAACAGTAACCAATCATCACACGTATTTATTCACCTCGTAATGTCATCATCCATCTTGTCACTAGTCTCATATCATTTTCCCGTACACAAGAGAAACAATAGTTGAATCGTTCGTTGTTTACTTATATAGGCCCTTCTGGGTGCAAGTTCAACCCATGCCCAGATACAACCACTGGTGCACTGGTCTAGGCCCACCGGTCCATGTTTTTTTCTATAGTTTCAGGTTTCGATAATTTTATTTTTCTCTGTCGTTTCTACCTCTGGCCGCCCCCATTCTACTTTTGATCATCTAAAAACATACCTATTCACTGGCCTTAAGTTTATAGGTCTTATTTTATCATTTATTTCATCAATTCAAGCGTACTTCATCAAATTAAACTTATTCATGTGAAAACTAGTTTTAAGTTCACCTTTTGTATACAATTCCCTCCTGATTCCCATTTTAATATGAATTTAATCATCAGTAAATGTTTACCTAATCTATTATAGCCAAAATGTCATGATTAGAGGAATATAGTTGCATTATTGAAGAAGAGAGCACGAATCACTCACCAAAACTCCAAAGTTGCTCCTGCCTTCGTTGTTCTTCCATTTTTCAGTCAGAAAACTTCATTTTTCATTCTAATTCCTTTTCTAAATCATTATCATCATCCATGCTATCATTTATATAGGTGGATTGTCAAATTCCGTTAAGAACTGAAGAAGATATTCTATTTTGAAGTTGGATGTTGAATTCTGAAAATTATGCACGAGAATTTCACCACTGTCTCTTGATGTCTGGCTTGCTGCTCCCATTCCTCCTTTAGTTTCCCCCACAAAGTCATATGTATGTGTAGTACTCATCGTAGGCTTCGATTTTCCACTAGTATCACTTGATTCCGTTGAGAAACTAGCAAGATATGACATTTTGAATCTTTTATCTAAAAGAGGAAAAAAGAGGAGGAAGAAGACATTGGTTTCTGGAACTTAAATTATACATGAGTGGGCTTTAAGTGGAAGGGGAAACAATTAATTTAGAATTCAAATTCAAAAGCCCAAAACCCAGTTAGCTCGAAAACTTATTTAGTTCGTATCTCCTTCATACGATTTCCAAACCAAACAAATAAATATACTACATGAATCAGAAAAACGACGTAGTCGCAGTGATGTTGGTTTCATCATCAAATTCTAAAGTTAAAAAATGACCATTTTGTCCCCTTCTTATTTTAATTTACTTAATTAATTCATTAATTCCAATTAGTTTTGTATTATCACATTATCAATATTTATTTGAAATACTTCGGGGTCTTACAAGTATGCCACGTAAACTATGTACTCTTAAGTCGTTGATTCAAAATAGCTTCTTTGAATAGATAGTTTCTCTTCAATATGAGGGATGACTAAAAAGAAACTACCCATTCTTTTCCGAAAATCACATCCAGATCCTCAATTCTCATATTCTTCAAAAACCGCCTCCGCATTTTAATACGTGCGAACCCATGCGAACCAAAACACATTTTCCTTGACTCTCCGAACTACTACTCATGCAACTTGAATTACTTCATTCCACAACAACAATATACATTCTTGTATAACCTTAAAACCAACTTAGATCGTAACACTTTCTGTATATCCATAAATCGAGCTAAAATATGTCCTTTCACCGCGGCACATAAAAAGGTGCCTCCTTTCCTAAACTCTTCTAATCATCGGGATATCCACTTATATAATTTTGTCACTGACTTAGTCCGGAATACCTTTTACAATCAAAAATCCACATTCAACCGTTTCTTTATGCAAACCCACTAGTCATCCTTTCCAAATATAACTTCTCACTATTTTATTATTTATTGTACTATGGTCGAGATAACTCATACGAGATAATGTATCATCGTAACAATCCAATAAACATAAAATTCAGTAATCCAAATAGCATCGTACCCCAAAACTACATTAAGGAACATCGGGAATGGATGACGTCTTAGCATAGTGGACATGGTATCTATAATGATCCATCTTTCTTACTCCTAAAGACGATACTTAATACATCCACGATATTCATGTGCTGATCATCTAGATGTCTGAAAGACAAGCCGTTAGGGTTAAAAAAACAAGAAAGAAACTATAACGACCGGGGTTTTTCGACCCTCGAAAATCGACACTAATATGTCCACTATATTACATGCCGAGAAATTGAATGCCGGAAAACCCTATTGTTAGGGAAAAAGAATAAAGAAAGAAGATAAGAAGAAACTAAACAACACAGAATCTCATAGCGGAACGAATAATGTATAATATACATCAAATCTTTACAAAAACAAAACTGCAATATGTATATATACATAAATCCATCAGAGTATACTAACCTATTTCAGCATGGACAGTTATAATAGCCTGTCCTTACAATTGCTGATAAATAGCATCAATGAATACAACGCAAAATAACCATCTTCATGAATACGTCTTTGAGCCTCCAACTCATCTCTTGAAGCTCCAAGCATCCAAACTAATCTGTAATATGCTCGGTCTGACCCGTGCATTATAATAAAATAATACCTGAGTCAGTCTGAAAAACCAGTGTGAGAAAACACACCCAACTGGATTTTAAAGTTATATAAAAATCTTTGAAATCAAAACGTATCTCTTAAGACCATGCCGCATATAAACATGGACGGGTTTTTACCTTAAGATAACCAAAACATTTTCTATAGAAAATCCATTTATAATATAATAATGTCTAGGGGTCAAAGTAAAATATGAATGTAGCTGAAATGCTTGCATCTCAAGTTTCAGCAAAGTTGGGCACAACTAAGTCCGTACGGCGGTTATTAGAGAATGTATTCCATACAATGACTGGGCTACTTGGGTATCGCCCGTCACGGTGCATCTTTAGATAAAATAACATCAAGGACCTCGCCTGGATCCCCTGCCAACACAGAACCGGCCTACCACTTGACTAGTAATACCGAATATGATAACCCCTCCATTAATGGGCCTAAAAATGAGTGATCATAGCGACTCTAGATAGGGATGATCATACCCTACTTAGGAGCGACCCACTTAGCCCTGCTGCATCTCCCATGTTTTAGTCATTCCCGGTTGATGAGGCTTAAGGCTACGTTTTACCTTTTATATAGCACTTCCTACTCGGAATGCTAATACCACCTTCCAGGCACCAATGCAATACCAGCATTCATCCATACAAGTCCATTTTGGGACTGAACGAAACACTTGAGAGCTCCGTCTTCAAATTCCATCATCTTCAAGATGTCTTCACTTCGAAACACATTCGTTGGATCGAAGTGGTTTTCAGATAACATACCCGATTCCGGTCTCTTCGAAACAATGTTCGATAAATTCCGGTAAACTTAGCCCCGGTTCTTTAGGAGATAAATAGTCAAAGGTAAGATCGGAGATCACCTGCTAACCGTTAGTGGACGAATTTTCTTATCATTGTCCTGGGGGAACAAAACAAGATTTATACGCATAGTACAACATCATCGGAGATGACCATGCCATATAACTCACGTGTTTCTCCTAGATATTTCCAAAGTTACGTTTGGGTCCAAATTCGATAGTCGGTGATTTAACTATCGAATAACATTCATTCAATCGCGGATTTAATTCCATAGGGAAAACCAACATTGGTTCAACATATAAGTAATCACTTGCCTCGTTTCAAAAATCTTTCATAAAATCCCTATAATTCTCTAAAACCATTTATAAACCATTTTATAAAACTTCTCAAACCATTTATAAAACTTCTTTTATACATTTCAATCACTTATAAATCCTCTTTGTACATTTCTAAAATCATTTATAAATCCTTTATAAATCTCTAAACCATTTATAAAACTCCTTTTATAAATCTATAAATCCATTTCTAAAATTCGTTTATAAATATCTACCCATTTATAAACTTTTCACCTTGTAAATAATCTTCCCTTAAGTCTTTCAACTCTATTCATGGGTCTCGAAAACATTTATAAATAATTAAAATCATTTACTTCAAAACATCATTATATAATAATAATTATTAACAGTAAACATTATAAATAAATGAAAATTATTAACTTTAAAAACATCTTAAAAATAATAATTAATAATTTCAAAATATTGTTTAATAAACAATAATAATTAATATTTACACTTTTTATAAATAATAATAATTTATTTTCAAAACCTTATTAATAATCCTTATTATTAATTTCAAACCATAATTATTCTTGAAATAATTAACCTTTCAAATTATTAAAAATTTTATAAATTCTTTAAAACAATATTAACTATAAACAAATAACTTTAAAACATTACTAATATAATTATAAAACCTTAAAATAATATTACTATAATTAAACACTTTTTAAACAATATTAATTTAATTAAATAACTTTAAAACAATATTAATATAATTAAATAACCTTTTTAAAAAATATTAATAAAATTAATTAACTTAAAAACAATATTAGTCTAATTAATTAACTTTAAAATAATATCAATATAATTAATTAACTTTAAAACAATATTAAGTAATAAAATTAATTAACTTTAAAATAATATTGATATAATTAAATAGATAATCCTTAAAACAAAATATTTCCGAAACCTAATTTCGGATTTAAAAATCGTTTCTTATCTCAAAAACCAATTCCAACTTAAACGGCAATTTATAGTATTTTAAAATACTAATTTGAGGCCAATAGCCACCCAACACTTAACCAATGTCGATATTGTTTTTCTATCACTACTGGGTTTTATTTCAAACATATAACGATGTTATAACCACAGTGTTCACAATCATGTTCATTATCCAATAATCAATATAAAACAAATATTATTGAAACAATTCAATAACAGCGAGGAATCCCGTTGGATCCCTCCAATCTGTTTCCCCCGCATCACGAACGTCATATAATTATAAAATATAAATCAACCGCTTCGAGGCAGGATTCACATACAAATGTCCGCTCTTACACGGAAACGTAATAGGGTCTCATCCGCTCCAATAGGCGGGAATATATCCAAACCAACTAATAAATATAGTAATTCATCGAAACAATCATTAAACAATTTTTATCAACTACATGTCATACTAGTTAACCAAAAAGGTGAGATTAACTCACCATTATTCCAGTTGTCGCTTGCGCATTCTGGTTTTGTCTGAATTCAAATGACGTTCGAACATAGCATAAAATTCCACTAGATCCAATCGTTGCTAATCCAATCACGTATCGTAGTGTTTGTCGATACGATCCTAATGCGACTGACTACTTTCAGTTCCGACCTAGTATGAGTTAAATATCACGTTTATAAGATAACCGAATAAATAAATAAATATAATTCACTAATTACAATTTGTTAACGTTAATCACTTAGCTTAAACCCTTAATCCTCTACTCTCCTTTCCCGTCGTTAAATCCAGGCAAGCAACCCAATAAGGTGCGACTTCACCCATCAATCACCACCTCCTCCGGCCACCAACCTTGGCTGCGTCATCGCCCGAACACCCCCCCGACCTCGAGACGACCCCCACCTTCACCGACGTCCTCTCTTTTGCCTTCGTACACCGTGAATTTCCAAAACCCGAAACCCATTCAACCACCCCTTACCTTGCCGTCCGACCACCTATGGCCTCACTCCAACCATCGACGAACTCCCCTAGACCCTCTCTACCTTTCCTCTTCATAAGTCATCGCCCTAAAACCACTACAACAAAACAGGCTTTTTACAACGGGCAAAGCCCGTTGTAATATGTGTTCCACAACGGGCAGCCGACCGTTGGAATTTGGCCAAACCCATTCATCGTTCCTCGAGCTATTTCCGCCTCCACGCTCCATCAACGTCCATCGTTGACTGAGTTGAACTCCTCCACACGATCATTTTTGCAGTTGAACTCGAGGCCTGAAATGACACCAATTGGTCTCGATTGCTCGTGGTCGTTCGATTTGGTGAGGATTTGATTTCAATTTTTGAAAATGTCGAACCTTTCTTCTTTTTGGAGATGGCTAATATAACAGGGAGACGATGTGGGGGGGGTATAGCTTTGTACGTGGTGGGTATGGTCTGATGGTGATGGAGGCCGATGAATGGTCAAATCATAATATATATTTTATTTAAATTTAAATTATTAAGCTATATAATTTCTAACCCCAATCGAGACGTGCTACCTGGCGTTCTCTATGTTATACCGCTATTCCGAACGCAATGGGACTAGTTTCGAGGCCTAATTCGATCGTAGGCAGAAGATAGCTTTTTGAACCCAATTATTATATTAAATTTTCAGTATTAAATATTAAATTCTACGCGTTTCGATCTCGCACGGCCAAATGATACATCTGATCGCCATGAAATTCGATGGCATATTATAAGTCATTATTGTGGATCCAATGAAATTGGTTTCGTCGAAATCCGAGACATTGCCCCGGAAGGCTATTTTAACTCGTTAATTAAAACGAGTTATTCTCAAAATCAAGTAAGTCACTTTTAAATCCAATTTAGTTTTATTATCTTCATTTTTATTAATAGAAATTAAATAAGCTCTTAAATCATTTTTATCTAATTTAAAACCCAAGATCCAATTATTTAAATAAATTTAAATTATTAAATTCAATAATTAAATTATCCAATAAATCATCATATTTGACATTCAAGTTATTTAACCTATAAAATTAACTTTTAAATATTTAAAAATCAATTAAATATTCTAATTTCAAATGACTAAAATTCTGGGTCGTTACAGAAACATAGAATCTCACAACTCAAGAAATCATATATAATAGAACATAAGACAGTATATATGGTCACTTCCAAAATGAAACATCAGAGTTACAACAGGTACTAATTTCAACGAGGGACAGTTATAACAGCCTGCCCCCAAAATGTTGATACATAATACATGTACACAACAGAAATAAAATAGATAACATTGAAGCCTTCTACTTCATGCTTCTCCAAAATGCATCCGTAAGAGCCTAGATTATTTGGCTACTCATACAAATTTGAGTACCCAAGAGTTTTAGGGAAAGAAAGAAAAATTCTAGGTCAGACATGGGTCTAGTGTGAGTAAACTCCAAGCAACTGAATTATTATTATAAAAACCCTTTAAAAGCAAAGGTATCTCGTAAGACTGTTCCACATATAAACATGGACGGGTTTTTGCCTTACGATAACCAAAACATTTCAGTAGAAAATCAGGTGATATTATAACAATGTCTTGGGTCTAAAATAAATATTAAACATAGCTTAAATGCTTACATCTCACATTCCAATGTATTTGGGTACAACTAAGTCCATAAAGCACTTATTGGAAAATGGATTTCGTCAATGATAATGCTACTGGATTACCGCCTGTCACAGTACACCTCTAGATAAAATGTACCAAGGGACTCCCATGGAACCCATGCATGACAAGACCGACATACCCCTTACTGGATAGTACCGAATATGTCACCACCCTGGTTACGATCAAAATCTGTACTCGGGTCACTAGCATACAAAATCTGGAAATATCGATCAAGATTGGGTGATGACCATATCCTAATGAGTGTGACCCACATAGCCTTGCGACATATCCCATGTTTTAGTCATTCCTGATTGTGAGGCATGAGCCTATGTTTAAGTTTTCATATAGCAATCCCACTTGGAATGCTAACACTGTCCTCCAAGCAATATTGCAATGCTAGCATTCGTCCATATAAGTAGTTCAGGATAAGAACAAACCAAAGGCACTACTTCTACTACATCCATTTTGGAATCACCCTCAGGATTAGTAGCAAGTAGCCCTTGCACTTCAATGATCTTCATCTTCCATTCCATCATCTTCTATATGTTTCCAATTCGAACGCTTGCGTTAGTTCAAAGTGGTTTTCGGATAAGTCTTGTTATCTGATCCTGGTCTCTTCGAACCAACATTCGATAATTTTAAAACTGGCGAAGTTATCGATGGTGTAAAAATCTACTATCTAGGGTGTGTATAGATTTGCATATGAAAATTAAGGCATCCTATACTTATTTCTACTTTTCGATTTCAAACAATACTATCCCTTGATTAACAATGAAGTCGGGCAAGTTAGAAAACCACCTTCACTCGACATACATTTTTACTTCTCATGATAGAGACGAGTTTCCATACCTCGGAGTTTAGTATTAAGTATACAATGAAGTATCTTCCATATTTAATTTATCATGACCAATTTATTGAAATTAACTCTCTTATATTTATCAGGTTTCCGACATTTCGACTTCTCTATCCCTCGCCTAGAAAATCAAGTTCTAGATCTCACAAATAAAGGAAAGTCTACTCATCGACTTTTAGTACTAAATACAAGATTACTTACATTCATTAAAACATTTCAATGTTTTAACATAACATATCATATTTGCTTGGCTACTCAATGGCACAGACAAAGAAATTCCTTGTATTTAAAACTATTCCTTGTAAAAGAAAGTTGCTTATAAACAAACCGACCTTTGGACATAAAGTGATTTAAAATAAGAATCTTTATTTAATTAATTAATAATAATTTAAATCTTTATTTAAATAATAATTAAATCCTTTTAATTAATAATTAAATAATAGTTAAATCTTTACTTAATTAATACTAAATCTTACTTAATTAATAAATAATTACCCTTTTACTTCATTAACCAATAATTAATTATTGAAATATTTTTATCATTTCAAAATTCCTTTTTAATACTTATAATATATTTTAGAGACCTTTCAAAAATATTTAAAGTAAAAACTCTTTTTAGTTTACAGATAAGTGGTCAGTTTACGAACTACATCCATGGCGACTATCCCTATATGGACCAAACTTTCTAACTTGATTTACATATCGAAAATAGCCTTTAAACCCTTTCCTTATATATTTAAATTATTTAGTAACTTGGTATAAAGGTTAGAAACCCAAAAGTAAATTTGAAAACTTTTAGAAAGTGTTTCACAAAGACAGGGAAATAAACAAGTTTTCAAACACACTGGATCTCAATGTCGAATATAAACCAGTTCAAGTATTAACTATCCATTCAACATCCAAACATTCATATACATATGCCCAAACATATATTCATATGTCAACAACATCCATAACCAAGTAAAGACCATGACTCGCACATAAACACTTAAACACTTCGACTGTATTTCAAGTCAACAACACATCATTACATATAAACACATATAGGTATAAACACACGAAATATTCTCCAAACCAAACAATTAACAATTATTATTATCAACAATAATCAGTTTAAAACTTTGTTTTCAAAGGTGAGATTTACTCACCAAAACCAAACAAATATAAATCAAAGCTACTATGACATAGCACCAATACCCGGATCTACTTTCCTTTTCATAATCTTGACCTTAAAGGCCTTGGGAAGTGAATTTTTGTTTTGACCTAAGTGGAATAGGCTCAGCCTTGCTTGAGAAAGGTGGGTTAGGACTTGTTTTTGGAAGATAAGAGAAGTAGAGAGTAAAAGGAATGTTTTTCTAATAATTTTTAAGGATTTAAGAGGAAAAAGAAAGGATTTTTACTTGAATTTTTTTTCAAGAAGCCATTAAAGGAAAGATGAAAGCTTGAAAAAGAAAGAGAAGAGTTTGAAAATAGAGAAATGAAATAGGAAATAGGAAAAATATAAAGTTGTTTTTATATAAATTGAAATATGGAAATTACCTTTTTGCCCTTAACCCAATACCCTCCATATTTTAGTGCCACCTCACTCTCTCCCTACCATCTTACACTTGTAAGCCATCAACCCCTCTTCATTCCATCACTTCACTTCTTACCATGATGTGAAGTTACCTTTTTTATTTTTTTATAAAAGAAAGGTAAAGTCAACTTTACCTTTTTACTTTAAGTAATTTTTTTTACCATATTTAACTCTAACCATAACATATTTTATTTGTATAAGTGTGTGTGTGTGTGTATACTCTAGTGTATACAACATTTTTCGACAATTTTTAGCCAATGTAAAGTCAAAAATCAGAAAAATGATTTTCGGTCATATTTTTTTATTTTTCTTCAAACTAATTAGTTTTGTAAACCAAAATTTTAAAACAACTCCATCATCTGTTATTACTTAAAAGAGGTTTATTTGAGTTATAAAATCCATAAATCAATTATTTAAAAATGTAAAATATTTTTATTTAAAGTGATTAAATTACGGGTCGTTACAGTATCGAATCTGTGTTACGTCCCAGTAGTAAAACATTCTTTAATCAGGAAAACTTTATACTAAAATAATCCGAATCCAAAATAATGTACTTGCAGTTAAAATGATAACTCAAGCATCAACATCTTATAATTATCGACACAAAACACATATATGGTAAGTCAACAACTAACTTGCCTTCCAAGCCAAAACAAACATGTGTGGTATAATAATGCCCGCAACATTATATCAATGACACCCATAAACAAACTAACAAAATTGTCTACCTTCACTGATGATGTCAAACAACAAACCATCTAACTATTATTTTCCTCCATCATTGATCATTACCGCATTGATGCGGGATGAGAAAATGCAAATACCTACAATTACAATAGTTTTAAACTATGGATCGAATACTGAGTCAAATCACATAAAATACTATTGGGTTATCGAGACCCTATCATAAAACAACTCTAGGCCCTTTAACTGATTTGTTAAGCACACGTTAAAAGATTTTTCAATCAATTGGTTTACGGGATCTAATTAATAAAATTTCCTATACCACATTTGCCTCTTACACTAACAAGTTTTCTAAATGAAACTCTACTTCATATGTATCTTCAAAAATTCCTATCAACGTATAAGTATAACCTCAGCCCAATCGCCTTTACACAAACTTGACCCATATTTTTTGGTCGGTTCACTTCTTTTCCCTATGATGTTTCAAAACAATAAATTAGGATTTACTTTTCTCTCTCTTACCACAACTATGATCTTTCTTTTACTAACTTAGAAATTCACTTATCCAACTTCCGACTCTCTTCTAGAGTCATGTGCCTAAGTGGCATATCAATAGGTCTTATGAATTTTATTGACTTATGGAGGAAGATTAGAATCGTCTTTAAAGGCATATAGGATTCCTATCTCCTTTGAAGGCATATATGATTCCTATCTCCATCTAATTTCATGCGGCTATTGGGGTCATGACAGATGATAAAATCGTATCTAATCTGCTAATCCTTATCCAAGCCACATTACCATATTCATCCAATATCATCCCATAAAAAGTCATCTAATCTATTTCAAAATCAATCCATACCCCCCCCAAAAGACATAATAAATAAGGGCCATCATAGGACTCTACACCATATAACCAATTTTAAATCATGGCAAATCATAAATAGATGGATCAATACTTTGGACAGATTTAACACCACAATAGGTTCATGCACTATGTGAGATTTACGGCTTAAACAATCTACCATCACATTCCTTAACCCAAAATGATAAGTAATCTCCTATTATGATCCGCTTTCTTTCTTTATAGCAGATGGTTGTATACTTGCACTTGGGACCGCTTCTATTGCATGATCGTTCTCCTCCTTATCTGCTTCCTAACCCGTTAAAACATTCTTAATTTAACAAAGTTTGAAATTCCCTTTTCATACTTTAAAATAAAAGTAAAAGATTTGTCAATAAAAAACTCATCACGGTATCAAAATTTAAAACTTCCCTTTGCTTTTATAATAAAAGCACTTTTTAAAATATTGTTTTACAAAATATCCCATTTACTTAGAAGCCATAGATTATAATCCTTTCTTCAAACATTTCATTTGTTATTATATTTTACTTTAATATCAATTATTTTCTTTTAACTTCAACAACTTAATATTAACCACCTAAAATACATTTAAATTTTAAATAAACTATGGTTATTTTCTAAAATACTCATACTTCATTTCAAAACATCATTTCATATACTTTATAACCATTTTGTTTTGTAAGTTATTTCTAACACCTTTAAATAATACATCATATATATATATATATTGAAATGATACATCATATATATATATATATATAAATTCATTTTATATACTGATTATATTTATATCAAATTTGAAAATCATTTTTTCAATCCTAAACAATATATTAATACATGTATCAAGTTTTTATATTACAAACCCTTAAATTTCCATCTAAACAAAATATATGCACCAAGACAGAAAAATCCCACTTACTTTGAAATAAAATTTTAAATCCCTTTATAAAAAATATCTTCTAAATACTCAGATAAATAGAAAATATATTCATAAATCCGCTTACAAAAGAAATTATAATTTCAACTTCCAAGACTATTCCTCTTTCAACCATTCTTAAAAATACTCAACTGTCTAAACCCAATTCTTCTGCTAACTTCATCGCTCCTCATCTAGTGTATCTATCAAACCTAAAAGGACTGAATATTTTCTTATAAGGGCTTACCCATGACTATGTCACTAAATATGGTTAAGTTTCAACATAAGACGTCCCACATAAACTGGAGAAATTCCTACACAGTCTTGGGAAATTAACAACAAGAGCAGTTGAATAGGAACCACTCCTTATATAGAAAGTGCAAAATATCCTGGTTTATACTAGTCCGACTTATTGGTTACATTTATCAGCGGAACTAAATGAGAAAGTCCATGCTAAATTTTCCATAGTAATGATTGTAGCTGTAACAACCCTATTATTAATGACCTAATTAATTATGATTAATTAGCGTTGGTAAATTTAAAATCTGGAATTTCTATAATTTGATTATGAAATTAAATCTACTGGTTAAGCTAAGAAAAGGATTCTTTTATTTAAATCAATTGGGCCTTAAGATTAAACTAAGCCCATTAGTTCCTTAACCCAATTCTATTACTTAAGTAAGTAAATACGTTTACTTCTCTCCTCTCTACTTTATTTCCGGAAAACAGATGTTGCTCCATTCTCTTCTCAATTCATCTCAAATTGGAAAATAAAATCCCTAAATCCTCTTCCCTAATTACTAAGTCCAGACTACGCGAATTTGGTTCTGCCTAAGGCATAGCCCGGCATAGAAGAACATGGAGACAAGGCAGCGATGTGCTGGAGCAATGGCTAAGGGGAGGTGCGCGCAGTGTTTTTGGTAATGGGCGCGACGTCCTGGGCGAGGCAGATGCGATGTCGAGGCTGAGGTAAATAAGGAGGGAGACCACGACTGCGATGCAATCGCAGTTGATGATGATGGCAATCGAAAGAGCAGCAGCAAGGGGAGGTTGCAGTGGATGGACGTGGCAGCGTTCAACGAGACGATCGAGGGTTTAGAGGTGGTTTCGATTTCTATGGTGAGTTCACTCTCACAATTACTATCTCGAAATCCAATTACATGTCTATAAGGTTGAGTTTCATTGCTTTTTTCTTTGCTTCAGGTTGCGTGTTCTGATCCTTTATAGTTATGCATGATATACTTTACAGTATATTGATTCATAGCCTTGTGACATTTTCAGTTACTAGGTTGTTGTAGACATAGTATAGTTAGAAATATTTAGTGAATGATTTCTAGACCATTAGATTCTTTTGTTTATTGGTAGCTGTTGATATATGTGTGTTTTACAATGTTTGGAGTTGAGTATCAACTAGTGCGACAACAAAAAGGAACTTATAATTAATAAACTTAGGTTAGTAATAACATTGTTTTTTTGAAAAAATAATATATATTTAGATAAGGCTGTATTGTCAATTACATTCCTGGCTAGTAAAGCTGTAAAAGCAAAAGACCACAGTACAACTCTATATTGATTCAAGTTCTGACTATATATATTAGTATTGATATTATACCAGTTTTCGTATTGTAGCCTGGCACTATGCCTTGTACTTGTTATTTAATTAGCCTGGCTTCACTTAAATGCAAATAGGAGGAATCCTGTTCATGTCCACTATTCTATATTTAAGCAGTTGTGCAAATTGATGGCCAAGCACATTTGCTTTTGAAATAGTAGCCTTGCCAATGCATATTCATATGCAGTTTAGAACTTGGTTAAACATATGCATATTCAAGCTCTAGGCCTAGGAATTTAATGATTTCGCCCATATGGTTTAGCAGTTTTGAAAAGTGATCACCTATTTATAGTTTATTATTGTAATTTTGCAAAGTTCTGTAGCTTTGTTAGTTGCCTTCTTTGCTTTTGCCTTATGCATGGAAACTTTAATAATGGGTTGTATTTTACAAAACAAGGTCTCAGGTTAGCTAGTCTATGCACTAAAAATAAGTGACAGGCTACACAAACATGCAAATTACTTTTAGAACAAAGTAGCTTAAAGTGGTCACATATATTTGCTTATATTTGCTTTTACATTAAGACATACGTCCCTGACAATTCCTATGTGAATAGTAGCAACTTTTGTAGGCTACTTTCATGTCTTGTTTAGTCCTATACCTTAAAGTTATTTTGTATTTTTTTTTTCTCACTGTGCTTTTAATTAGCTTCTCAACCTTCTATTTTAGCATGTTTCTTTGAATACTCAAGGACACACGTCCTTTAATAATGCATGGAAATGAATCTTGCTTCTTTTGCCTGTGACTTATTTTGTTTGTCACGTCCTTGCAGGGTGTCTTGAATTGGGCATGCTTCTTATTATATTGTTAACTTCTTTTGCCTTCATGTTTTTTTATATATGCTGTTCCATTTCATCAATTGATGTTTTGTTTTGTTATTTGGAATTTTATAAAAATATATCTATCTAGTATATAATATAAATATATGATTTGCATACAAGCAATTTTACAAAAGAGAATTTATTCCAATTTACTAATCTCAAATTTGTTTCCGAATTAATCCATTTCCTTTTATAAATGGTTATAATAAGTAATTATATGTGTGTGTGTATTAAGTACTGTCATTGGAAAAAGTTAGAATTTAAGAACTATGGGTTTTGAAAATATAAACTTATGTTGTTTCTAGACAAGTGGTTGGATATCAATATGGTTTTGGAACATGAGTATTTATGGTTTTATTAAATAAATGGTTATTAATATATCTGGATTTTTGAATATGATTGGTGAACTATATATTTTATGAGATTTTGGAACAACTATTTATATATATATATATATATATATATATATATATATATATATATGTAGTATTTTCGAAATCCTTAAATAAAAATATATTACTTGTTTTCAGAACTAGAAACTTATAATAACTTTTGTGGTTTTTCTTATTTGGTTTCTAATTTTCTGAGTTTGGTTCTTGGATTCGGTAGTTTCTTTTATTTAAGGATTTGTAATAAACTTAAAAGAGAAAAATGTTTTGAGAACCTTGATTCTATAAATTGAGGAGTACTAATAATCGACTTAGTGTCATCGATTGGTTTAAATGCTTTCGAATAACGCTTCGTTGAATATGGTATAACTCATTGAATAGAATGTTTGAGTGGAATTTACTAGCCCATTAACGAATACTCGAATTTCACAGGGTAGTATGGGATGCCTTGGTTAAATTCTTGTGATTGTATTTGGGAAAGTACTTAACACTTTAGAGTTGTATTCTCTTCTGGTGTGCGACAAGTGGTTGCTAGATCCTTAAGAGAATATGGTTTAGGTTTTCCAGTGGTATCCGTAATAAGTGATATTTACTACCTTTTAGTAAATACTTGAATTTCACCATACGGTATGGGACGTATTGGTTAAATTTTTGTGATTACTGAAGGTGATAGTATTTGGCACTTTAGAATTTACTCTCTTTTGGTGTGCGGCAAGTGGCTGCTAGATCCTTAAGAAGTTTATTCCTGGATTTCTTTTCGAACATAATAATTTAATAGTATTAAATAAATGTGGATTTATCGAGTCATGGGTTCTACGATCACCTTGATCGGTATGGACTATCCTTGAGATCATTCTGTGATTTTGTGTTCCCGGTCTGAGTACGATCCTTGGTATCGGATCGGTTCGAGTGATACCAATTTGTTTGTTTGTTTGCCACGGGTTTTGAGTACAATCATTGCGATTGTTTTGGACGATCATTACGATCGGTTTGGATTAAGATCTCTTGGATTATGGATATTTGGATTTTGTGACTATTTTGTGTTCGTGAAATTAATATATATATTCTTGTGTTTTGTGTTAGTGAAATAAACATGTGTTCTTGTATCTTGTGATGGATGTTGAGTTGATTCTGTTATTTTATGTTTAATAGCTAATATGCGTCCGTTACTTAAATGTATAATCATGTGCCTTGTGATGAACTCAAAGTTAAATTAATTCCCGTTACTTGTTATATCCTCGATATCTGTATTTAGTTATATATTGTTTGTCTTGTGTTATATTCTATTCTCACCTTATTGGATAATTAGAGATAGTCTGACCCGGGTGTTATTTTGCTCGGGTCAGGCCGAGACTTTTCAAGTTACAGGACAAGTTGACTTTTGGATGTTTGGGCTAGCAAGGAGATAAACACTTTTGACTTTTTAGTTTATCTCATTTAGGAAATTTGTGTATATATTTATAAGACATACAATTGAGACTAGAGGATTGTTAAATTTGTATAACAATCGATTTTAGTATTTTAATTATAAACTAAATAATTTGTATAGGTATAAGTTGAGATTTATTCCGCTGTGATCTGTGACTGTTATTTATATGATATATTGTTCTGATTCTGAGAAATCGGTGTGTCTATTACTTTGTATTGATACTGTATACGTCAAATTCAGTTCAGATATTAAGTGAAAAGGTATAAATGACGTGTCAATATTAGTATAAGGATATATTCACATTCGATCGCCCTTAACAAGCCGTATTCTCCGGATTAGCAGACGACATTACTTGTAATGTTCTTTGCTAAACTGGGCATCGCGGTAGGGTCATTACAGTAGCCTTATTTCTAGCTCTAGTTTCAACCCCATCAGTATTCATCTTTGTTCCCGTCTGTCTCATTTGCTCATCCTTGGGTATCCGTAGTCGAGATTAATTAGCAACTACCTAACAAATAGTTCACTCAACTAGAATAGTAAATCTTATATATATATATACTTCACTCATATTATACACACACACACACACACACGCATACATACATATAAATCCACGGTCTTAATTCATCTTAAACCTTAATTTAAGGAATATTTTGCTCTGATACCAAATGCAACAATTAAGAGAGTTAGTGGAATATCCTAGGGGAAATTATATAATTTGTTACATATATATAACTCCCTAGTCGATCTTATTCATATTAAGGCATTTGATTCCTATTATATTCTTTGTTATGTAGTGATATTATTAATTAATAAATTATTTTAATGCATATAAATAAGAAAAAATCAAATAAAATGTTATGTGATTATAGCTACAAATAGTTGCAATCATTGAGTAATTAATCACATTACAAAATAATATTTTATTTTAAATATTTCTGGTCAAGATGATTTAAGATATGATATTGATACATCCATTGAGACCATAGTATGCAACGCTCTCCAAATGTTAGGTAATGTCTTACTCATGTGGCATCAAGGGGTTATGTAATTGTAGTTATCGGATAACTATGGGATGATTTGTCCTCGAGTTTCCTATTAATTGATAATAACTAGGGTAAATAGGAAATCTTAGTGTGACGATGTTACACGGTTCTCTCAACTTGAGAATACCACGGAACTTCAATGTGGATACTCCAATTTGATTATACTTAGATCATGGCATGACGACCATCAAATGAATATAGTGTGGTTTAAGTTGGAGCATTAGGAGTGAAGTACTATTCAGAAGACAATTCGTCTCCATAGTTGTATGAGGTAAGTATCACAATCAAGTATAGTTAACTCAAAATCAAAATTTCCGGCCGAAGTAGAATGGTTAATATATTAGAAGTTATTATTGAACTAAGGACTTTGTTTATGGACTAATCTAGTAGAATTTGAATAATATTAGAGTTTTAACCAGTACCAAACTCCATATTTCCTAAATTGATAGTGTTGATGAAGAGAACGTGTGTAAATTATCGTTACATAAAGGTACCGCTTAAGTAAATGTAAAATTGGATTTTACCAAAAAGGATGACAAACGATGAATTTAGCCAAAGTGTCCCACTACTAGCTAAGGTGATGCATGAACGTTAATATTTAAATTATTTAATATTAATCACTAGCTGAATTTACATCATTGAGTCACACAAGCACTCATTTCTCCTTTTATGAATATAAACCCATTGACTTCTTTTTCCTCTCTCTCCCCCTTACCTCCTACCATGGCCACCCATAGCTCAGCCCTCTCCTTCATGGTAGATCCTCCATAACCCAAAAAATAATCAAATTACCTTGTTCGATTGCTCATTCACGTGGAGAATCAAGGATTCTAGGAGTTAATTTCTGATCAATGTATCTATAAAGGCCACATCTTTGAGGCATAAATGCTTATCACCGTTTACATATATAATCCACACATATGTATATGATTATATATTGCCAAACTTATAACTATAAATATTCAGACAATTTAGTAACATCAACATAATATTTTGTTTTAAAATCTATCGTAAATATTTTATTGGAAATGAAACACTATAAATATACGCAAAAACTTATTTTGACATCATTAATTTGGTTATGTTTTATTATATATACACATATTTTAAATATATATGTATATTAATATTTGGTCAAATCAATATATTTATTTAATTATTTCATTTTCCGCTAGCTTAAAATAAATAAATAATTTGTTTTTTAACTTATGCTCGTGGCCAAGTTAAAAAAAATAAAAAATAATTATTTTTTAGTAGAAAATATTTAGCAAATAAATATTTGTAACGACCCATAAATTTTGATTGGTTTTAATAACGTATTTAACTGAATTTTGTGAATTTTTTTTATTTGGAATACGTATTTAAAAACATAGCAATTGGTAAATTTTCATCAAAAAATATGGAAGTTTATTTTATTGTGTAATTTTATCTCAATTTAAATCAGTTAATAACAATTGAATTTAAAAGTGTTCCGAAACCTAAATATGTCAACATGAGAAATTTTTTAGAACACTCTGAATCTGACTGCGAAATTCGGACATTTCTAGCTCCATTTGGATTTTTCCGTACGGAATAGCAGCATTTTCGGTACCGATTATCGACTTTTGATCGGATGATCGTACCACTGATATCTGTATACCGTTTTGATCGTCTCGTCGTGCTGATCTCTGCGGTATATTTATTTCTGTATTTTGAAATCTGGTACGCGATGAAAACAATAAACTGTTCGTTGTAACGGCAGCTTTAATTATGACCATTAGCTTTCCTTCGGTTTCGAATTTTTAAAACGTGCTGCCCACACAATATTTATTGCTTTAAAATTCTCAGCTAAATCTAGGCACTAACCGTTGCAATTGCTTTTATTTATATATTCAAACATCGTGCACTATCACTCGTTAATATTGGCTTTTGCAATTCCTATTGTTTCACTATTTTTAACCGGTCCAATCTATATTTACTTTTCGTCCATCACTTTTCTCTCTACTTTATTTTGGGTTTGAGAAAATTATAGTTACAGTCTTTTTTCCTCCCTTCAACCACAAACCTGATCTACTACTTTGTTTTTTTTCATTGATTTCCCTATGCCGAATCCATCACCGCCCCCCCCCCCCACTCTCTCTCCTCACCACAGCCCGCTCCGCCCGTTTTTCTCACGGAAGGCACAACAGCCGCGACATCACCTATCCTTCCTCCTCGTCCCCACATCTCCGTCTCGACAACCACCGACCCTGCTCACCCACCATCGCTGCCACATCGCATCCCTCCGGCGCCGCCTGAGCTACCCAAAACCCGGGAACCCGCATCCATCGCGGCATCCGCTCCTCCTCCACCTCTGCCTTGTCCAGCCTTGCCTCACGTTTTTCCAGCTGCTTCTCTCTATCGGCCAACTTCCCACACTGGCCGAGCATTTATGTGAGGTATAAATTCATATATAGGTTATAGTTTTAGTAAAATATTAGTTATATAAAGTGTCTTGCAATATTATTAAGTATATAATATACGTATTGTTTTAGATATAGGATACTGTTTTGGGTTTTAAGTACACGTATTTTTTTTGTTTTGTTTTGGTTTACACAGTAAGTTCATGAGATTTTGAAAGTTTATAAAGGATATTTGTTATTTGGTTTATAATGTGCTGTTCTTGTAGGTATGCAGATATATATTATATAAACTGTTTGTTTTATATAGACGTGTTTATACATTTTTGATCTGATAATTTTACATGTACATATTATTAGTACTTTTATAAACTAGTCTCATGAAATATAAATCCAAACATATTTTATGTATACTGTTTTTACATATAAATGACAGTGATTTTTTTAAAATATGTATAGGCATACATGTATAGTTATATTGTATGTGTTATGCCAGCCGCATATATATTGCAGTATATGGTTATGTGCAGTATAATGTATATATATGTTAATTTTATCTAATTTATATACATTCTAAATTTCGATCTACTGTTAATATTTTATATTTCATGTTTAAAGTACATACATATCCTGCAGTTTGCCTGTGCAGGCTATTATCGAAATGTATATATGTTTTACAAGTTGTTTGTTATATAAATAATGTCATAGTGTATATCAATAAGTGTTTATATATATGTATGTATTTATTTCAAATTTTATGTGGTATATGTTTGATTTTTTTATGTGTTTTAATTTAAAGCAATAATTTTGAAATATATAAATACACATATATATTAAATTTAATATATATTTGAATATGACTATGTATATAGTTATATATAGTTTTATATAAGTTCATTTATACCATCTATCTTCATCAATCTAGTTCTGATTCGTTATCGATTTCTGTTATCAACTTCATCCGCCGTTCCTGTTTTCTTCATCGAATCGTGTCCATCCAGCGTTGCTTTAAAATTCGTAGCTCGTTTCATTTGTCAAATCTCCTCTAGCCTCGAAAGGTGAGCAATCACTCACGATTAACGTTCTTGTATTTATTAAATTTGATTTCAATTGAAATGACAATTGAAATATGCTGCTGTAGTTATTTAAATTGTTATATATATTCTATTATCTGTAACTATTCACCTGTGGGATATGACACCATATCCTGTTGTTTATATTATATTGTTATTGATGATATATGCCTGTTATATGATTTTATTATCTGTTATCACTCTGCAAGTTCCCTGTTAGTATAGAATTCCCTATGGGTTGAAATGATACATACCCGAACGGACTTTATAATAAGAGAAAATCGTTATGGGTAGAAATGATAGACCCAAGCGATTTTCATTTAATTTTCATTTGGGATTGCGGGTTGGAATGATATCTACCCATATATATTTAAATTACGGATTGAAATGATAAATATCCGTATTACTTGACCATAGGATAGGAAATTGTATATAGACACCGTTTGTCCATATATAAATATTTTGAAAATAATTTCTATGGTTTTGGAAAGAAATATATGGTTTTAATAAATACTGATTCTTAAGATATTATATATAAATGGTAATTTTATATATAGATTTAGTAATAATATTTAATTTAATTAAGATTGATTTAATACGTATAATATGTTAAGTATTTATGTAAATTTATATTTCAAATAGATTTTTGCAATAATTTGAATAAGTTAAGGTTGGGAAGATAAATTTGCATTTATTTGAATAAGTTAGACAAAGATTTTGGTTGTTTTGTTTGGATTGTACTTTCCATATCTGTTTTTAAAAAGTTTTCCAGTATTTTCACTGGGTGTTGAAACAAGTCTACTAAGTACCTGGAGAATTCTAGCTTTGCGCCTGATCAACGCACTGCCAGAGTCTGCAGGAACGAGGATAAACTTGTTGAAACATAGAGTTATAAAAGGATTTAATTATAAAGTTATTTTATTATAAAAGTATTTCCAACAAAGAAATTTTGTATTAATATTTGAAATTGAAATTCTTATGGTTTGAATTAATTATTCATGCCTGATACTAGTCTTTTGAATCTACCTTATCTGCTCAGCTTTATTTATTCACCTATATTCTGTTTTTCCAAATCCTCCTTCTTTTCCTTGTTGACTATATCCTTTTTAAATATTGTTTATTTATATACTACCTGGTTTAATAGAAAATTTTAGTGTTATAAATATTTTAGAAGTTATTAATTAAATAAAACATATTTTAAGTAAATGATTATTGATTTATTAATCATATTTGAAAAGTATCTTGAGATAAAAATTAATAAATTTATGAATTATGGATTTAATGTTTTCAAATAGCTTCTTTGTAAATACAAGTAATAATGTAAATAATTGTTTTCAAATAGTTTTCATATATTTATAAAGGTGTTATTTAAACATATAAATGGTATTTATAAAGGAAGCAAGAAATTTTACAAATGGGTTTTGGAAGGTATTAAAGTATTAAAGATAATTGAATTGCAAATGAGGTTTTCAAATGAATATTTCACGTAAAATTTATATAGTTTAAATTAATTGTTTATCCTTGTCTTTTAATCTATCTTTTCTGTCTGGTTGTTTCTATTCTCCTATCTCCTTCCTTTTCGGGGACGAAAAGTTTCGAGTAGGGGAGAGTGTAACGACTCATAAATTTTGATTGGTTTTAATAACGTATTTAACTGAATTTTGTGAAATTTTAAATAATTGAATTTTGAAATAATTTTTTTTATTTGGAATACGTATTTAAAAACATAGCTTTTAGTAAATTTTCATCAGAAAATATAGAAGTTTATTTTATTGTGCAATTTTATCTCAATTTAAATCAGTTAATAACAATTGAATTTAAAAGTGTTCCGAAACCTAAATATGTCAACATGAGAAAATTTATTTAGAACACTCTGAATCTGACTGCGAAATTTGTTTTGCGAAATTCGGACGTTTCTAGCTCCGTTTGGATTTTTCCGTACGGAATAGCAGCATTTTCGGTATCGATTATCGACTTTTGATCGGATGATCGTACCACTGATATCTGTATACCATTTTGGTCGTCTCGTCGTGCTGATCTCTGCGGTATATCTATATTTGTATTTTGAAATCTGGTATGCGACGGAAACAATAAACTGTTCGTTGTAACGGCAGCTTTAATTGTGACCGTTAGCTTTCCTTCGGTTTTGAATTTTTGAAACGTGCTGCCCACACAATATTTATTGCTTTAAAATTCTCAGCTAAATCTAGGCACTGACCGTTGCAATTGCTTTTATTTATATATTCAATCATCGTGCATTGTCACTCGTTAATATTGGCTTTTGCAATTCCTATTATTTCACTATTTTACCCGGTCCAATCTATATTTACTTTACGTCCATCACTTTTCTCTCTACTTTATTTTGGGTTTGAGAAAAATATAGTGACAGTCTTTCTTCCTCCCTTCAACCACAAACCTGATCTACTACTTTGTTTTTTTTTCATTGATTTCCCTGTGCGGAAGCTATCATCGCCCCCCACCCCCCCACTCTCTCTCCTCACCACAGCCCGCTCCGCCCGTTTTTCTCACGCAAGGCACAACAGCCGCGACCTCACCTATCCTTCCTCCTCGTCCCCACATCTCCGCCTCGACAACCACCGACCCTGCTCACCCACTATCGCTGCCACATCGCATCCCTCCGGCGCCGACTAAGCTACCCAAAACCCGGGAACCTGCATCCATCGCGGCATCCGCTCCTCCTCCACCTCAGCCTTGCCTCACGTTTTTCCAGCTGCTTCTCTCTATCGGCCAACTTCCCACACTGGTCGAGCATTTATGTGAGGTATAAATTCATATATAGGTTATAGTTTTAGTAAAATATTAGTTATATAAAGTGTCTTGCAATATTATTAAGTATATAATATACGTATTGTTTTAGATATAGGATACTGTTTTGGGTTTTAAGTACACGTATTTTTTTTTGGTTTACACAGTAAGTTCATGAGATTTTGAGAGTATATAAAGGATATTTGTTATTTAGTTTATAATGTGCTGTTCTTGTAATTATGCAGATATATATTATATAAACTGTTTGTTTTATATAGACGTTTTTATACATTTTTGATCTGATAATTTTACATGTACATATTATTAGTACTTTTATAAACTAGTCTCATGAAATATAAATCCAAACATATTTTATGTATACTGTTTTTATATATAAATGACAATGCTTGTTTTAAAATATGTATAGGCATACATGTATAGTTATATTGTATGTGTTATGCCAGCCGCATATATATTGCAGTATATGGTTATGTGCAGTATAATGTATATATAAGTTAATTTTATCTAATTTATATACATTCTAAATTTCGATCTACTGTTAATATTTTATACTTCATGTTTAAACTACATACATATCCTGCAGTTTGCCTGTGCAGGCTTTTATCGAAATGCATATATGTTTTACAAGTTGTTTGTTATATAAATAATGTCATAGTGTATATCAATAAGTGTGTATATATATATATATGTATGTATTTATTTCAAATTTCATGTGGTATATGTTTGATTTTTTTATGTGTTTTAATTTAAAGCAATAATTTTGAAATATATAAATACACTTATATATTAAATTTAATATATCTTTGAATATGACTATGTATATAGTTATATATAGTTTTATATAAGTTCATTTGTACCATCTATCCTCATCAATCTGGTTCTGATTCGTTATCGATTTTTGTTATCAGCTTCGTCAGTCGTTCCTGTTTTCTTCATCGAATCGTGTCCATCCAGCGTTGCTTTGAAATTCGTAGCTCGTTTCATTTGTCAAATCTCCTCTAGCCTCGAAAGGTGAGCAATCACTCACGATTAACGTTCTTGTATTTATTAAATTTGATTTCAATTGAAACGAAAATTGAAATATGCTGCTGTACTTATTTTAATTGTTATATATATGCTATTATCTATAACTGTTCACCTGTGGGATATGACACCATATCCTGTTGTTTATATTATATTGTTATTGATGATATATGCCTGTTATATGATTTTATTATCTGTTATCACTCTACAAGTTCCCTGTTAGTATAGAATTCCCTATGGGTTGAAATGATACATACCTGAACGGACTTTAGAATAGGAGAAAATCGTTATGGGTTGAAATGATTGACCCAAGCGATTTTCATTTGATTTGAATTTGGGATTGCGGGTTGGAATGATATCTACTCGTATATATTTAAATTACGGATTGAAATGATAAATATCCGTATTACTTGACCATAGGATAGAAAATTGTATACAGACACCGTTGGTCCATATATAAATATTTTGAAAATAATTTCTATGGCTTTGGAAAGAAATATATGGTTCTAATAAATACTGATTCTTAAGATATTATATATAAATGGTAATTTTATATATAGATTTAGTAATAATATTTAATTTAATTAAGATTGATTTAATACATATAATATGTTAAGTATTTGTGTAAATTTATATTTCAAATAGATTTTTGCAATAATTTGAATAAGTTAAGGTTGGGAAGATAAATTTGGATTTATTGAAATGGTATTAAATTAAGAATTTTATCTAGTTAAATCGATTTGAAACTATTGATTGTGAAATTTTAAGATATGATTTTATAAATGGATGTTTGATTTTAGTGGTTTAATGGATATTTCACGTTTAAATAAATTAAAGGGAATATTTAGGAAAATGTAATTTAAGGTTACTTAAATGATATTGAATTTAATGAGAGAATATTCCAAGACTAAATAATAATGAGGTTAAATCGAGACCTATATGAAACTGTTAAATTGAACTTTGAAGTGTTGAATATTAAAGCTTTGAAATATACTGGAATCTAAATGGTTTATTTGAGATTCAGATCTGTATTTGAAATCAAAAATTTGAATTTGTCATTTAGAAAACTAAATTGAATGGAAACTGATAAATTGAGATTTAATTTTATTTGAATGGGAAAGTCGAGTTGATTTTGAAGCGATGTGTGAAATTTGTGGAAATTGCCAATACTTTACTTTATAAATTATTATATATATATATATATATATATACCATTTTAGGAAACAGAGATATTTGAAATAAAAGTGAATATTTGGTTTTGAAGTATAAATTAATTCGAAATGACCACGGTGTTATAGTGTATATTTCTACATTGTAGATAGTTCCACGGATCCTTAGAGGATGGTTATCTCAAACATCCTTTAAGTTACTTGTATTTCAGTTGATATTTCACTTGAGTTGGATTTATTGATATAAGAATGTTAATCCTGACTCGAGTGTTTTGTGTTTTGCTTTACGCTCGGGTCAGATTGAGTAATACAGCATTTGAGACTCACCTTTGGAGTTTGGAGCTTCGTTTGGAGATCCAACCATCAACTCAGCTTTCAGCTTTTCCAGTTGATTTGTTCAGAGAGGTCATCTGTTGTACTGGAGACTTCACTGCATTTGAGATATTCTGTTGTATTTTATTTCTAACTCTGATGTTTATATAGTAGCTTCATGAACTACTATTTATCTATTCCGCTGCATTATTATATTGCTCTGTGTCTGTGATTCTGTGATTGATTGATTTATTTACCGTATATGCTGAGTTTGCCAAATTTAAAATAACAATTCGGTATTTTGAACAATTCAAGTCCGGCATGTGCGGTTTTATTGTCGATTTGAATGGTCCAAAATACCGGGTCGTTACAATATTAATATTTGTTTAAAGCATAAAGTATTTTAACATATATTTATTCTTATATATATATATATTTATTAACAAATAATAATAGGCTGAATGTTATTATATGTGTATATCTATTTAATTTAATAATTTTTCAAAATTCTAGATATTTATTTACAAGTTTGAATATATGATATTTTGAAACAAATCTTAATTTCAAATTTGAACTTGAGATATTTTATTTGATCAAAGATGAATTTGAAATTTGAAATTTGAAATTTGAATATATATATATTTGTGTGTGTGTGTGTGTGTGTATGTGTATATGTCTTCCTTAGTTAAACTAATTTGTAAATATTTAATTATATATATAATTAATATCTAAAATTATATATATATAATTAATAAATGGCATAAATATAATATATACCTATGTATGTCTAAACTTTTTTTTAGCAAGGCTAGCTGGCTTTATAGTGGATCGTGCCACTATTATTAATAATATTTAAATAGGTGCTTGGCACATGCGCCAGAACAGCTAAAGAAAATGAAAAAGCACAAGAGTTTGGCAAAGAACCAAAACTACTACATGAAAAAAGGACTAGTCCCCTTCAGAAGAGGAGGATCCACTTCCATCATCAGAAGAATCAGGCCTTATAACATATAAAAATCCTCAAATATTGATACCAAGGATGGAACATAAGTAATCGAATCAGAACAGTATAAGTATTTCCTATCCCAAGAATCATCCCCCAACAGAGACCTTTTCCTTTCCCAAGCTCACCAAGAACAAAAATTAAAAGGTTGGCATTTACTACTTGATAATATAGACGTCTCCTCTCACCAGCCACCCCTACAAACTTGTAAAAAGTTGCATACTTTGGATTGTATCTGATATCAGATTCTTCATGAATTCAAGCATGTTTACCCACATTCCAATAAATGGCATCAGGGGTCAGAGGATCAGGTACCAGTGGACTGCCAACAACTATAGTACTTGGAAGGGGACATATTTAACAATAGTGGAGTTTAGGACCTGCACTATTGGGCTAGGAAGGGAACCCATTTCTTGAGTGAGGGACGAGGAAGGGGAAATTTTGTGAGAATAAGAAGCAGAGGAGTTGCTAGAGGTGGAGAAACAGAAGGCAAACCATGCTTGTAGAACTCCATATTGTGACCAAACGATTTGCAGGAGGTGCATATATCTGGAACCTAACTGTAGCGATCAACAACATCCTCAAAGTGCCCCAGGGCTATTTGGACTCTAATCTTATTCCTAAGTGGTGTATGTGTGTATATATATAAGTATGTAGGTATGTATATGTATGTATACGTGGTACTATAAATATTTATTTACAAACCATATGGGCATAATATAGTATATTGAAACATATATACAGACATACATACATACACACATACACAAACACTACTTTAGCATTTATATTCCAAATATTTATATGAATATCATATGCATATGTAAGTGTAATATATATAATAAATATAAATCCCAATATATATATATATATAATTATACATATGTTGTTATATGTCATCATAATTGCATATAAACATATTAGATATGTTCGTAACAAAATTAAATACATTTAATTAATATGATTGATTTAATAAACATAAAACATTTGAAATAAAATATGATTTTATTAGTCAAGGACCTCTAGCTCAAGTGGTTAGAGCTATGACGGGTTAGACAAAGACTACAGAGGTCATGGGTTCAAACCCCTGAGACATTATAACGAGTGCTCTACTTGAATAAAGTATCATACGCCTTATAAAAAAATTATGATTTTGTTAAATAAATAGATCGGATATAATGTTTACCAGTATATCTCATATGCCCATTCAGATCTTATTAGGGAATTCTTTTTTGAAAATTTTTAATTTCACCCACTACCAAACTGGCCAATTCTAACAATAAACCACCTTTTTCGAGCCTCGGCTTTAGTACTTGAACCGACATTAACACCTCGAAAGCTAAAAATGACGAGTCTTTGGGAGATGATAGTTAAGAAAAATTGTTTCTAACAATAAACCTTCTGAATCTCGCAGCAAAAGAAGATAAAATATAATACCAAATAACCATCATTTATTTAATAATCATACTTTATCAACTACATCATATAAACATGTCTATATAATATTAGTCCAAACCCAAATCCATACACTATATAAGTTAAGTCAGGTCGTCTATTTACAATATTTATAATATATACACTAAAGTTATCGTCTTATGCTTCATCAAGTCTTCAAGCTCCATCAACAAAGTGATATAAATAAAAAGGATAAATAGGAGTGGGTCGGACATAAGTTTAAACGATTGAGTTATACCTACTCGAACCTATAGTGTTATAACTTGTTAAGTGTCTAACACATTTGTCATCACATTTTGCTATACCTACTTGAACCATACACTATAGGACCACTTAATGTTTGCATCCTAATAATAAATAGACTCACGTCCTAGACCCATCTCATATATTATCGCAATTCTTACTGTCCGCCCCTCTTTGGACCTGCCTCATGCATTACAAGAGAGCATACTCCCTGGACTCATCATCCAAGTATACCAATTAAACTCTACAAAATGATAAATATGCGAATAATTATTGTCTGCCATAGTACTGAAATCACCTCCAAAACGGCTACAAAGCATTTCACAAAGTCTCACAAACTGAACTACACAAACCTAATTCAATCTGGTTGGGTCTAGGTTCACCCAACCAAATGCTAACCAGTCAAACTGGTGCAAATAACTGGTCGAATGGTATTAACCGGTCCACCAGTTATTAGCAACTAGTTAATTAGCTACATGCTTAAAACAATTTCCAAAGCTCGTTCATTCATCATTTCTTTGTTTTGTCTCCTTCGTTTTGCATCGTTTCGCCATAATTTCATCCTAATTATTTTATATAATGTATACACTTTAGATTACTATCAGATAACCTCACAACTAAGGGATATTTCACTTACAACAAAGGAATTTGTGGTATTGTTAGAATATGATTCTTATAATTCAATTTCTAGCCCAAACCCCGTTTAGTTCATCCAATTCAATGATTAAATTATACTAACACTACTTTTAGACTACATCACCCTTTGATTTGTAACTGGTTTCATTCTATTCTGTTGAGAAACAGATGTGATATTGATGTTCGAATTTTTAACGAAGGAAAGGGAATGAGAGATAGAAAGTGAAATGGTGGTAATGAATTTCAAAAGAAAGATGTTTATGCAGGCTGGTATTTATTGATGGAATGAAACTCAATGGTAATTTTTAAATTTGAATTCAAATTTTGGAGCCAATCGACCAACGTACTAATTTCTTTGTATCTCCTTTATGCAAACTTCAAACTGCCTTCTAATTTCAAAGTTTGTAACACGACAATTTTGCCTTTCCATTATTCCAATTAATTAATTAATTACTTTTGACAAATATTTATTATTATTATACTAATAAATTTTAAAGGGTATTACACCACCCGTTCTTATATTTGGCGATAGCGGTACCGAAGGCTGCATTCACATTCATTGCCTTCTCATTATAAATATACCTTGCCACCTTAAGCCTTGCTCGGTATTCATTATTCATCCTCTTTATTATTTCCATGTGAGTCTCCTAAAGTTATTCTAACTCAGAAGCATGCAGCCTTTCCAAAGCCTTGAGCATGTCCTTTTGTGCCGCGAGCTACTGATCCATTTCATGAATCCATTTTTAAAGCTCAAAAACCTTTAAGTTCTACTCTACTCTCTTAATGCCTATTTCTTCTCCAACATGTACAACTTAGGTATGGAATTTATATAAGGATCTTAAATCATCAACGTCATAGCTAAGGGAGCTGAGGAGCTCCGAGGACTGATTAAGAGGAGCACTATGATGACCTCCTACAGCTTCGATACCCAAATACCATAAATAGTGCACTGTTACGGTACCCGACTTATGTAGGATGATAGTCAAGGTAAAGTAATAGTAATCTAAAGCAGAACATGTCGTATATCTCATAGTACATAAGATAAAATATAATAACCAACATAGTTATAAAGTAGGCAAGGCAATAATATAACTAAATGACTCAAATAGAATTAGAGTGTAGTAGGTCCATCATAGTTCCACCAAACTACATGAAAATGGGTTTATACATCTGAATAATAAAGTCCAAATAAAAACTGTCTCTACTAAATAAACAAGTACTGGTATAGCTCCACAGTATTACATAGCGAAAATAGCGATAAGAGCTCAATACACACACGCGCACACACACACACACATATATATAACGTATATATATATATATATATATATATATGAAAGAGCTAGCCACATGCTCGTCCTTCGTGCAGCTTTATGTGCTATTTCGTACCCGTTCCCTCTAATTTACTCATTTCTGCTAAGATCGTAGGAATGAAACTCACTTCGAACCAGAACGACGAGACCATCACTCAACTCAACGAAGAAGACTCAACGAAGAAGTTGCCAAGTTAAAGAAGGAAAATGAGAGCACTGATCAAAAAGTTAGGGATTTAAATGCTATGATCGAGCAAGAAAGAATGAATCATCTAATCAAAGTGGAGTCCATTCGCCATAGAAATCGTGATTTGGCTGAAGAGGTAAAAGTGCTAAAGGCACAATTGGAGAAAGAAAAGAAAGAGAAGGACAAGGCCCTCCAAACGGTTTAAGAGTATTGTGAAGAAACCATCAAGGCTCGTAAGCAGAGGGACGATGTGTTGGAAAAGGCCAGGATGAGTTTGTGGCAGCTGCGGAGAGGCGAATTAAAGATAGTTTTGATCCACTCATCACCAACTACAATGCCAATGTTCTTAAGTTTCGAGACTTGGCGTGGCTTGGCAAAGCTTACCACCGCATTCTAGTGATGGCATGGGAGAAAATTGTGCGGGAAGAGCGAGAACATTCAGAAGCAGGTGAAGTAGACTTGGCATAACTAGAGAAAGAGATTTTGAGTCCAAAGGAAATCGAGGCGCTCAGAATAGGTGAGCTCAATTTACATTTGAAGTTGGCTACTGCAGTTCAAAAAAATTAAGCCGAGGGATCCGGCACTACTCCTTAGGATATTGATACCGGTCCATCTCTGGTCCCCCTGCTACTTGTGTCACTTCTTTAAGTTCCAAGTGCAATTTGGATGTGCCGCAACTCCACAAAACAAGCGTGTCATCACCTATTTAGGAGGGGAACTCGGATGGTACGCCAGCCCACACTGAGCCTCAATCTGGTGTAGGTACATCGTTGACCTCAACCATATTTGAGAGAGCCCATATGATGCCGGTCGATGTAGCTAATCTCTCATTTCATCTTTCTTAAATTTCAGGTCAAGCCACGACCTTAAGTCCTCCGAAGGAGAGCTTCTAACATGGACCACATGCAACAACGACTAATTCCACGGTCCTAACTATCTCTGGGACGATTCAAAGCATCCTAGTAGTTGATGCTCCAGTCCCAGGTGTGCAAAGATTGGTGCGCTACAAGAAGAGGGGCCTGGTGACTTCCAAGAGACACATGCGGCTGATGATGTTGAGTTCACTGGGTCATTGATCTTACTCAAGGGTTTTCAATGTGCGAACTTCTTGAACAACTGCTCAAGTCTGCTGTAGAAATTAGGTAAGTGTCGACTGACTTTTTTCCTCCTCCTTTGTCAATAGCCTTGCCCGACGAGACCATTTTCACTTCGATCACGCTACCCATGACTGAGAGCACTCAAAGCATATATGTCACTGTATTACTTAGCCCGCCTTTGTAGGACAAAGGAAGTTAAGGAAGAATAAGGAAGAAACCGGAGGGATTCGGTGAGCCATCTTCCACAGAGAAGAAAGAGAAGAAGAAGAGGACCAAGAAATGTTCATCCATCTCCATTGTGCTTTCACTCGCATAGTATTAGGAACAAGCTTTTGTTTTCAGGATGGTTATGTGCAGCTTCGGCCCCGCTTTTGCTTTCGATCTAGCTATCAAAAACAGTTGTACTTTTTCTTCCAAGTCTCATTTTGGTTGTGAATAATAAAGACTTTTTATTTTGTTCAAGTCTTGTGTGAATTTGTCCAAGTATTCGAGAAATGCGCTTTACATTCCGTGTACTTACAGTCCACTTCTCATCATCACCGGACTAAGTTACTAGTTTGTTCCATCATTTGCAAGTGAAGAATGACCGTCGGAATGTTTTGTTTGTGTATGACCAGATTCGACTCTGGAACTTGGTCGAACTCCACTTGATTAGAAATTTAACTTAAACATCAATTTCAAGGACGTTTTGAGTGCAATCGCGCCTAACTCTGGGCGTCAATCGAGGTAATTCAAGTTTGGATGTCTCTTCGAGCATCCTTCTCTAGAATACATGCCTTGAACATGCCAAACTTTGGACGTTGGTTGGATAACCACTTAATCATAGTGGTTTAAACATCCTTTTCCAGGATGTTCGTCTTCGATCGTGTCTAACTCTGGGCGTTGATCGATGTAAGTAGGATCCCGTTGTAACATACCCCGTTTGGAGGCCTAAAACTAATCGCTACAGATGTTGCAGTCACTAAAAGTTATTATTTTTCGGTGACTAAATGCGATAATGTAGATACATTGATATACCAGAATCACATGGATATGAAAAAAATTAAACTCGATTTTAAAAAAGACCTCTCATTCTATTTCAAATCGCATTTCAAATTCATTACATAATCCCAATTCGTAAACCACGTTTAGAGAAATATAATTATTACAAATTATGCCAAGAGCGACATATGAAGATGCCCCCTTGGTTGATCAGACTCTAAATATAGGCACTAAGTAACTTTGCCATTACATCCAATTACACAGCGGCATCAAACAGAAAGAACTCCTAATAGCTAGCTTGTCTCCTGCACATCTCCAGAAGCTTATTTTTCTAAAGGAAACCCTGAAACCCTTAACTCTCAAACTACTCAAAAATCAATTGAGCACCCGAGAGTTTAAGGGGAAAACATAAACTTTGAGTCAGACAAAAATTCTGATGGGAATAATAACCTACCATCTCGAACCATATAGATACCTAGTGAGACCACGCCGCTTAGCGGAACGGGTGATCCCCTCACTTGTATCTTTACTCAATTTATAATACCTATATACTGTGCACCTGCATCCACAGTGGTTAAAACATAACATAATAAAATGTATCATGATGATATGTAAACATGCAATATGCTCTGGTTTTCCCATCCCCATTGACGTGACTATCTGTCTCAAGTTATAGTTTCTAGGGTTATTGTTAACCTATTAGTTTTCATGGGCCGACTAATAACATGTTCCAAGCTTACGGAGTGTCAGTCCGGTTTCATAATTTTCATGGGATCACTAAGAACCTATAGGTGACTACCAACAACATCATCCAATCATAGTTTTCATGAGGTCACTATGAACCTATTGGATTCTCCAATAACATCTCTTATGTCAAAGTTTTCATGGGATGACTATGAATCTATTGATATATATCAACAACCTGTTCCGGATATAGTTTTCATGGGATCACTAAGAACCTATTGGCTCCTGCAAATAAAAATTTCCATAACATAGCTTTTATGGGCTTACTAAGAACCTGTCTAAACCAATAATCTTTTAATTAGTCTTCGGTATCCCATATTCTGGCCTGTCTGACCTCCTGGATGCAATTCTACTCACACATGAGTAATTCAATGTATATTCACTACTTGGTCAACCTAGCCTATTATTTTGCCCTTAACACCCCATAATGCAATTATGGGTTAATAATGAAGTGAATATGATTACACAAGCATACATGATAACAGATTAAATAGCACAACAATATAAACATCCATGGTTTAATTCCTTGTAATCATTTTCTACTGAAACATGGTTAATACTCCTAACCCACTATCTATAGTAAGGAAAGCTTCCTCTAAAATTTCAAAGTTAAATGCCATTTCAAAACTCTTTTACATTACAATGTATTTACTTTAAAAATGAGATTGGGTTCTCTGATTTGTAAACTAAGGCTTTCGACTATATCCTTCAGATCATTGTGACATCATGAGTTACCCTCTGTCACTCTCCCTTTAAACATCATAGAACAACCAAGCCCTCAACCCCCTTCCGTTTAACTAATGAGTTCGAAACAAGCAGTTATGCCCCTTTCGCCACTTTACTCTAGCGGTAGGACCTTTCGAAATCATTGCTTAAGCAATTCGGAATGCCCCTTCCACTACTTCTTTGAAACCATGCGGAAGGAACCTGTCAACACGATTGATTGGGTGCGGCACAACCCTTCCACCTCTATAGTTAAACATGCATGCAAAAGGACCCTTTCGACACTATCAGCTAGTGCGGAAGGTACCTTCCATAATGGTTGGACTTACTCAAGTATAAAGGTACGGAAGGTATGCTATCGACACCATTGATTGGTGTGGCACACCCCTTCCGTCTTCATTGATTGACATACTTGCGGAGCATATAAGAGCAGAAGGAACCCCTTCGACACTATCTAGAGAAAGGTCCTTTCCATGATAGTTGGATCTATTATTGCGGTAGTGCACACTTACTAAAGTGTATGTTTGCGGAGGGACCCCTTCGACAATATTGATTAGTGCGAAAGGACCCTTCCGCCTTCATTCTAGTATATGCTTAACTACGACGACACCCTATCCCATTAGTATTCGAAGAAAAGCGGCATTGTATGCTTTCGAAGGTATCAATACTTTTGATGGCATCAATGCTTTCGAAGGCAAGTGGCGTTGCTCTAATTATCATAAGAACCGATTTTTAACTAAAGCAATTTCTCTTTACCTAACCCCTTATGTCTTAAATTTTCTATTGGATAACAAAACCTTTTTATAAAATTCTTTTTAGAATTTGCTGCCGCATGTAATCCCCCAATGCTCCAATATTTAATTAAAATTATTAACTAACCCCTTGTATTTAATTAATCATTAAATACTAATCTTTCTAATTTAAACCAAAACTCACCCAAATCTCTTGAGAATAATCTTAGAAATTCACATAAATTTCAAAATGATAATATCTTTATTTAGCAAATCAAATTTTCAACCCGAAAGTAATTAATTAATTCCTTAAATTTATTAAAACCCAAAATATACATTTCTTTCACTCAAAAATTGATAATAAATTATCCATAGCTTGGAATATTATGAAAATTAAAACACATCTCCAAAATAATGTTTTCCATAACATATTCAAAATCATGGCATTTGGAAACCATTTTGCATGATTTTAGCCTTAAAACCAATCTACATTATTCCACAAAATCCTTATTTAAATTATTACATGGCATTTAAATCAAAACATATCATCGTTCATCCAATCATACGGTTTCAAACCTCAAACCTGAATTTAAACATTCAAGATAACTTATATGAGATGATTTAGATCATTATTCACCTTGTTTGGATAAGGAACTTGAGATTTGTTCTACGCTTTAATCTTCCTAGCTTGAACCTTAGCCTTTAAATAATTTTTGAGGTCCTCTTCTCCTTGGATTATGGCCAGCCTTGTTTTTCTTTTGTTTACGTTTTTGTTTTGTAATAATGTAAACTAGAATGAGAATATGGTAAAGGTTTTTAGGAGTTATGGGGTTCGGCTATTCCCATGTTGCCCTTGCCTTATTCTCTTAAGTTTTTAGGTCATAACTCTTTCTCATTAATTAATTTAGTTAAGGCACGACCTTAATTAGTTTTCAATTCTCAATTCCCTTATCACTCTAGTTTCTATATTATTCTATTTAATTTATCTAGTTAAATCTTCTGAATAATGCTATTTAAAATTAGGGATGTTACAGGCTCCCCTCCTTAAAGAATATCGTCCTCGAAATTCAGCAAGGAACTATATACTAAGCATAACAATCATCTGTAATACCTTCTAACTACCATACTAACCTACCTGACTAGTGCGAAGTCTATATATATATATATATATATAGTAGATATAAAACATACCCTTATAATAGATCGGGATAAGTATCTCTAATCATGTCTTCTGTCTCCTAAGTACAATCCTTCTCGTTGTCATTCCACTGAACTTTCACCAACTTGATTGTCTTGTTTCTTAACCTCTTCTTATCTCTCTCTACAACCCGAACCGGTTGCCTAACAAAAGTCAAATCCGGTTCTACTATTAATTCTTCCAATGCAATCAGAGGGATAGTAGTTTCTGGATCATGCACACACTTACAAAGATGAGACACATGAAATACATCATGGAAACCTACCAAACTGCTCGGCAACTCTACTATGTATGCGAGCTTTCCTATCCTCTTTGTAACTGGAAATGGTCCAATATATCTCGATGCAAGTTTTCCTGACTTTCCGAATCGTAAACTTTGAACGATGACATTCCCTAAGAACTTCTCTCCTTAGGTCCCCAACATTCCGAACACACAACCGTCCCTTCTTTCTCAACCATCCCCTCTGGTCAAGACTAAAATCCTTTAGATCATCAATCTCCGATTCAACTTCAAGCCTTCTAACTCTTAGCCAACCATGGATCTTGTTTCTACTTAGAAGCAATCTTTTCGATCAGAACTGGTCGGACTTCCAAGCATGATAACATGGTGGTGCTTCAACTAGATCTAGCAGTCGATCTTAACTGCACACTACAAGTAGTCAAAGCCTCCAGGTCCTTCCATTCTGCTAACATAGCTAACACCACATTCTGATGTTTTATGCTAAGAGCATCCGCTACTTTATTTCCTTTCCTAAGCAAATACTCTATACCAAAATCATATGCTGTAAAAAAAACTCCAGCTACCACTATTGTCTCATATTTAACTTCTTCTGAGAGAATAAGTACCTTAAGGACTTATGATCTATGTATAACTCAAATCTCTCCCCTAAGAGATAATATCTCCATACTTTCAACGCGAAGGACGACACTGCCAACTCTAAATCATGAGTAGGATATCTCACTTCATGCGATATAAGCTATCGTAAAGCATAGGCAATAACTTTACCTTTCTACATCAGTACAGCTCCAAATCTGGTTCCATATGGACCTATATACACCACTAATCCCCGATTCCCATCTGGAACTATTGACACAGGCGCATTGGTCAACAAGTGCTTTAACTTAAGAAATGCTTCCTCATATTTGTCAGACCAGATAAACTTCACGTCCTTCCTAGTCAGCTTAGTCAAAGACGCTGCTATTTGCGAGAAATCCTTAATAAACCTCTGGTAGAAACTAGCAAGCCCAAGAAAACTTTTGATCTCAGTCACCATCTCTGGTCTCTTCCAGTTGTTAACAGCTTTGATCTTATCTGAATCAACTGACAAACCTTTCCCTAAAACAATGTGACTAAGAAATTTAACTTCTTTCTTCCAGAAATGACACTTCGAAAACTTCGCTTTCAGTTGATGCTGCCTCAGTGGCTCAAGTACTGCTCTAAGATGAACTTCATGCTCTCTTTCGTCCTTAGAGTATATTAAGATGTCATCTATGAATACCAATATGAACCTATTCAAGTGCTCTCGAAAAACTCGTTTCATCAAATCCACGAAGAAAGCTGGCGCATTCATTAACCCGAATGGCATCACTAACCACTCATACGAAACATACCTAGTCCGAAATGCCATCAGTGGGATAATGTTCTCTGCCACTCTTAGCTGATGGAAACCTGTCCCCAAATCTAATTAGAATAATACTCTAGCTCTACTTAATTGATCAAATAACTAACTGATTCTCGACAAAGAATACCTATTCTTGTTGTCTTATCGTTCAACTTATGATAGTCGATACACATCCTTAATGACCCATTCAGTTTCTTCACGAACACCGTGGCCGCTCTCCAAGGTGAACTGCTTGGTCTAATGAAATTATTTTCTTCTAAATCCACTAGTTGCACCTTTAATTCCTTCATCTCGGTGGTTGTCATCCTATTAGGTGGTCTACTTACAGGTTCCGCTCCTGGCATAAGATCTATCCGAAACTCAATGGTTCGCTCCGGTGGTAGTCCTGTGACTGGCTCAAAAACATCTACAAACACTCTTGCTACCAACACCTGATCTAATTCTTCTTCTACTTCCATTGCATTCAGCAAAGCAAAAACACTTGAGTCTGACTTCTCCACTGGGTATATAATTCGGTTATGACTATTAGGGTGTCTTAGTGATATTTCTCTATCTTGGCAAAATATCCTAGCATCGTACCTATCTAACCAATCCATACACAAAATCATCCCGAAGCCTATGAAATCAAAAACAAACAAACTGCATGCAAACTTTCTAACTGGTCACATCTCATCCCCAGAGTTGCATACCCTCATATCGGATTCGCAACTCTTAAGGAAGTAACAAGGTATGAGGGTTCTAAACATATTTTATCTGCCAAACACTGAGATATAAATGAATGCGATGCACCAATATCAAATAGTACCCTAACTGGTATACTATGAATCAAAAGCATACTTTCCATTACAGTCTTTCCCTTTTCAGCAGCGCTTGGTCTAGAAGATGATGATTCCAAGGCAATAACTTTTCCCTTGTCTTCTTTAACCGGTTCTGGGCACTGATTCTTGTAATGTCCGATCTTGTCACAGTTGAAGCACGTCACTCCTTTCTTATCTGCAACCTTCTTCCCTTTTCCAATTCGACAGTCATGAGCAAAATGTCCTTTCTTGTCGCACTTATAGCAAACTACATCGACCTTCCTTTTCTTAGCACCTCCTTCTTTCTGAGCTTCTTTCTTCTTAAAGAATTTCCTCTTCTTATCCTGAGAATCCTAGGTTTCAACTTTCTTCTCTTTCCTAAAAGTAGAGAGCATCTCTTCATTCCTGATTGCCATCTCCACTACAACTGTACTTGCATAAGGGAGATGTGGCATAGTCACCCTAGCAATCTTAGGCTTTAACCCTCTAATAAACTTCTTATTTCTTTTGATGACGGTGTCAATGGTAGCATATCCATATCTGGACAACTCATCAAACATCGTAGCATACTCAATCACCGACATCTCACCTTGCACTAATTCTATGAAATTTCTCAATAGTACTGACTTGGCAACTTCATACAAGAACCTCTTTTTGAATCTCCTTCGAAACTCTTCCCAAGTCAACTCTTCCTTGGGAACTCTCATGGTAATACCATTCCACCAGTAAAGTGTTGCTCCCTCCAACTGTCTAGAAGCAATTCTCCTCTTCTGCTCATCATCTAATCCCAAGTTAGAAAAAATCCTTTCACAGTGCAATAACCAGTTTTCTACTTCAACAACATCCTTTATTCCTAAAAATTGCTTCCCACCAAGACTGATGTAATCCCTACTTAGCTTGGCATAGTTATTGCCAACAAGGGCCATGGGATTAGCTCCTCTAACATTCACGGCATTTCCCCCAGCTGCTCCAACTTGCATCAAATTGACGAAAAACTGATACAGCATCCCCATGTCTACTGGTGGGGTTCCAACACCTACATTGGCATTTGCGTTTGGATTAGCATTTACTTTTCGACATGGATTATACCTGGTATTGGGTCAAGCATTTCCATTAGTTTTGGTGCTTCCTTCACCTAGATTTCCTCTTCTGTTTCCTGCCTCCATATCTTCCTTTCTCGTATATCTGCATAAGAACCTTAGTAAGATATAGTAGAATGGTCTAAGAAAGAGGGGAATATGTACTTATATATATATATAACAAATGCAAGTACGTTACTCTAGTGTTAGCCTAAACCCCGGACTCATTTTCTAATTCATTGGGTTATGTTTTAAAAATCTTTTAGGTTCAAATTTATTTTAAATTTACATAAAACCAACTTGTAACAACCTCCATTTAGAAGCCCAAAACTAACTGCTATAGATGCTGCAGTCATCTGTAGTTATTATTTGATAACCAAATGCGGTAATGTTAAATACATTGATATACCAGAAGCACATAGATACGAAAGTTTTAAACTCAATTTTAAAAACAGATTTCTCATTTCATTTCAAATCGCATTTCAGATTCATTACATAATCTAATTCGTAAACCATGTTCATAGAAATATAATTATTACAAATTATGCCAAGAGCGACATATGAAGATGCCCCCTTGGTTAATCATAATCAAAATATAGGAACTAAGTAACTTTGTCACTACATCCAATTACACAGAGGATCAAACAGAAAGAACTCCTAATAACTAGCCTTCCTCCTACGGGTCTCTGGAAGCTTATTTGTCTAAAGGAGAACCTGAAAACCTTAACTCTGAAACTACTCAAAAATCAATTTAGCAACCAAGAGTATAAGGGGGAAACATAAACTTCGAGTCAGACAAAAAGTCTGATGTGAATAATAAACTACCATCTCGAACCATAAAGATATCTAGTGAGACCATGCCGCTTAGCGGAACTGGTTTCACCTCACTATTAGCTTAACTCAATTTATAATACCTATATACTGTGCACATGCATCCACAATGGTTAAAGCACAGCATAATAAAATGTATCATGATGATATGCAAACATGCAATATGCTCTGGACTTCCCATCCCCATCCACGTGACTATCTATCTCAAGTTATTGTTTCTAGGGTCACTGTTAACCTATAAGTTTTCATGGACTGAATAACAACTTGTTCCAAGTTTACGGACTATCTGTCCGGGTTCATAGTTTTCATAGGATCACTAAAAACCTATTTGTGTCTACCAACAACATAATCCAGTTATAGTTTTCATGGGGTCACTATGAACCTATTGGATTCTCCAATAACATCTCGCATATCATAGTTTCCATGGGCTGACTATGAACCAATTGATCCCTATCAACCACCTGTTCTGGACATAGTTTTCATGGGATCACTAAGAACCTATTGGCCTCTACCAATAAAAATTTCCATAATATAGTTTTTATTAGCTTACTAAGAACCTGTCTAAATCAATAATCTTTTGATCAGTCTTGGGCATCCAATATTCTGGTATGTTTGACCTCCTGGATGCAATTCTACTCACACAGGAGTAATTCAATGTATATTCACTACTGGGTCAACCTAGCCTGTTATTCTATCCTTAACACCCCACAATGCATTTATGGGTTAATAATGAAGTGAATATGATTACACAAGCATACATGATAACTGATCAAACAACACAACAATATAAACATCCATGGTTTAATTCCTTGTAACCAGTTTCTAATAAAATATGGTTAATATCCTTAACCCACTATCTTTAGTAAGGAAAGCTTCCTCTAAAATTTCCAAGTTAAATTCAATTTCAAAAATCTTTTACATTGCCATGTATTTGATTCAAAAATGAAATTGGGTTTTCTAATTTGAAAACTAAGGATTTCGACTATATCCTTAGGATCATTGTAACATCATGAGTTACCCTCCATCACTCTCCCTTTAGACATCATAGAGCAACCAAGCCCTCCATCCCCTTCCATTGTACTAATGGGTTCGAAACAAGCGGTTATGCCCCTTTCACCACTTTACTCTAGCGGTAGGACATTTCGAAATCATTGCTTAAATAATGTGGAAGGTCCTTTCAACTACTTCTTTGAAACCATGCAGAAGGACCTTGTATCACCATTGATTGGGTGTGGCACAACCCTTCCACCTCTGTAGTTAAACATGTATGCAGAAGGACCCTTTTGGCACTATTAACTAGTGCGGAAGCTATGCAGTTAATGCCCCGTTGTATCCCCGCTATAACTCCGATATATCTTATAGCGGATTCCTACCGCTACGATTTTTCCATATATCCCCAACATATAGCCTTTCCGCTTTAATCCCCGCTATTTCCACTATATCCCGTTATTTCCGCTATATTCCGCTATTTCCGCTATATCTTCTATAAAAAATTGGATTGAAAAATGATATTTATACGCTATAAAAATTATGAAATTAATTAATTTCATTGAATTTTTGATATATGTTTAGAAATGATAATACTCTAATATTCTACTAAATTAAATTAAGTTATATAACAGTTTTACGTTCATTTACAATACATTTGCACATATTTTTATTTAAAATTATTTTTGTATTAATTATAATTCAATTGAATGTTAATTTTTCACATAATTACTATCTATATATTTGTAAAAACAACAAGTATGGGATTTATATGCTATTTTAGAGTAATCCGATATATCTCGCTATATCTTCGCTACATCCCCGCTATGACTTTTTGCACCTCTACCGCATTGAATCCACCGAGCGCTTTAACTGCACAGCAGAAGGTACCTTCCGTAATGGATGGACTTACTCAAGTATAAAGGCATAGAAGGTATGTTGTCGATACCATTGATTGGTGCGTCATACCCCTTCCATCTTCATTGATTAACATACTTGTGGAGTATATAAGAGCGGAAGGAACCCCTTCAACACTATCTACTAGTGCGAAAGGTCCTTTCCATGATAGTTGGATCGGTTAATGCGGTAGTGCACACTTATTAAAGTGCATGTATGTAGAGGGACCCCTTTGACACTACTGATTAGTGCAAAACGACCTTCCGCCTTCATTCTATTATATGTTTAACTACAACGACACCCATATCCCCTTAGTATTCGAAGAAAAGCAGCATTGTATGCTTTCGAAGGTATCAATGCTTTCGAAGGCATCAATTCTTTCGAAGGCAAGTGGCGTTGCTTTAATTATTATAAGAACTGATTTTTAACTAAGTAAAGCAATTTCTTTTTACCCAACCCCTTATGTTGTAAATTTTCTATTAGATAATAAAATCTTTTTTTAAAATTCTTTTTAGAATTTGCTGCCGCATGTAATCCCTCAATGCTCCAATATTTAATCAAAATTATTAAATAACCCCTTGTATTTAATTAATCATTAAATACTAATTCTAAATCAAAAAATCACCCAAATCTCTTGAGAACAATCTCAGGAATTCACATAAATTCCAAAATAATAATATCTTTATCATATAAAGTTTTCAGCCCGAAAGTAATTAATTAATTCCTTAAATTAATTAAAACCTGAAATATACATTTCTTTCACTCAAAAATTCATAATAAATTATCCATAGCTTGTTATATTATCAAAATTAAATCCCGTCTCCAAAATAATTTTTTACATAACATATCAAAAATCATGGCATTTGGAAATCATTTTGCATGATTTTAGCCTTAGCGAACTACATTATTCCATAAAATCCTTGTTTAAATTATAACATGGCATTTAAATCAAAACTTATCTTTATTCATCCAGTCCTATGGTTTTAAACCTCAAACCTGAATTTAACCATTCAAGATGACTTATATGAGATGATTTAGATCATTATTCACTTTAGATCATTATTCAAGATTCGGCTATTCCTATATTGCCCTTGCCTTATTCTCTTAAGTTTTTAAGTCATAACTCTTTCTCATAAATTAATTTAGTTAAGGCACGACCTTCATTAGTTTTCAGTTCTTAATTCCCTTATCACTCTAGTCTATACATTATTCTATTTAATATATCTAATTAAATCTCTTGAATAATGCTATTTGAAATTAGGGGTGTTACACCCACCTATCTCCGAGCGTAGATCTTTTATTTCGCTTGCTCCAAGAAAGGCGTGGAAGCTCTACAAAACTCTAGGCACAAGCAGTAGAGACAAACTGCCTCATTCAGCCTTCGAATGTTTATACTCCTGCCCTCAAGTCGGAAGTTAGAGGAGTTGTTTGGAATCTCTTCGGATGCCAAGTGTGATTGAGCTTGGTGCGTCTAACCATGGACTACGGAAGCTGGGCTGACACCTATCTCGGGTTCCTGCACACCTGCATTTTGCATATATAAGTTCATTTAAGTATATGTCACTGATCCTAGTGTAAATTCAAGCATGGATAGATTCATTAGCTTTGGAAGTCATTTCTTTTATAAATACTAGAATTGACAGATTCTGTCTGGTTATACAGATTTGACAAGTTATGCACAAATTTACACTCAAGTAAAATAGCATCGCAGTGTCCACTATTCCACGCCTGGGGGAGTGAGATCCCATCCACTGTTGCTAGCTTGAATGTACCATTTCCAAGTTTCTGCTTAATTGCATATGGAACATCCCAAGTAAGGCCCAAGTTCATCGAGCGAATCGATTCCGATGCACAACTGCTCTCAGGTCAACTTCATCACGCTTCTCATCGATCATATCGAGAGACTCCAACAGGAGTTCCTTATTCATCTTTGGATTATAGTGAGTCACTCGATGAGAAGGTACTTCAAGTTCAACCGGGATCATAACCTCTGATCCATAAGACATGACAAATGGAGAGTGGCCAGTCGCTGACTTGTGGGTCTTTAGATGAGCCCAATGTGCAAATGGAAGTTCATCGACCCACTTTCCCTTTGTTTTCTCAAATCGTTTTTTGAGAATGGACTAAATGATTTTGTTAACTGCTTCAACCTATCTATTAGCCTAGGGGTGTAGCACCGCAGCAAAGCTCTTCTCGATGTGGTGCCTTTGGCAGAAATTTCTAAACTCTACGCTATCGAATTGGGTTCTGTTATTGGAGATAATCATTTGTGGAACCCTAAAACGGCAGATGATGTTTCTGACCTCGAAGTTGGTTACTTTTTTTATGGTGATTGTAGCTAACGGCTCTGCCTCGGCCCATTTAGTGAAGCAATCAACCGCGATGATGGCGTACTTTACAGCACCGTTATATGTTGGCAACAAGCCAATGATATTGATTTCCCAGACTACAAACAGCTAGGGGCTAATCATTTGAGTAATCTCTGTTGGTGAGGCTCTTGGTGTCTTGGCGAATCTCTGGCACTTATCACACCTGCTAGTTTAATCAGCTACGTCTCGATTGACAGTTGGCCAGAAATACCCATAACAAAGGATCTTCTTCACTAACATTTGCTCCCGGCGTGGTCGCTACATGCCCTTTCATGAACTTCTCTCAATGCTCGCTTGGACTCAATATAGGCGATGCATCAAAGCATAGGAACCGAGAATCCTTTTCTATAAAGTATCCCTTCTTACAAGATGAATCTTACAGCTTTACGAAGGAGTTGATATCGTTTGCTCTTCCTATCAGGAAGGATTCCTTTCTGTAGATAGTTCTTTATCGGAGTCATCCATGACTCCTTCTCAAAGTCGGCGTCGAAGATCCAATCAACATCCATCCGGTTGATGGTTGGACCCAATATTACTTCCATCGGAACCAGGCCCATGAATTGCGCATCCCCGAAACTGGCCAACATAGCTAGCAAGTCGGCCTTCGCATTTTCCTCTCTAGGAATATGCATTAATAATATTCAATATCACTTAGCAGTTCAAGGGCTCAGTTTAAATAAGGAGCAAGTCTAGCTCCTTTCACCTGAAATTCTTTCCGCACTGGACATACCACTAGTTGGGAATCACAGAAGTATGCAGTCTTAACTCCTAGCTCCTTGGCAATCTTGAGTCCTGCAATCAAGGCCTCATATTCTGCTTCATTGTTTGCTGTGAGAAAGTCTACTTTTAGGGCGTAACAAATCAGATGTTCCTCGAGAGTCACTATCATGACTCCAGCACCAGAACAACGTTCGTTAGATGCACTATCTGTGTACATCTTCCATTTGGCACTTTGCTCTCCATTGCTCTCTAGAATGTCATTTCACACATTGTATTCAATAAGGAAATCCGCTAAAACTTGACCCTGGCTCGCTCTCCGAGGATGATAAGTTATGTCCTACTGACTCAATTCAATGTTCCATTTCAACAGCCTTCTAGAGGTTTCAGGTCGCAGCATGACCTGTCTAAATGGTTGGTTGGTCAGAACTTTGATCGAATGAGCCTGAAAGTAAGGGTGGAGTTTGCTTGAAGCGATTAGTAGGCAGTGTGCTAGCTTATCCACCTTCGGATAATTTCTTTATGCTTCTGTCATTGCTTACTAATGTAGTAAATCGGCCTTTGGATTCAGGACTCCTCGTGCACGAGTGCAGCGCTTGGCGTGCACCAACATTACTAGATAAATAAATAAGTCATCATCATCTAACATCTTTAATAGAATGAGAGGTCTCTCCAAGTGATCCACCAGAGCCTGGAATTCATCTACACCTTCTTGCATCCAAGAAAAATTTCTCTTCCCCTTCTTGATCACATCAAAGAAAGGGTTGCATTTCTCTATGGCTTTGGAGATGAATCGACTTAGGGCGACGACCTTCTCATTCAAGTTTAAACGTCTTTGATTGTTTCCAGGGCTTTGAAGTTCCTCATTGCTTCGATCTTCTCTAGATTGGCTTCGATTCCATTGGAGTTCACAATGAAGCCTAAGAATTTCCCTGATGCAACACCGAACGTGCATTTCAAAGGGATAAGCTTCATCCCGTACTTTCGAAGAACGTTGAACATCTCTGCCAAATCATCAATGTCATCCCTTGATCCCCATGACTTCACAAACATATCGTCCATATAAACCTCCATCGTGCATCCGATCTGATCTTTAAATATCTTGTTCACCAATCTCTAGTAAGTCGCTCCAGCATTCTTTAATCCGAAGGGCATAACAAGATAGCAGTACAGTCCCAGATCGGTTATAAAGCTGGCATGTTCTTAGTGTGGCACGTGCATCGGTATCTGATTACAACCAAAGTATGCATCCATGAACGATAACAATTCATGTCGGGATATTGAGTCCACCAGCTAATCAATCCTCGGTGGGAAGCTATCCTTTGGGCATATCTTATTCAGATCAGAATAGTCAATGCATGTCCTCTACTTTCCGTTTGAATTTTACACCAAGATTGGATTTGATACCCACTCCGGGTATAGGGTGTCTCAGATGAAGCCATTATCCTTCAACTTCTCCACTTCTTCTTTGAGTACAATAGATCTCTCTAGCTCCAAGCTATGGCGTTTTTATTTCACAGGAACACATTTAGGATTTATATTTAATGCATAGCTCGCTATCTCCGACGATATCCCACGCATGTCTGAGTGGTCTAGGCGAACATATCTAGTTTTTACTAGAGAAAACCAACTAACGCTTTCATCAATTTCACACCAAATTACGATCCGACCTTCAGGACCTATATATAGTCATCCTAGCTGATCGGGATGTTGATTGACAACTCAACTTGAGCCACCCTTCCATCCTCTTGTCTTTCCGCAGATCTATATCCTTATGGAACCAACTGTGCTGCCCAAGCCAGGGATTAGGTGGTGGTTGCCATGTGCCCAGAGCCATTGATGTAGAGAGTCCTCTCTACACCCTTCCCTTTTTATCTTCGCCTCGCCTCTTTCTAATCGGCAACATAACACTCGTGGCAAGCTCCTAATCTCCTTAAACAATTGCCACACCATTCTAAGTTGGAAACTTCATTGTTAAGCACTACAGAGCGATGGCTGCTCTAAATTCACCAAGGATTGGTCGGCACAAAAAACATTGTAGGTAGAATAGATATCCAACACAAAAGGCACGACCCACACTCTCCTACGGTCGCCCTCTCCAAGTACCACTAATAGATCCACACATCCCACAGGATCAGTAGCAGTCCTGTTACCTTAGATTCGAGATTTACACGGGTTTAAGTCCTTGTCCTCTAGAAGCATCTGGTCATAGGATTTCTTAAATAGTCGTTGACTGAACTCCCACAGTTAACTAACACTTTCCTTACAACAGTAGGGCCAATCATGGCCGATATCACAAGCGGATCAATCGTCGGGGCCTCTACTCCATTAGCATCTCTGTTTCAGAATACAATGTCATCTGTCATAATTTCAAGTTACTTTGCTGGAACATCATCCTCGATGGCAAAACATCTCTCATTTACTACATGCTTTAACACTCCTACATATCGTTCCATCTCGCTCCAACTTTTCTCAGCTGGATACGGTCCACCGATAATAGTATTTATCACAAGATGTTTCTCAAGCCGTCTGGGTTCATCAACACCAGGCCTGGCTTGTCCCCATTAGGGGTTTGAAGTTCCTTGCCCACCGTCCGACGAGGCTTGCACAAACTATTGTAATTTATTTTTGTAAATCAACTCTTCGATCACATCACGCAAATGCTTGCATTTGTTGGTGTTGTGACCATGTGTTTCGTGAACTCTGCAAAATTTTCCAGATTTCTTCTCCTTCTCAGTCGACTCCCTAGGAGTCGGCTTGCTGTACTGCTCTTTACCCTAGGTAGCCAAGTATATATCTTTAATTGAGTTATTTAGTGGAGTGTAATCGTCAAACTTCGGGATTCTCGGTCGTCTCCTTAAATTCGACTTCTTATCTTTAGCCCCATCATTGTTTTTGCTTTATCAACTACTTTGATTCCCTACATTAACATCAACATTGTCAGAATTTCCTCCAGGCTGTTTCACAGCAACATTACTTTGCATTACCTCCACCGACTGTTTGGCATTGGTCAAGAGACTTATAAGTGAAATCCGCTGTGGAGAAATCAGGCTGTGCAACCTCTTCGACATGTTGGGAACCAACATTTTCAACATTCTCAATAGCACGTGAAGTGGTGGATCGATCCCCTCTAGGAGCCATGGTAGAAAGCACTTGTGTGGATTTTATAAAATTCTAAGTAGCTAAAAATTCCAAAAATGAAGAAAACTGGACATACTCTTAAATTTAGGCAATCCAACAATAGATTATGGATCCAAACAGACTAAAAATCGGTTCTCAATGAAAGTACCAAAATGTTGCACCAACATCCAAGAGATTATATAGAGAATGAAAGTGAAGAAAAGTAAACTAAAATGTGTAAAAATAGAACAACATATCTTTATAATAGTTCAGCCAACCTACGTCCACTTGAGATTTTTATTTATAATATTATTCTTTTACAAGTGTTATTCTTATAGTTCGGTACCACTCCATAGTCAATTACAAGAGATTATGTGAAAATTGCAAGAGAGAAAATGAATCCCTGAAATGATGCCCCCTTCATGCATATTAATAGCCATAGGTTGCTGGAAAAAGCTCCAACACGCCCTGTCCAACGTTCTCTATGATCTCCCAATGGTTACTCAAGAATAAATGTGGCCAGCACAACGATCGGCTATGGATTGGTACAGCTCCATGGGCATGGATTGGTACCGATCCATAAGGTTGTCTTATGGATCCTTCTAACCTCTTTGGATTGAAGTGATATGCTGTTAGCTTTGTGTTTCATAACTTGTTTATGTTGCTATAGACTTGTTTCTGAGTCCAAATGATGGATCAGTTGAAGAGCAGAGTTGCTGATTTCTAGTGCTTCGAGCATTCGATAACAAACAATAGGCGATTGATCTATGGAGCCGGGAATATGCTTCTGGCATCAAGACTAAGTTGTATGAGGAAAATGGAGTGGTTATAGAGAGATCCTATGGTTCAGTACCGATCCACAGCCATGGATCGATACCGATCCATCAGTTAGATGGATTGAGTCATGGAACTTTTTGAATGGTCTTGTTTTGTCCTCGTGGCCTTGGTTGTACTTAATTTCTGGACTTTACGGGTATCACTTTGGGTCTTCTACCTCAATAGCTTTCAAGTTCTATTCGTCGTGTCAGTTTAGATACTGTGTGGTCTAAAAGTTAGATAATAATAAGGTGTTCGAAGATTTATTAAAAGCTAGCATATCAAACTTTAGAGGGTCATGGAAAAACCATTTGCACTTAGTCGAGTTTTCCTATAATAATAGTTACCATACTAGTATAGGAATGGTACTTTTCGAAGCACTTTATGGAAAGCTATGGAAAAGTCCAACATGTTTGTTGGAGAAAGGTGATAGACCAGTGCTTGGTCCGAATTTGGTAAAAGAAGTGATTAAAAAGATTGAGTTAATCTAGGAAATGATGAAGGAAGCTCGATTAAGGCATAAAAGTTGCATAGATAATAGGGGTAAGGACATGGAATTCCCAATTGGAGATTATGTTAGCATGGAAGTATTGCCAATGAAGGGTGTAATATAATTTGGGAAGTCGGAAAAGTTGGCACTTTGATATGATGATCTATTTCCTATTATTGAGATAATCGGTAAACTCGCATATCATATTGAGTTACCGAATACTTTGGTAGAAGTCCATAATGTTTTTCACGTATCTCATTCGATAAGGAACATGCATGATCCAAAAACTATTATTAAGCCAACAATTTTGGAAGATTTAGTAGTAGAGCCTAGTATTCTATCGTCAATGGATTTGCACGGTGGATAGATATATGAAATAGCTTAGAAATAAGATAGTCATTAGTGAAGGTCCAGTATAGTGACGACGAACGAGAATATAATTGGGAGACTAAGGACAAGGATTATATAGACTTATCCTGAGTTATTCTAATTTTATATTTTATTTTTTGTGCAGACTTCTGGCTAGTAGTTATGCTAGTATTATTGATTTTATGTGCTTTTGACACCTGTTTTCATGATTGATTTGCTTGATTGGTTGTATCTTATAAAAATTTCAAGGCTGAAATTCTTTAAGGATGAAAGCCTGTAACGCCCCTACATTTTTATAGCACATTGTTTCAAATAATTGCCATGTTAATAAAGCTTGAAATTTAAATTTTAAATGAAGTAATGGTTTAGGAGGAAAGGAATTAAGGGCTTTAATTACAAAGAGAGAATGGGGAAATAGAAAAAATGCATATAGTTTATTTCCCCTTACACATTCTCTCCTCCCTCATTATATTTTTAGCTACATCTCAAAACAAAAGAAAAGAAAAATAAACACGAAACAAAGAGCACACCATCAAAGCAAATTCAACAAAAAGGATCTAAGGAAAGGAACTAAGGCAGTTATCTCCCCCTACATCTAACTCTAAGGTGAATAATATTTCTCTCCTTGTTTTTGATATGTTTAATTTGAGTTTAAAGGTAAATTCGAATTTTGTTTGATGTTTATCATGCATATGGCTTAGGTAACAATTTTTGTGAATTATGTTTATCATATATGATTTTTATATAATTTTCCTAAGTGGTTTTCGGTTTACAAACTATGTTTTTGTTCTCCAAATGCTTTGAATTTTTGATATGATGTTTAGAATAATATTTTGCAGATGGGTTTCAAATTTCATAATTTTCTGAATCATTTTGAAATTAATATGGATTTTTTAGTTTGAGGAAATGGATGATTTTAGATTTAATCATTTAAAACAAGAAAAATGATTATATTGCCTCAAAAAATTTATATGATGTTAAAGAGGTATATTCGGACTTTTGGAATATTTAGGGTTTTTTCCTAAGTAATTCATGTTAAAATTACTTGCTTTATGAAAGAGAGTTTTCATTGCAAAAAAGTAGTTAATGGCATAAGTAATGAAAATTTAATATTTTGAGAAATAAGAGAAAATTTCTCTATAGTTTTCTGCAAGATTTACGAAAATATTATGATTAATCAATGATACTTTAACAAAGAATTTGGTCTGGCAAAAAGTTATTGCTTATAAAGGAAATAAACCAGTTTTCTGGATACTTACAAAAATGCCATTTTTAACCTATGTTAGTAATTATGACACTCAATAGCTATTTTCTATTATGCGATAGAAATACGTTTTAAAGGTTCAAAAGCTTTGAAATTTATGACACTCGCTGGCTTTAAAAAGTTTAAGGTTGCGATAGCATCATATTTTATAATATTGACAACATCATGTTTTATGATACTTGATAGTTATGTATTGCTTAGCACTCGATATCTAAATTAAACTTGGCAGTCAATAGCCATGTTCCATTTGATACTCGATAGCTATGTTTTGGCTAATATTCGTAACTATGGTTGATTTGACACTTGATAGCTTCAAGTAATATGTGCATACGATAGCTTTTCATTGATGTGCGATAGGTTCATGTAGTTAAACATGCAACAGATTATATTTTACATGTAATATCATGAAGTTTATAACGTGTGATAGCACAAGATTTTTACTTACGATAGCCTAAGTATTTAATGATCCATAACATTAGCTTTAACATGCGATAACATGGATTTTTAAGGTGTGATAGCATAAAGTTTTGAGAAATGAGATAGCCTATTTTTATGACACTCTATAGCTTTTAATTCTAAGTTGGGCAATATTTTCCTTAAACAAAAATGTAGTTTTCTGTTAAGTATTTTGAAAAAGTTTTCAAAAGGAAAGAGAAGACACATTAGCCCATTTTAATGGAGTTTTTATGAAGGAAATTATTACTTTGCTACAAGTAATTTATGTGTATAAAATGGCTATCATATGAACATATCTTTGTGATAGATGATGTTATTATATGTTCATTTCTGCATCTTGATCCGTTAATATTTCATTTTTAAATTTTTGACATGCTCACTTATATTTTATATGTTATCACCAAACATTTATGACCATGGAGATTTAGCGAATTGATTACCAATTACAATTGTTCCAGTAGTATGTATGGTCAGACTTAAATTGATTAGTTTATAGAATTACATCCAAGAGATTGTGAAGACCAAATTGTTTAGGATGCCTAAACTAATCAAAAAATATATGGATCATTGACATTGTAAAACAAGATTTAAGGGTGGAAAATGGTGTGGGTTCGCACCCTACACTCCAAATGTTAGGCCCCTGGTTAGTCGGGTCCCCGATTCCAATGCATGGGGTTTTGTCGATATTGAGGCAAAAATTAGGAGCAAAGCATCCAAAGTAAATCATAGCAAATTGCTCACTTATGTTTTCCTTCTATCGATTTTAGGAGACCGTGGATATTTTCTCCTACCGACCTTAGGAGACCATTGTTCTTTTCTTTTGAATGGACTAGAAGACCATTGGATTATATGGTATATTTTGGCCCAAGTCAGCCCGGTAGGTTTATAGTTGTCTTGAGAAAACTAATATAGGTTTATAGTGATCTGGGGAAAATATGCTGTTAAATGTACTATGTAATGGGAATAGGTAACTATGGGAATGTGTAACCCCTTAGCCCTAGTGAATGATGGACTATTTCGTTTTTGGAATTTATGCATAAGGATATTAAGTTTACGTTCTAATCATTTTGGTTGCAGGATATTATGATTGGCATATTGTTTGATAAGCTATTAGTGAAGGGAAACCCATTCCGTGCTTCAGTGTTGTGGTCTCATTTGTTATCTGTTGGTTTGTGATGGAATAATATTATTCACACAATACTTTTTATTTAGCCCAAAGTTTTTGATTTCCCCTTGAACTCTCGGGTAGTCAATTGAAAGTAAGTAGGCCGAGAGCAGGGTTTTCAGGTTAAACGGATAATCTTCCAAAGACGTGTAAAAGGCAAGCTCCTAATTGGAGTGTATTTCTGTTGGGCAGTTTTAATATTTTATGACATTGTTGATTGTGTGTAATGAGAGGTTTATAACCGTATATGTAGTTAATATTATGATCATCCAAGGGTGCATCTTCATATGTCGCTCTTGGAGTTTACTATTGCATTTATTATATTTTAGTAGAACGATGGAATTGTGGGGTTATGCAATGTAATGTATTGTATGTAATGAATTTGCAGATTAATAAATGAAAATGCTTGTTCAAAATTTGTAAAAAAAAAAATTCTTATGCTCTTGATGTTAATGATACAATAACTGATCTCATTTTGTCATTGAGAAATAAAGCTAAGGATGATTTTAGCATCAATAATATCTATTTTCAAGCCTTAAAATGGGGAATGTTATAGGAGGATCCCCTAATTGGGATCATACGCCCAAGATTCTAAATTTTCTAATCAAGAACATAGTTTGATACTTTGGACTCTCGAAGAAGATAATTACCAACAATGGTACCCAATTCGAAAGAGGACTATTATAGGGTTTCTGTGAAAGAAATGGGATTGAAAAGTGTTTCTCGTCTATTGTCCATCCTCAAGTGAACGTTGATATGAAGCCTAAACTAAACCATCAAGTTGACACTGAAGAAGTGCCTAGCTAAGACTAAGGGAAACTTGGCTGAAGACCTACCACTCGTGCATTGGTCGTGCAAACCTCAAGCCGGACCTCGATAGGACACTCCCTTTTGCATTGTTTTATGGGTATGAAGCTATGTTTCCTATAGAGGTCGATGTCCTATCTCTAAGGTGCCTCACCCATATCCCCGAGAAGAATAAAGAACTCCTTTGATTAGGGCTCGATGCCCTTGAAGAAAGAAGAGGAGAGGCCGAACTCTGGACAAAAGCTTAAAATGGTAAGTGGCAAAGCATTACAACGCCAAGATAAAGCTGCACAAATTCATCATAGGTGATGTAGTGTCGCACCGAGTTTTTCCGAACATAAAGAACCTGGCCGAAGGAGTATAGGGGGAAAATTGGAAAGGGCCATATGTTATCGGTACCATTCTAGCTAGCAAAGCTTATTGCCTTAACTACTCGGACAATACTCATATACCACAAGCTTGGAATTCAGAGCACCATTGGGCTTATTATATTTAATTTAAATCAATTTTGTAAGCCACAATTATAAGCAAACACAAAATATGTACACTATCTTATAAGTTCCATGTAATGTACCCTTTTTTATATGATGTAAATAGGGCACTTCATCATCATAACATTTGCCAATCATACAAGGTATAAACACCCAACTAGCAATCTAGAGATGGTGAGCGTACAATGCCCTACTTCTAACGAAGGAAGCTACAAACACTTAACTAGCTATCCCGAGAAGTTACGAGCATGCAATGCCCTTGCCTGCGTCGAGGGAAGCTACAAACCTTCAATTAGCCATCTCGAGAAGATATAAGCGTGGAATGCATCTGTTGGTTTTGGAGGAAGCTACAACAACCAACCCTCCTCATGAGGATGTGCGAGCCAAACAATGATCTTTTCCATGCCAGGGACACTGACACACCGATGGCGCGACTACCCACAAAGTTGCCTCGATTCATGCATCCATATGTACTTATCTATGAGGATGCATGAGCCTAATAACAATCTCTTTCATGCTGGGGACACCAATGCATTAATGGCGTGACCACCTACGAAGTGGTCCTATTTCATGTGTTTGTAGTGTACTTCTCCGTAAGGATGCCCGGCCAAACAATGCTTCGTTTCATGCTGGAGGCATCGATGAATAGATGGTGTGACCACCTATGTCATGGTCCTGATTCATTCGTCCATGATGATGCCCATCCCCCTCAGCAGGATGGGGGACAGTGGTGCCAAGTTGGGCAAGGTTACCCATGAAATATTCTTGATTCTAGCATCCATAGTATCGGCTACCTCAAACAGTCTACGCAGCCTCACCATAAAGAAGGCCGGCCTTCAACGGCCCACCAACAGTCACTTAGTAAGCCAATGAATACAACATGATGACCCAACATCCAACATAGGACACCCCATCACACACCCATATCTGCATATAAATGCGAATCGGGGTCAAATCGTCTAAGCAAAACAGATAAGTCTATTTTCTTTTTCTTTATTCCCTTTTTTAAACTTATTTTTCTATGTTAAAGGTATTGTCTAAGTCTATTTGTTTTCCTAACAAAGTCAGAGGCCGCCTAAGCCGCTCGACACAAAATAAAATATATGCTTAATCATATAAATAAAGACAAATACAGCAATCGGGCATGCATATAAGACACTAGCACAAAAGTAAAGGGAAAGCACAAAACATCATAATAGAAATAATTAATTCAAATTATATAATAATATCATATTCATTACAAAAAAGGAGGTCCAGCCTGGCTTAAAATGACATATAAAAACTAGCCTACATTCATCACTCAATGATATGGAAATCATCCTTATAGATCATCGGCTTCTCGATCTCGGGGACGGCCATTGGGGGTTGGGCTGCTGGAATAACCCATTAGGGAGGCAATCCGCTCCCATGAAAAAATCAAGGGATGTGCCAGGCCCACTGCTTCCATCTCATCTGCAAATTTCTACCGAGCTATAGCATACCGATTAGAACTGAGGAAGTGGACGATCGGGGGTAGATGATAGTTGGCATCAAAGATGATCTTAAGAATCTTGGTCATCCGCTCGTTCCACTCCCCCTCTAGTTTTATTTTCTCCTCCTCATTGCATTCAGAGGTTATGCATCATCGGTGTTGGAGAAGTAATTGCCTCAGGTCCTCAACCTCCTTCTCCTTACCCTCCATTTGGGTCCTCAACTGACCCAGCTTCACCTCAAATTTTCAATATGAGCTACCTCATTCATAGGTTCCCTCGCTATCGTATCCCTTATTACATCTACCTCTACAACCCACCTCCTAGACTCTACTAGCTTCTTCTAATCTAGGCATGGTGCAATAGCTTCCTTCACCATGTGCTTCTACAGTGCCACCACCTCCAGGAAGATTTGGAGGGTGCAAGAACCTAACTGTAAAAGGAGATTGTTAGTAGAAAGAGATTGGAAAGAAACTCAAGTGTAAGAAGCTTACCAAAAATTCATGGGCATCAAGCGCCAGCATCGACTCTAGTGTGTGTCAGTCTACCCAAACTTGGGTCAATTAGACTGGGCCAAGACCACCGAAGCCATCCCAGCTAAAGTTTGAAGCAGCCCGAGCAAAGCTGTCCTTTCCATTTCTCTGACTATAAACAAATGGGTAGCCCCACCATCTCCTACAAGCCACCTAACAACTACTACCTAGAAAAAGGTGGTGTAGGCCCTAATCTAGAGCCCTCTAATTCTTTAATGGTCTTCCGCCTATAGAAGCAAACAAAATTCGGCTCAGCGGCTACCCTAGATGGATAAATGTCATGTGCACTAGGTTGGTACTGTGATTGAAGCATCAGTATGGGATGATGCAATGGCAAGGTGTAGAGCCCTTTGAATATAACTATAGAGGTGGCAAAGGTGTTGGCTGTTGCAGTTGTATGGTTGTTTACCCGGTGCTAGCAGAGGCAACTTGTGTGGAAAAATTCAGTTAAACTAATACAAAAAAGAAGAAAGTTTTATTCTATTTTGACAAGAACAAAGTAGAAATGAAGGTAGACAGACTACAGACAAACTAAATGGATCTACTCATAGTTTGGCCCACACCTTTTACCGATCAAAGGCAGATGGGGGACTCTGTGTCACTACTACTAGGTTGTTCTCCTTCGGGAGTTTGTATGCCTAGGGGCATGATGTGTATGTCATTTAGGTGGAAGGACCCAGGGCAGGGCGAAACTTCAGTGGAAGAGCCTGTGCTCTCCAGTATATTTGGGGAATGATCCTACTTGTGTGTACTCTCCGCCTCGGGTATCCCAAGGATAATTGTGTGTTTAGAAGAAAGGGAGACGTTGCATTCGGTAGCTATGGCCCCCAACCATAGGTCCTTCTGGCCAATAGTGGTTCAATGCATCTCTTACTCCTAGTGCTCATAGAGCCAAGGATCGTGCATCTCTAACTCACCCTTGTCTCCCTTTCCCTCCAGGCAAGTGTCCCGCCCTAGGTCTGTCTCTATGGTCGCCTCCTCCTCTATGTCCACTACAACTACTTAGGTGGCTTCCATTATTGTCACCCCAGCATGTGCAACAGGTGTGCTCCTTGGAACATGAGGGGCCCCTCTCTTTCCTTAATGATTGATCAAAGCCCAGTAGCCCAACCTTTTGTACACTTTCATCAATAAGAACAAGGGCAAAGTTCCTCGACTCCTTGACCATTCTTACTATCCACTCATGATAGTCTATGAAGTTAACTCAACTCTTCCGATTTAAGCTGGAGATGCTACATCAAAGAGAAACTAGAATCCATTAAAAGATGATAATTAAGTCTTATTTAGGTAAATGTATAAAACATAAAGCCCTAAATGCTTGCACTTGAAGTGTGGGGTTGACTGTTGCCGGTACAAAGAAATAATGGTCTTGATACCCAGAGACCATTCCCATGAGGCCATAAAAAAGAGCTGGGAGGTTATGGGAATGTAATTGATAGTACCAACCTTCAGGAGTAATGGACTACCTTAGGATGGGCTCAGGAACTTCAAGATCATCGTAGACAATGTAAATCTCTACCAAAAGGTTATAGTTTTTGAGAGAGAGTTGCGTGGGAGCCATTTTATGGTCCTTTAAGAGGCGGATGATGTAAGGGTGAAGTGGAAGTGACACCTCGCACCACATGTAAGAAAGGGACCAGGTAAAGTAGCTGGTGGGGGTTAATTTAGCCTATACACAATTAACGGTATAGTAGTTCTATCCCTTGAACCCCATATTGAGCTAGTGTTGTACACAAATTGTCCTTATCCTCTCTAACCTTTGATGGGCCCACTGTGAAGGTGCGATCGCTGGTATAGGTCTTGTATGTTTTCTTTCCTTTGGCCATATGTAAATGTTAAGAGAAACCAAGCTACTGAACTGTCTTGGCTAAGGAATAATGGTAAACTAAACTTGAGGGCAAGCTTCCCTGGGTGTGGGCACGACCAACCCAGACTCTGGTGCACCCAATAGAGGCATCTCACAAGCACAAGGTCGACTGATGTGTTACACTCCTCACCTTAAACTTATAACTATTTTAAGTAGGCCACATGGCCAGTGCCCTTACAATTTCAATGCAGTATAATGTACGGTTCAATGACCATAACATAATTCCAAAAGCCTGCCCCTACAATATCAACGCAATATAATGTACGGGTCAATGCCCATAACATATTTCCAAAAGCCTGCCCCTACAATTTCAACGCAATATAATTTACGGGTCAATGCCCATAACATAATTCTAAAAGTCTTTTCTTCCTAACCAAAGGGGATGGGTTGTTCGGTAATTATTACATATTTGTCTTAAGTTCTTCAAGTGATTGGAGAACTATTTGATACCGATCGATCCATGTCAACTTCTCAACATTGACCGACCAACGCCATTCTCAAGGGCATTATTTAACCTACAGTGTCCAATCTTGAGCAAGCAAACCAAGAGCAAAAAAGGGGAAGAACAACATCATTCCTTTTTAACGAATCAAACCCAACTATAAAATGGAAATGATCAAAATGGATGTTAGACGAGGCATAGTAAAGAAAGAGAGGGTCACTTATTGACTATATTAAAGAAAGTCAAAAAAAAGGGTGGAAATCTCATAAATAACTCGAAAAAGTACTTAAAGGCTTTTTAATGAAGACTGCAAAATTCTCAATAAGAAATCAAGTGAATGGGTGGTTAAATTGGTACAAAGTTTGGAGGATTGAAGAACTCTTTCTGCTGAATCTTTCTTATTCCTGACAGAGGGATTACTATAGTTATTGGTAGCAATATTGGCCTTTGGTTTATATAGCTTTGGTGTTCGATTTGAGTCATTGGATTGGATGGGTGATAAACGATCTTGACCATCTAGGTAAAACTGATTATCTCGTCAAATCAACTATCACATTGCCAAACCATCTCTGAATTATATTGAAAACCGAACTGCCCAACCAATAAAAAGACAGCATGCATCGATGGTATTAATTGCGCGAACAATAAGTCTACCTCTTTCCGTAGAAGTGAAATTGGGAGCAAAATGTTGCTTATTTTCTCATCGAATAAATAGGCAAACAAACTAGTTTCCCAATGATCTTGTCTCACCTGTATATCCATGGCATAAAAAGCCTACTTATTTCTTCATGAAATGATTGTGCAAAATGCAAAATACATGGTTGTCCTCATGATAGAAAAGCTTTAGATAGTTGCCTAAGTAGCCAAATTTCCCAACGAACAACGCCCGTCCCCCCTCCCTCAGACATTGCTTTTAGTGGAAACTACACATCGTAGGATCCAAATGATGAAGGCCACTTTCCCTCTCCATCTCTCCTCTTAGGGACACTAAATACTCACTGCCTCAAAACCAATCCAAAGGCTTGGCCACTATGCATCCCTAGTTTTGTCCCAACTCGGAAAACCTCTTCCAAAGGTTCTAGGTCGCCCCTGCAAAAAGAAGCAACGACTATGCACTATTCATTGAAAGGATTGGTATATACGACACTATTCATTTAACAAAAACGACAGTGTGTAGCAACCACTCTTCATCCTTCATTGTGTACATGACAACGACGTTACTGTTTAACAACTCCTTAGCCTCATGGTACCCTATCTAACAACGGCAAGCTTAGGTATGACCCACCAGTTGGCCATCATCCGAGCCATTCATACTAATTGGCATCGTAGTTTGCCTGCATCTAAACCATTCAATTCCATCAACGGTTGAGAGGAGAATTAGGGGTTGGCATATCAGCTTGAGCTGTCCAAACCGGATTTCAACTGTTATAAATACAACATTGAATGCATTTGTACATGGATCGAATGTTCATTTATTCTCTTATTATCACCTCTTGTAATCAAGCAATTGTAACATGAAACTAAAAGTAATAGAAATTACTGCAATGGTGGACGTAAATCATTCTTGATTGTACCACTATAAACCTTGTTTATTTACTACTAGTTTTAGCATTTACTACCTTTTTTCCTCCTCGTCTTCAAATCATTAACAATGTTATGTAAACTTTGCTAAGATGAACACACATAATCATAACTCTGAAGTTGGCTAAATTTCTAGTCAATGGAAGGAATGGGCCTGTCGGTTGCACATTTAATGCAGTTGACACGTAGCATTATCTGATTGGTCCTTTCGAAAAGTAGCTTCTCTTTTCTGGGCAAAAATGATATGCCTTCTACCATTGCAGCTTTTGATGAAGTAATATTATTTATAACAGTTATCAACATTAGAAGTTGAGATTTTCTTGACTAATATTTTATTTCTTTAATAATAACGTATAAAAGCTTATCTCCTCTTCTTCTCCATTACTTTATTTTTGCTGCAGTTATTCATTTCCATTGAAGCTCTCCAATTACTTCCAAGCATTCGCCTTTCCTCGACTTAATTATCAAATTAGTAAGTTTTACTTTTTAAATACATATTTTTACTCAATCACTACCTTTAATCCAAGTTTTGCTCATATTTGGTTAATTAACATATTTTATATATTTATATGCTTAGGTTATCGACTTATATAGTTGATTTCCTTTGATATGATTAATTGTATGCTTTAACTAATTTTAGGATCATTGAAACTTATGTGATTTAATCGGTGTTTAATTAATTTGATCGAACCATCTATAACTCGTAATCATTCGTCTTGCTAAATTAATATTTATATAATTGATTTGAATTCATAATCAAACATGGTTTAGGCTTTGGTTATAATCAGATCATTGATATCGTCTGTTAGAGTAGTGACCTGATAATCCTTCAAAAAGCATTTATGCTTTTTTAAGCAATCGATTTAGGATTCGATTGAAAACTACCCCAGTTTGATACAATTATTGCTAATATCATGAACATTTAGTTAGGTTTTGTTTACTTAACTTTAATTGTGTTTTTGATAATGTTATTATTGCCATAAAAACCCATAGATTTGTTCTTACATGGCAGTTGTTATTCACCTTTTATTTTATTAACGGGGCTTAGTTACTTACTTACTTTGATCCAAGTTTTTACACGTTGGTCCTTTAATACTAAAATTAGATTTATCTTTAAACATGTAAGCGGATCCCGATCTAATTCTTGTTGATCAAGGCATTGTAGGAGTCATAACATTGAGATTGGCTAACACATGGGATGACCCACCAGAGGGGTGCTTCCCTTGGGCTATAGAATACTTAACAAATGAACCTATTTTAACTTCCCCTAATGTCCTATAATACTCTTTCAGTCCTAAAGTCATGTATTATTTAAGAGGTTATGAGCAGATATATAAGGAAGAAGTTAATTATCTATTTTATCCTGGGGACTCTAAATCAATGACTTTGGCTCCCACTTACTATCTCTAGATTAGGAAGAAACAACCTCTCATCGGGCCATGAGCAAGATAACTATTAAAAGATGGTTTTATGGTAATTCAACAAGTCACCGGGTAAAACAACTTTTTTCGAAGCTGGTAAGTTCTTTTCCTGGTTTAAGTAATTTTATGCTAACTGTTAAGGTTATGATTCTAATCTTATCTTTTATTTGTTACAGATAGACCAAGAAGCCACAGCCCTTGGATGAATTTAAATATCATTTTGAGAATGTCTTGACTCTACCGGATTACCACATGCTCAAGGCATGTGGTCTTGTCGGTAGAGAACCTACAAAGGTGTGGCTTAATTACACGGAATGCTTCTTTTCGAGGTTATCCCCCAAGGGCTGCTCAAAGATCCCGTCGGCCTTTACCTATAGTGGTGGTCGAAAAGAAGAAGAAAGGTAGTAAGCCCACCACCATAGAGAGTTCCATTTCTTTATTTAGTTCTTCCTCTACTTCCAGTCAAGAGCATGGGGGATACCTTGGAACATAAATTTATTTTTAGGACTTCGTCTATTTGCATAGTTTCCTCTAACATATATGAATAGTGCTTATACTTATGTTTTAACATTTGTTTGCAGATATGGACCGAAAACAATTCATTCTCTTCTTTTAGCTAATAAATACGAAGTAAAAGCCAAGAAGGCTTTGGGTCAAAAATGTCCCCTTCCATCCAAAGATGCCATGGATTTGACTGGGAGAAAAAATAAAAAGGTTGCTTCAAAACATAAGCCTGCTTACTCCCCCATTCTTCCTACTCAACTGGAAGGTTCTACACTTCCTCCATTTCCTAGGCCTTCACTTCTTTGGAAATCAAAGCGAGAGCTCTCAACATTTCTAAAGAAGCCTATAAACTTAGGGTTTCTTATGCTATTGATGAAAATGAGATTGAGATCCCCAACCCTTCTCATGACTTCGAAAAGTTCTTGGAGTTTAGTTTCTAGGATTATATTAGGATAAACAATTTATCTTTTCTTTATCTATTTTTAATATGCTAACATATATTTGGATAGATAGACGCTGAACTCTTGGTTCTCCTACATTGCTTTGATGGTTTTCAAGAAACTCTAAAAGGAGTCAAAGCTACTAAGGAAGATGTTGTTACTCTTCAGAAACAATATGCAGATTTGGAGAAGGAATTTGGGGAAGTTTAGGCTTCTTTTGAGGAAAAAATTAAAGAGTTAGAGTTGAGGGAAGCTGCGGTTCAAATAAGTCTTGAAGCTGCTAATACCGAAGTAGCTAATCTTTAGGTTGATTTAAAGGCTTGATATAAGGAGCTAGCAAGCTAAAAGGCGAGGTTGAAACTTTTCTTACCCTATACAAGTTAAGGACCAGGCTAGTATAAAAGCCTTTGAGGTTCTATATGATGCCTATGCTAAAAGCCAAGATAAAAGCTATCCTCTAACTTGCTTCCTAAAGGAGAACGTGCCACAAGTTGAAGCATAATTCAACTAAAAATATAAGGTATCAAAGACTGCAAAGGCTTCCTTAACTGCTGCTTTTGTGAATGTCCTGGTAGAGACAAAATAAACTCCTTTAATTAATTAACAGCCAAATTCCGAACAACTTCATTAATTTATAATATTATTTTAGATATGTATAACTTGATGCTATATTTGTTTGCTTATGCTCTGATTTAACTTGACCTTCTATTTCCCCATATTTTGGTCGTTATTTCATTATTTGAATTTTTATTTTAATTTAGACTAAACCGAAGAAGTCACTCAGGACCTCCATATCTCATTACAAGGTCCTTTGGAGTCATAGTAAGACTAAGAATTATCAATTACTTAAAACGATAAGTACTTTTAAGAGACTTCTTCATGCAAGTAGGTTCTATAATATAGAATTTGCTAGTTGTCTTGACAACGCTTAAGAATCCCATGATAAGTCGTGTACTAAAGTTATCAAGTACCTTAGATTAAAGTTACTAGATTGACCAATCCAATTATAAGATTTACTAACAAGCTCAAATTTGTGTTACAAAACTAGTGAGATTTTTAAGAACTTGCTAAGTTATCCAAATAATATTCGAAAGATAGAGTATTAAAAAATGACTTGAATTTATTTGGATGTTTTATAAACGCCAAGAGCGATATTATTCCTAAGAATATTCATGTTATGATATCAAGGCCAGAACTTGGGGATTATTCTCCCTTTGAGCTCTAGTTCCTATGGAGGGATTAGGAAAAAACTCTCTTCTATTGATATGGCCAAGCCCTTTGGGATAATTGCCGAGACTAAGTCTTGGGATTTTAGAACAATTCCTAAAACTAAGGAAAAGTTTGGTCTATAGAAAGTCATAATACTATGTACTTTTCTTATAGTCGGAGTACCGTAACCTTTTAATTTTAACGAAAGGCTACTTTATTTCTTAGCTTTCATTTTTGACTTTATGTATTATTTTATTTCTTTTAACACACATCATGCCCAACTGTCTAAGCAACAAACATGCTCATGTTTTTATACAAAACGCTTGCGACAGTAAATTGGTCAAAATGCAAATCCTTTATGTGAAACTTGAGCCATCAGAAACTCAAGTTGGTTTTATATAAAAAAGATTGCCTCATGTGATTGTAAGATGTAACTTCTTAAAGAAAATGAGGAGCTTAAGCAGACAATGAAAGGTCTAGAAGAATGTATAAAATCGTTTCCGAAGGCCATCCCCTTTTCAAATCAAGCTTTGGAAAAACTAGTTTTGTAGTTATTTGATTTGGTTGCTAAACTTCGCCAACAATTAGATATGGTAATGAGGACCTTTCCTTAATTAACCTTAAAATTGGAGATTGAAGAAAAATATCAAACAGTCACTGTAACTACTACACCCTCTCGGGGAAGAGGAAGAAGTGAAAGGGAAAGAGGTAGAGGTTTAGGTAGACCCTCTTCTTCTCTCAAAGCAAAAGTCATATCTCAAGGTCATGGTTCTACACATAAACTAAAATAGTAAGAGAGTCTACTTTCGGCTCTTATTAAAAGTTTGGCTATGGTCCCAATGAAACTCAAAGATGGGAAACACACTCCCTGTAGACTGTATATGAAAACATGGACTAAAACATGTATGGTCATATGGAGAAACATTTAAAAAATCTATCTACAGAAGCCATTGCTAAAGCCAAAATCAATCAAATCAAATGCTCGATCGTCTAATTCAAGTTGAAGGCTATTATGAATTCATGTTAGAGTCTTTAGTTGCTTAAAGGGTCCTTTGGACCTATCTTTCATTTCAAATAAGGGAAATCTTGATAATATTATGAGAATAGTATGGGATACAAGTCTTTACATTGCTACATTTCCTACTCATTTAGTTATGTCGAGCCCTCGGAGGGTAAGCCGAACTACTATAATACTAGATCTAGGAGAAATTCAAGTTTCGAGGAACTCTTTCATGGAAGTACCTACAGAGGTTTTAGGCCAAGAGAAGGCCACCATAGAAGAATAAATGAATTTTGTTACTATTTTGCTTTATATTGCAAGCATGTATCTATGCAATAATTCTATCTCATAATTTGTAATATTTGTCTAGGCATTTTTCTTTCTACTTGTAAAATAATTACCTCAATATATGTTTTTACCATCTTATATGGCCATGTTAAACATTTATGTTATTTTCTTAACTATCATAAAGGAGCTCTTGCCCTTTCAATATCATAAACTTGTATATCGATGATTTTGATTGCATTTACTTAATTCGGGTTTATCTGGCTCTACCGAGTTTCTGAGTGCACAGTCAACTTTATCTATAGTTTACACTTTGCTATGCTTATGTCTCAGTGTCTCTCCTTATTTTATTTTGGATTCTAAAGATTTTATTAGATAAATTATAATTTCTTATGCCTCTTCTACTATTGATAACTCTATTTAGAGAACTTATATATCTTGTATCTTGTTTTTGAAGGGCAATCCCTTTCCTTCCAAAAAACTTCGACTTCTTAGGTGTCTTAGCCAACATTCTCGAGTCCCATCAGTTTCTTTTTCCTTTAAGTGGAACTTAATTCTTTGGGCTCAGGGTCTACCGAGGGTATCTTTAGAGTGTCGGTGCCTTTTGCCATTGACATCTAGCCTTCTTCAAATAATCTGTTAAAGTCTCGGGTCTTACCAGACCTTCTAAACTAATTCTAACTCTCAACGTTTAGCTGTAATCTATTAGGTTTTCGAGTCTTACCAATCCTACATAATTAGTCTTGGAATGTTTAATCCTTTGGCATCTAGAAAAATCTTCATAAGGTATTGAGTCTCACCGAGCCTTCTAAATTAAACTTTAAAATGTCTAATCTTTGGTTTTTTCCATTTGATGATATATACTCTAATAGGGTCATGGGTTTTACCGAGCCTATAATTATAATACACCTAATGCTTTCATCTTTCAATTTGAAGTTAGCCTTGTGACTCATTCTTTTAAATTAGAACCATCCTTGTGGTAATTTTTTTAGAACCAGCCCTGTGGCCTATTCAACTATGTTCAGGATCTAGCAAAACCTTCTCGGTATATCTTCAGTGCCAACCTTGTGGCTTTTTAACTATGCTCGGAGTCTACCTAGTCCTTCTCATATATCTTTGGTGCCAATGTTGTAGCATTTAAACTATGCTCAAAATCTACCAAGTCCTTCTTGGCTTGAGGCTATACCAAATGCCTCTCAAATTTAACTTTTCTTAGGATTCTACCTAAGGCTTTTCTCTTTACACGCATTTCATTTATTATGTACTAGTCGATAGTAAAATCAAGGTATATGGCCTTCTCTTGCTAGTAGCAGTAAGAGCTTCCTCATGGGCGCATCACTATAGGGGTATGTGGGGAACGAATCCCGTAGAGGGCTGCCCTCTCTTCGTCGAGGTCAACCAATCGAATTTATCATGGATATAAAGTGTAAGAGTCATGGAAATACTTAGAAAAATATTATTATTAAAGAAACACATCCATTTATGGTGGGAATTAATCAATAAAATAGTTTCCCTTTATTATGTAGTAGGCTTCAATGGAGTAACATGATTTTCGCTACCACATAGTGCCAAGCTGGGAAAAGCTTTTATTTTCGAAAAAATGTACCCTCGGTAGAGAAGTTACATTACGGTTTTTCTTTTTCATTTGAAAATTTCTACAAGGCAGCCCTTTAGGGGGTATACCCTACGTATAGTCCCGTTTTTCATAAACATTTTTCTTTTTGAAAACTTTTTAGGTTAGGCTATTAAGTGTACGATTGTAATCAATACTAAGCTATCATCTAAGAAGAAGTTTTTATAATCATGAAAAGTAGATAAATGAAAATGAAAGTACAGATAGTGTGGGACCAAGCCCAGTACTTGATCATGTATGTCTATATATGGCCCTAGGTGTAACAACCCGCATATCTTACGATTATATATTTAAATGTTTTACTTAAATATAGCATCGTTAATCGGATTAAAGTCCGAAAAGCTACTTTTTGTAAACAGTCGAATTGGGACTCGAGACCACTTCCATTGAGCCCAAAATGGCGCTTACAACTTTTTTGAGTATAAACATCGATGTGTTTGGAGTTGAGTAGAATTTGCTATTTTTTATTTGGGCTTTGGGTTTGGGTTTCAGCTCACTAACCACTCATAATGCCCTAACTCCACCCCCTCTCCTCTTCATTCATTCTCATTTCCTAATACTTTCAAGCTCAAGAGAAAATGGGGGAAAGGAATGGGAAATAGAAATTCCAAGCCCTAGTTTCCTTTGCAAATTCAAGTTCTAGCTCCAAAAATCAAAGAGAAGCTTAGGTAAGCATCCTCTTCTTCTTCTCCATCTCTATCTCTCTTCAATTTCAGAAATTTCCTATAACCTACTTTAGGAAATATTTGCTTATTAACTTAGATTGGAGCTTCTAGAGGTGTATTGAAGAGGAATTGGCCTTTCCTTTGTTCTAAATCTTCTCACTCGTGTTTTTGAGTTTTAAAGGTGAGTTTTTGAGCTCACATCTACGTCTATAGCTATCATTGTTGTTAGGTATGAATTCCTAACATTTGTGCATATTCATTTGCTTTTGATTTGAATTGATTTGGTGAATTTTCCAAATTTTGGTGTTTTGGTCCAATTTTATGAAAATCCTATTATGAATATTTGGACATTGATATTCGGGGTGTATCGAAGAGCCGTTAAGGCTGGGTTGTCGCTTGGCGTAAATCCTTAGTCGTCGTTGCTCGTCCGATCGCTTCCGATACGTTTTGGCCACTTTGGCTTAGGCAAATTGTTGCCCAGACCAGGTGACCAAACGTTTGGTGATCAAGTCCAGACGTCTGGTTTGGACCTGGAGCAAAATATATGTACGCAGAGTATAATAAAAAAAGACAGAACCTAAATTCAGACATCTAATTTTTTGGTTCAGACGTCTTAAAAGGTTTCAGAAGTCTGGTTTGCCAAACCAGACGTCTGGAAGGGTTTTTCTGGAATTTCCAAAACCTAAATCCAGACGTCTGGATTGACCCCCAGACGTCGGAACTGGGCATTTTTACCTGTTTAGGCTTTTCTTGATTGAATTTCCATTGTTTATCGATTTTAGTTGCTCCGATTAGTTGTTATCACTTTTATCGACCTTGATGACTTCTTTTTCGGGATTTTTGGGAATATCCATTTTAAGGGATTTGGTATCGATTTCTTTGGATTTAATTCACGTCTTCGTATGTGAATCTTTGGTGATTGATTGTTTATATAATCATTTTTGTGATTTGTCACTTCTAAATACAAAGGTTTCTATCTAGTAGTAAATATTCAAACTCTTTCATCAAAACGATTTCGACACTATTTTAAATACAAAGCTCTCTTTTAAAAAACCATTTTCCAATCTATTAGTATATATAAACCTTTACCTCATTCGAATGAGAAATCTAATTAAACGGCTTAGTAAAACTAGTGGTATGAAACACTTGCGTTTACTTCATCGGTTAATTCTTGGACTTGTTCGATTGAAACTCTTGTGACAACTTTCGAGTGGAAATCTACAATTTGTTCGTAAATATTTAAGTTAAGCTAGTGGTTATGGAACATGAAGCTAAACTCATTTATTTACTAGCTTAGTGTAATCGACACTTCTTGATGATCGATGATGATCATTTTATGGTTTAGACTAGCGTTATGCGATGTCTCTTTGTCCACGTGGGGGACTGTACCTCGTTCTATTGAGCTTCGTCTCATTTCTTTTATGGGCTAGCGACCTATGTTATTTTATGGTCTTCAGTTCATCGGATGTACCGTTAATGTACTACATCGATGTCCCGGCTTTTCGGTTCATTGGACGTACCGTTATTGTACTACGTCGGTGTTCCGAATTATTTGAGTTTCAGTTCATTGGACGTACCGTTATTGTACTGCGTCGGTGTTTCGAATTATTTGAGTTTCGGTTCATTGGACGTACCGTTATTGTACTGCGTCGGTTTCCCGAATTATTTGAGTTTCGGTTCATTGGACGTACCGTTATTGTACTACGTCGTTGCACTGACTCTATGGTTAGCGACCATGGAATAGCGTTCCATTTGTGATGCACGTGTTGGTGAGTTTTCATTCTCCCGTTTGTGATAGGCCTCCCCCTTTGTGATTTCTGGATTTCTGGTTGTGATTTCTAGAATTTGTGTTTCACCAATTTTCGTGGTTTGCATTGATATGCTCTACCAATATTTGTGTTTTGATGAATAATTTAAAGAATGTGATTCTTTTTGGTGTTTTGAGATTCATGAGATATTGTATGATTTTTGTTGATATTTGATGTATACTTGACACAGTATGGCATTTTTGTTATCATGCGTTGTTGGTCATATCTCTTATCCTATCTCATTTTATCTGATATTTATAGTTAGACTGATCCGTTTATTATTTTCTTCTTAAAATAATACTCGGGTCAGACCGAGTTATTTCAAGTGCTCCTGCTTGACTTCTTATCAGGGTCTGTCACCTGACTTTTGGCTAACTACTTTAGATTAGTAGTTTTTGTTATTATACATATGAGATGGAGACTCCTTGATGTATAATTATTCCTTTGTCTAGCACTTGTATCTATTCTTTTGTGATGTAGTAGATCTTCTATGACCACTATTTTGATGTACACTTTTATGTGATATATTCATATCTGATTCCCCCTTTGTGATATGAATGTCTGTGACTAATTTGTGTTATGTTTATTTCTATATTTGTTTCCGAAGGCCACTTAGCCACTGTGCAGTAGCTTTGAGTTTGTATTTGATATGTCGGATTTCCTCTTGAAACGAAATGTAAGTTATATTATCTGACATATCGGCACTCACACAAAGCAATTACACAGATGGTCGCTCCTCAACAGCCTTATTCTTCGTGCTAGTTGACGGCATTACCCCGTAGTGTCCTTGGCTAGTGTGAGTATAGAGGTGGGGCGTCACACTAGGCATAAACCAGACTGAAAGGGCTTTGTTCCGAAGATCCAAGAAATCCTAAATAAGATCCGAAAACCATTTGAGAAGACCAATAAATATCAAAGTTCGTATAATAAAATAAGAGATCCATAAAGGCCATCTAAAGAATACTGAAGTAAGAAATTCGTTAATACCAAAGCCTATGAAAAAACGAAAGAAGAACCCAAAAACGGAAACGAAAATGTTGAAATTTGGTAATAACGATCTAAGATTATGAAGCTTTTTCAAGGATCTAACATTTTTCATCATAATTTTCCCTTACCTTTTACTAAAATGTTGAGTTTTAGAAGCAATCGTTTCATTAGCCAAAAATGAAATGTTTATATTATGTATTGCCGAAAGAAGCAAGTTCAACACATTGATATTCCTGAAAAAGAAAGCAAAACAAAGTAAGGTAAAGTGAAATATAAACCACTCTTTAATAAAGTCAAGAAGTTCTCCTTTTTGGATCGTCTTTTCTATGGCATGAGCAAGCTTTTGTTATTTATTTGTCTTGTAACCATTCATACGATACATGTGCAGTTATTTTTACTTCTTCGACTTTCTCTTTTTGGAGGAGGATAATTTGAATAGGGAAACTTATTATGAGTCTTTAAAAAGATATGGGATAAGGTGTCGTTAAGGGAGGAAAGAATTTTCTCCTTCTTTAGTTTCTTTTGAGGTTCATCAGTTAAAACTGCACGAAGTGGCCTCTTAATATTCTTGGATTGTTGAGCTTAGTCTTCATATGCCATCAACTTCACACATAAGTCTCTATTCTTCGTTCATTGCCTTTTATGTGTCTTACCTAAGCCGATTCCTACAGTGATTCCCAGAGATACCCAAAAGATGCCTGATCAGAAGAGCCTGAAGTTTATAGACATGGTCATATTATTCATTTTTGTCTTTCATGGAAACAAGGATGGCGAGATGTTTGTTGTTATCTTCTTCAATAGGCTAAGTCTGAAGGTTAAGGGGTAGTTCTAAGCCAAAATCTTTGTTATTACTTTCGCATCTAGAGCTGTTTATAGTGAATTGATGAAGATGGTTTTCTAGATAAGGAAACGTAGATTGAGAAAGGAGGCCTCCTTCTAGTGCCAAAAATGTTAACGTGGCTTTTTGTCACACAAACACCTCAAAGACTGAAGGGCAAGCTTCGGCTGGTTATAATATTTGAAGCTTCAATAGGCTAGGTACCGAGGCTTAAAGGTATTAACAAAGATGGAGAAAAGTTTTAAGGGTTAATGCGGGGAGTTAAAGTAAGATCTTTTGTTAAGAGTAAAGTACTTAGGATAAGCCGAAAGAAGAGAATGCAAAAGTAGTAAAGTGACATCAAGATTTATAGTGATTTAGGCTAAATCCTTATGTCCGCTTTATTCTTTCCTCCTTTAGAGACTTATATCGAAGCCAAAAGGTTAGTACAATGTTGATTCAGGTAATTCTACCATTAATGAGTTATTACAAAAGCTATAATGCAAGAAAATACAATTTCTTTCTTCATAGTATGTATTTGAATTATGCTGATTCGAAAAGGTCCTTTCTACATTGGGATATGTGCATATTTATAGCTATTTGGAGACGATGCATATTGATGACATTGCTTGCATTATTAGGCTTAGTCGCTAGATTGCCGACACTTGGCAAAGATCTACCTTGTTTAAACATAGTATGCAGAAAAATAGAGTATACTTTACGAAAGCCTTTTCTTTTAGCTATATCTAGAGCATACACCTGGAAGGTTGAGATTTTTAACATTACTACACTATTACATGTTTCTTTAGGTTGATCTTATCTCTCATGAGGCTTTATTCCTTCAAGCTATTACACCCTTTGGTTTTTGGTTCCCATTTAGTTGCTTGTATTTATAAATAACTAAACAAGTCATTATATTACATTAACATCGCGGGTTAGTCTTTTGATCTTAGGTCATTGGGAAATAAACCGAGTTAATTAAGCCTTTAGTACCATAGACACTTAAGGATGTAACCCTTTAGGTTTTATACTTTTCGATATAAGCTTTATAGCTTTGTTAAAATTACTTAAGGTTTCAGGCCTATTAGTTAGATCACTCTTTTCGGTTATATATCCTTCCTTTTGGAATGAGCTATGTATAGCCCCCTCGCCCTTGTGTATTTTATCAAAATGTCCTTCGGTAAAATATGGTATAACAAGTGACAATCGCCTTTCTCTTTAACCTACGACTTGCCATTGCCTCCTTTTGACTTACGCTTTCTCTTCTTCGAACCTTTTGATAAAGAGCTACTCTTGACAACAAGCATTATACTTGGTTCTTTTGTGAACATACTCTCTGTAATCCTTACATGTTAAGGAGCTCAAGAATGATACACTTCAACGAATTCATATTGGACTTCAATATGAATGGGTCGAAATGTGGAGTGAGTGACCCAAGAATTAGGTAGATCTGTAGCTCGATATCTAAAGTGGTACGTAGCTCGACTAAACTCTCAATGTACTTAATCATATTGAGTATGTGGTCTTGGACTGAAGAACCCTTACTCGTTCTCATACGACACAATTTCCATGAAACCCCATAACTTGGGAATAGAGATTGTTAACTATACAATTTATCTTGGTGAGACAATATTTTATGAATATTCATTTTTTCCAAGGAGTTCAATGCTCATAGTGGACAACGCATATCCATGAGCAAGTTCATAATCCACTTCCCAATTTTTGTAAGTCTTAACCTCTTCGGGTGTGGCATCTTTAGTTGGTTTGGTTAAAGGTTCATTTGCAATAACATACCATAGCTTTCCATAAGTGAGTGCAATTTTTATATTTCTTAGCTAATCATTGTAGTTTGTTCCCATGAAAATGTTCTTCTTGAAAAAAATAGCTTCATACTTGCCATTTATCTCACAAATTCATTAGCGTAAATTAGGTATCATTGCATATGTTGTTATACTTAATAGAATGGTTTATTATATTTATCTAATAAGGCTCTCACTGAATCCTGTATCTCTCAAAAACCTTAAGAGAGATACGATAATTTCATCAATTCCTTTAATGGATGTTAGGATCCGTTTATCATGTTACTATGACCTTAAGGGTGCTAAACGAATTATAGTCCTCATAAACTGTAAGCGAACCTTTACTAATTATATCATATATAACTCCTAACCAACAATTTAACTATGTTACTAATCATCTTCATGACCTTGAGGATGCTCAACAAATCATGGAATACATTAGACACTTAAGACCTCAATCATTTTCCTATATCCTAAAGGATATACATATATATAACCCTTAAGGGTTCTCAACAAAGTTATGTACCTTCTTATATATGTATAGACAATATAAACATTACCTTAGATATTATATGCCTCGAGAGTGCTCAACAAATATAGACATGTAAGGTATTCTATATATATTATAAATGTTGAAGAGCAATATTATAAATATCCATGCTACACACTGTGCACCCCGTTATAGAAGATCGGCGCAAAATTAGATGTCTTAGACAGTAAGTTTATAAAGTCAATTGGGTGTGCTGAACTTATTCATAGCACTATAACCCCTATAGTTATGTGTTGGATTTTAATATATCATCTGCCAGTATCAACCCTGCAGAAAATCGATAAATTATGCGTAGATTTTTTTTGGAGAGGGAAGCTACATAAGATATCATGGGATATCTTATGCAGACCCAAGATTGAAGGGGGCATTGGCCTTCGAAAGTTCACTAACCTTACTACTACTGCTAGGATCAAACCGCTATGGAATTTATTAAACACTAACTGTCTTTGGTCGCGGTGGATGAGAGCTAAATATTTATCGAAGACTAATTTCTGGGTACTGCCTATGAATAACAATGCTTCTGGTACTTTTAAATCGATTTTATGACAACGTGACTTAGCTATAACTCTTATGAATCGAGTTATTGTTAATGGGGAGAAAACTGCATATGGTTTGATCCATGGATTAATCCATACAAGGAACGCCTGCCAAGTCCCTAGAATTGGAAGATGATGTAAGAAAAGTCCCTTCCAAAAAAGTTATGAAAATTTGGTCCCTATTTTTAGTTTTTGACTAATTTATGCCACTTTTGCCCCTGATTTTAATGCTGGGCTGATTTTCTAGAAAGGGACAATTTGGTAAAAAATAACAAAACAGGGACCTAATTTACATGGGTTTATTAGCAGGGACTTTTTATACATGAGCTTTGAGAATAGGGACCTTTGGCCCAAAACCCCTTAATCATAAATCTCTAGTTGACCTTATTGGTTGGAATACAGTCTACATCAGCAATTCAGTCAATAAACAGGTGAGTTATATTATACGCAACAGGCAACTACAACCCCAGCTACTATCAGAGACCATGGAAGTTGCCTCTCAGATTGTGCAAGTACAATTACATACTGATGCCCTTACTGACTACTGGACAATTGCAAATCAAAGGAAATTTGTATTTTCTACGGTTTGGAACAATATTCGACAATCTCAACAGAAAGATGACAATTTCGTACTGATTTGGCATGCAATGATAGCAAGAAGATTTTCTTTTACTACGTACTTATCATATATCAAACATTTACCAACGGTTGATAGATCGACGACATGGGGTAAGAATGTCGACAAACATTGTTCACTTTGTGACACATGTAATGAATCTCATGACCATCTATTTTGAAATTGCAAATTTAGTGCTTATCTCTGGCGATGGCTGCTCCAGAATTTTGATTTGAGACAAGATACAAAGACCACGTTGACACAATGCTTCACGACATTGAGGCGGAGTTTTCCATCTAAATATGTAACTCAGCACCTAGCATATGTGGCGGCGTCCACGCTGAAACACCACATATGGCTAGAGCGAGTCCTTCGCCGATTCGAAAAGAGGGTGCGCTCGCTAGAGCAAAAGATTAAGCTAATTGAAATCGACTTTCGACTACAACTGGCTCGCCGCTTCCAATGGCAAAACATATCTTCGGTGGATAGAGAAAGGGTGTTGAAATGTGGTATCGACTTGGAAGACTCTGGGTAATTACCTGGAGCTGATTGACGATTTGTGTAGATTTGTTTTATCACGTTATGGGCTGGGCCGGTAGTTTTCAATTGAAGTTGGAGGCGTAAAATATTATAACCCAGTTTGGGTTTGATTTCTTTATTTTCACTTTTGTTTTGTTTTATGTTATCAACTGTACTAGAGCTTTGTTTTGTGTTTAACGGATGTCGTGCTCTTTTTCCTTACCACAATAGTAAGGTTTTTTAAGGAGGCGAATCCTGCTACTGTGGTTCTATTTGTTCATTAATAAGGGACCTTTTACTTCCAAAACAAACATTTATAATTTATTTAGTTATATATATTCAAGTTTATCTTTTATAAATTAAATTTTTAATTAATTTATGAATATAACATTTATATTTATTTATTAAATTTAAAATAATTTAAAATTTATATTTTATAACTTTTTATAAAATTAGTTAACTACATATTCAATTTAAAGCAATTTTAAATTTGCGTTTTGAAACTTTTATAAAATTATGTAATTAAATAATTATTTATTTTAAACAACTTAAATTAATTTATAATATATAAATATGCTATTTTAATAAACTTAAGATTGAAAAGCACTTCCGAGTCTTTCACAAGGGCATACCCTAGAATCAAACCATTTCGATAAGCCAACTAAAGGCCAGGAGATCAAGAAGGTTTTCCACATATAGTGATCCTTAGTTAGAGTAACCGTCTCCTTAGTTTAAGCATCCTTTCCTAGACACTCATATACTAGACTTTTTCTAAAGACAATGCCTATAGTGTTAGTTAATTTATATACAAAAGCATAATGCATGATCTGATATCATTGTTGGACCAGGTGCGTTGGTAGTGGAGGTAAAAGGGTGAATTTCAAAATAAAACTTTTATTAATTTACTCAGGATCTTTAATTTTATTTTTGTAAATAAATAATTATCAGTACTAAATCAAATTTAGTATTTTACTAATAACATATGGTTTTAATATTTTAATTTAATTTTTTTAATTAGAATATTTATTTGTTAAAAATATTTAAATAGATTTATTTTGTAATTTATCAATTTATTTATTTAATATGTTATGATATATATATATATATATTCATAATATGGGCATTAATAATATACACACACATATATCCTAACTAAGATTTCAAGAGAGAAATTGACTTCTTTGCCCTATGGTAAATATAGGGACTAAGTGTGATATGATATATATAATATTTGATCTAACTCAACCTTGATAAATAAGCGATGATAAATATTGTTATTATTTAAATTATGCATTAAATATTTAAATAATTAGTTATACAATTGTATTTGCTATAGTAAAAAATGTTTTAAATTATATTTTATAAATACATATAAATGTATATGCATATTGACATAAATACACATGCACGCGCGCACTCTCACACACACACACACATATATATATATATAGATATATATATATATATAATTTCACCTATGTATAAATACATTTTGAATTTAACATCCAAATTAGATATTTTTGGCTTATTCAAAATAAAAAAATAAAATGTTGTGGCCCCCAACGTATAATTTTTTATGTTTAAATAATCAAATATAAACATCAACGTTGAAACTTACAACATAAAATATTATTAGTAAACTTTTGACCTAACAAAAGAATATAATTTTTTTTTATTATGCAGTAAAATTAAATATACTTTTATAGTTATATTCATACTTGTATAATTAAAAATTATGTATATGTGGTGTGTGTATATGTATAATTTTTTTAAAACAACAAGTATATATATATATAATTTAATTAAACACAAAACAAAGTTTAAAAATAGATTTTCATAATAATAAAAATTCGGGTTTTAAAAATTAATTTAACTTTAATGATTAATTTTTTTTATTGTAGAAATCAAAATAATATATAGGTATTATATATGTGTGCTTATTTAAATATTTTAAAATTATTTAGAAAACAATTTTATATGTTGGATATATATATATATATATATATATATATATATTTGTGTGTGTGTATGATTTAAAAAATTGATTTTTAAAATAATAATTTGGCAGAATTAAATTTATAATAGAGTTACAAATATAAACATGATTATATGAAATAAAAACTGGATATAAAATGACTACCTTTTTCCGAATTGATGAACCCAAGAATCAGCACATTGTTTGAAGATTCTTCCTTTTGGATCACCACGGTTTCCACATTCTCTTTGATTTCCAAGGTCAAGTGAAACTCGATAAAAACTTGATTAAAGCCTCCAATATCCTATCCCATGGTCAGCTTTATGGTTGACTAGGCATGTCAATGCCTCAGTAGACTCCAAGTCGAATCAACCTTAATTAATTATTTTCCAACCTTAAAATCGATTGAACCATCCTATAACTTTTATACATTGATCTATCTTATTTTATTCCTAAAATAAGTAACTAAAATTAGCCATAAATATTAATACAACATTTATATAAATTTACTATTAATTTTTAACATTTATTAATTAATTTTATCCATGGTCGAATTCGAAAATATCTGACAATGCGATTGTAGTGACTCTTTGGTGAACTGAGCATACAATCAATATTTAAACAATTTAAATATCGAAGCCTGCACGGACTTTGTTGAGGTATAATGTAGTGTAACGAACCGTGTTTTACGTATCCGAGGATTGAAAAATATTGTTATTTTATTCATATGAGGACATATGATCCTAAGATTTTGGAAAGTGACTCTTAGGGACATTTTTCACATCTATGATTTTTCTTGAATTTCTATATGACCATTTTAACCCTTAAGATCTTGTTTGGACTATAACTTTCTATAGGTGCTAAATTAGGATCTTAGACCACTTCCATTGCTTTAGGATGATGGTTTCCAATTTTGTAGAGTGGTCATAATAGAAAAACCGATATGTCGTTTGAAACTTATGGCAGTTTCAAGTTTCGGCTGCTACTAGCCAATTTTAGTGGATAATTAACTAAGCCCGTGCTTAGGCCCACTATTCCACTTCGAATTTTGTGCTAATAAGAGGCTGTAGGAACTGATCTAAGTCATTTCCTTCTTCCCTAAAATAGATCTAAATCTTCATTAGTCTTAATTTCATCAAAAATCACAAATTTTCCTTACTAATCTTAGCAAATCATTGATTAAAAGAGGATTAGCATAAGGAAACTTAAGATTATCATTTTTGCTAATTTAGGTTCATTTCCTTGATGTCTACTTAAGATTTATGGAGAGAAATTGGTATTTTAGGTATTTGGTGAGAGGTTATTGACCTCTCACTCATTTATACTTGTTTATGTAGTTAAAATGATTGTTTTAAACATGTTTTTGGCTCTAAAATGGTTTTCCTAATTTAACCACTTGTCCATGTATTTCTATGACCAGAACTATGGGATTTTTAAATGATTTTAGAAATGGATTTTTTAAACTATCAACACCTATTCATTTGCTAATGTAATTTCTATCATCCATATGCATATGTTGGTGTAAAACTTAGATTTAGGGCAAAACTAGTTTGATTATCATATCTTCATATATTGATTGTATGAATGGATGTATATGTATGTTATCCCATGATTTTATGTTATGATTTCATATTATTTGCTAGTGTTTGATGTTAGGTAGATAGGTTGAGAAATCGGGCAAATCAAAGGCAAAACTAGTCGGAATTAGATGAGACTTGGATGGCAGAACCCAAAGCATAGGTGGAGCCCGCAACACAAACCGCAAACTCCAATTCGAAAAGTGCAGAAGTTGGTGCTGAATTCTCAAGTCGGTACCTAGTTCTGTAGCTTGCTCCAAGTCGGCAGCAACTTGGGGAGGTGGAAAGTGCTAGCTAGTAGAGGTCGTCTATGAAGTTGGATCAGAGATTGGCTAAGTATAGAAGGCAGCACCGACTTGTTCCCAGGATGTGAAGTAGGGTGTTCGGAAGACATGACGACCTGAATTAGAGTAGAGAAGTCAAAGTTCAAGCACTAAGGAATGAAATACTAAAGGAAAGAAGTGGGATGGGAGAAGACTTGACCACTGGTTGGCCAAGTACAGGAGTTTGTGCTGACCTCTTGAAGTCGGTATTGAGTTCCAACCCTTGGTCCAAAGAGGACCGAATTTCTAGAGCATGGTTCTGGAGTTTTAAAGATCATGCTGGAGGTGTTGGCTTGTTCATATGGTGACTGAAGTTGTACAACAGCATGATGAAAATTAGAGTCTTCGGATAGTAACTCAATGACGAGTGGAGTTTGGTTTCGAAGATAAGGGTTCGATGAAGAAAGGAGGCGTAGAGTGGGGAATGTAGAATGGTTCCTCAAGAATAACGTCTCTATGAAGAAAGGAGTTGTTAAGTAGAGGAATGAAGAATGGTTCTTTCAACATAATGGAAGTTAAATAGAGCAAAGGAAGGGCTCGGGTACGCATATTAAGAGATCGTTGATACTCTGAGTGTTTTCTTTCGTACTCAAAGTAAGGGTATCGTGAGGACGCTCATGGGTAGTGAAGAATGGCTACCCCGGATCAGAAGAATGGATCCATATACCCTGGACCGAAAGAATGGGTCCAGTACTAGATTTAGATTAAAGAGAGCACAATTGAAAACCGGGATTTCCATTAGTCATTGGTAGAAGAATGGTCATACGAGTTATCATATATCCATAGTACACTGAGTGACAATTGGTATTGTTTAATGGATGTTATGTCTATTATGGTTGTTGCACCGGACACCTGTCACTCTAGGGTTATCATCGGAGATAGGTAGTGGAGATAGGGATACCTAGACACCCTTTATCACGCTTGGTTGTGTTACATCTTTATGATATGTAGAGTAGTATATTATGTTATTATGTGCTAACTCTTTGGTTGCAGGTACATGTCAGGTATGATTTATATACCTTGCTCCTTACTATATCAACTTGTATAGTATTTTGATATTTATTTACCACTCACACCACACTATTGTCTGACTCGAGGTTCTATGTTTTGCTTCTTATTATCTCAGGTGCTCTTAAATGTGTAGACTAGATAGCAGGTCTAGGTGCAACGCAGTAGTTGTGCAAAGGACGGACATGATGGAGCTATCTCATATTATATATGGATTTCTATGCTTATTCTAATGTGCAACACTGTGGAGCCTTGGCAATGTTCACTTATCATTAGCAGTATGAGACAGTTATTTAACTTTATTGTTTGTTGTATAAACCCTATTTCATGATGTATAACTCTGTGTATCTGTACTCTGATATTTGGATGACTTAGTTATTATTGTCTTTCCTGTTTTATATCTATGATATTATAATTTATTCCATGCACTGTGAGATATACTACAGGTTTTGTGATATTTTATTTCATTTTTAAACCTTGATGGTCACTCTACATCGATCGCCACAACAACAGCGCACTATCTTATGTATATTGGGTGCCGGTGGTGTAGGGAAGTCGTCACATATAGGGTCAAGTTCAACAGTTATAAATCAATTAGGAGAAAACATATTTCTAATCAAACATAATCTCACTTGGTAACAATAGTTTGTACATGTATTCATTTTTTCATTACTATATCACTTAGATATCTTGAGTTTGATCTTAGACAAAAACTCTACTAATATCCTTATTAATCGTGCTTGTCAATTTAAAGTCCTTAGTTCAATTCGATAACGTTTATTGTTAACTATTTTGCTATGGCCAGAGACTTCGACTTTAATTTGACCCATCAATTATGGTGATATGGATCTTCTATAACAAAGAAGATAAATCCTCTTCTGAGTAGTATTTTATTTCAAGTAGTTCAGAGAGTACCCAACTATGGCCACAACATGGTCATTATACCATGTGGTTAACCATAATCAAAGTATAGTCTACATACTCAAGATCGACGGTACTTTCAACTCGGAAGACTACTATACATCGTTACTTTGAGATCTTCTGTTTCAATTAGGTTACATAACCTATAAAAGACACTCGTTGAGTCATTTTATGATTATTCCAAACAATCACAAGTACGAAATCCCTTGGTGCCTCCAATGGTCATTAATAAATCATCATCCATCGTATAGAGAACGTTACGTACACTAGCCTCAATAGAGGTATCATTGTCTTTTTCTTAATACTTCTCGAATAGGAATATTTAAGGAGTTGGTGTTTTATTAATATTAATTTAATACTCACGGTTACAAAGTCATTCATAACCACAACCAATAAAACCTACTCCTAAGGATTTTCTACTTCTATATATATGTTTACCGTTAATTATTCATTAGTCATATGATAATATAACAGACACATATAATAGAAAATAAAATCAAAAACATATTTTATTTCAAATAATATTATTTAAATAGAATTAGGATTACATAACAAATTACATAATTGCCCAAAGGGCAGACTCCTAATTCTATCAGAAATCATTGAAGAAAGCATGGTTGGGCTTTAATCAAATAGAAATAATGGGTATGGCAATTTCTTGTTTACCCCGATAAAATAGCTGTAAAAAACTCATTCTATCACATACTACCGTTCTTCAATAAACCGAGCATCATGTCACTACCAAACCTTCATCTGCTCCTACTAATGCCCTTGAATATTCAGATTGTTTAAGGAAACCATGAGATAGTTGCATGATATGAGACTACCTCAGCTAGATTTGGCTATTGCTAATGTATTGTTGAAGGATCCCCAAAGATTATACTTTGTATCAGAGATGATCGACATAGGCAATAACGCATTGATGTTAGAGACTATCAGCGTCATTATTTCAAAATTTTGTAAGAAACATGGATTGATATGTTATTTTTATTGGTATGCACCATTTTTTATTTCCCTGTATTGGAAAATAGTCATTATAATAAAATATGATCCACTATTTGATATTAATTATAAGTACTAATTAATGGGGTTTGTTAAAGGGACTCCGTTTTTGGATAAGGGTGGGAAAATTTCTAATTTGACAATGATTGCTGAGGGGTGGCTTGCTAATGGAAAAGTCCTCTTGTCATCCAATAATAAAATTACATAAATATTCTCATGTTTAAAACTCTAAAGCTGACATTTTCTAACTATTTCGACTCTTTAATCTTCGATGGATCAAATCAAAATAATGGTTGAGAGGAGAATTCTAATGGAAAAAGGAAGGAGGGCATGTTGTTTGCCACTCAGGTGAGTGCAATTGTCTATGGCAATGACATCGAGCAAAAAAATTTGATTTTCCATTATTGATTCGAGGAAGGAACATATTTTGACATCATACTATTCGTTGAAATTTAGGGTTAATCGACACTTGTATATCGTCGAATAAGGGTCATGGCCGAAAAAATCATATTATATAGAAAATTGTTTTTGATATGTGTATGTTGAAGTTTATAAATTACATGAGTAGTTTAGTATATAAAATTTTTGGTAGGTATAGGTACAAAAAATAGGGGAAACTTGACATGAATATTTCAAATAGAAATAGTTGAAGTACAAAATTATAGTCGGTAGTAAACCAACCAATAAGGTGGGAAAAATCGGCACATGACTATCGTATTTTTTACTTGCTGTGGTCTTTCATTGAAAATATATATATTTTCTGATAGCTTTGTGTCATAGTACTTAGGTGATAAAATGATTGTATGTATTTACAACTTATTATGTTTATCTTGTGTAGGGAAAAGAAAGTCTGCAACAGAGGTAGAGGAGAAAATTTATCGTGTCTCCAACGATGAAAAAGATGAAGTTGGTACCTAAGAGAATGGAATATCAAACACGGAAAATGTAGAATTTCTGAATTTAACTCCACTATTTACAACCAATAAGGTACGTTTGTTTATTCGAATTGTGTTTATCTATGGAATCATTAAATATGTTGTATCATTGTAATAATAAATGATTTTTTATTGCATTTATTTAATTCGAAAGAACAACTACTTGATTAGTGCACTAAGCATGGGATGACAATGAAATGTGTAATTGTTATTAAAAGAACGTGCCTTTGAAATATGAAAATAGGGGGAAAGGGATCATGGATGTGATTCTTGCATGAGCGGGGTTGGGAACAGGCCCGGCCCTAGGGCAAGGCGAGCAAGACAATCGCCTGGGAAAGCCGGTCCGGCAAAGGCAACGGTTGCTGGTGGTGATGGTGGGTTTAGCAGTTTATTGATAAAAATATTATGTATCATACTGGTATTAGTTGACTTTGTGGTTTGGTGGTAGGGTATCTTCTATTTACAATGGTGACCTAGGATCAAATCCCAGCGTGGTGTGTTATTTTTATTGCCTTCAGTTTTTTTTGGGCTGGGGCAACTACCAAGCTTGGGCCGGCCCTGGTTGGGAATATTGTATTCATAAAGTTAAAGATCGGGTCCTTAAAACAAATTAGAAAAGGAGATTAAGTGGAGGTAAGAAGTGCAGTTGCTCATTTAGTTTAAGTTCAATGTGTCATTCTGATGGAAAGTGGGAAATTTTAGTCAAAAGTGGAATACATAATCATCTCCTCCCTAACTTGCTTAATGGGCATTCATATGTGGCAAGAATAAATGATAACGAGCTGAAAATAGTTGAAACTATGACTACAAGTAGAGCGAGACCAAGGCACATCTTAACTTTTACAAAACCTAGTTTTACAAGACCGAGACACATCTTTTGGGATTAGTGTCTCATAAGGCACTAGACTTACTTTTACAAGAGCTAAAAAATTGGTTGTAGCATTCAGTCTTGTGGTTGCATATTATGGCAAGTTAATGTTCTTCCTTGTGTGCATATGATGATGGAATTGAAATTGTCATGTGTCGTACACCTCTAGAGTTGATTGGCTCTTTTTGGAAGCAACTCACATGTACTCCACTAAGGCCAAAAATGTGTACCCTTGATTTCATGGCCTTTCTCGAAATTCAAGTGTTAAGAAGAAGATATGAAAATGCTATAAAAATGTGTGTTATGTTACAAAGCGACTTAAAAGTGGTCTCCTTTCTGCCCACAATAAATCTTTTGGATGTGATGTAATGCTAAATAACATGGGAATTAACTAGGGGATGCATAAATGCATGTGGGATGATTATGGATTTAATGAGATGAAAAATCAGGCAATGCACCTGATATTATTAATACAAGTCATTAGATGCAAATGCATGAAGTAGGTTTTATCATTGCTTCAACATTTAGTGTAGTCATTGTATTGTTAACTAAATATAGAAGTTGTAACAACAGTCCAACAATTGTTGGTTCATCAAACCATCAAAGGATGGTAGTATTAGGGTATACAAATGGTTCTCATTTCATTAGTATTGATTTAAACCTGGACTCTCCATTACCATCGAATCTTTGTTTTAGCTGCTATGAGCGCTTCAGAACATAAAGTATGTTGATTGGACCCGTCATTATGCAGATAGATTTGCAAAGTATGTTGATTGAAGATGGTTGACGAAAGAAACAAACCGTTTTGGTATATGAAGTTGTAGTTATAGTTTAATAAATGAATGACATAATAGTATTTTGTTAACACAAATATTTGAATTTTTTGTTGGAATGACTCTTGTACTTGTGAATAGTTTTTGATGAATGAATGACATGTTACTACTTGTTTAATCTTGTTGAATGCAATATTTCATATTGATGATACAATTTGTTTCTTTGCTTTGTATTACTATTATGGGATGTTGATATTTAATCCATGTCGGTAAGTGCTCATCGAAACCAGACTTAAACTCGACGGAGTGCCATTGTAGTATAAGAACACGAAGTATATACATCGTATAAACCAATACATTATGATAAATAGCTACCATTTTATTTTTGTTCGATTCATCTATGTCAAATATCGATGAATAATTGCATGTAAAAAATGTTAAGAGGGCATAATATAGGGTGACTCCATCAATTCGACAAGAATATACCATACGATTTCAACGAATATGATTAATAGCTACCGACCTGAAACTCTGCCCCAATTTCTAGCATAGGAAATCAAAATAGAATGATTAGTATATGTTTTTTAAGTAAGGCCAAATATATATTCAACATGTGCCAACCAAAATAGTCCAATGTTTTCGGCAGCACTCCGTCGTATAAATGAAAATTTATTAAGGTTACTTGAATTAAGGGCACTCCACTTATTCGATAAAACATTATTGCTTGTAAAATAAAAGTTTGACATCATATTGCCAAAACAAAATATTGAATTAAGGGACTTCATATGTCCGACAAAGGAAAATCGATTATTTTTGTTAAGTTCAACAAGGGTTCGCTGAATATGAAATTTTGTGGGTTTCTCGGCCTAAGCACGTGGAAACAAATTTGTTTTAGAAACATAAAGGCCGACATTAAATACGATAGCTTGTTTTCATAGATTTTGTGGTCTTTTAATAAGTCCATGTCATATAAATGTAAAATTGTTAAGGGGTACATTTAAGAAAAGTACACCGACTGTTTTATTAGTTCCATTGATGGATATCAAACCCGAGAGTTTGAGTACATTTTCGATCTAGGCATATAAAAAATATATTTGTTAGAGTAGGTTTTTCAGTAAGGACAAACAGAATTTCGACACTAGGCTATCATAATAACTGAACATTTTCGACAAACTTGCATCGTACACATGAACAACGGTTAAGGGCATGGTTCAATATATGGGACTCCACTTCTTTGATGATTACTTATCGACTATTTTTAAATATTAAGACCACCATCTACCGAACATAAAACTTTATGTACATTTTTGGCCCGCGCTTATCGAAATACATATTTTACATTTTGGCATAGGGCCAAGGCAAATTATATATATGATTGGACCTTGTCATATTTGATAAATAGTTATGATGGGATGCTACTGAAATCGAACAGTGAAGAAAATGATAAGGGGGACTTGTGTTAGAAGAGACTCCACTTCTTTGATGGGTTCATATCATTTGTTTATATATTATTTGGCCACCGAAGGCCGAACCTAAAACTTTTTTAGGGTTTTCGCTTTGCACTTTTCAAAAATTTTGAAATATTTCAGTATGGGGTTGTCGAACGTCAATAATTCGACATTGACATTAACAATTGAGTTATACATATGACAGAACATGTCAGCATTGAACAAATCAACTAAAATCAATGAGCAATCACACGTTAACACTAGCAAAACCAACTAAAATCAAAGCATAGTCACACATCAAACAACACATAGTCATAACTCACTATACAAAAATTAAAAGTCACACCACCATAAATAGCCAAACAACCAACATTTAGTCTTATACAAATAGTCAAATAACACTCATACTGCCACACACTCACTTCCTTCCATGAGTAGATCTTTTTTCTCCTCTTTTCCACTTTCACTTATTTCCCCTTGTCCTTCTTCATCAACTTGGAAGCTTTAGGTTAATCATCCAATAATACATTCTTGCCGTACAAGTCAAGTTATTCATCATCCTTAAGACACTTGATCCTCTCGAGTACACGCCCATTTTAGACTTAGTTGATTTGTAAAATTTAATGAAGTCGGTAATGTATTGGAGTCATATCTAAAAACATTGTAACAATTTGATTACGTAGTGATAAATTGTAAGAGTAAAGGTAAAGATTGTTGTACTTACAATGCGGAATGAAATTTGGATCGATGCTCCATTACTTGATTGTATGGACTCAATCATTCTGCATGATGAATTAGAAAAAATCAGATGAGAAACACTCTTATACCACTCTATGTAATTAGCATCAGAGCCCCATGGATCTATGACTGTTTTTCTCGTCAAGCTTTCACTTAGGAGATGATTTTGTCATCAATTCTAACTAAATTCACCTAAATTATAGTAAGCTGCCTTACTCGATTTAGAAGTTTTCAACCACTTTTTTGAAGCACAAATATAAATTTGAGATTGATTGAACATATCCAAATTTCTAAAGAACTTTTTTTCAAAGGTAAATATCTATAGGTCTGAAGCATGCTATAGTTCCATTGTACAACGCACACTGTTGAAATATATCACTACGCCATAGATGGCCTACTGCAACGAAATTACATGGTGTTGCTAGCTATAATGTAACGATAGGTATGCTGATTTTTGTCTATTACAACACTCGCTTCAAGGTGTTAGCATAGGTATCAACAAGATGTTGCAGTAGCTATAGATGTATTCAAACTAAATTATTAATAAAATTAGAAATCCGCGTGAATACGATCCAACGGTCTACATTTAATCTGATTGTTAAAATGGATCACCACTACAATTTGTCCCAAATTTTCGTTTTCCCGCTTTACTTTTCATATCATTTCGTTCTCACCCCCAATTTCCAAATCCCTAATTTCTAAATCATATTTTCGTTCCTTTTTTTTCTTCCAAAAACAAAATCTCGTCCTTTTTTCAAAGTTTGGTAGTGATCTCAGACAAGCTTCGTTCCCATTTCGTTCTCACCCCCAATTTCGCTGCTATTTGCCTACATGTCGAGCGACGTTTGCTTTGTTGCCGAGATCTGGAAATGTCTGTCGTCTACTAAGGTGAGCGAGACTACTGTTGCCAGAGGTTGCGTTTGTGTATAGAGAAGAGATTTGGGTTTGCTGAGATAGGAATTTGAGTGAGGATTTGTCAATTTGTGTATAGAGGAGATACGGCAGTTTACAGGCGATTTCAGTTGTGCTTTGGAGGTGGTTCGGGGTTCGGATTTGGGTTTGTTGATTTTGTTGCGAATTTGTAGTGTGAAAGTTTGGGTTGTCGGAATGGGTAACCAGCGATTGTGATTAGGTGATCAGGCGATTAGGCAATTTGGCAACCTGAAGTCGAATTTGGCAACTAAAATAGTTTGTTGGTGAGGCAATTAGAGGATGGAGGCCGGTGGTTTAGAAGTATGTGTGGGTTTGGGTAAAGATTTGGAACTATGAGATTTTAGTTGGTAGTGGCAGCGGGTTGGTAAAGAGGTTTGGTGAGTGTTTTGGCATAGGTTAAGGGATGTAGGGGATGTAAGTTGCAGCAGTTTGAGGAGTGGATGGTGGCAGTGTAGAGGTTGAAGTTTGGTAGTGTTCAAGTAGAAGGAGTTGTTGTCTAGTAGGAAGTTTGGATGAGTGAACTGTGGTTTGGATGAGGCGGTGATTGTCGGTGATGGAGGATGGTATGCCGATGCTGCTTCCAGGCGGTGTTGTTGATGATGTAATTTGATGAGGCAGTGAGTGGATGTTTTGTGAAAGAGGTTGGGAGTGTGATCAGTGTTTGGTAGATGGTCGGTGTTTCAGGTAATCGTGTTTCAGGTAAGTGGTAGATGGGCAGTAGTTCCGATGGGTGATGAAGTTGTTGAGGATGGGGTTTGCGAGTTTGCTAAGTTCAGTCTTCATTTGTGCATCATTTTACGTCGTTTCAAAGAAGGCTCGATCTTCCGAAATCGGATGAATCGGGCGGTGCCCTGGACCCCCGCCGGGACTGCGGGGCCCCGGACCCCCGCCGGCGCTGTGCCCGGACCCGCTACTCGGCTCGTCATATATTTGTCAGTGTTGATGTCTGTATAAATTGAAACTGCATATGTAATGAGTGAACTGAGTGATGTAGTGAGGAATATATGTATATGTGAATATCAGTGTTATATATCATTGAATTGTAAAATAGTGGAGTTAGGAATTTGTACTATTTCAAATGTTGAAATAAAATATTTATTTAAATAAATTACTATTTAAATATCAAATTCTGTGCAATAGCATTTTATTAAACAAATATTTATTTTTATTAAAAAATCAAATATGCTCTACATTGTGGGCCCCACAAATTCAGAAAGTTAATATCTATAGCAACATTTTGGAATGTTGCTACAGATACCTATGGGTGTTCCTATAGACACAAATAGGGTTCTATTGCAACAATATTACTTATGTTGCCTTAGATAGTCAAAATGTTGCCTTTGAGGTCTAAGGCAACGGCAAAAATTGCATCACCCGAAAAGTGTTGCCATAGACCTATGGCAACATTTTTTGGGCCTGACCCAACATTTTTTTTGTGTTGTAGAAGGCCATTTATGGCGTAGTGTACTACTATCCTTGTAACAGTTCAAAATCACCTCATGAGCTTCCAAATCATCAATATTTTCCCGAACACCAAAAATACATGTGCAAAATTACTACTAGGTTCCTATGCACGATAAAATGCTGCTATAATTGCATTTTTCAGAACTCTCATTGTCCGATGATGACATTGTAATATAGGGAAATGTACGTAAATCCAGACCTAAAATAATGTTATAGTTATAAAAGGTGGTAATGTTATAATAAGTGGTAATGAAGAAAATATGACAAAATAATGTTTTATACTAGACAAAGAATTATACCTACAATAATGTCATACAACCAGCAATTCGTTGTACACTCTTTCTCGTACCTCCTAAGTTATAGAACAACCTACTTAAACATGCATCAACCTAAGAATAAGTATGAACTTGACTAAATGATAGAGACATTATAGTAAATGAATGGATACTTTATTTCCATATTTATCATCACATACTTGTGTACCAATAGTGTACAACAAATAAGCAGTAGCATAATATCTTTTCCACTCTACGCTATCTGACTCTTTCAACCTATAATTTGTTTGTAACCATTCTAAAAAAATCTTTTTCTCATCCCCAATACATCGCTAGCCTGTTCTTTTTTCTATCCAAGGCATTTCTCTAATAAATCATAACTATAATCATATGAAATAACCCTTGATCCCCCGAGTGGATCATCCACGATTTTCCCCTTGGTTGGAAAACTGGTAATGCGAACCACTTCATATATAGTAATAGTCATTTCCTTGAATTGAAAATGAGATGTGTTGGTTTTAGGGTAGAAGTGTTCAATAAAATCATTAATGATTATCAACATTTTCATGTGTTTATTCAATATTATCAAGAAAACTCGATCCAGTTATTTCTTCTTTCACAACATCACATTCCTCCTCAGAAATACCCAATTTATGAGTTCCTACATGACTATGGAGCTTTATAATTATAGCTCTAAGTAGCTACACACTGACAACATTAATTATTAAGAAATTTATTTTATAGTGCATTACACTAATTAAATTAATAGAAATTACAATTGTCGTAAAGTTCTAAACATGACATATTATATTATCTTTATAGTCAACAAGCAACGGAGGATGCTCCTCGCCTTCAAATTCTTGAATGGGTGCTTTTCTATTTTTAGTTTTTCAGTTCTACACCATACATATATCCTCTTCTTCTTCATTTGTCTCATTATCATTGAGAGAGTTAAGGGTACGCCTTAGGCAATTTTGTTCTAAATTATTAATGCTACAATAAAATCTCATTTGAAATAAAAGTACTCTATTTTATACTTCTTATATTGTGTTATATTAATTAAGCAATCAATTTAAATATATTATATATAAAATCCATAAATCATATGTTATTGACAATAATTACAAGGAGTTGTAATAATGAGAAAATTATCATAATATAGAATAGCATATTATTTAAATATTTTCGGTCAAGATGATTCAAGAAAGGATATCTATACATCTATTGAGACCGGAATGTATAATGCTCCAAATGTTGTGTAGTTTATTACTCATGACTGATGGGGGCACCAAGGGGTTATATACTCGTATTTATTAGATTGCTATGGAATGAATCATTAAGAGTTTCATGTTGGTTAATAACAACTAGGTCAAATAGGAAATTTTAGGGTGATGATGTTACACAGTTCCCTCGACTTAAGAACACTATGGAACTTCAACGTGAATGCTTCCTAAGATTATAGTTAAATCATGGCATTTGCAATCCATCGATTTACTATATTTGGTCTAAGTTGAAGCATTGGAAGTGAACCACTATGCAATATAGTATTTTTATCCACAGCTGTATGAGGTTAGTATCATCGTCAACTATAGTCAACTCAAAGTTAAAATCTCTGGGCAAAGTAGTATGGTTAATAATAAATGTTATTCTTAAACTGAGGACATTGTTTATGGATTAACTAAGTTGGCACATGCACTAGAACAGCTAAAGAATAATAAAGTACAAGAGTTTGGCTCTAACACCAAAACTACTAAAAACAAAACAAATCAAAACTAGTCCCCTCCATAGAGGAAGATCCACTATCAATATCTGTAGAATCAGGCCTAAAACATGATAAAACCTTGAAAAAAGAGACGCTAAGGTGGGAACAGAATCCATCAATCTGAGAATTATATGGATTTCATATCCCATGAATCATCAACTAAAACAATCCTATTCAAATTACCATATTGACCAGAACAGAAAGAGACATGCCTACATCCCTAACATGGTAATATAGATTCCTTTCTTCTTCATCTTCACTTATGTACTTATAAGAAGTGTCACCCTTAGAACCATATCTCATTTTAGAAGGTTCATGAATCCAAGCTTGCTTAAACGAACCCCGAAAAAATCATCAGAGGAAGGAAGAACCATGTCCAGATTTTCCTCAAAACTCTCCTTAATAATAACAACTGTGGAATCAAAGGCAACCAAAGGTAGGATCTCGGAAGGAGAAGCAACAATATATAGTCCTATAATCTTTGGAACCCACTTCATGATTGGAGGTCGAGGAAGAGGAATCCTATTTAAAATAGGCAATGGGGAACCGTCAAACTTAAAAGAAAAGGCTTCCTTAAGGTAACAAAAGAGTGACAAGACATGCAAATTTTAGGTTTCCAACTATAATGTACATCAACTACTGATACGTTCCCTTCGACGATGCGAAGCTTGGATGGTAATGGCTTCCCGAGAGTGATTTCAATAAGCGCCTTGGCATACACTAACTTATTCATGGCTATAGTATTAGCATCCAAGCATTTGATGTTACTAACAAGATTTCCTAACTAATATGCCCAATCATGGGTTGCAATTCAATAAGATATGAGAAAATTAGGCCTAAACAGGAAAAGAAAGAACTTGTTACTTAGCTTTATCCACCATTGGAGACTAGGGGTAATAATGAAGGGTTTACCTTCAATAATGGATGGATTCTCCTCTAAAACACGTAGCATTTCCTCCTTTCTAGAATACATAAAGAAGAACTTAGTATTATTGAAGTTCACTTGTATACCACCTCTAAGTTTCCAAAAATTATGATAATAAGGTCAAATAACTTGATACGGTGGGTTAGAATTGAGGAAAAAACTTACTAATTACTCCAATGAAAATTCAACTTTTGGTTCCAAAACTTTAATTGGTGGAACCATTGCACCATCTATCTCAACAATATCAAAGGATCGGGAAAGGTAATCATCCGCATTTCTTAGCAAAGCAGAAAAAAGGTGAAGGCCACTTATTACCAGCTTTAGGGGATGCAATAGTTGACTTTATTTGGGGAGAGAACCTATGCAGCCCTATAGGATGTGCATCTTTAGCTACTAGAATACCAGGCTTAGCATTTCCATAAGCACTAGGTGTGCTATCTCCCAATCCCATCTTTGTAATTCCCCCTCTTCAGAAGCACCATCCACCACATCATCATTACTTATATTCACAACATTAATACAACTGACTATTGACTGCCACCAACCATCCCTATCACAAGCAACAAACAATAGGAATAGTGGAGTTACAAACTTAGCGCAATTGGTTGAGGAAGGCAACCCAGATAAGGGTTAACAGGTAGGGTCGATGCTTTGTAGGGAGGAATCAAAAAGACTGAATGGGTTCGCATTGAGCAAAAGAGGCTTGGATTCAATTGGCAAAGCTGGAGAAAGCTGACGTATGGAAGAGGTCTCAAGCGGGAGGAAATTACAATCAGACGACACAAGTAATAAAGGAGGTGAAAGGAGATTGGACGACATAGATACGGCGTGGTAGGCGTTTCTAGATTTTGGAAAGGTCGGAGGCTCCTCAACTGGGCAAGGCGTAGTAAGCTTTGGATTGCAGGATGAGCTAGACATGGAGGGAGCGGAGAGGAAAAGAAGGGGAATGAAGGAACTAGATAGTGAAGAGAATCAGAATATAGAGAAAGCAGCATTGGGAAGAAGTGTTTGTGGCCATTTTATAAGTTTTGAACTCTAAAGAAATGCAAGAATATGGATATTTATCTATATTCAAGCACATATAAATGTTATATAGTGAACCATCATGATCCAATGTATGAAACCTCAATGAAAATTAGATCATTCGAAATGAGCAAGTAAACCTTTATGCAAGATGATGCGTTCAATATGATTGAATACAATGATTATCTTGTTGTGTCAAAAATAACATGGACTAAGATCTACTAGAATGACCTAGGAATTTGATCAATGAAATATCAGTTTGATCAGTTCACATAAAGTGCAACTTATTCGATGTCCTTAAATGTTAAGGATGACAAAACGCACTTTTGTAAAGAGTTCGGTACGACTTATAGTGAGGATTTTCTTTGAATGGTTTGACCATTAGGAAAGGAAAGCAAATGTATGATAGTGATATAACTTATGCACAGTTGGGATGAAGAGAGTGATTAGTCCTCTTTGCTTCATGTATAGACATCAAAAATGATCATTGAATAAAATACTAGTAGGTACTTAACATGGAATAAGAAATGTGGTTTCTATTCCAAAAGGTATTTTATATAAAAAATTATTCTCTATGAGAGTTATTTCTATGAGTTCAAGATATTTGTTATAAAACTCTCAAATATAAACTAGTTACAATGGAGGAAATAAAATCCCATAATAAGAGATTGAATAGAGCCTCGTATTTCATGAGTTATTATTGCAGTGAAGGATAAAGTAGGAGCATGCCTCATGAATAGAGCCTCGTATTTCATGAATTATGAAAGATTATTTTGTATATACATGCCTAGCATTACTTATGAAATAATAATGGGTTTTCAGTATTGACTTAAAATAGATATAGTTTTATTTTAATATGAATATAATAAATATTCCTTATAATATAAATCGATGGTATTTGTTTTCAAAAGTGATGCATTAATAATAGAAAATACAGAAGTATCTAAACTTTATACAATTATTTTGGAATATGGACTAAGCCATGTCTGTAACGGTCCACCTTTCTTACTTTGAAAGATGAGCCATTTAGGGTAAAAAGAAAGAAGAAAGATAAGAAGAAAACTAATCAACATAGAATCTCACAACGTAACTGGATAATATATAATAGATAACATTAGATCATATAGAGTCATCACCATAATAATATCACATCAGAGTCATAATAGTACAAGTTCCAAACTGGGACAGTTATATCCGCCTGCCCCTACATCACTAATACATAATACATACATGCACAACGGAATAAAATACATCACCAGCTAATGATGAAGCCATATGCTCCTAGCTCCTCCAAAAGCATTCGTGAGAAACCTGGTTCACTTGGCTACTCATAAAAATTCGAGTACCTAAGAGTTTTAGGGAAAGAAAATAAAACTCCAAGTCAGACATGAATCTGGTGTGAGTAAACTCATACAACTGAATTATTACTTTAAATTCCTTTTAAAAAGGTATCTCATAAAACCACATCGTACATAAACATAGACAGGTTTTTACCTTACGATAACCAAAACATCTTTTATAGAAATCCAGTGATATTATAATAATGTCTAAGGGTTTTGAAAGTAAATATAGAACATAGTTGAAATGCTTGCATCTCACATTTCAATGTATTTGCGTGCAACTAAGTCCGTAAGACACTTATTGGAAATTGGGTTCAATCAATGACTGGGCTACTGGAGTATCGTTTGTCACAGTACATCTGTATAAAAAATATACCGAGGTCAACAAGAACATTTTACACCCCCTATATAGGACCGGCCTACCCCTTACTGGATAGTACCAAATATGATGACCCCTGGGTTGTGATCAACAACCCTATGGGGTCAAGCATACATGAGTAAAATAGACCCGCTCTAGATTAGGGATGACCATACTCTACTAGGTGCGACCCACATAACCCTACTGCATCTCCCATGTTTTAGTCATTACCAGGTTGTGAGGCTTGAGGCTACGTTTTAACTTCTAAAAATTAGCATCCTTACTTGGAATATTAACATTGCATTCCAGGTGATGCAAATGTTAGCATTCATCCATACAAGTCGTTCAGGAGATGAATGAACCGAAAGCACCACTTCTACTACACCCATTTTGGAATCACCCTCAGGGTTAGTAGCAAGTTGCCCTTGCACTCTAATGGTCTTCGTCTTTGGATTTTTCCCTTCGGGTGTGACCAAATCGAATGCTTACGTTGGTTCGAAGTGGTTTCAAATAACAACTGTTATCTGATCCTTCTCTCTCCGAACCAACATTCGATAAATTACTAGAAGGTCAAGTTATCGATAGTGGACAACACCACTATCTGGGTGTGAAGATATTCATATGGAAATATCTTCCATATACTTAAGTTACCATGACCCGCTTATCGAAATTAACTCCCTTGTATTCATCGTGTTTCTGAAATTCAGTATCTATGATAAAAACAAGACGACTTACTTTCAATAAAATTTGTCAACGTTTTATTATAACTACTCCTATTTGTTTGGCTACTTAATGCCACAGACAAAAGATCCCTTGATTCAAAATCAATTCAATTATAAAAGTGAGCTGGCTGAAAATAACTGATTGAGTTTAAAACTAAACCTTTATTAAATAATATTTAAATTTTAATTTAAGCACCTATTAAATCATTATTTAATTTCTAATTAACTCTAATTTAAAACTTAATTAATCTTAATTAATCCCTACTTAAAATCTTAATTAAATCTGATTAGATTAATTAATTAAACCTTGTCTAATTAGTAATTAATTATTAACTAACCCTAATTAAATAATAACTAATTAAATAAAATTTAATTCTTAATTAACCCTTAACTTATGTTAACAAGAAATCTTGTCAACACCCCAAAGTAAGGTTAGAGGAGTGAATGACCCCTTCAAAACCCTTTTGAATTAGTTGGAGTAATCTAAAGTCGTAACCTAGTGGGAATAAAAGGTATTAACCGAGTCGAAAGGATCTTATTCCTTCGAAAAGAACCCCTTCGAAAGGTATAGGTGTGCGTGTTCCATAGATGAAACCACATATAAGCAGCGAATCAGAATCCATGCATTTAAAAGTGCCATGTATTTACTTTATTGATAATTCATATGAATACAAGGGTTTAGGTATTACAATGAAGTGAAATCCCCAATTTGATTTAGAAATTAGGGTTTACAAACTCAAGAAAAGTACAAGCGTGGAAGCAATGAATTCTAATTCCTCGAACAACACCTGTAGGATCTTATTTATAGACGCAGGCTGGACCCTTTCGCATCCGTCCTTTCGACTCAGTCGAAAGGATGCCTTTATGACCTTCCGTCCCTATTAACTCCTAAGTGTCTCTCTAATGTTGCTTTCGCATAAGATCAGGAAGCCTTCGACTCCATCGGTAGGTATAGAAGCAGTACTTATGTTACTGTAGATGTCTTGGATGAGCATGAAAGGGTGTCCCAACATGTGCGGAAGGTATATAAACAATTACTTATGAAAGGTGATGATGCTTTCGAAAGCTTTTATTTTGATGGTGGTGGAAGCATTCATTGAGGAGGGAATGGTAAATGATGATGTGACCCCCACGGAAGGGTCAACTGCTTCGAAAGCATATACTTGGTTAGTTGTGAAAGGTAGCTTTCGAAGGCAATCCCCTTGATCAATGTGGAAGTCCATCTTTTGACGCTTGTGGAAGCAATACTGACATACATGAAATCTCCCTAGTACTTGGGGAAGGGTTCAACCGATTCGAAAGGCTAGTCTTTGCAGAACCTTGTTTTCGAAAGGGAAGTTTTGGTAGAATCTTCTCTTGTAGAAGGTAGACGGTGGCCGAAAAAATCGTTTCGAAAGGTTTGATATATGCCGAAGGGGTAATGTCAAGGAAATCACTTACTTTCATCTCTTGCGGAAGGTATCAACTGAAGCGGAAGGGTAGTCTTAACCCCTTTCGACCCCTTTGGAAGCCCATAATTCATTTAATACTTGTAGAAGCATCCCTTCTACTCTTTCAAAAGGCTTGCTATCACTATTGTTCTTCATGAAGCTCTCCTTCATAATCTTTTGGGCTTCAATAGGGTTGAAGTGATTTTTGGTAGTAACATTTGCCCCTCCCCCCCCCACAAAAGGCTGCCCTTGATTTTTCAAGTAAACTGTTTTTGATACGGCACCTTCCATAACTTCGACACAAAACTTTCCCGCCTATTGGTATTCCTGAGCTAATCTCGACCGTTTACTTAAAACTGATCAGATGGTCGTCCTTCCATCCATTCAGCTTATAAATTGCAGTCCTCTTCTTCCTCTCTCTTCACCTGCAATTGAAAATTTCTAAAGCAAGAATTATATTCTTCAAATTCCCATCAATCTCAAAATTTAAAAGGCGAAAGTTTCAGATTTGAGGTGGGTATTTATGATTTCAAATTAGAAACTATTTTTTTTTAAATTTAAATTTCTAGGTTTAAGTCCATGTTACTGTTTTGAATTTGAAAATGATTCGAGTTAATCAGTCATGTAATATGATCCTAGACTCGAATATCATGCAGATTTTGATTAATCCATGGCATCAATTCGAATTAGAACGTGAATTTGCCTAATTTGGTTATTTGCCGCTGTTGGATGCGGATTCAAACTCGAAACCCATTATGCCCTATTTTAATTTATCTTGAAGGATACTAAGAGTTAAAAATTAACAACCCTTACGATAAATTAAGTTAAGAAACATATTATTTATGTCATCGTCGAAACAATTAATTAACCTTTCGACTTAGTCGATACCCCAAGACTTAGATAAGCACAATTGTTTACATTATCTCAATTTAGTTTTGACACTTTCAAAACACTATTATGCCTTTTCCACTTATTCAAACCCACAAAAGTCAATAGGAATGTAGTTGTTATCACTTTTCCAACACGAACATTGTTGAAACATCCCAATGTCCTTTCGTTAGTGTCAATGCCACTTTGTTTCATGTCTTTTGACTTATTTGAAGTATGGAATTTCAAAAATGTATATTTTCAAATAGATATTATGCTAGCTACACTTATTTTATAAAATATAGTAAAATCTGTGAGCTTCGACGTTGTCGAAGGGTAAGTCCAGGTGAATGTATGCCATAAAATGGGGGATGCTGATAATGGTTTCGACATTGTCGAAAGCTCAATGATTCATATAGTTCTAATTAGCTTTGACCCTTTCAAAGGCATGCACCAAGTGCTACGGGGGGTACTCAAGCCGTTGTAATAGGCTTCCGACACCTTCGAAAGGTAGTAGTTGAATAAATCATAACTTTAATGAAATTATATCACCTGGCAGGATCATAGGTATTAAAAGAACCTCTAAGAAATCTGACAAGGATATTGTTCCGGAATTAGAATCTTCTACAAAAAAGTTGAGGCGGTTTCAAGGCCCTCTCTCATAACTTCTCAAGATGAAGTAGATGCGATCCCCAACAATTTTAGGATTACAGGGGTTGAAGCTATCCCTCGTGGTGATAACGACACAATTCAAAATTCTCCTGAGAGATACTTTGCTTATGCTGCCATCCATAATTGGCATGGGGGTTTTATCCCATTTCCAGAGTTCTTGTCGAGATTCTTAAGTCATCTCGGCATTGCTCCTTTCCAACTATCATCCAATGTATACACATACCTTGCCTCTTTGGAGCTCATGGCCATAGAGTCGGGAATTCCTTCTCTGAGTGCTGAAGTTCTTAATTACTTAGCATACCTTGTCAAACTAGGTAATTTGAACACCCAGATTTTCCTAACTAATCCCTCCAAAAAGTTGGTCAAAGGGAATAAACAGATTTAAGGATTGGGAAACACGGTTCTTCTACGTTAAATGCTTTCCAAACATTAGTGGAACCTTTTTTTCTCCCCGTAAGCAGACCATTGCCCTTAATTCTATTAACTTTTTTCTTTTGCTGAATAATGTTTTCTTATTAGGCTTTGCTTCTAAGGATCTTGATGCTAAAGGCAAGAGAATCGTGATGACTGGAACTTCAAACTGTATTGGGAATAGGCTTATATTGCTGACTCCTAGAAATCTCTAGAAACATTACCTCATACCAGAAGGCCAGAAGATTCTTGGACAACCTCCTCTTGTCCAACACACTTCGAAAAGCAAACATTTCTTAGCTTTGGGTGACCCCAAATTTTTTTCATCCTTGTCCCTAATTTGTCCATATCTACCCAGTGAATAAGTGTATTGTTTGTAATTTGATGTCATGTTATTCCTTAAATTGTTTTGCTAATCTATGCCTTTTGGTTTCAACAGCTGCTCCTCCAGCTGAATTAATTACAAATGATCCACTGCCTCGATCTTCGAAATTTGATGCTCTACCTCTGACACAAGCTATTTGTAGGTCTAGAATGATTGCAAAAAGGAAATTAAGCGGAGTGACTGCCGCAGGCTCTGCTCCCAAGAAAACCAAGACTACTAATATTCAGTCTTCTCTTACCCCAAAAGAGGGTGAATTTGTTGGTGTTAACAAGGCTTTAGAGGGTCCTAACCTGATCCCACTTCTTCTGTAGATGACTTACCTTCTGCAATTGCCGATCAAACTAAAATAGTTCTTTTGAAGGATGACTTTATATCTCATATTGTTGTATTCGATTCTCTCAACGTTATTAATTAAACGCGCAAGGATCTAGGCACTTCAAATCCTTTCTAGGATTTGAATCCCTCAAGACCCTCGTCACCAGTGCCTCATGTTGAATTTGAGAATGTTGTGCGGCCGATTATGCACTCCCCATCATTTTATACTGTTCAGCCACCCACCTTCGTACCGGATTCATCGAGTTGTTGTCAAAGCTTATCGAACAACAACTTCTGGTATATTTTATACTGCCTGATTTTCTTATTATTGTTTTTGGTACTGAATCCTGATTCATGTCTTACTTTTCCTCTTAGATCACCAAAAGCTAGTATTCTCTATAAGAAGATGTCTCTATGTCCTCCGCTAAAACATCAAAGCTCAAGGAAGAAATCTCGACTTTAAACAATCAGATTATTACCCTAGCTACTGCCAAGGATAACGCAGTGAGGGAACAAGAAAGGTTGAGTGCTTCTCTTGCTCAGGCGGATTCTACAATTTCTAAGGAGAGGAAGGCTAAACTGATTTTATTTGATGAGGTTTTGGCTCTGAAAATGACTTTGAAAGAGTCCGAAGATGAAAAGGCTAGGGTTAATGCTAGACATGTTTCACTTAAGAAGGAGTGTACTTCTCTTAAAAAGAGGTTAAAGAAGAAAAAGGATTCTTTATCCAAAGCTATCATTGCTATTTATGAGGCTAAGCAAAAAGTGACTCAGTTTCTGAGCATTTATTTGAATGATATTATTGTAAATTATTATGAGGATGCGCTTATGATAGCCTATTCCAATAATATAGAAAAGTGCCTGGATTTAAGTTTTCCTTCTCTTGACCCTGTGCTAATCGAAAGATTTATTGCTAAGATTAAGAAAATGGAGAAAGGAATTGAGGTTCCTGACAGGGAGAAAATTAATGCCAACCAGCTCCTATCATTTGAATTTCCTCCTGTGGAAGAGGATTCTGACTCGGATGAGGAGGAAGACAAAAAGGGTGATGAAGCCGTTGTTGATGAAGATGACAACGACGATGATAATGATGATGATAACCATAATGATGACGACAAAGGTCAGGGTGCTGGTGATAATGAGGGCGATCGTGATGATACTTCTGGAGGAGATGGCGGTGGCACTTCTAGGGCTCCAAATAGTGAAGAGGGATCAAGAAAAGTCAACCCTTATCCTATTGTCCACAAAGCGGATCAGACTGAATTCCTCGACTCCTCTTATCTCCAAAGAAAAGATGTTGATTTTTGTGTCGGAGAAAATGAGAAGAAGCAAACTCTATAGGCCTCGATTCCGATTTCTCAGGTATGGGGTTAATTTTCAAAATGGCCCTCATTTTGAAGATAACCCTAGCTAAATATCTTACCATTTTAGATAAGGAAGATAATATACACCTTTATAAGACAAAGCTTGAAAAGAAATAGGCAAAAATAAATGGCCTGCATATGGAGTTAGATAAATAGTTAAAAGAACACAACGCATTATCTGATAAGTACTATAATCTTAATAAAAATGTTGCGGTATTAATGTCTTTCAAAGACAAGGAAGCGACCCCTCGACTGAAAGGAGCACATCTTCGCTATGACAAGCTTTTGGAGGAAAATAAAGAATTGATGCCACTCTTTTGGATGTTAATTGAACACAGAGATATCTTGGTAGAATTTTTGTATAAATTTTATTGCGGACATCTAACTGTGGATTACTCATATTTGGGTGATTTTAGTAGGGGCCTGCTTAGATACATACATAAGAGATACTTGGACGAACATAGGTCTGATCCCCACTCGGGGGCTTGTTGGAACTTACCACGGGTTTACTCAATTCCTCGCACATTGCCTTTAGAAAAACTCAAATGTTATAAGGATAAGTTCGTTTCTGAAATATTTAAAAGATCAATCTTGTATGAACTAAAAGAAAATTTGTAATCATGTAATTATACTAATCTATGGGCCTTACCGTGTTAGTCCTTTAATCCTTAGTTCTATTTTATTTTGTTATTACAGAGTAAACATCTCTCGAGCAGGCCTATTGCTAGGGATTACTTAGGAAAAAATTTCAAGTTAAGAAGAAACTACATAGAAAAGTCTTCCCTCTTGAAATCCTCAAGATTGGCTAGCTATTGCTTTCTTAGAGATTTACAAAAGCTTTACATGCAACACCCCCCAGTTCACTTTGATTTTCTAAGTGAGGAAAAGGAAAGGCTTCTTAAGGAAATTCAGACATATCGTACAAAACTAATTTATGGTCATGATAGTCCCCTATCTGGAGAATGAAATTATAGTAAATGCCCTCCAGCCGTTACCCCAGAAGGATTTAATGCCACTTTTGAATCAACAATTACTCTTTCGGCTAATTCTTAATACAAAGTTAAAAATGTTGTTTCTAGACTTTAAGGGTGATAGAGCAAAGAGAGAACTTGATTATAATAATGATGTTGTACGCTCTGTCTTATTTCTTCTTGGGTTGTAACCCCTACTATTGCAATAAAAGAAATTTGTTCTTTGGGTGTTGATTTCTTTTTTGTTTGTTTGAATAGGAAACACGGTTAACGATTATGTTACTTTCATCGGATCCTTCTTCTCATTTCATTAGTCTTAGGGATAGATTGATTGCGGATCTTGAAAAGATGAGCTTATCTAAAGATCCTTTGTCTACCAAACTCTAAAGCAATACTCATGCGTTGGAATTGCGTAGGAAATTTTTGCTTCAAAAAGCGATCATTAGAGGCCTTAACGATCAAATTACTAATCTCGAAGCAGACATTAAGAAGAAATATGAGATGGTTTCTCAATTGAAACGTCAAATTATATCAAATCCTTGGATCGACTTCAATCACTAGATGTCTAAGCATTACCAATAGGTAAGGGATTTGGAAATAAAACTAAAGTATAGTCAAGCAAGTGTAAATCTTTGGAATTTATCATGGGAGGTGATATTTCAAATATTAATTTACTGATTTCTCCAATCACCCCAACTGTTGGGAAATCAACAAGGTCTCGTTCCTTAGCCATTCAAAAATTCCCCGGTATAACAAACCCTCCTCCGAGTTTGAATGAAAAAATGGTGGGCGAAGGTATAGAAAAGTCAAATTTGAAATGATGAAATATTTCAACAATCAACAAAAAGAAAAATACTCACAATGCATCAATGAGTACGCGACCAAAATTCAAAAACTCGAACATGAAAGATATCTTCTTTGAAAACATATTGCTAAATTGGAAAGACAGAACAAGACCCTTTGAGGTGAAAATAATGCTTTCAATCGTGCTCTAAAGACTTGTATCGAGTCTATCGATGATGCTGATGAGATTAGGAAGAAAGAATAGAAACTTAAAGAAACTATTCGTGTAGCAATATGCCACATTGTCGATCCCTTAACTTCTAAGAATCTAGATAAGATTGCACAAGACCTTTGAGGCGCACACTTGTTTTTGATCTTTTGTTTACCAATATCTTAATGTATTGTATAATATACTTTGTAAATAATTTTGTAGATTATGTAAATATCACCTGGCTTGTAGACCTTATATGTACTTGTATTGCTGTTTCTGAATCTGCTTCTTGATAAACTTTGGTTATGGTTTTTTGTATTTGTTGAATCATTTGGTCTTCCTTATCAATCTTGTTTTCTTGCAAAGTACAAAGTAGATAATATTTCTTATCGTTAATTTGAGATTTATGTAAGAATATGTTCAGTAGTTTGTCTATATTATTGGAGATAGTATTAGAATTCCTGATAATAGAATTCCAAAAATATAAATCTGAGAATAATGGAAATGAATAGATCCTCATCTGAAGATAATAAGTGATAAGAAATCCATAGTTAGGAACGATTAAAGACCGGAAATTCTTGTTTGATAATAATAGAAGTCCTGAGATCCAACTTTGGTACTGATGAGAGAAGACCAGAAATTCAACTCTGGTTATATTAATAAAAGACCGAAAATCTAATTATGGAATTAATAATAGAGGGCCAGAAATCTGATCTGGCATTAATAATTAGAAACCTTCTTTTGGAAAAAAGTGATAGAAGACCAAGAAAAATTCTCTGATAATAATAAAAGCTCGGAAATCATCATCTAGAAATAAGTCATAGAAGACTAGGAATCCTCATTTGGGGACAAATAATAAGAGTCCAGAAACCCTTATCTGGAAATAATAGAAGACCTGAAACCCATATTCGGGTATTGATAAATGTAGTCCAAAATCTAATGGTAGAAGACTCAAGACCTAGATTAAGGTATTAGTAAGAGAGATCCAGAAATAATCATCTGGAAGTTAGTAGAAGACTAGAGATCCATAATAACAGAAGACCCGAAACCCAGATTCGGGCTTTAATGAGTGAAGTCTAGAAATAAATAGTAGAAGACCTGAATCCCAAATTCAAGTATTGATAAGTGACGTCTAGAAATCATCTTCTGGATATAGTGGAAGACCATGAATTCATAATAGAAGACCCAAAGCCCAGATTAGGGTATTGATAAGTGAAGTCCGGAGTCATCTTCTGGAAATTAGCCAAAGGCCATAAATTCATATCTAATAATGAATGTAATCCGGGAATTATCGTTCGGAAATAAGATTAGAAATTCGTTCCTGGCAATAAGAAGGAAAGTTTAGAAATTATTATTCGAATAATAAAAAGTTAAAAAATTCTCATCCGAGCCTTTTGTTCTACACCACTCTTTGGGCTTTGATTGTTCGAATCTTTTGCTTTATGTTACCTCTCTGGTTCCAGGTATCTGATTCTTTCGATATGCGCCATCCTTTAGGCTTCTCATATTGTTAATGCTTTGTGTACCACTCCATGGGCTTCGACGTCTTAGTCCGTTGTTGTCCAGTGTGCTTGGTTAGTTTATACACAAGTAGGACCTAAGGACTTACCCGACCTCCCTCCAGGAGGCGCTCCAGCTAGGTCTTATAGGCAAGACTGAAGGCTTGTCCAGTGCCTTGACTAGACCATGGCGTGGCAGGATCAAGGGCTTACTTCATCCTCCCTCCAGGAGGTGCTCCGGCGAGGCCTTATAGGCGGGACTGAAGGCTGGTCGATGCCTTAAACTGGCCATAGCGTGGTGCGTTCAGGGGCTTACTCCATCCCCCCTCCAAGGGGCACCTTGATCTGGTCATAGAGTGGTGCTATCAAGGGCTTGTAGATACTTTAACCTGGCCATAGCATGGGGCAGATAAAGGATTACTCTGACCTCCTTCCAAGAGGTGCTTTGACCTATCCATCTTGGCGCGGACAAAGGCTTTTGACCGTTTAAGGTAATTTCCAATTTTAAGGAGAATCATACTCCCAACCATGTTGATTTTCTTATTCGAATGAGTCTTTATTAAATTCATCTAGGATGGCTTTACAAATCTATCGATCTTTCCTTGTTTGAAAAAGTTAATGAACATCCCATCAAGAGCTCTGCATTGATTAGTTTCGTGTCCGTTCATCATATGATAATTGCAGTAAGGTCCTCTTAGATTTCTTTCGTTCTTGGGCTCTTTATTTTTGGATGGCCAATAATTGAGTTCCTCTTTTGTTAGTAAGTAGATGTTCTCTATTGATGTAGTCAAGTTGCATTCTTTAGGGAGACTTGATTTGAAACCTGTCATTTGAGGTTGATTTTGAGATCTTTTGTTGGTTGATTCAGGAGCTTTAACATCAATGACCAAATTGCTTTTTAAAATCTTTCGAAACTCGTATGGAGGTAATGGTCCACTTGTTGCTCTATGCCATTTCTAAGAAAATGTGTAGTAATCGGCCATCATCCCCTTTTCAAATATAGTTCCTTTAGCGTAGAATTGAATAGCCTTCTTCATCCGGACAAACAAATTATCACCCCTAGATCTTGTTTCCCCTAAAGCAAAGATGGGTGTAGGCCCAACATGAAATGGGTTGATGCTCCAATTATTGGGATCATATAAATCTACTTGCTTTTCTCATTTACAATCCTTAGTGCTTCCATCCTAAGCGCTTGCTCTTAATAACTTCGGGAGTCATTGCTGATTCGACGAGTTGACCATGCTACTTGTGGTTCTGAAGACCTTTGTTGTGACCTTTTCCATTCGCGGTTCATTGTAGTGGCCAAGGGTAAGTGTAGAATAGCTTGAGGTGGGGAAAGGTGGTGTTGATAATTCAACGAGGTTGGAGGTTCGAGCCCTCCTTCTAGCGTCAAAAATGTTAACCAGAAATCTTGTTAACACCTCAAAGTAAGGTTAGAGAGCGAATGACCCATTCGAAACCCCTTTTGAATTAGTTGGAGTAATCTAAGGTCGTAACCTAGTGGGAATAAAAGGTATTAACTGAGTTGAAAGGATCTTATTCCTTCGAAAGGAACCCCTTCAAAAGGTATAGGTGTGCGTGTTTCATAGATGAAACCACATATAAGCAACGAATCAGACTCCATGCATTCGAAAGTGCTATGTATTTACTTTATTGATAATTTTTATGAATATAAGGATTTAGGTATTACAATGAAGTGAAATCCCCAATTTGATTTAGAAATTAGGGTTTACAAACTCAAGAAAAGTACAAGCATGGAAGAAATGAATTCTGATTCCTCAAACATCACCCTTAGGGTCTTACTTATAGGCGCAGGCTGGACCCTTTCGCATCTGTCCTTTCGACTCGGTCGAAAGGATGCCTTTATGACCTTCCGCCGCTATTGACTCCTAAGTGCCTCTCCAATGTTGCTTTCGCATAAGATCTGGAAGCCTTCAACTCCATCGGTAGGTATAGAAGCAGTACTTATGTTGTTGTAGATGTCTTGGATAAGCATGAAACGGTGTCCCAACATGTGCGGAAGTTATATAAACAATACTTGTGTAAGGTGATGATGCTTTTGAAAGCTTTTATTCTGATAGTTGCGGAAGCATTCATTGAGGATGGAATGGAAAATGATGATGTGATCCCCACGGAATGATCAACTGCTTTGAAAGCATCTACTTGGTTGGTTACGGAAGGTAGCTTTCGAAGGCAATCCCCTTGATTAATGCGGAAGTCTATATTTTAACGCTTGCAGAAGCAATACTGACATATGTGAAATCTCCCTAATACTTGTAGAAGGGTTCAACCGATTCGAAAGGCTAGCCTTTCAAAACCATGTTTTCGAAAGGGAAGTTTTGGTAAAATCTTCTCCTGTGGAAGGTAGACAGTAGTGGAACAAATCATTTCGTAAGGTTTGATATATGCGAAAGGGGTAATGTCAAAGGAAGCCCTTACTTTCATCACTTGGGAAGGTATCAACTGAAGCGGAAGGGTAGTCTTGATCCCTTTCGACCCCTTCGAAAACCCATAATTCATTTAATACTTGCAGAAGCATCCCTTCTACTCTTTCGAAAGGCATTGTTATCACTATTATTCTTCATGAAGCTCTCCTTCGTATTCTTTTGGGCTTCAACTAGGTTGAAGTGATTTTTGGTAGTAACAACTTAATTATCATTAATTAAAACTCTTTTAATTAATTAATTATAATTAACAACTTAATTAATTAATTAAATACTAATTACTTAATTACTACTTCATTGATAATTATTCTTAATTAAATAATTAATTAATTATTAAACTCATACTTAACTACAAAATGATTAATTTGGTACATAATTAGTGTTTTGCAAAGTTTTTCAAACATTTTAAAAGGGAAAGGTCTTTTAGTTTAGAAATGATAACTTTTCGCGAACTGCATCCGTAGCGACTATCGCTGTGGATGTAGAACTTAGATTTAGCTTCTAAGGTAAACTTTTCTAAAACTTAACTACAAACTTGTACTCGTTTTAAAAACATAAGTAAAAAGTTTTGAAATTTAAAACAAAGTTAGAACTTCGAAAATATTTTTGTAAATCTAAAATTAGGAAACATGATTTTTACTTCGACGGGATCCCAAGCCTCTTAAACATGAATAACTTGCTAATATACAAGGTATACATTCTACACATCCAAGATTTTAAACTACACTAACATATTTTCATAACAACATAGCCAAAGATCACATTTTTACACTAAATCACATCATTTTAGACTTCGATTCATAAGTCTAATTCAAACCACAACTAGTACCACACATATACATACAAAACAACATGAATATGCAACCAAACCACCAATATAATACACAATAAACATTATAATACATAAAGGTATAATCTTTCCAAAATAATAAAGTGTTTACTCACCAAAATTAACTAAAATCGTTTCTAACTTTGAAATAGGCCTTGAACACTGTAAATCCTTTATAAAATAAGATTTTTGGACCTAGGCAAAAGAAGTTGGGCTCGGCCTATGGAATATTGGGCACGGCCAAGGGTGGTGGGAGGTGGATATGGGCTTGTTTGGCTAAGACGAGGTAAGGGAAGAAGAAAAAGGTATTTTTAAGCTATTTTAAGAGTTTAAAAGGAAAAAGGAGATGGTTTTGGATTTTAAAATTTTGAAGGAAGCCATTAAAGTGAGTTTACAAGCTTTTAAAAGAAAGTAAATTTTTGAAAAGTTTTTGAAAATTGAGAATGGAAGGAGAAAGAAAAATGAGATTTGTTTTTATAGAAAAGAATGAAGTGAAATTACCTTTCTACCCCAAGTACACTTGCCCTCCACTAATTTGATGCCACATCACCACCTTATCCCTTCTACGTGTTCACATGCAAGAACCAAGGGTTCTCCCCTTTTATCCAATATGTATTAACCAAATGTGTACTTTGGATAAGAAATAAAGTGATGTTTCATAATTTTCTTTATTTAAATTTGATTTTCAACTTGAAAATGGTCACATCGTCTTACATAAGTACACTTATGATATAAATCTTTATTTTATTTTCTAATCCATGTTTAAATTAATTAGAATGTGTGAATATATTAACCAAAGTATCCATAATATTTTTAACAGCTTTTTAATCGTGAAAAATTGATAATTTTTATAAAGCTTTTCGATCACATTTTCTAGTTTCTTTTGAAATAAATATTTTTGTAAACAAAATTTAAAAATCTTTTCACCATCACTAGTTATCATTTAAAAAGAGTGTTTTGAGTTTTAAAATTCATATATTAAATATTTAATAATATATTAAAATATCCATATTTAAAGTGATTAAATTTTGGGTCATTACATTCTCCCCCCATAAAAGAATTTCGTCCCCGAAATTGGCACACAAGAAGATAACTCAACTAACACAAAGGGCATATATATTCACATCATAAACCCATACAAAAGCATACACTAAGCAACCCTATCACAACAATGCCTATATATGCCATACAATTAACCAAACAACTACCTAGCAACAACTCCGGATAAGCTTCCCTCATATGCTCCTCCGTCTCCCTGGTATAATCTATGGGATCTTCACTCCAATGGATCTTTACCAATCGCACAACCTTATTACGTAGCCACTTCTCATCATGATCCACAACACGAGCTAGATGCCTAATCACCGTCAAGTTCAATTCTATCTTCTAATCATCCTCCTCATATGGCTCGACAATTAATGATGAGTCATGCACATACTTCCTCAGATGAGACACATGAACACATTATGAACACATGACAACCTCTCTGGCAACTCAATTTTATATGAAAGTGGCCCAATCCTCTTTAGAATATGGAATGGTCCAACATACCTCCGTGCTAGCTTCCCAGCCTTCCCAAATCTAACAGTTTCTCTAATTGGCAAAACCTTGATGAATACAAAATCTCCAACTGCGAACTCCAAATCCTCTACCTCTTATCTGCATAACTCTTCTGGCAATCTTGGGCCTCCTCCATCCTCTTCTTGATTACCACAACTTTCTCCGTCGCTTCTCAAATCATATCCGGACTAAGCACTAGACGATTTCCAGTCTCCATCCAATATGCCGGTGATTTGCACGGCAGTCCATACAGGGCTTCATAGGGCGCCATGCCAATGCTAGCTTGGTAACTGTTGTTGTAGGAGAACTCCACTAAGTGCAGATGATCCTCCTAAGACCCTCTGAAATCCAAGATGTAGGCTCTCAACAAGTCCTTCAAAATGCGGTTCACCCTCTCAGTTTGACCATCGGTTTGAGGGTGATAGGATGTACTCAAACTTAGCTCCATTCCTAATGCAGCCTGCAATGTTTCCCAAAATTTGCTTGTAAAGATAGGATCTCAATCACTTACTATGCTCACTGGAACTCCATGTATATGAATAGTCTTCCTTATATAAATCTATGTTAATAAGGCTGCAGTCCTGGTTGGTTTGACTGGAATAAAGCGAGCACTCTCAGTCGGTCGGTCCACAACAACCTATACTCCTTCATTTCCTTTCCTTGATTGAGGCAATCGATCAATAAAATATGTAGAAACCTGTTCCCATTTCCAATTTGGGATCTCCAAAGGTTGAAGTAATCCAGTAGTCTTTTAGTGGTCACCCTTTACCTGCTGACAATTTGCACACCAACTCACAAAGATAGGGATATCCTTCTTCATTCCGGGCCACCAAAATACTCTTTTCATATCGTTGTACATCTTATAAACTCCAGGGTGGATACTCAGCTTAGATTTATAGCACTCTATCAGAACTTTCTACCTCGGTCCATCCACATCCGGAATGCACAAGATCCATTCATCCTCAAAACACCTCGATCATCCATCTCAAAATCTGAACGCCGACCTTCTTTAACTCCTTGAATTACTTCTTCCAAAATACTATCCTTCCTTTGATTGCTCATAATTCTTTCCTACATAATCAGAGTAGCCTCCAAGGGAGCTGAAGCTAAATTCCTGCTCAAAGCATCCACCAACATATTTACTTTTCCTAGCGTATAAAGAATATCTAGATCATAGGCTGCTAGAAAATCTAACCACCTGTGCTACCTCAAGTTTAGGTCCTTTTAAATGAAGAAATATTTCAAGGACGTGTGGTCTACGAAAAGCTCGAGCTTTTCACCTATTTAAAGAAGAAAATCTTACTCTCTAGAATCCTTAAATATTAAAGAAATAAATCAAGAGGAATAGAAGGATCCTTACCCAGCAAGTAATGCCTCCACATTTTCAATGCAAAAACTACTGCTAACAGCTCCAAATCATGTATTGCATAGTTCTTCTCATGTGACTTCAACTGCCTGCGGGCATATGCAATCGCCCTTTCGTGTTGCATCAGAACTGCGCCTAACCCCACTCTACAAGCATCAGTATACACCGTAAACCCTCCATTTCCATCCGAAATGGCTAAAATTGGAGCATTGGTAAATCTCTTCTTTAATTCCACAAATGCTTCCTCATATTTGGGAGTCCACATAAATTTCTCACCCTTCTTTGTCAGCTTAGTCAAATGAGAAGAAATCTTAGAATAATCTTGGATGAACCTCCTATAGTAACCTGCCAAGCCGAAGAAACTGCAAACTTCCATGTGTGTGCAGTTGCTTCCATTCTTGAACTGCTGCTACCTTCGCTGAATTCATAGAAATACCATCTTCCGACACAATATGTCCTAAGAATCTTACTTCAGACTACCAGAAGTGTAGTTAGAAAACTTTGCCTTCAGAACATGCCTCCTTAATGTCTCCAACACCACTTCCAAATGATGTATATGCTCTTCCTCGGACTTGGAATAGATAAGAATGTTGTCGATAAATACTAACACAAACTTATTAAGAACATCTCCGAAGACACGATTGGTAAGGTCCATGAAATATGCGGGCGCATTGGTTAGCCCAAAAGGTATAACTAACCACTTAAAGAAAAAGTCAGGCCCTCGAAACGATGTCAAGTGTATACTATCCTCGGAAACCCTCAACTGGTGGAATCTAGTAGCTAGGTCCATCAGAGAGAAAACTCGGGCACCATGCAGTTGGTCAAACAAGTCATCAATACGGGGTAAGGAGTATTTATTTCTAATAGTCGGTTTATTCAACTCCCTCAAAGATTCATTCGACTTAGCTACAAAAACTATAGCCAATCCCCAACTTGAATGGTTGGGCCTAATCAATCCTCTCTTTAACAGGTCATTGGTTTGGTTTACTAACTCATCCCTCTCACTCGGAGCCATCCTTCGCTTAGGTTGAATTACAGGTCTTGCCCCAAGAACTAAATCAATACGGAAATCTATCTCTTAGTGCGGGGGTAAACCATTTACTTCTTCGAACACATCAGGAAAATTCTTAACAACTTCTATAGAACTTAACTCCTCCTGGGATGATTCATGAGCATACAAGAAACTACATAAACATATGGCAGGATCCCCACAAGGCACTTCAACGGACTCTCTAATCTTAGTCTTTAAAAATATATTCCTTCCCACATAATCTAAGATTGCTCCATGCTCTGCCAGCCAATCCATGCTGAGAATAATATCAAAACTATTAGAATCTAGGACATACGGGTCACAAGAAAAGCGGTAAGCAAGGAAAGAAACTTCCACACCTTTGCAAATCATACTTAAATGGGTCGTACCTCCTATAGGGTTTGGAACATAAATAGGAATGTCTACAATGCTTGGGACCAAATGTAACTTTCCTGGTAATTCTAAAGAGATAAAGTTATAGGAAGCACCAATATCGAACAATACTTCAACAAAAATACCATTAATCATTAAGGTACCTTCAAGGACCCCTTTCCCCTTCACACTAGCTGAGGTAGACGGCTCATCCTTGATAGCATATGCCTTGATCTGGTGACCTTTCTTCATAAGTGGGCAATCCCTCACCATGTGTCCTGGCTAGTGGCAGTTATAATAGAGTGTCTTCTGCACCATTAGAGAGATAGGTCCATTCCGCTGCTGCTAAACCCCAAAATTCTGACAGAACCATGCGATGTGTCCCTTCTGATTAAACTTATTACAAGTATAATCCTTATACTTATTTCCTTGCTCCCCTCATGATTTACCGTTCCTTTGCTTCTTCTAGTTTTGTTGAACTTCCTTTTGTTATAATTATTGCTACCGGCATTTCCACTAAATGTTGCCAATGCTGGCTTCTTCGTTTCCAGAACTTCATATCTCAGAGCCATGTCCACTAAGTCTACAAAAGAACCTTTTAGTTGAATAGTCATCTTTTCATGGAAACTCTCCCTCATTCCCAAAACAAACATCTCGTTCTTTTTCAGTGGGGTATTGATCAATTCTGGATCAAAACGAGAGAGCTCATCGAATTTCGTCTCATACTCCACTACTGATAAGTCCCCATACTTCAAATCCATGAAACTTCTATGCATTCTAGTATTCCCAGCTGCAGGTAAGAACTGATCCTCAAAAGCTTCCTTAAATTGGACCCAAGAGAAATTTCCTTTCGAAACATTAGCTATAAGGGAGTCCCACCAAACCGCTGCTCCCTCTTGCAATTGCCATGATGCCAAAAACCTTTTATGCTCATTAGATAGATCAAGCCTTTTGAAATTCCTTTCACAATATCGCAACCAAGCCTGTACTTCTATGATAGATTCAGTTCCCTTAAATGGTTTCCCTCCAAGATTAGCCTAATCCTTGCACAAGGTTGCAAAATTCATTCTAGGCTGCACTGAAGCTACCTCTTCCACAATTCCAACTCTTCCCAAATTTAGAGCTTGACCGTTGGTGGTCGTTGTGATGCTGGCTCCCCTACCTTGTTTGGACCTATTACTCATTTCTTACTACTTGGACATAGTAAGGTGATTCTTAGATTACTGTAGACAAGATAAATTCAAAGGAAGGGTAGTAATCTAACCTGTCAAAGCTGACCTAACTAACAGGAATATAAATATAGGTATATGGATAAAATTTTACAAATACGCGCTCTCAAAAGTTAATCCCAACCCAAAGCCTAGGTATTCGCTCAACCTAAGCTCTGATACTACGTGTAACGGTCCGCCTTTCTCACTTTGAAAGACGAGCCAATTGGGGTAAAAAGAAAGAAGAAAGATGAGAAGAAAACTAATCAATGCATAATCTCACAACGTAGGTGGATAATATATAATAGATAACATAAGATCATATATAGTCATCACCATAATAATATTACATCAAAGTCATAATAGTACAAGTTCAAAACTGGGACGGTTATATCTGCCTCCCCTACATCACTAATACATAATACATACATGCACAGCTGAATAAAATATATAACTAGCTAACGATGAAGCCACCTGCTCCAAGCTCCTCCAAAAGCATCCGTGAGAAACCCGGTTTAGTTGGCTACTCATAAAAATTTGAGTACCCAAGAGTTTTAGAGAAAGAAAATAAAACTCTGGGTCAGATATAGGTCTGGTGTGAGTAAATTCATACAACTGAATTATTACTTTAAAATCCTTTTAAAAATCAAAGGTATCTCGTAAGATAACGCCGCACATAAACACAGACGGGGTTTTACCTTACGATAACCAAAATACCTTTTTATACAAATCCAGTGATATTATAATAATGTCTAAGGGTTTTGAAAGTAAATATAGAACATATCTAAAATGTTTGCATCTCACATTTCAATCTATTTGGGAACAACTAAGTCCGTAAGGAACTTATTCGAAATCGGGTTCCATCAATGACTAGGCTACTAGGGTACCGTCCGTCATAGTACATCTTTAGATAAAATGTACCGAGGTCAATAAGAACATCTTGCACCCCTGCTACATAGGACTGGCCTATCCCTTACTGGTTAGTACCAAATATGATCGCCCTGGGTTGTGATGAACAACCCTATTGGGCCCGAAGCATACATGAGTAAAATAGACTCGCTCTAGATTAGAGATGACCATACCCTAATGGGTGCGATCCACATAGCCCTGCTGCATCTCCCATGTTTTAGTCATTACCGGGTTGTGAGGCTTGAGGCTACATTTTAACTTCTTAAAATTAGCATCTTTACTTGGAATGTTAACACTATCTTCCAAGCGACGCAAATGTTAGCATTCATCTATATAAGTCATTCAGGAGATGAACGAACCGAAAGCACTCTTTCTACTACACCTATTTTGGAATCACCCTTAGTAGCAAGTAGCCCTTGCACTCTTATGGTCTTTGTCTTTGAATTCTTCCCTTCATGTGTTACCAAATCGAATGCTTAAGTTGGTTCGAAGTGGTTTTCGGACAATAACTGCTATCCGATCTAGGTTTCTCCAAACCAACACTCGATAAAATTTTAAAAGGTTAAGTTATCGATAGTGGATAACTCCACTATTTGGGTGTGAAGATTTGTATATGGAAATATCTTCCATATACTTATGTTATCATGACCTGCTTATCAAAATTAACTCCCTTGTATTCATCACGTTTCCAAAATTCGGCATTTGTGATAATCACAAAACGACTTACTTTCAATAAAAGGTGTGTTATTATAACTACTCTTATTTGTTTGGCTACTTAATGGCATAGACAAGAGATCCCTTGATTCAAAATCAACCTAATTATAAAAGAGCTGGCTGAAAATAATTGATTGAGTTTAAAATTAAACCTTTATTAAATAATATTTAAATCTTAACTTAGTTGCCTATTAAATCATTATTTAATTTCTAATAAAATCTTAGTTAACTTTAATTTAAAACTTAATTAATCTTAATTAACCCCCAGTTAAAATCTTAATTAAATCTGATTAGATTAATTAATTAAACCTTGCCTAATTAGTAATTAATTATTAATTAACCGTAATTAAATAATATTTAATTAAATAAAAATTTAATTCTTAATTAACCCTTAACTTAATTAATCATTAATTAAAACCATTTTAATTGATTAATTATAATTAACTACTTAATTAATTAATTAAATACTAATTACTTAACTTAATTACTAATTAATTAATAATTATTCTTAATTAATTAATTAATTAATTATTAAACTCATACTTAATTATAAAATGATTAATTTGGTACTTAATTAGCGTTTTTGCAAAGTTTTTCAGACATTTTAAAAGGGAAACTTCTTTTAGTTTAGAAATAATAACTTTTTTCGAACTGCATTCATAGCGACTATCGCTATGGATGCAGAACTTAGATTTAGCTTCTAAGTTAAAGTTTTTCAAAACTTAAATACAAACTTGTACTCATCTTAAAACATAAGTAAAAAGTTTTTAAATTTAAAACGAATTTAGAACTTTGAAAATATTTTCGTAAATCTAAAACTAGTAAACATGATTTTACTTCGACGGAGTCTCAAGTCTCTTAAACATGAATAACTTGCTAATATACAAGATATACATTCTACATATCCATGATTTTAAAATACACTAACATATTTTCACAACAACATAGCCAAAGATCACATTTTTACCCTAAAACACATCATTTTAGACTTCGATTCACAAGTCTAATTCAAACCACAACTAGTACCACATATATACATCCAAAACAACATGGATCTACAACCAAACCACCAATATAATACGCAATAAACATCACAATACATAAAGGTATAACCTTTCCCAAGAAAAGTGTTTACTCACCAAAATCAACCAAATTTTTTTATAACTTTGAAACAGACCTAGGACTTTGTAAATCCTTTATAAAAATATATTTTTAGACCTAGGCCAAAGAAGTTGGGCTCGGCTATGGAATATTAGGCACAGCCAAGGGTGGTGGGAGGTGGATATGGGCTTATTTGGCTAAGAGGAAGTAAGGTAAGAAGAAAAATGTATTTTTAAGCTATTTTAAGAGTTTAAATGGAAAAAGGAGATGGTTTTGGATTTTAAAATTTTGAAGGAAGCCATTAAAGTGAGTTTACAAGCTTTTAAAAAGAAAATAATTTTTTGAAAAGTTTTTGAAAAATGAGAATGGAAGGAGAGCAAAAAACGAGATTTGTTTTTATAGAAAAGAATGAAGTGAAATTACCTTTCTACCCCCAAGTACACTTGCCTTCCACTAACTTGATGCCAACTCACCACCTTATAACCAAGGGTTATCCCCTTTTATCCAACATGTATTAACCAAATATGTACTTAAGATTAAAAAAATGAAGTGATTTTTCATAATTCCTTTATTTAAATTTGATTTTTAACTTAAAATGGTCACATTGTCTTACATAAGTACACTTATAATATAAATCTTCATTTTATTTTCTAAACCATGTTTAAGTTATTTAAACTGTGTAAATATATTAACTAAAGTGTTCATAGTATTAAACAACTTTTTAATGGTGAAAATTTGAAAATTTTCAAAAAAATTCGGTCACATTTTCTAATTTCTTTTGAAATAAAAAAAAATAAACAATATTTGAAAATATTTTCACCATCACTAGTTATTATTTAAATAAGGTATTTTGAGTTTTAAATTTAATATATTAAATGTTTACGTTAAAAATGATCACAAACACCCGGTTGTATGTGAAAGCACCAATTTCTAAAAACAATATCCAAATAGAAAGATAAGCACGTAGATCATAAAATAAATAGCAGAAAAAGTAAAGGAACAAAAGAATTTTATAGTGGTTCGGCAAACTCCGGCCTATGTCCACTCCAATAATCTTTTATTTATACTATAAGATTGCAAGTAAAGTTGTTTTTGCCTTAGAAAATTAGTGGAGGAAGAGAGAAGAAGTGATGAAGGATAGCTAGCCCAAAAGTCTGTTGCAATGAGCCAAGTCTGCTGTATTTATAAGTGAAGACATGCATGGATCGGGATGAAATTTCGACATAAAAACCTCTAGGCCCATATGACCCGACCTACAAAATTTGAGATGATCGGACATCAAAAAATAATTTAGCCGATCATTCCATACCAACTCCAATGGGGCTGTGATCGTTTTTATATGGTTCCCCATGCCTGTAGTCCATGCTCCCAAAGTTTCGAGCTATTCTGGCTTATCATTTGTGAGATATTGATCGACCTTTATCAATTTACGCGTTTTATGGAATGTTCCCGATCGATCCCTATAAATTCATCCTTGTCCCATAACTCAAACATACGAACTCTGATTGACTTGAAATTTGAAATGTGGCCTCACGGGGCCTTCCTTGTCACTTTATATTGATTGCACTTTCATTGAGACCCGATCCGAATCTGCCCAACTATTGTCCATAGTTCCAAATATAATCGATTTCTGAGCCTGATAACCGTCACTTCGGGCTTCCTACCTTGATGATCACAAAAGCTATTTAGCCAAATTTTATGATATACTGCCTGGTTAAATTATGGTATAACATTTGCCCCCCAAAACATGCCTTGCGGAAGGAAGGCGTGTTTGGAATTGCCTTAAGTCCAATGTTCGAAACCCATTGATGACCTGTGAACAAAATCTGTGATCTTGCCTGATTGTTAATAACGACCATTCAGGACCGTTAATCAAATTCATAGCTGTCCCAAGCTGATGATGATCGCACAGGATCGAGTGCCTGTTCGAGGCAAAATGCGATCGTTCGAGATCGAGTGCCTGTTCGGGGCGTAATGTGATCGTTCAAGATCGAGTGCCTATTCGAGGCGAAATGTGGTCGTTCGAGATCGAGTGCATGTTCGAGGAAAAATGTGATCGTTCGATATTGAGTGCCTGTTCAAGGTGTAATGTGATCGTTAGAGATCGAGTACTGTTCGAGGAAAAATGTGATTGTTTAGATGGGACTCAAAATTATTAATGTTAGATTTCACATTCGAGTGAGTTTTGTAATCAAAATATTCAACTAATAAAATTAATTCCATGTACTAAAAGGAAAACAAAAACAAAAACTAAACAATACAATGCATGCCTCTCCTGGTGTGATGGTTCATCGTCATCTCAAAGCATGCTTAGGGACCGTTCTTGATCCCGTATATGTGTAAGTGACTTAGCTGTTTTATTGTGGAGTTTATTAATTATTCCTTGCCATTCCGATCAACTTATGACAAGTTGACGCCTCGATCCAAGGCGGTTCCCATTCGATGCGGATGGTGGTTACTCCTATTCTACCTCCGCTGCCCGAGTTCTTACATATTGTAACAACCTGCCTTTCCGGACATGTTCCTTAATATCATCCTTTAAGTGCCAGCAGTCATTTGTACTATACCCGTCCAACTCATGAAATAGACAATATTTTTTGATTTCTTTTCATTGTTTGTAGGATTTCTCCTCATTGGCCTCCGATAGGGGATCTGCCCCCTAGTATCCAGATATATCTATTCCAATGTCTCAGTCAATTCCGTATAAAGGTGAATCTCGGTTCTCTTCAATCCATTAGAGCCATCCTCTACTTTCCGTTTTCCTTTATCCTTGTTTGAACCTTCCTCGGGAGGACCTCCACCTTTAACTGGATAAACTTCCACTTCCTCTCTTCCCTCTCTATCATCTTTCGCATCTTCTTGTCACAGAAACCTTTCTGCTTCATGGTAAAATTCCCTAAGATCCACTGGTGGATCCTGTTCCAACGATATCTTGAAATTCCGCAATCCTTGACACTGCTGCAATCAAAACCATCAACAGATCCGGCCGATCCACCAAACCTACTGCCGCATTGCACCTAGTTTAGAAATCCTTGAGTGATACTCCTTTCCACTGCTTCATCGATGTTAAAGTCATCGCACTCTTGGGTCTCGTGATGTGGACCCGAAGTTTCCTCATAAACCTTTCGATCAATTCTATCCATATGCTAATAGAGCCGCTTTCCAACTATCTGAACCATAGTGCAGCTATATTCGTTAAGTACAAGGGGAAGCACCATGCCATGACTTCCTCCGATTCCCGCAGTACTTCCATGTGTCTCATGTATCTTGTCAGATGAACAGCAGGATCCGTTTTTCCGTCATATGTCTCAAGCGTTGGTAGTTTAAACTCCGATGGATTTCTAGCTTGCCTGATATTAGGAGCGAAGGGACTCCTATTTACATCTTCCAGATCTTTAGTTACCAATCCTCCTCTCATAGCCCATCTAATCATTTCCGCCAACATGTCGTTGTCATTCAATGGTAGTCAGTGATCATTGTTTCCAACCTGCCCCCCAAGTCCAGGGAGGAATCCTGAAATCTGCTCTTCTAGACGAGCATATGCATTTCAATCAACGCCAAACTGGAATACACCACCTGGTATCCTGCTTGGCATCGATCCAACGTGACCAGGGGCATGCCTTCAAGTATGGATTGATCGACATAGTTCGTTCTGGAACGATCAGCCCTGATCGTTCTTAGTTGGTCAAGGGTCGCTTTTGGTTGTTCCACTCCATCATGCATCCTGTTAGCTTCGTTTCCTTGGTCCTAATTCTGGTTTTCCTCAGCTCCTGCTGCTCCAACTCCGTAATTCATATTTACAGCATTTCCTGCTACTCCATTTCCTTGGTTTTATGCTCCAGCTTGTCTAATCTGTCAGAGTAGATTCTGCATCATCTTATCCTGTCCCTTTTGCATCCTCTCATGCACAGCATCCATCATTATTCCCATTTCATCTCTGGTGATGTAGATAGATGTCTGATTTGCTCCATAACAAGCCTCCTGACTCCCTCCATGATGGCTCCTATCCTCTAACGTTCTCCTTGTTGATTGCCTAGCCATTGCTTCCTAGATCCAAGTATCCAAGCTTCCAAATCCAAGATCCTAGCTTCCCAAATCCATGGGTGCAAGTCCTTCTCAATGAAAGCACCAAAATGTTTGCGCCAAAAATCGTCAAAAACACCCAGTTGTAGGTGAAAGCACCAATTTTCAAAAACAATATCCAAATAGAAAGATAAGCACGTAGATCACAGATTAAATAGTAGAAAAAGTAAAAGAATACACGAGTTTTATAGTGGTTCGGCAAACTCGGACCTACGTCCACTCCAATAATCTTTTATTTATAATATAAGATTGCAAGTAGAGTTGTTTTTGCCTTAGAAAATTAGTGGAGGAAGAGAAAAGAAGTGATGAAGGAGAGCCATCCAAAAAGTCCCTTGCAATGAGCCAAGTCCGCTATATCTATAGGTGAAGACAAGCATGGATCGGCCTGAAATTTCGGTAGAAGAACCTCCAGGCCCATACGACCCGACACACAAAATTTGGGATTGATCGAACACCAAAAAATAATTTAGCCGATAGTTCCATACTAATTCCAATGGGTCTGCGATCGTTTTTATGGGGTTCCCGCTGTCTTTAGTCCATGGTCCCAAAGTTTCACGCCATTCCGACTTACAATTTGTGAGATATCGATCGATATTCGTCGATTTACGCGGTTTTATGCATCATTCCCGATCGATCCGTATAAATTCTTCCTTTGATCATAAATCGAGCATACGAACTCCGATTGACTTGAAATTTGAAATGGGGTCTAATGAGACCTTCCTTGTCACTTCATATTGACTGCACCTTAATTGGGACCCGGTTGGAATCCGACAAACTATTGTCCATAGTTCCAAATATAATCGATTTCCGAGACTGATAATCGTCTCTCCGGGCTTCCTACCTTGATGATCACAAAATCCATTTAGCCAACTTTTATGATATACTGCCTGGTCAAAAGGTGGTATAACATTAAATATGCATATTTAAAGTGATTGAATTTCAGATTGTTACAATGTTTTTGAGAAATAATTCTTTAATCATGTGATTATGAATCATATTGTATTAGTGAAGTGTAGCTCAACCGATTAAGGGCAAAACACCCATACAATGGGAGCGACACAAGAGTTGGTGAACTCTTCAGATTGATTACATATAGATGTACGCAATAAAAGGCCTAATGATACCAAAATCATCCACTCACTTCGTTACAATTTACATTATAGAATTGAACCTATGTGTTTGATACATAAGTAGAGTATCTACGATAAGTTCATAGAATATAAAATGGAAGTAGAAAACATTACATGAAAAAGAAATAAAATAATTCAATTTTATCAGATAAGTGAGTGTATTGGAAAAGAGTTCCAAGTGCACCTAAAATGGATAAGACTTAATATTAGAAGTCACTCCTCCCTTTAATACATAATGATGTATCAATAAGGAGTAATCAAACTTTGTTAGACAAAGTACGATTGATGATAAGTGAAGTTGAGTTAACTTCTTTCTACAAGGATGAGTACTTAAGAGTAATTACAGAGGTTAAATTTAATTTCATCCAAAGCATAGTTTATGAGATAATACTCATATAAGCTATGAATTTATAAAAGACCCCAGATCTTAAATAGTTTAAGATGTGTGGTAGTGTAACGACCCGAAATTTAATCATTTTAAATATGGATATTTAATATATTATTTAATAATTAATAAATGGATTTTATAACCCAAAAATACCCCATTCTAATAACTAGTGATGGTGAAATGATTTTTAAAATGTGTTTACAAAAATAAATAGTTCAAACGAAAATAAAAATGTTACCGGATATCATGTTTCAAATTTTCTATTTTTTGTTGTCTAAAATTGTCGAAACGTTGTGCACATTTGAGTTAACACATTTACATATTTATAGACAATATATGTATGGATAAGTTAGTAATATGGTGAAAATATATTTACTTAAGTAAATAAAAGAAGATGTGACATCTTTTCAAAATTTTAAATCAAAATAAAATTAAGAATGATATGTCACCTTTCACTTACACATCTTAGTACTGGGTAGATTTTTGTTAAGTGGACAAAAGGGGGGTGCCTTGTAGGTGGCATGTGGAGGAAGTAAGGGGAGGATGGAGATGGAAAGTGGTGATGTGTTCAAAAATTAGTGGAGGGCATTTGTACTTAAGTGTAACGACCCTAATTTTGGTAACATTATTTAGGACATTTAATTAGTTAAATTATATGAAATAATGAAATGGTTAAGGGATTAAGGTTTGTATATCTAAAGGGTAGCCGTGCCTAAGGAAACAAATGAACTAAAGGGAAACTAAAATGAAATAGATAAGGGGCAAAGTAGGAATAAGTCATACCCTAAACCCTCACTCATGTTCATTTTCACGTTCAAAACAAAAATAAAATATTAGAGGTCGACCACCATTAGACAAAGCTAGAAGAAGAAAAGATAAAGATCAAGAGGAAGATTAATCAAATCTCAACTCCTTAATCACAAAGCTATGGTGAATAATAGGTTACATCTCATGTTTTTATTATTTTTAGTTTTAGATTGAAACCCGAATTATTTTGCAAATGTTTGCCATGTTTTTTATTGTTAAAATGGATATATATATATATATGCTTGTTGATGATTTATACTATTTCATATGGATTTTATGATAAGTTTTAATGTGAAAACCATATTAGATGACATCCAAATGCTTTGCGATTTTGAGATAATGTCAGAAATAATATTTTATAGATGCGTTTCAAATTTCATAATTTTCTGAATTAATGTGGATTTATTATTAATTTTCTATTGACGAAAATGGTTAATTGGGTTTTAAATTAAATATGACTAATTTATATTGTTTTAGGGTCAGAAATTAATATATGTTAGAAAACATATTAAAAATGATTTATAGGAATTTTTGTAGAATTTTCCTAAGTGTTTTAATAAGTATATAAAACTATTTTAAGGTATTGGACTTAAATATTTTTTATATTTATAAAAGGAGAAAGGGCATTTTGTAAATATTCTAAATTATTTACTTCTAAAATTTCGGTAGCACTTTTAGAAAAGAATTTGAAAAAGAAATTAGCTACCAATCATCTGTTGACAAACAAAGGAGGTTAGTTGAAAATAATTACCTTTTAAAGTTAAAATTCAGTTTTAACTATACTTTTGCTGTTTCGCCACTTTCGGCACCTACATTTCGACTAAGTACTTCCGCCTCCATCTCAATCGAAACCAATGTGCATGGTATCAAAGACTTGGTATATAGAGAATTGGATATAGGCGAAAGGTATTGGGTTGAAACAGGGGATTCCGAAGGGAACGAAACCTTGCTTTGCTTTTAAAAGGAAATGCGCCTGCTTTGCTTTCGAAAAGAATCCTTTCGACATAGATAGCTTTCGACTTGGTTAAATGGTTTTAAAGAATGGTTTCAAAGGAGGTTGAGCTTTTGTTTTATAAAGAAGCTTCGAAGGGGTCGAAACCCCTAGCTGTCGCATCTTACCTTTCGAAGCAATTCTTTCGAAAGGGTTTCTTTGTTTTAAAACTGAAGCCGCTTCTCCAATGCTTTTGAAGAGATTGGTTTCGATACCATCCACTTCCTTTACTTAGGAAATTGTTTTCGAAAGAGTGATTTCGACTTAGTTGTTTTAAGATCCTTTGTTCTATTGAAAGTTAAACCCAAAGGTTTCAAAAGGAATAGTTTCGAATGATTTCGAAAGGTTGTTCCACATGTTTTACTTGAACCCAAATGCTTTGAAGGATTTTTTTATGTAAAGAACTTAATGCTTTCAAAAGGATTAGGTCAAAGGTTTCAAAGGGGTGGTCCCCAATGTTTTCGAAAGGTTTTAATTGGAAGGTTTCTAATGGTTTCGAAAGACATGTTTAAAGTGTTTTGAAAGGAAGATGATGGTTTTATAAAGCTTTCGAAAGAGATGATTTCAATGTTTTCAAAAGGTCAAATGTAAATGGTTTTGAAAGGTATGTTTTGGCCTTCAGCCTAGGATATAAAGTAAAGTAGCTTACTTGTATCGAAAGGAGTACTTTCAATTGTTTCAAAAAGGGTGCTTTCGAATGTTTCCATCAATAATGTTTTGTGTAAAGTATATATAACACAGCAAAGTGATTTGAGTAAAGCATAGAGTATATTTTCCTTGTTTAAGTATGATTTAAAGGGTTAAATCAATTTGAAAGTAATGTTTTCAAGGAAAATTCTAAGGGTAGATGGCCCTAAGTAAAATGACTCAGATATTAGAATACAAGATGAGACTGGTATGGGGTCACGCCCTATACTTTAGCTAGTAGCCCTAGCTAATATAAGTCCAAAATTCCAGTGTGTAGGGCTTTGTTACAGGTAAGACTAAAATGATGTTACACACAGAAAGGAATATACAGAGTGAGGATAGGTTATTGGTGAGCCCGTGAAACCATTAGGATTAGTTGACCCTGGGAGGAGTAAGTTAGGGACATGCCTTTCAGAATAGTATCTAACAGAAGTTAGACTATTTGTTTATTTTGTCTGGTAGGCCCGAGCCAGCCAAAGGTTAGTAGTTAGCCAAACAAAACTATAGTGTTCGGACAAATAGTCCATTGATTACCTGATTTATATGCTTACATGATATTGATATTATTGTTTTAACCAGTTTGGTTGCAGGGTTTTGGTTTGCAAAATATATGTTTTTAAAAGGGAAATTAGTGAGGGGAAACCCGTTCCGTTAAGCGGTGTTGTCTCACTTAATATCATAAAACCGAGATGTATAGTATTATTCACACCAAGCTTTATGTCTGACTCAAAGTTTATGTTTTCCCCTTAAACTCTCGGGTGCTCAAAATTGATTTGAGTAAACTGATGGTTGAGGATTTATAGGTTTTAGTGGGTGGACGAATAAAGCTTCCGAAGACGAGCAGGTGGCTGAAGTTAGCTATTTAGGAGTTTTTATGTTTTTTTTTCGATGTGTTATATTAATTATGTAATTGGATATGAAACATTTTTTGTGAAATGTAATCAGAATTTTTTTTTTTGAATCTGTGATTTTGTTTCATATTCATGTGCTTCTGATATTATGGATACCATTAACATTACCGTATTTTATCGCCGAAAGTTAATACTATACATGACTGCAGCATCTGTAGCGCTTAGCTTTGGGCCTCAAGATAGGGGACGTTACAACCTGGTATCAGAGCATAGGTTTATGGAAAACTTTAAACTTAAAATGATTTTGAAAACATAATCCTAAGGACTTAGAGAAAAGATCGAGGTATGGGATAACGCTATATTAGCGTACTTGTATTTACTATATATTAGTATATGTTTTAGCTCTATTCTCCTATCTCTTTTAGGCTATTCTCCTGTATCTTATGAAGGCTCGAATGTAGATATGGACGCTAGAAGTGGAAGAGTTAACCTTGGTGGGAGAAGCACCACAACTAATGGAAATGCCAGACCAAATACCAGGAGGAACCCAGATCAGGCACAAGCTGGAAATGTCGGTGCTGGAGTCCCGCAATTGACATGAGAGCAATGTATCAGTTATTTGTCAACATGATGCAAGCAAGAGTTACTGCTGGAGTAGTTGGAGGAGGAATTCAAGAAGCTCCGGTGGTCAACAACTATGTTATTCTGAGTAGAGATTATGCTCGGATGTGAGGAAAGCCGTTTATTGGTACTGAAGATGCAATCGAAGTAGAGAACTGGTTGCTTCATTGGGAGAGGATTTTCGCTAATCTAGGGCTCAATGATGAGCAGAAGAGAAGTATTACTTCTAAACAGTTACAAGGAGCAACGCTGTACTAGTGGATTAGTGTTACGATCGGAGTTAATGAGGAGACAATGACATGGGTTGAGTTTAAAAGTTGATTTGAGGAGAGGTTTATGTTAGAGATTGCTAAGTCCACTTTGCTCAGGAAGTTTGCTGAGTTAGAGCAGGGAGACATGACTGTGCTAGAGTATGCAACAAGGTTTGAGGAGCTAGCGAGATATGGTTATGCTACGGTGGATACTATGATTAAGAGGAATGATAAGTTCATCAAAGGGTTGAAGCTTGAGCTTGCTAAGGCCACATTACGGCATATCAGGGACCCATGTGATGTTGTAGTGGAAATGACTTTAAGACATGCAGAGATGCTTGCTTTTCTGGAAAGGAATAACGTAAAGGAAGTTCAAGGAGTGCAGAGTCAGAAAAGAATATTTTTCCATAAGAAGGGAGCTCAGAAGGGTGGAGCTGCCAAAAAGGGAAAGGCAGAGGTTGTTTGCTATAACTGTGACAAGAAAGGGCATTTTGCAAATGAATGTTGCTCAGGAGATGGAAAGAAGGTGGTTGGGAAGAAGAATATTAGATGCTTCAAATGCGATCAAATTGGCCATTATAAGAACTAGTGCAAGGAGCCAGTCAAGGATAGAAAAGGCAAAGTGTTTGCATTGGAGCCAGCTACCTCGAGCCAACAGCAGAGTAAAAAGGAAAGGCTGTGTTGGGAGGTACGCTTATGATTCATGGTATGTCAGTTTGTGTTCTATTTGATATCGGTGCATCGCATTCTTATATACCTCATTGTTTGGTAGATAAGCTTAACCTAGAACCCTCATACTTAGTTACTTCCTTAAGGGCTGCAAATCCGATAGGAGGTTATGCGACACTTGAGATGAAGTGTGACTACTAAAAGTTTGAATTATTAGGTCATACATTTGTTTGCAGTTTGCATGTGTTTGATTTCGCAGGGTTCAGAATTATTTTGGGTATGGATTGGTTAAGTAAATACGATGCTAGGATATTTTGCCATGATAGGAAAATATCGCTTAGACACCCTGACTGTAGTGATCGGATTATATACACCGTAGAAAACTCTAGTTTTGAGGTTAATGCTTTGTTGGGTGTTATGGGGGTAGAAGACGAGTTGAATCGCGTCTTCGTTGTTAGGGAATTCGCATATGTCTTTGAACCTGTAGTAGGACTACCACCGAAATGAGCCATTGAGTTTTAGATAGATTTAGTACCTGGAGCAGAACCAGTAAGTAGACCGCCAAGCAGAATGACACCTACCGAGATGAGAGAGTTAAAGGTGCAGTCGGTGGATTTGGAGGGTAAGAATTTTATTAGACCAAGCAGTTCGCCTTTGGGAGCATCCGCAATGTTTGCTAAGAAGCCGAATGGATCGTTAAGGCTATGTATCGATTATCGTAAGCTGAATGATAAGACGATAAAGAATCGATACCCATTGCCTAGAATTGACAATTTGTTCAGTCAGTTGAGTGGAGCCAAAGTATTTTCCCAGATGGATTTAGCAATAGGGTTCCATCAGCCTAGAGTGGCAGAGGATAGTATTCCTTTGACAGCATTTAGAACCAGATATGGATTGTACGAATGGTTAGTGATGTCGTTCGGACTAACTAATGTGCTAGCATTCTTTGTAGATTTGATGAACCGAGTTTTTCGAGAGCAATTGGATAGGTTCATGTTGGTTTTCCTAGATGATATTTTGATATACTCTAAGGATGAAAGAGAACATGAAGTTCATCTTAGAGTGGTGCTTGAGACGTTGAGGCAGCATCAGCTAAAGGCGAAGTTTTCGAAGTGCCATTTCTGTAAGAAGGAAGTGAAGTTTCTTGGTCATGTAGTCTCAGAGAAAGGGCTGTATGTAGATCCGACTAAGGTTGAAACGGTGAAAAATTGGAAGAGACCTGAGATAGTAGCTGAGATAAAGATTTTTCTTGGATTAGCTGGTTACTATCGAAAATTCATTAAGAATTTTTTGCGGATAGCAACACTGATTACCAAGCTAACGCGATAGGATGTGAAGTTTGTTTGGATCGATAAGTGTAAGGATGCATTCCAAAAGCTGAAACACTTATTGAATAATGCACCAGTGTTAGTTGTTCCAGAAGGGAATCAGGATTTAGTAGTATATACGGATACATGTGGAACAGAATTAGGAGTTGTGATAATGTAAAGAGGTAAAGTGATTGCCTATGCTTCTCGACAGCTTAGACTGCATGAGATTAGGTACCCAACTCACGTTTTGGAATTAGTTGTGGTGATTTTTGCGTTGAAGGTGTAGAGACATTATCTTTTGGGAGAAAGATTCGAGTTGTACACGGATCATAAGTCGCTGAAGTATTTATTTTCTCAGAAGGATTTGAATATGAGACAGCAAAGGTGGTTGGATTTTATAGCCACTTATCATTTTGGTATTGAGTACAGACCAGGAAAAGGCAACAAGGTTGCAGATGCACTAAGCAAAAGACATCAGAATGCAATGTTGGCGATAATAGCTGAGTGGAAATATTTGGAAGCATTGACGACATGTAGAGTACAGTGGAGATCCGAAGCTAGGTCTAGTAAGGAAACTGTTATGTTGTCATGTTTAGAAGTTCGACAAGTGATAATTGAAAGGATTGCTTCTAAGCAAGGAGAGGATCCAGTATTAGCTGAACGGATCAGGAAGTTATGGGATGGAACAGAGAGCGACGACTTAAAGGATTTCAATCTTGACCAAAACAGGTGGTTGAGGAAGAAAGGGAGGTTGTGTGTTCCAAGTGTAGGAAACATCAGGAAAGAAGTTCTTGAGGAATGCCGTCGTTCGAAGTTCACTATTCATCCGGGAGAACTAAGATGTATCAGGACATGAAGAGAAGTTTCTTCTCGGAAGGTATGAAGAGAGATGTAGGCTTATCCGTAAAGCAGTGTTTGAACTGCCAACAGGTAAAAGCCGAACATCAGAAACCAAGTGGGTTACTTCAGCCTTTAGATGTTCCAGTTTGGAAATGGGATTCGATCTCAATGGATTTTATAGACTGGTTGCCAAGGTCAAACAGAGGAAATGAAAGTATATAGGTCATAGTGGACAGGTTGAACAAGAATGCCCATTTCATTCCAGTTAAGTCGACCAGGACGGCACCTATTTTAGCTAAGTTATTTATGAAGAATATAGTCAGAGTGCATGGAATTCCTAGTAGTATCGTAAGTGATAGAGGTTCCTTATTCACTAGCGAAATCTAGAAGAGTCTACAGGAGATTTTGGGTATCGAGCTCAAGATGAGTACCGCTTACCATACGCATACAGATGGGCAAATGGAAAGAGTTAACAAAGTCTTAGAAGATTTGTTACAAGCTTGTGTGCTTGATTTTGGAGGATCGTGGGAAGACCATCTACACTTAGTCGAGTTTTCGTATAACAACAGTTATCAGGCTAGTATAGGGATAGCACCGTTTGAAGCTTTGTATGGAAGGCCATGCAAATCTCCATTTTGTTGGTTAAAGACCGAGGATAGGTTGGTTCTTGGTCCAGATTTAGTTAAAGAAGCTGCAGAGAAGATTGAGTTGATTCGAGCTAGAATGAAGGAAGCTCAGTCTTGGCAGAAGAGTTATGCTGATAGAAGACAGAAGGACTTAGAGTTCTGAATAGGAGACCATGTTTTAGTCAAGGTATCACCGATGAAAGGTGTAATTCGATTCGGGAAATTAGGGAAATTGGCATCGAGATTTGTAGGACCATTTCCTATTGTAGAGAGGACCGAGAAACTCGCATGTAGAGTGGAGTTACCAAACAGTTTGGCAGGAGTCCACGATGTTTTTCATATTTCTCATCTAAGGAAGTGTATTCGAGATCTGAAGACTACTATAGCACTGACTATGTTAGAGGACTTAGTAGTAGAACCGAACTTTACTATAGTTAGGAATCCAATTCGTACAGTCATGAGAGATGAGAAGAGGCTAAGGAACAAGATAGTCAGGTTAGTTAAGGTTCAGTGAGCAACGATGAGAGAGATTGTACTTGGGAAGCTGAGAGCAGGATTAGAGATGTTTATCCTGATTTGTTTCATGGTATGTTTTGCCTTTATGATTGATTTATTGTGTACCTTATCGTAATTTCGAGGATGCAATTCTTTAAGGAGGGGGGAGTCTGTAACGACCTTAATTTTGGTTAACATTACCTAGGACGTTTAATTAGTTAAATTAAATAAAATAATGAAATGGTTAAGGGATTGAGATTTGTATATCTAAGAGGTAGTCGTGCCTAAGGAAACAAATGAACTAAAGGGAAACTAAAATGAAATAGATAAGGGGCAAAGTAGGAATAAGTCATAGCCTTATACCCTAAACACTCACTCATGTTCATTTTCACGTTCAAAACAAAAATTAGAGGCCGACTACCATTAGACAAAGCTAGAAGAAGAAAAGCTAAAGATCAAGAGGAAGATTAATCAAATCCAAGATCAAATCTCAACTCCTTAATCACAAAGCTAAGGTGAATAATAGGTTACATCTAATGTTTTTATTATTTTCATTTTTAGATTGAAATACGAATTATTTTGCAAATGTTTTGCCATGTTTTTTATTGTTAAAATGGATATATATGCTTGTTGATGATTTATGCTATTTCATATGGATTTTATGATAAGTTTTAATGTGAAAACCCTATTAGATAACATCCAAATGCTTTGCTATTTTGAGATAAGGTTAGAAATAATATTCTAGAGATGGGTTTCAAATTTCATACTTTTATGAATTAATGTGATTTATTATTAATTTTATAGTAAAGAAAATGGTTAATTGGGTTTAAAATTAAATATGGCTAATTTATATTTTTTGGGTCGGAAATTAATATATGTTAGAAAACATATTAAAAATGATTTATGGGATTTTTTGTAAAATTTTCCTAAGTGTTTGAATAAGTATATAAAACTATTTAAGGTTTGGGACTTAAATAGTTTATATATTTATAAAAGGAGAAGAGGCATTTTGTAAATATTTTAAATTATTTACTTCTGAAATATTCGCAGCACTTTTAGAAAAGAATTTGGAAAAGAAATTAGCTACCAATCTTACATTGACAAACAAAGCAGGTTAGTTGAAAAGAATTACTTTTCAAAGTTAAAATTCAGTTTCAACCATACTTCTGCTGTTTCGCCACTTTCGGCACCTACCTTTCGACTAAGTACTTCCGCCTCCATCTCCATCGAAACCAATGCACATGGTATCAAAGACTTGGTATGTAGTGAATTGGACATAGGTGAAAGGTATTGGGTCAAAACAAGGGGTTTCGAAGGGGACGAAACATTGCTTTACTTTGAAAAGGAAATGCGCCTGCTTTGCTTTCGAGAAGAATTCTTTCGACTTAGATAGATTTCGACTTGGTTAAATGGTTTTAAAGAATGGTTTTGAAAGAGATTGTGCTTTTGTTTTATAAAGATGCTTCGAAGGGGTCGAAACCCTTAGCTGCCACATCTTACCTTTCGAAGCAATGCTTTGGAAAGGGTTTCTTTGTTTTAAAACCGAAGATGCTTCTCCAATGCTTTCGAAGGGATTGGTTTCGACACCATCCACTTCTTTTACTTTGGAATATTTTTTTGAAAGAGTGCTTTCGACTTAGTTGTTTTAAGACCCTTTGTTCTATTGAAAGTTACATCCAAAGGTTTCGAAAGGAATAGTTTAGAATGGTTTCGAAAGGTTGTTCCACATGTTATACTTGAACCCAAATGCTTTCGAAAGGCATGGTTTCGAAGGGGTGGTTCCCCAATGTTTTCGAAAGTTTTAAATGGAAGGTTTCCAATGGTTTCGAAAGACATGTTTAAAGTGTTTTGAAAGGAAGATGTCTATGATATTATAAAGCTTTCGAAAGACATGATTTCAATGTTTTCGAAAGGTTAAATGTAAATGATTTCGAAAGGTATGTTTTGGCATATGGCCTAGGTTATAAAGTAAAGTAGCTTACTTGTATCGAAGAGTTACTTTCAATGGTTTCGAAAGGGGTACTTTCAAAGGTTTCGAATGTTTTCAACAACAATGTTTTGTGTAAAGTATATATAACACGGCAAAGTGATTTGAGTAAAGCATAGAGTATATTTTCCTTGTTTAAGTATGATTAAAAGGGTTAAATCAATTTGGAAGAAATGTTTTCAAGGAAAATTTTAAGGGTAGATGAACCTAAGTAAAATGACTCAGATATTAGAATACCAGATGGAACTGATATGGGGTCGCTCTATACTTTAGCTAGTAGCCCCCAGCTAATATGAGTCCAAAATTCCAGTGTGTAGGGCTTTGTTGTAGGTAAGACTAAAATGATGTTACACACAGTAAGGAATATATAGAGTGAGGATAGGTTATTGGTGAGCTGGCAAAATCATTAGGATCGGTTGGTTCTGGGAGGAGTAAGTTAGGGACAGACCGTCCATAAGAGTATCTAACAGAAGTTAGACTATTTGTTTATTTTGTCTGGTAGGTTCGAATCAACCAAAGGTTAGTAGTTAGCCAAACAAAACTATAATGTTCGAACAAATAGTCCATTTATTGCCTGATTTATATGCTTACATGATATTGATATTATTTTTTTAACCAGTTTGGTTACAGGGTTTTGGTTTGCAAAAGATATGTTTTTAAAAGGGATATTAGTTAGGGGAAACCTGTTCCGCTAAGCGGCGTGGTCTCACTTAATATCATATAACCGAGATGTATAGTATTATTCCCACCAGGCTTTATGTCTCACTCGAAGTTTATGTTTTCCCCTTAAACTCTCGGGTGCTCAAAATTGATTTGAGTAGGTTGAGGTTTACAGGTTTTAGTAGGTGGACGAATAAAGCTTACGAAGATGAGCAGGAGGCTGAAGTTAGCTATTTAGGAGTTATGTTTTATTTCCGCTATGTTGTATTAAGTCTGATATGACTATTTAGTACTTTAGCCATCCAAGGGGGGATCTTCATATGTTGCTCTTGGCGTATTATATAATAATTATATTTGATTAGAACCTGGGAAACAATTGGGATTATGCAATTGGATATTAAACATGTTTTGTGAAATGTAATTAGAAAATTTGTTTTTTAATCTGTGATTTTGTTTCATATTCATATGCTTCCGATATTATGGATACCATTAACATTACCATATTTTATCGTCGGAAGTTAATACTATAGATGACTACGGCATTTGTTGCGCTTAGCTTTGGGTCTCAAGATAGGGGATGTTACATTAAGGGTATTATAGTAATTCTATTATCTCATTTTATATAAAAGCTTTTCTTTTTATTTTCCATTCTCATTTTCATTTTATTTCTCATTCCAAACTTTTGTTACCCCTTTAACAAAGCTTCGCTTCTCTTTAATGGCTTCCACTTTTATTTTCAAGTTTTAAAAATCAAAATTTCTCATTTAAATTCTTTTAAAAACATGTCTAAACCTTTATTTCTTCTTCTACACTCCTTCCTCTTTCAAAATTAGACCATGCTCACCCACACCACCATGGTCGAGCCGTATCGTGCCTAGGCCGAGCCGTATTTCCAAGATCCAAAGCCAAAAATCATTTCTTTTAAAGAAAAATTCAAAGATCTAGGCCTATTTCAAGTTTTAGTGAAATATTGGTTTCTTTTTATAACTTTTGGTGAGTAAATTTCGTTTCTTTTTGGGAAAAATTTGAGCTTTATTATGTTGTCAAATTTTTGTGTAAATTATGGGTTGATGTGATAGATTATTATGTTGATTAGTTATATATATGTGTATGTTTGTATGTATGTGTGTATGTATACTTGCATGTGATATTTGGTTAGACCTAGATATCGAAGTCTAATTGTTATGTTTGGTAGTAAGATGTGATATCGCTTATGTTTGTGGTTATGGCATGAAAGTTGTGTTATGGTTATGTACATGGTTGTATATGTTAAAAAGTTAGCACTTTGACTTATTAAGTGACTTGAGATCCTTTGGAAAACAAATTATGTTTTTACTGGTTTAAATTACTAAAGAGATTTCAAAGTTTCTAACTTTAATTTAGTTTTTCAAAACACTTACTTTTGTTTAATAAGAAAGTATGATTTAAGAGTAAAGTTTAAAATGTTAACTTAGAAAACTAACTCTAAGTTATGGTATCCATAGCGATAGTCGCTATGGATGTAGTTTGGAAAAATTAAACATTTCCTAAATCTAAAGTGTTTTTTTAATGTTTTTGAAAACCATTTTCAAATTATTAATTAAGTATAAAAGATAATTATTAGTTACTTAATTAAGTATTATTTAATAATTTATTTTTTTATTAAGGATAATTAGTAGTTTATTAGTAATTAGGTATAAATTAAGTAAGTTAATTATAATCAGTTAATTAAGAAATTTTAATTAATTATTAACTAAGTAAGAGTTAATTAAGTATTTAATTAATTGTATTTAATTAAGATTTAAGTATTTAATTAATTAGGGTTAAATAATTAACTTGGGTTAATCATTAAGTAATTTATTAATATTTAATTAAGGACTAATCAATAATTAATTATGGTTCAATTAAAAGTTAATTAAGATTTAATTAACAATTTAGTTAATATTTCATTATTATCAAATAATGGGTTTATTTTTAATTATTTTATTTCCAAGGATTGGTTTGTTTTAGAAAAAACAGCTTTCTTTTATAAGTGGATGAGTTGAAAACAATGGATTCTGCGTCTTTACCCTAAGTAGTTGAACAAATTGAATAGGTTATTGATGACATTTATTTAGTAGAATAAACACCTGTTCTGCTATAACTTAATTGAATAGATTATTTTGGACATCCGTTTAGCAGAATAAAACACCGTTCTGCTATCTTTTGATTAGATAAAATATAAATGACATCTGTTTAGCAGAATAAATCTACATTCAGCTATAATTAAATTAAGTAGATTAATTGGACATCCAACTGGAAGAATAAATCCCTGTTCTATTATTAAATTGATTTAGTCGTTGATTGTATGCTGTTATCCTACCTTTTTCTCAGGTCGGAATATCACGGATTTGGCTAAAGTGGATGGATTAGAAATCGATTACAGTTGAAACTATGACTGATAGTTGAATGGATTCGGATGGACAATGCTCAAAAATGGTGTGCAATCAGTATGAAGCGACAAGGAAGGCCCTGTGAGGGTATGTCTCAAATTTCAAGTCAATTGGAGTTCGTATGCTCGAGTTATGGACAAAGGAAGAATTTATATGGATCGATCGGGAACGATTCATAAAACAGCGCAAAACCAAGGTGATCGATCAATATCTCAAAATCTACAAGGTCAATTCAATTGAAACTTTCAGGGCATCAATACATTGAAGAGTGGAGCCCACATGAACGATCAAAGGACAAAACTCATGAAAATTGGAAACTACCGATCATTCCCAACGATCGGTATAGAATTTCCACCATGTCATATTCAACAAAGATCGATCCATATCTCGCACACTACAACTTAGAATGTCACCATATTTTAGGATCAAGGTCTATAGGCATGTGGGACACCCCCCCCTCCACAACGATCGCATGGCAATCAGAAGCAAGAATAACGATCGGTATGATTTATACCGATCGTTCCAAAATAATGAATTACGACTACCGATCATTCTACTGGGCCCCTACGGATCTGGAGACTCTTCTGCCGAATTTCTAGCGAGATATTTCGCCATCTTCACCTATAAATATAGAAGGTATAGTATCAGAAAAAAGATATTTTCTTTCTACTTCTCTTCTCCTTCAACCCAGGCTATTCTCTGCCAATTTTACTCTCGGATTTCGAATTGTAACTGTAAATAAACTAGAGTATAAATAAAAAGGATTATTCTGGAGTGGACGTAGGATAGAGTTTACTGAACCACTATAAACCTATGTCTCTCTTTACTTGCTTTCATTTTAAATTTTGTTTGTTCTTCATTTTATATTCTCTACGTTATACTATTCTGTGATCTATAACTGGAAATTGGTGCTTTCACACAACTAGATGTTTGTGACCATTTTTGGCACAAACATTTTGGTGCTTTCACTAAGAGGGACTAGCACCCGCTGATTTGGAGAAGATTCAAAGCTTGGATTTGGATCAATGGTAAAGCAATATACTAGAAGAGCAAATTAGGGGATGAGCCACCGTGAAGGGAGTCAGGAAGCTTCTTCAGGAGCAAGAGCAAATCTAGCAGCCGTCTACATCACAAGGGACGAGATGGAGGTAGTGATGGGTGATATGCAAGAGCAAGCAATGAAAAGGAAAGAGGAGATGATGCAGAATTTCCTCAGGCAATTTGGATAAGCTGGAGTAGCAGGAGCCGTTGAAACACAAAACCATGGAGTTGGAGCAACAGAAACCGCTAGGAATTTAAATCAAGGAACTGGAGTAGAAGAAGCTGTTGGGAATTAGAATGGAGCACAAGGAAACAAACCTAACAGAAAACAGGATGGAGTTGTACAACTGGAGGCAAGCCTCGGTCGACACATAATGATCGGTACCGATCATCCCAAAACGATCAGCATCGATCGATCAAGGCTTGGGGGTATGCCTCCAGGTCATGCTGGATCGGTCCCTGAAGGGATACAGGCGATGCTGAGCAGTTTAGTGTCAATCGGAACTTGGATGCGTGTCTGGAAGAGGATAATCTAGGATTCCCTTGCAGACTCGGGGGGTAGGATGGAAACGATTATCAGAGACCACTTATAGATGCTGGAATAGATGCAAATTGGAATCCAGGACTTGGAGCGGAAACTAGCAGACTTTGATATGGATTGGAGCAACTGGGGGCAAACCCCAACCAAGGTGAATGGATCGGCACTGCTTCCCATGGAACTGGGGGATAGAATCTAATTGACTATGGAAGGAATCAGATAACAGTGATGGAATAGGAGCAGCCATCATCTACCACAAACAGTAGCAAGCCCGGCTTAAGGGCACAGGTCATCATCTCTTAATTGGGATGGCATGAAATAAATAAATAATAAACGCTATATTAAAACGACTAAGTCACTTGCACATGTACGGGATCGAGAATGATTCCTAGGCATGCTCTGAGATGGCGATAAACCACCATAACTAATGAACCTTAAAACACTTGGATCCGCACTATTATGATAAATAACATAGGTTGTAGCCCCGACCGAAGAAATGGGGCAATAACTGCAAGGTGCGACTCCCTTCGCCGGAGAGCAAGAGGATGGAATCGTACACGGATTAAGTCCCCGACTAGGGATCGAGGCCAGAGAAGGATACCCCACGGATTAAGTCCTCGACTAGGGATCGAAGCCGGAGAAGGATACCCCATGGATTAAGTCCTCGATTGGGGATTAAGGCCGGAGAAGGATACCCCAAATATCGCGCTATGTCCCGACCGGAGAGACGGGACCGGAAAAAGCAAGAAGTAGGCCGCTTCGCCGGAGAGCTACATGATCGGCCTACCTATCATTGTGCCCTTCTTGCCAGAGAGCTAGTGGAGTATAGCAAGAGCTCGGAGAAGCTATGGTCGACCCGAAGAGGTCGTGATTTGGATATGGACCCAGAACGGTCTCGGATTTGGCTAACAACCAGTAGAGGTCATGGATTTGGATATCAGCTTCTAATAGTAATGAATTTGGCTTTGGATGGATACAGATTTGAATAAAACAATCTAGAGAGATCATAGATTTGGTTAATGAATTTGGAATGGATTCGGAATTGGATATCGACACAGAATAGTCATGGATTTCGCTAATGATCTGGGGAGATCAAGGAGTTGGATTGGCAACGGATTGGATTCTGGATTGGATAATACAGTTATTGATGGATTATGGACTTCAGATTTTGGATTTATAGCGATTCAAAACATGCATTCCTGCTACAAGGCATCTTTTGGGGGACAAATGTTATCCTGCCTTTTGGTCAGGTCGGGATATCACGGATTTGGCTAAAGTGGATGAATTAGAAACCGATTACACTTGAAACTATGGATGATAGTTGAATGGATTCGGATGGACAACACTCAAAAAATGGCTAAGTACCCAATGAAGGTGCAATCCGTATGAAGTGACAAGGAAGGTCTTATGAGGGTACATTTCAAATTTCAAGTCAATCGGAGTTCGTATGCTCGAGTTACGGACAAAGGAAGAATTTATATGGATCGATCAGGAACAATCCATAAAATAGCGCAAAACAATGATGATCAATCGATATCTCAAAATCTACAAGGCCAATTCATTTGAAACTATCAGGGCATCAATACATTAAAGAGTGGAGCCTGCATGAACGATCATAGGACAAAACTCGCGAAAATTGGGAACTACCGATCGTTCTATAACGATCGTTCCCAATGATAGGTATAGAATTTCCGACATGCTATATTCAACAAAGATCGGTCCATATCTCACACACTACAACTCAAAATGTCATCATAATTTAGGATCAAGGTCTAGTGGCATGTGGGACCTCCCACAAACAATCGCATGGCAATCAGATGCAAGAATAACGATCGGTATGTTTCATACCGATCGTTCCAAAACAATGAATTACGACTACCGGTCGTTCTAATGGGCCCATACGGATCTAGAGACTCTTCTCCGAATTTCCAACGAGATATTTCACCATCTTCACCTATAAATACAGAAGGCATGGCATCGGAAAAAGGATCTTTTCTTTCTGCTTCTCTTCTTCTTCAACCTAGGCTATTCTCTACCAATTTTACTCTTGGATTTCGAATTGTAACTGTAAACAATCTACAGTATTAATTAAAAAGGGTATTCTGGAGTGGACGTAGACCAGAGTTAGCCGAACTACTATAAATCCGTGTCACTCTTTACTTGCTTTCATTTTTAATTTTGTTTGTTCTTCATTTTATATTCTCTACATTATACTATTATGTGATCTGTGACTGGAAATTGGTGCTTTCACACTACTAGGTTTTTGTGACCATTTTTGGCCCAAACATATGCCAGTATATTCATATTGGATAAGAGATGTTCCCTAATTATGTATTGTTGTTAACTGCCTTTGTATTTGTGCCCACCCTTGTGTTCTATGATGTTTGAATGGAAATGTCATCTCCTTTGAAATATTTTGTTAAACTTTGTGCATGTGTTTTACAAAGATAATTAATTATTTAAATAAAGATAGTTTAAAATATATTGATTATTTCAATAATAAGGTTTTAAAATTAATTGATTATTTTAATAGCAAGGATTTAAAATCAACTAATTATTTAATAATGGTATTTTAAAATTGATTAATCATTTTAATAATGATGTTTTAAAGATAATTAATCATTTAAACAAGGATGTTTTAAAGATAATTAATTTTTTGAATAGTGTTGTTTTGAAGCAATTAATCAGGATTAAAGCTAACTGACTATTTCATATAAAGATGTTTTGAAAATAATTAATCCTTGATTAAAGTTGATTTATCTTTTTAAGTAATGATATTAAAGGAATTATTAGTTTTAAAAGGTAATTAATAAATGTTTAAAGTAAATCAATTCATTTTGATAAAGTTGTCTAAAGTTAATATTTTTAAATATGAAACCCCAGCACAAGTTTGGTTTTAAAAGCATAAAAGTTCGATTTGGTTATGGAAAAGTAGTTCTGTAATCTGATACCGCTTATATGGAAAGGATTTATTCATACTTTTAACACTAAACATTGATGAATGAACTCGTTTCTATCTCGAAGGTTAAAAACGCCAAGGCAATGGCTAGAGGTAACACTACCTCAACTTGCCTGGCTTCATTTACAACCGAGGGATGTCCGATGGTTGATTTATTAACAATAGTTCAGCTTTCTTCATTGTGTATCGTCAGTCTAAGATGATTTATTGCTCATTTAAGCATTGATATCCTTTGTCGGAAATGAGTAAAACCAAAGCGGGATTGGAGGCCAAGCTATGTGGGTTTGCTCCCATTAGGGTATTTTAACATTTACTCTAGATCGGTTTTGGTTATATGTGCAATAAGATGTGAAATACTTGGATTCTCAATAAAGGTTGGCAGGGTCCGGCTTAGAGGTTTCCGCCATTGTAGCTCTCAAGTATATTCTGTAGGTATACTTTTGGTAAGGGGGGTGCACCTTCCTAGATATTTGTTGGAAAATTTTCCTTTCCTTTCCTTTGATTATAAAATTTTAAATTTACTTCTTTCTTAATTGCATCGGGAATTGTTGTGAGCACTTCGCAATGTTTAATTATTTGCATCCATTGTTGTGATTGGATGTTGTTATTGTAAAGGGAAACCTATTCCATAGTTAGCTGCATGGTCTCACATATTGTTTTTTGTTTCCACCATTAGCTTTAGAGATATACTCATACCAGACTTATTGTCCGACCCGAATTGTTTATTTTCCTTAAACTCTCGGGTACTCAATTATATTTGAGTAGGCCGAGTGGGCTCTTTGAAGATGATGGATGAGCAGGAGGCTCCTTTATCTATATAGCTATTTATTTCCGTTATTATGTCAATTATGTATGTGTATTTTGTATCAACATGTGTAATGGCAGAATGTATAACTGCCTGGTCTGATATTTGTAGTACTTTGGTGTAACTTTAATAACTCCATGTAAGGAGTAACCTTATGTACTATATTATTTTATATTATATGTAACTGTTTGTAATACCCCAAAATTTTGTGAAAAATCATTTTTATAAAATGATTTAATTTTTGAAATATTTAGATTTAAATATGGTGAAATTTTTGGGAATAAATAATGTGCAAGAATATGTGGGCACATGCACACTGGAAATGGCACAAAGAAAAGATTCAAAAATTTCTGGAAAAAAAAAATGATGATGATAATAAAATAAATAAACTGAGCAAGGAAGCATTTCAAATGTGATTTTGAAATGTAGATTATTAATCAAATTAAAGATGTTTTTTTTTATGCATGAAAATTTAATATTCCCGGTAAAAATTAAATATGTGCACATGGTGAGATTAGAAATATATTTGTATACTGAAATTAAAAATATAAAACATATGTGTATAGATATTTTCAGTAAAAAAAAAGGGGGGATCAAATAAAAATATGTACACTTATGCACCTGTATATTTTCTGTGAGCAGAAAGTGTTAAAGCAAAATAATAAAAAGGAAACATTAAAATGACATGAAATGTAATACAAGTCAATAGGCTTGTGTAGGCAAAAATAGCAAAGGGGATTCTCAGAAATAATTAAAATATAAAATATGGTAGTCACACTTTTAACATGACTAGGTGAGTGGCCATTTTCTGAAAAAGTAAAGAAAAGAAAATGCAGCCTTTAATTGGTTAATATGGCCGGGGATAATTAGGGATAAAAATGAGAAAATGCAAACACAATGCATGATGCTAGCCAGGACAGAAATGGAATTCTGTTTTAACAAAACCCTAGTGGAAAAATGCATATAAATAGGCAGTTTTAGCCAGTAGAATTATCTTTACCCCGAGCTGCACAAAAATAAGAAAGAAAGAAAAATATTGGAAGGAAGGAGAAAACACACATACAAGGGTTTTCAGGATCAGTAAGAAGAAATATTTAGGTGAGTAATCTCACTGAGTTCATGGCATTAAGACCTGAGTTAAGGCAGCCACTTTTTATATTGCCATTTATGTATTTCTGGTTTTGATGTATATGATTTCATCAATGCTTTTTGGATGTCTTATTTTAAATCTGATATGATTTAATATGGATGATTTTGATGATCTTTGATTGGTTGAGACATTTGTCTTTGGATGAGTATCATACTGTTTTATTTATACTCATAAATGTTAAAGTTTAGGATCTTAAAAATTATATAGAGAATACTCTCAGCTGTTATAGATCTATGGCATGGAAACTTTATAAAAATGATTGGAGCTGCATTATACTTGGTATAAGTGCTGAGGCTTGAAAAGAAAAATGTTAAGGGTGAAATAGAAATTTTCTAAGTGCTGAGCCCTTAATCAAATCAAAAAAAAAGAAGAAACCCACAAGCTAAAATTATGATTGAACCAGATCTTGAATCTGAATCAATCATAAAGGCTTGCAGATCAATATAACATGCCATGCCTCTTTTTACAGTTGAAAATATTCTTATGTTTTACTAAGATCAAGACATATTGACCCCATTTAGGAAATAACTGTCTGCTCATTTTTGAGGGGAATTATGCTAGGAAAGATTATGGATGTTTCCATGTTTGCAGTGACATGTTCACTTAGCATATTTGATGTTAGGATTTAAGACAATACACTAGTAAATAAACTAGGGAAGGGAAGGCCAAGAAGACTGCTGGAATGCTTGTCATATTTGAAGTATGCAAGTTGGCACATGGTTTGTTTAAGCCCTGAGATCTTTGTGCAATGATGTGAATTAGTTCATTGCAATGTGTCCCAGTGATTCCTTAATAGCAGATGAGGCAGGAATTTAAATTGAATTAGACAACCTGTAAATGAAGAAATAGGAATATGAATATTTCTTAGGTTGGTTGGTATGGAACCATGATGGTTCCAGTGAATGCAAATGTTGCAGATGGATAATTATATTTGCATGATTATGTACGCAAGTGAAGTATGATAGATGAATATATCATACCTGAATCAACTTATTTATACCATGTTAAAGTAATTGATTGCAGAAATTTGCTTAAATAACAAGTTAGTACTCTTACATTCTCTGTTGCTTAATATCATGAATATTTTGATGTTGCTCATACCAGATCTGTAACATCCCGTATTTTAAGCCATTGAATTTGAACATTTAATTCATTGTAAATGTTTAATATGGGTTTAAGATTTATTTTGAACTAAAAAGAATTGGTTTAAACTTAAACAACAAGTGATAATTTCTAATGTGGAGATTTAATCTGAGATTGGATAATAATAATTAAATATTCGAAATTGGGATAAAAGATGAATTTGGGGTAAATGACTATAAAATGATATTTAAATGTATTTTAGGTTCGATTGGTTATAAATAATATTGTTGGAATTTTAGATGAATTTTAAAGTGAATAAATTATTATTTGGTATTTTATATTAATTTAATAATGAATTTAATATTATTATATTGCAGTTTAATCAGATTTTGAGTCCGGATTGAGCCGGAATGATTTTAAATGTGGTTATACATTTTATATGATTTATTGTTAAGTTATTAAATTTTAAAATCGTTATCAAAACTTTGTATTATCATAACGAGTTCATACGTGCTCAGATTCGGACGATTTTGGATGCGTTGGAATTGCAGAGAGATGCTCTACGCGATGGTGCAAATCCGGAGTCATTCCGGGCAAGTAAAAATTTAAGTTAAATCGGACACCGTCCGGTTTAATTTAAATTTCGAACGCTCGCCGAACTCAAAGTGAGTTTTTCTCACTCACATCTGGATGCTAGACATTATAAATAATTGATATTTAAATATCTGAATGATTGGTTGATTATAACTGCTGTTATCTGGCTGGATTGAGATTTATATTGTGATGTGCTAACATTTGTGATGCAGGAAGAAACAGGTTGGAGGGATCCAACTGGATTCCTCAAAATGTAGCAATTATTTATAGTTGATAGTCATACCCGTTTATATGTTGTGATTGATAAATCTGGAAATTTAATTGTTCTGTGAATTTGTGGTATAAATTGTAATCACGGAATTTAATTATCAATGGGAAAAATTGGGTTTTGGCGACATAAATGAATTGTTAAAATAAGAATTTCAAAGAATAAAATTTGAAATCTGATTTGGATGGAAAAATGTAGATTGATAAAATTTTGGATTTAAACTACAGTGGAAATTATCAATCGATAAATTGAAGTTAAAATTTCAGGAAATAAATTCCATGGAAATTATAAATTGTTTAAAATAACGATGTTTATTTTAATAATGACTAATGTTATCCGGAAATTAAAAATATGTTAAAATGGAGTTTCCGACTATTAATTAACAAGTTCAAGAAAAATAGAATGTGTTGAAAATGCCGTATTTCATTGGAATTTAATTAAGTGAATTGGAAATTTGGCTTCCATTGGAAATTCACCAAAAATGTTTATTTTAAAAATGTTTTAAACTATGATTTAAAAAAATGAATTTCCGAAAATGGGAAAAATTGTGATTTAACTTCGGAGGAAGTTATAGTTAAATATGGAATTGGAAATTTATGTTGAGATCATAAATTGACTTGAAATAAATCAGTGGATTTATATGGAAGAGTCCTTTGGAATGTTTTGGAAATGGGAAAGTGTTTCCCTGGGAAAAACCAAGTAAATGTTTATAAAAAGATTTTATTTAACTAAAGGTTAAGTTTTAAATCGTTTTAAAAAGTATTTTTAAGAAAACGTTATTTTTAAAGGGATAAATTAATAATTTTTAATACCGTAATAATTTGGGAGTATATTAGCAATTATTTTTACAAATGGATTTATTTAAAAGTTGGTTTTAGCTTAAGCTGTTAAAATTAGTATTTTTCTTCTTATAACGCTATTTTGAATTTAGTTAAACTAAAACCCTTATCTTTATATCAAAGTATATGTGTTAATAACTAGTTTTCTTCACATATTTTAAATTTATATTTTGAGTAAATAGATAGAAGTTATTTTCATATTTTAAAGTATATTTCAGTATAAGTATTTTTAACTGTTTTAAATGCAAATTGTTTTATACTTGGTTATTCCCGATGGGAATAAAGGGTAAAAGATTTACCTTGTAAAGGAAGAGTGGAAAATTGTTTTCAAATGAGTTTTGAAAATGTGAAAATATATCTTTGAAAGATATTAGAAGAAAATAAATAATATGGAGATTATTTATTGTGTGATGGATGTGTATGGATGTTTGTGAACATTAATTGATAGTTAAATCACCGACTATCAATATTGGACAATGCGCTGATCGTTTCGAAGAGACCGGGATCGAGTTTCCGTATACCGGGATTCTAGGTCTGGAGACTCGAAAACCACTTCGATTCGGTTTGTACGTTTCGTGTAACGTGTTCGAAGTCGAAGATGGAGCAGTGAAGTGCAAGGGCTAGTCGCTACTAATCCTGAGGATATTTCCAAAATGGATGTAGTAGGAATAGTGCCTTCGGTTCCGTTCGGACCCGGGACGGACTTGTATGGACGAATGCTTTCGTGACATCGTCAGGTGGACGATGGGCATTCAAAGTGAAATGTTCTGTAAAGGTATCGCTTAGCCTCAAGCCTCATCAACCGGGAATGACTGAAAATCAGGGGTTATGCAGCAAGGCTTCGTGGGTAGCCCCCACTTGAGAGTAAGGTCATCCCTGTCTAGATGTCCCTTTTATTTCGGCTTAGTGGTGCGGTTGCTGATCACAACCGTGGGGTGATTTTACTTGGAATTATCCAGTAAGGGATGATTCCGGCTTTGTGTTGCAGGGGAGCGGGCGTACTCCTCGGTACTGTGATCTAGGCCACGTACTGTGACAGGTGGTACCCCAGTGCCTAGTCATTCGTTGGAAATCCATTTTCCCTACGTGCCTTGTACGGTATTTGTTTGTATACCTAGTATGCTGGAATTTAATCATGTAACAATTTCAGCTATTTGAATAAGTATTTGTAAATAGACACTATTATAATATCAGAGGATTTTTATAAAAAGTGTTTTAGCTATCGTAAGGTAAAAACCCGACATGTTTATTTGTGGCGTGGTCTTACGAGATGCTTTTGTTTCAAAGGATTTTCGAACTTTAATAATCAGTTTGGATGTATTTATGATGCGCTGGTATTCCAGACTGACTCGGGTGTTATTTTATTATAATGCTCGGGTCAGACCGAGTATATTTCAGGATAGGTTGCTATGGAGCTCAGGAGAGGAGCTGGAGTCCGAGACGTATTTCTCGTACTTGTATTATTCCGCTGCTGTGATTGTTGTATTGACTGATTGACTGGATATTGATGATTGTATTGATATACTCTGATGATGATGTATTGTATATAAACAGATATAGTTTTATTTTGTGTAAAGATCTGTTCTATATATTATATTTTATCCGCTGCGACTGTGAGGTTCTGATTTTGTTTAGTTCTTTCTTCTTCTATCTACTTTCTTATTCTTCTACAATCTGTCTTTTCCGGCATTCGATCGTCGGCATATTATACTGTTGAGTATTTTGTGTCGATTTTCGAGGGTCGAGAAGGGCGGGTCGTCACAGTTGGTATCAGAGCTTAGATTGGCGACAACCTAGGCTTTGATGGGAAAATTACTCGTTTTAAATAGAGTCGGAAGTACTCTATAATGAGCTGAGAGTAATAATAGCTATGAGAGCGTACTTGTTAGTGAATATAAAATTTGTTTTGTACTGTGTTGACTTATCGGTTGAGTGTTTATGAATTCTGGTCGGTGCGGGAAGTACAACCGTATCGATAGGGGTTTCTAAACTCTTAAACAAGATAAACCGACATAGTATTGTTTTTAAAGTGGGTAAATGAAATAATTTTACCCAAAATTGTATTTTGATATAAAAAGAAATAGTTTTCTAAATTATTATATGTATTGGGTGCTTGTTTGGTTGTTTCTTCTATAATCAAATAAGAAATTAAAACATGATCTAAAATTTGAAATGATATATATAAGAAAATAAGAATTTAAAATATTAAAATGGTTTATAACCAAATGGAATTAACTGGATATGTTTTAAATAAGAAAAGTAAAAATTAAAATTTGATTTAAACTAGAATTTTGACCCCGGAAATTTTGAAAGGGATTTCAAATGGAATTAAACAAAGTTTTGGGAATTTAACATTGTGGAAATGTTAGAAATGTTTTCAAAAGCATTTGAAGGAATGGAGTATATTTTGGGAAATATTTTTGAATAAAAATTGTTTTGAGGTGAATTTTGGAAGTGGAAAGCACTGAACTCACTGCAGTCGCTGGAAAATAATCCTGATGATGCTGGCCACATCATCAGAATTCATTTTCGAGTTTCTAAAGTGATGGATTGCTTCCGTGGTGATTGGTTAAGATATTTGTTTATACTTGTTCATATACAAGTTGTTTTAACAATTTTAAAGGGGAAAATTGTTTTGGTAAAAGCAGATTGTTTTGGAATTTGGTATTTGATGTGGATATCAAATGGAAATGTGTTGATTTATATTTCAAATTGGTTTTGAAATAAATCCGGGTAAATTGAATTCGAGGAATCCTGTTTAAAATAAAAAGGTAAAATTTGGAATAAATCAACTATAACCTTGAAAGTAAAGTTGATTTAAGTGGGAAAGGAAGAATGGAAATTTTAATCCTGAAATTAAAATTAAATTTAGGTAAATGGAAGTAAATGAAGTTATTGAAGTGAATAGAAGTTGAATTTAACTTGGGATAAGTTAAATAAAATTGAAAATTTGAAATTGAATTAAACCTGAATGAATTGGAATTAAATGGAAATGAGATAACGGTGAAATGTAAATGCTGATAATTGTGTAAATGAATTCATATTTTTAAGTTATTAAGTGTTAAAATTTGACATTGTGATTATAAAAATGTGGATTGGTTTGAAATGAGCAATATAAACTTATAAGTAAATAAGTTGGAGAACTTGAGGATGGAAGATTTTATTTTAACTCAAGTAAAATGGAATTATAATCACAAATGGAAATAATAAATGGAATGGTGAATTCGAACTTAATTTTAAATGGAATGCAAGGTAAGGTGAAGCAATTATAAAATATAAAAGAGGTAAGTGAACTGAAGTTAGTAAATAAGTTGAACTTGGATATGGAGAATTAAGATTAAATTGAATTTGGTTTAACTTCGACTAAGATGGAATTAAGCTGAATATTAAAATTTCTGTTGTGTTATGGATAAAAATGAATGTAGTTAAATTCTTATTTAAGGTAGTAAAAGGAAATGGTATAAATTCAGGTTGGCTAAATAAAACATAAATGAACTTGAATTAATTCTGGAAAGGAATTGAATTAAAATTGCATATATAATCTAGTTAACCTTGGATTAAATTTGGATAAGAATCAAATTGAAAGGGAATTTGGTTTAGTTGATATGATGTTGAATGAAGTAAATGCTTATTCAGTTAAATCTAAAATGATTGTTTGGAAAAGAATTTGGTACGAGCTAAATTAAATGGAATATGTGTGGTAATGAATAAAATTTTGATAGTTGGTCAAAATTTGAAAAGGGTAAGTAAAAATCCTGATTTGGTTTAGGATTTAATTTTGGTAATAAATATTGGAAGTGTGAATGAATAATGGAATGAGCTTGTAATAGTGATAGTTTGAATTGTAAAGAAACTTCAAATGAGTGAAATAATTTTAAGTGGATTCTTTGTTGACAGAATGAATCCAGAATGGATTAAATAAGTAAACAAAGAGCATATAAGTTATAAATGAATTGAAATTTGTTTTGAATGAGAATCAAATGGAAATATTGTGAGAATTTGGAAGAACTTAAGCAAAGTTGTAAGAAACAAAATGATTGTGGATAAGCTTTATTTAGAAATGTTGAATGAAATTTTGTTAGAATTTTTTTTTTTTTATTGCAAGTGAAATGATGTTAATAAATTATTGTGATGTGATATGAATATCGAGGTTGTAAAAAAATTCAGGATGGAATGAAAATTTATTTAAACTCGGATTTGTTAATGAAATTAAAAGGTAAAGGAAATATTTAATTTAACCATTGCATTGGAATAAAAATACTTGGTTTGTGAACCATGCAAACTTGAATAGAATTGATATAAATCTAAGTTGAAATTAATTTTAAATGGCTATAAGCTTTAGTGGTAATTATTTTGATTGAATGACATGAATGGGCATGTATTCGGAATTGAGTTTTGCATAAATCGAATTGGATTGGAATCTAATTCAAAGAGTTTGTAAATGAATGCAAGTAAATTGGTTTAAATTAGCAAATGAAATTGATTTTGAATCAATTGGAACGAATTGATCTTTTAATAAGAAATGTTTGCATATGAATGAAAACGGATCATAAAAGAAATGCAAATGTTTCAAGTTTAAAATGAAATTTGATTGTAAATCAAATTTGGAATGTAAGTAAAATTAAAAGGTAAGAAAGGCATATGTAATCATTTTGAAGTGGAAATGAATTGGTTGAGATAAATATGAATTGTATGTAGTGAACTTGAATTTAAGGCATTCAAGTGAAATAAAATGAAGTAGACTTGAATAAGTAATTTGAAAGTGATTGAAACCTCTAAATTGTTGATAAAGTATGATTAACATTGTTACATTATGAAATTGCTTGGTTTGGTTATGAAATGGTTAGGTTTGGCTTGCATTTACATTGGAAATGTTATTAAAATGCTCATATTGGGAAACTGATGAGTTTGTTGAGTTTAGTACAGGTACGGGAGGCGTTCGAGAGAGTTGGAGCGCGTATATGCGTTATATTAGCCGCTCGCTATTAAAAATTTGCTAAAAGGTACGCCTACGCAAATATAATTGGGAAAATGATATATATATTGTGATATATTTTGGTTTCCGGCCATGTGAGCCGATGTATATATATTTGTGTATCCTGCGATATCGCAGAAGCTCCTCCGTACAAAGGAGACTCCGCCAAAATTTTCCAGAAATTTTGGAAGTTAGAAAATTTTTGGGGTTTTTGGGAAAATTTATTAATAAGTAAAGTTATTTTGAAGGCGAGTGTTAAAATAAAGGCTTTAGAGTAAAGAAAGCAAATGGTTTTGAAATGGAGCTGAAACTTTTTGGAAAGTGAATATAAGCTTTTAACTAAGCAAATTGGAAAGTAAATGAATTGGGAAGTATATTTTTACCTTAGCAAATTTCGGGGACGAAATTTTTATAAGGGGGGAGGAATGTAACATCCCGTATTTTAAGCCATTGAATTTGAACATTTAATTCATTGTAAATGTTTAATATGGGTTTAAGATTTATTTTGAACTAAAAAGAATTGGTTTAAACTTAAACAACAAGTGATAATTTCTAATGTGGAGATTTAATCTGAGATTGGATAATAATAATTAAATATTCGAAATTGGGATAAAAGATGAATTTGGGGTAAATGACTATAAAATGATATTTAAATGTATTTTAGGTTCGATTGGTTATAAATAATATTGTTGGAATTTTAGATGAATTTTAAAGTGAATAAATTATTATTTGGTATTTTATATTAATTTAATAATGAATTTAATATTATTATATTGCAGTTTAATCAGATTTTGAGTCCGGATTGAGCCGGAATGATTTTAAATGTGGTTATACATTTTATATGATTTATTGTTAAGTTATTAAATTTTAAAATCGTTATCAAAACTTTGTATTATCATAACGAGTTCATACGTGCTCAGATTCGGACGATTTTGGATGCGTTGGAATTGCAGAGAGATGCTCTACGCGATGGTGCAAATCCGGAGTCATTCCGGGCAAGTAAAAATTTAAGTTAAATCGGACACCGTCCGGTTTAATTTAAATTTCGAACGCTCGCCGAACTCAAAGTGAGTTTTTCTCACTCACATCTGGATGCTAGACATTATAAATAATTGATATTTAAATATCTGAATGATTGGTTGATTATAACTGCTGTTATCTGGCTGGATTGAGATTTATATTGTGATGTGCTAACATTTGTGATGCAGGAAGAAACAGGTTGGAGGGATCCAACTGGATTCCTCAAAATGTAGCAATTATTTATAGTTGATAGTCATACCCGTTTATATGTTGTGATTGATAAATCTGGAAATTTAATTGTTCTGTGAATTTGTGGTATAAATTGTAATCACGGAATTTAATTATCAATGGGAAAAATTGGGTTTTGGCGACATAAATGAATTGTTAAAATAAGAATTTCAAAGAATAAAATTTGAAATCTGATTTGGATGGAAAAATGTAGATTGATAAAATTTTGGATTTAAACTACAGTGGAAATTATCAATCGATAAATTGAAGTTAAAATTTCAGGAAATAAATTCCATGGAAATTATAAATTGTTTAAAATAACGATGTTTATTTTAATAATGACTAATGTTATCCGGAAATTAAAAATATGTTAAAATGGAGTTTCCGACTATTAATTAACAAGTTCAAGAAAAATAGAATGTGTTGAAAATGCCGTATTTCATTGGAATTTAATTAAGTGAATTGGAAATTTGGCTTCCATTGGAAATTCACCAAAAATGTTTATTTTAAAAATGTTTTAAACTATGATTTAAAAAAATGAATTTCCGAAAATGGGAAAAATTGTGATTTAACTTCGGAGGAAGTTATAGTTAAATATGGAATTGGAAATTTATGTTGAGATCATAAATTGACTTGAAATAAATCAGTGGATTTATATGGAAGAGTCCTTTGGAATGTTTTGGAAATGGGAAAGTGTTTCCCTGGGAAAAACCAAGTAAATGTTTATAAAAAGATTTTATTTAACTAAAGGTTAAGTTTTAAATCGTTTTAAAAAGTATTTTTAAGAAAACGTTATTTTTAAAGGGATAAATTAATAATTTTTAATACCGTAATAATTTGGGAGTATATTAGCAATTATTTTTACAAATGGATTTATTTAAAAGTTGGTTTTAGCTTAAGCTGTTAAAATTAGTATTTTTCTTCTTATAACGCTATTTTGAATTTAGTTAAACTAAAACCCTTATCTTTATATCAAAGTATATGTGTTAATAACTAGTTTTCTTCACATATTTTAAATTTATATTTTGAGTAAATAGATAGAAGTAATTTTCATATTTTAAAGTATATTTCAGTATAAGTATTTTTAACTGTTTTAAATGCAAATTGTTTTATACTTGGTTATTCCCGATGGGAATAAAGGGTAAAAGATTTACCTTGTAAAGGAAGAGTGGAAAATTGTTTTCAAATGAGTTTTGAAAATGTGAAAATATATCTTTGAAAGATATTAGAAGAAAATAAATAATATGGAGATTATTTATTGTGTGATGGATGTGTATGGATGTTTGTGAACATTAATTGATAGTTAAATCACCGACTATCAATATTGGACAATGCGCTGATCGTTTCGAAGAGACCGGGATCGAGTTTCCGTATACCGGGATTCTAGGTCTGGAGACTCGAAAACCACTTCGATTCGGTTTGTACGTTTCGTGTAACGTGTTCGAAGTCGAAGATGGAGCAGTGAAGTGCAAGGGCTAGTCGCTACTAATCCTGAGGATATTTCCAAAATGGATGTAGTAGGAATAGTGCCTTCGGTTCCGTTCGGACCCGGGACGGACTTGTATGGACGAATGCTTTCGTGACATCGTCAGGTGGACGATGGGCATTCAAAGTGAAATGTTCTGTAAAGGTATCGCTTAGCCTCAAGCCTCATCAACCGGGAATGACTGAAAATCAGGGGTTATGCAGCAAGGCTTCGTGGGTAGCCCCCACTTGAGAGTAAGGTCATCCCTGTCTAGATGTCCCTTTTATTTCGGCTTAGTGGTGCGGTTGCTGATCACAACCGTGGGGTGATTTTACTTGGAATTATCCAGTAAGGGATGATTCCGGCTTTGTGTTGCAGGGGAGCGGGCGTACTCCTCGGTACTGTGATCTAGGCCACGTACTGTGACAGGTGGTACCCCAGTGCCTAGTCATTCGTTGGAAATCCATTTTCCCTACGTGCCTTGTACGGTATTTGTTTGTATACCTAGTATGCTGGAATTTAATCATGTAACAATTTCAGCTATTTGAATAAGTATTTGTAAATAGACACTATTATAATATCAGAGGATTTTTATAAAAAGTGTTTTAGCTATCGTAAGGTAAAAACCCGACATGTTTATTTGTGGCGTGGTCTTACGAGATGCTTTTGTTTCAAAGGATTTTCGAACTTTAATAATCAGTTTGGATGTATTTATGATGCGCTGGTATTCCAGACTGACTCGGGTGTTATTTTATTATAATGCTCGGGTCAGACCGAGTATATTTCAGGATAGGTTGCTATGGAGCTCAGGAGAGGAGCTGGAGTCCGAGACGTATTTCTCGTACTTGTATTATTCCGCTGCTGTGATTGTTGTATTGACTGATTGACTGGATATTGATGATTGTATTGATATACTCTGATGATGATGTATTGTATATAAACAGATATAGTTTCATTTTGTGTAAAGATCTGTTCTATATATTATATTTTATCCGCTGCGACTGTGAGGTTCTGATTTTGTTTAGTTCTTTCTTCTTCTATCTACTTTCTTATTCTTCTACAATCTGTCTTTTCCGGCATTCGATCGTCGGCATATTATACTGTTGAGTATTTTGTGTCGATTTTCGAGGGTCGAGAAGGGCGGGTCGTCACAAGATCATAGATCTGACCCTTATTTGCTCATGGCATATGGGGGTGTCTCACTTTAAAATGAGACAGCCTCTAATGTTCTTGCAGGGAGTACTAAGCTTTAGTAGAAAGTGAAGTTGTGACTGATGGAAAAGAATTAAGTGAACATGCCTGTAGTTTTTTTAAGAGTTTAAGATGATGTTATTTACATGTATTCGTGAGATAGTTGAGTTTGATTCTGATGCTATGTAATGAATTCTATTATGGTTAGATGGACTAGTTGTATCATGTTAAATATATTGTTATGCACTAAGGTTTAAAATCTAAAAGAAATATCTGAGTGGGGAACAAGGAAATGATCTTAAGTATTGATATGGATGCCTGGAAAAGAAATATGCATATGTAGGTGAGCTGCTGTTTTGCATAATTTATATTATGTATTAGCTAATCTTGAGACATAACAGAGCACTGAGTTTTAGAATAAATTCTGGATGTAGCTAGAAGTAAACTTATAAGGATTTTAGTTTCTTTTTACTGAAATGCTTTGTAAATAAGTTTGAATTCATTTCTGAATCGTATTGAGAAAAGTAAAATGTTTTTAAAAGCTTCAGACAGAATGCAATGAATGGTATCTCCATTGCTTGAACTAGTGTGTAGCAGATACAGGATACATGAGTTAACCAGCTTCAAATAAATGAAGTATTGGTTGATCATGATAGATTGTATTTTGAGAATAAAAATGCATTTCAAAAGCTTAGTACATTTAGCAATTGTTTCACCACAATCATCTTTAAAAGACTAGGATAGATAAGCAGTGTAAACTGGTTTAAACAAACAAAATCTAGCAACACTCCATATACTCTGAAGTTTAGAACCTTGTCATAGTAAATTCATATGTAAATGATAAATCTACAGCGTGATATCTAGGTTAAGATTGTAACAGACAAGTTGTATAAATTGAATCAAGATAAGAAGGTTTTAAAGAAAGTGTATAAGTGGAAAATGATAAGTGACTATATCATTTCTGGCATTAGCCAAATATCAATACCTTTGATCCATGATCTGAAATAAAAATCTCAAGAATCTTGAGATTTAACTGTCATGGTAAATTGATATGAAAATCTATCAATTAGAATGAGCAAGTTCATATAAATTAAATATGCATAGGATTTGCTGACTTGTTACAAATATTCAAAAGAACAAGGTAGTTAACTATATGCAGATTTCTTCAAATCCAAACTAATCCAAACCAAACAGCCTACTCTTGTTTAACAAATGGAATTAAAAACATACTCTGATTTTAAACAAGAGGAACACATACATCTTCATATGTATGTGCATATCTTTAGGAATTAAACTGATATATTTATATTGGTAAATTATTTTGATCCTGGATATATTTTGTTTATTGGAGAAAGAAAATGACCCTGGGAAATATATTTGTAATGAATGATATATCTATATATCATCTCTTAAAAAAAATCCTTATGAAATTAGGGTGGAAATAGGAGGGTCATTTCAGTTGGTATCAGAGCTATGTTGGTAGATAACATAGCAAAAATTTAATTTGTGTGAACTTGTTTGTATTGACTGCTTTGGTTGCATTGTTTGAATTGATTGCTCTGGATGATCTATTTGGATTACATCAATGTTAATGATGTTTATTAAAATTTAAGTGAGATTAATTTGGTTTAGACCTGCATAAGCAGAGAAATCATAAGATAAAAGCTTGTTTTTGGGTAAAGTTAGAAAGGAGAAATTTAAAATGAGAGAATTTGAATTTCTAAATGTTTTCTAATACAAGAAAAACTGGATTAAGACACCTATGTTTATACCTGATCTAAAAGATGGCTAAAATTACAGTTTTACTTCTTTATGGACTTCATGGGTGTTGCTTTGTTTCAATGTAGATGGTGTATTTATTTATTTTGATTTAGATCTGAAATCACCACTGTTACACCATAACTAATAAGTATATGTTTGAGAACTTGGTAAACACAATGGTGAGCTGGTGCAAGTGATATTGATATTTGGTAAAATTTCAAAAAAAATACCTCAAAAATAAATGTCAAATGCCAGTCTCAATTGCAATAGGTCATTATAAGAATAAACATTGAAAAGTGAATTGTCTGATTTGGATGCATAATTGTTAAGCTGCATTTCTTGAATATGTTTGATAATTGCATATAACTTTGTGATGGAAGTTTATAAAACATGTCCCTTAGAGGAAGATAAATTTTCTTATGTTTATAACCTGAAGAAAAAAAAATGAATTATATTATCATTACAGCCAAGTGTGATCTAAAATTGGTTAAGTACAAGGTAGTAAAAGGAGGGAAGTTCTTTTGCTTATGTCTTGTATTTAATAAGGGGATAAGAGTGCAATGGTTTGACCATGTGCTAAGCTCTAGTTGCCTAAGTATTTCCTCAAAAAAAAAAAATACATATAAACATCTCTGGTCACATGTTGATTGTAATATAAAATATGAAAAACATGAGAATTTTCTGATATGCAAAATCCCTGTGATTTACCTGCAAGTTTATATAACCCAATGACATAAGTGAAGATGAAAGGAACACTTATAGCTACTTATGATTAGGTGTATGATAGTTTTATATGAATGAAAATAAGTTTGTTAGCCACATATGTGTTGGATGAGTTCCTTTGTGGTGATAAAAATTTATGTGAAATGTTTGGATGCCTTGCTGGTTGTTAGATTTGATTCATATGACCTCCATGTTCACTGTTTTTAATGCCAGTAACAATAACCTGAACAGTTTAGGTTGCTTTAAATAATATGGATGTGAAACCTTTGTAGACAAGATTCACTGGAATATATATATATATATATATACATAGACACCCATAGACTTGTTTGGATGAAAACAAGTAGATCACAAGTTAAAATGTTTTGCCAAACCTGTTTTGACTGAGTTGTATGAATGTAATGATTTTATGATTACATATTTGTGATTGACACGTGTTTGATATATGTGAATAAAATGATAAATGACCATATCATTTCTGATATATGTAATATACTGTGATATATGAATTGAAAAAAAAAAGGTTCAGTTAACACAATAGGTTGAAAATTTATGAAATTTAGTGTTAATACAAACACTGCACATTAACTAATATATTAACTGATGTAGCTGTAATCATATGATAAAATGATGATATGAATATCTCTAGTTATAATTTCATATGTTTTAACCTGAAACATGCCAGTATGTATATATTTGTAATGGATCTGGTTTGATGAGTGGTTGATGTGTGCTTATATATGCTTTTAAATGATTTATTAAATCACTGAATGAAGCACATAAAATCTTGTCCTCAAAGACAAGGAGCAAAAACTCAGGATAGTGAGTTTATGGAGGTATGTATATCAAATAGTAGGGATATTTGATATGAGAGAGAAAATACAATAAGTTTTCTGAGTAAATAAATATTTTTTTTATCAAAAGGAATGATTATTTAAATGGTCTCTAGATTGTAAAAAAATAATAATAATAAAATGATGATATAAGCAAGTAGTGTTAGTTTTGGCTCAACCCAGAAGAATTGACAAGCTTATGGACTGCAATATACGTATGTATATGTGCTGAGGCTTAATAAAAAGGAATTAGGAGTGTAATAGGCTTGCCTATGTGCTGATACTCTTGATTCAGAGAAAAAATAATAATAATATATATATACAATATCCACCCAGCAAATATATTTTGTGATTTAGGAAGCTTAGCCAATCTGAGTTTAACTAAAGCACAGATGTTTTGCAACATAATATTCCCAATAGAGCCATAAACCAATGCTAGTTGTCTATACCTCTTCTAAATTGCAAGAACATGTTTTAATAAGTACCAATACTTGAAATTGCTTAATTGCCTCTGTTTATTTATATGAATGATGAGGAATGCTATGAGATGAATGCTTATTTTAGTGGAATGACTCACTGACTGGATTGCCATGAAAATTTAAAAGGATAGATAAATATACCAAGGGAAAATATTTGATATGATGAGGAAACTAGAGTTTTTCCAGAATTGAAATATGAGGATGGAATAAATGATTTAACTCATATTGGTTATTTTCCTGTTTGGTGTGAATGATTGTTTGACTATGATTGAATTGTATGCTTGAATGTATGTACCATATTTATATATGTAGTCTTTGGAAAGAAAGATTAAAATATGCACATGCACAATGACACAGAGCATGCACACAAGTATTACCTGTTTCCAAAGGGCAGAACTTTATGTATATGTACTTAACTTGATTTTAACCTAATTAATTAATTGTTTTTGTGAATTTTCTCATACCGGATATGTGTCTGACCCTAGTGTGCTAATATCATCTGGGGTGTCTTATTTAAAATGAGGCAGCTTCAAATGTTTTTTTTTTCCAGGGACAGCAGCCTCTAGATAGGAGTAGAAAGTCTGTTTAATCCATATTTTATTTGCTAAGTATCCATGTGTGAGGAAACTCACCCCGGACTGCATTTCATTTAGCCTAGTACCTTGGTATCAAGGAATCAAGTTTCTGGAATATGATGATTCACTTAAGAATATCCCAGACATGAGTTTGCATATAAGGTAGATATTATAAGAAAGCAAACATAGAAAATGATATAAGCTTATATCATTTTCAAAGCACAGACACTATACAATTGATTTTACAGATAATCATAACATAATTATCTGGGTTCTATGAATCATATTTCATGGAGAATCCAGCAAGCTATCAAAGAATAAAAACCATACTATTACCTATATGAATAAGATTTTCATTACTTAAATAATAAAATGAAATTAAGCTATGTGGGGATTGATTAAATTTAATCAATCACTGTAACCTCTTGTTTGCCATAACCTGATTAAACCAGAGGGGCACATGCATCTTCATATGTGTGTGCATATTTTTGTGGTTGCACTGATATATCTATATTGGTAAAAATTTTGATCTTGGATAAAGTTTGTTTATGAAAAAAAAAATTTACCCTGAGAAATATATTTATTAATGAATTATATATATATGTATGGTTGCTGTGGTTGAATTTGTTTGCTTATGCATATGTTTGATAGGTTTTCAGAAAAGAAGATGATGCTTGTTATAAATGTTAGAAAAATTGTGAGGACACAATTCCTAAAAGGAGGGGTGAATGTAATACCCCAAAATTTTGTGAAAAATCATTTTTATAAAATGATTTAATTTTTGAAATATTTAGATTTAAATATGGTGAAATTTTTGGGAATAAATAATGTGCAAGAATATGTGGGCACATGCACACTGGAAATGGCACAAGGAAAAGATTCAAAAATTTCTGGAAAAAAAAAATGATGATGATAATAAAATAAATAAACTGAGCAAGGAAGCATTTCAAATGTGATTTTGAAATGTAGATTATTAATCAAATTAAAGATGTTTTTTTTTATGCATGAAAATTTAATATTCCCAGTAAAAATTGAATATGTGCACATGGTGAGATTAGAAATATATTTGTATACTGAAATTAAAAATATAAAACATATGTGTATAGATATTTTCAGTAAAAAAAAGGGGGGGATCAAATAAAAATATGTACACTTATGCACCTGTATATTTTCTGTGAGCAGAAAGTGTTAAAGCAAAATAATAAAAAGGAAACATTAAAATGACATGAAATGTAATACAAGTCAATAGGCTTGTGTAGGCAAAAATAGCAAAGGGGATTCTCAGAAATAATTAAAATATAAAATATGGTAGTCACACTTTTAACATGACTAGGTGAGTGGCCATTTTCTGAAAAAGTAAAGAAAAGAAAATGCAGCCTTTAATTGGTTAATATGGCCGGGGATAACTAGGGATAAAAATGAGAAAATGCAAACACAATGCATGATGCTAGCCAGGACAGAAATGGAATTCTGTTTTAACAAAACCCTAGTGGAAAAATGCATATAAATAGGCAGTTTTAGCCAGTAGAATTATCTTTACCCCGAGCTGCACAAAAATAAGAAAGAAAGAAAAATATTGGAAGGAAGGAGAAAACACACATACAAGGGTTTTCAGGATCAGTAAGAAGAAATATTTAGGTGAGTAATCTCACTGAGTTCATGGCATTAAGACCTGAGTTGAGGCAGCCACTTTTTATATTGCCATTTATGTATTTCTGGTTTTGATGTATATGATTTCATCAATGCTTTTTGGATGTCTTATTTTAAATCTGATATGATTTAATATGGATGATTTTGATGATCTTTGATTGGTTGAGACATTTGTCTTTGGATGAGTATCATACTGTTTTATTTATACTCATAAATGTTAAAGTTTAGGATCTTAAAAATTATATAGAGAATACTCTCAGCTGTTATAGATCTATGGCATGGAAACTTTATAAAAATGATTGGAGCTGCATTATACTTGGTATAAGTGCTGAGGCTTGAAAAGAAAAATGTTAAGGGTGCAATAGAAATTTTCTAAGTGCTGAGCCCTTAATCAAATCAAAAAAAAAAAAGAAACCCACAAGCTAAAATTATGATTGAACCAGATCTTGAATCTGAATCAATCATAAAGGCTTGCAGATCAATATAACATGCCATGCCTCTTTTTACAGTTGAAAATATTCTTATGTTTTACTAAGATCAAGACATATTGACCCCATTTAGGAAATAACTGTCTGCTCATTTCTGAGGGGAATTATGCTAGGAAAGATTATGGATGTTTCCATGTTTGCAGTGACATGTTCACTTAGCATATTTGATGTTAGGATTTAAGACAATACACTAGTAAATAAACTAGGGAAGGGAAGGCCAAGAAGACTGCTGGAATGCTTGTCATATTTGAAGTATGCAAGTTGGCACATGGTTTGTTTAAGCCCTGAGATCTTTGTGCAATGATGTGAATTAGTTCATTGCAATGTGTCCCAGTGATTCCTTAATAGCAGATGAGGCAGGAATTTAAATTGAATTAGACAACCTGTAAATGAAGAAATAGGAATATGAATATTTCTTAGGTTGGTTGGTATGGAACCATGATGGTTCCAGTGAATGCAAATGTTGCAGATGGATAATTATGTTTGCATGATTATGTACGCAAGTGAAGTATGATAGATGAATATATCATACCTGAATCAACTTATTTATACCATGTTAAAGTAATTGATTGCAGAAATTTGCTTAAATAACAAGTTAGTACTCTTACATTCTCTGTTGCTTAATATCATGAATATTTTGATGTTGCTCATACCAGATCATAGATCTGACCCTTATTTGCTCATGGCATATGGGGGTGTCTCACTTTAAAATGAGACAGCCTCTAATGTTCTTGCAGGGAGTACTAAGCTTTAGTAGAAAGTGAAGTTGTGACTGATGGAAAAGAATTAAGTGAACATGCCTGTAGTTTTTTTAAGAGTTTAAGATGATGTTATTTACATGTATTCGTGAGATAGTTGAGTTTAATTCTGATGCTATGTAATGAATTCTATTATGGTTAGATGGACTAGTTGTATCATGTTAAATATATTGTTATGCACTAAGGTTTAAAATCTAAAAGAAATATCTGAGTGGGGAACAAGGAAATGATCTTAAGTATTGATATGGATGCCTGGAAAAGAAATATACATATGTAGGTGAGCTGCTGTTTTGCATAATTTATATTATGTATTAGCTAATCTTGAGACATAACAGAGCACTGAGTTTTAGAATAAATTCTGGATGTAGCTAGAAGTAAACTTATAAGGATTTTAGTTTCTTTTTACTGAAATGCTTTGTAAATAAGTTTGAATTCATTTCTGAATCGTATTGAGAAAAGTAAAATGTTTTTAAAAGCTTCAGACAGAATGCAATGAATGGTATCTCCATTGCTTGAACTAGTGTGTAGCAAATACAGGATACATGAGTTAACCAGCTTCAAATAAATGAAGTATTGGTTGATCATGATATATTGTATTTTGAGAATAAAAATGCATTTCAAAAGCTTAGTACATTTAGCAATTGTTTCACCATAATCATCTTTAAAAGACTAGGACAGATAAGCAATGTAAACTGGTTTAAACAAACAAAACCTGGCAACACTCCATATACTCTGAAGTTTAGAACCTTGTCATAGTAAATTCATATGTAAATGATAAATCTACAGCGTGATATCTAGGTTAAGATTGTAACAGACAAGTTGTATAAATTGAATCAAGATAAGAAGGTTTTAAAGAAAATGTATAAGTGGAAAATGATAAGTGACTATATCATTTCTGGCATTAGCCAAATATCAATACCTTTGATCCATGATCTGAAATAAAAATCTCAAGAATCTTGAGATTTAACTGTCATGGTAAATTGATATGAAAATCTATCAATTAGAATGAGCAAGTTCATATAAATTAAATATGCATAGGATTTGCTGACTTGTTACAAATATTCAAAAGAACAAGGTAGTTAACTATATGCAGATTTCTTCAAATCCAAACTAATCCAAACCAAACAGCCTACTCTTGTTTAACAAATGGAATTAAAAACATACTCTGATTTTAAACAAGAGGAACACATACATCTTCATATGTATGTGCATATCTTTAGGAATTAAACTGATATATTTATATTGGTAAATTATTTTGATCCTGGATATATTTTGTTTATTGGAGAAAGAAAATGACCCTGGGAAATATATTTGTAATGAATGATATATCTATATATCATCTCTTAAAAAAAATCCTTATGAAATTAGGGTGGAAATAGGAGGGTCATTTCACTGTTCCGTTGCGAGATTTCTCTATTCTATCATGTCTTTTTCTTATATTTTACCCCATGACAACTTGTCATTCGGATGCTGAGGCAATGGCACACGAATACCGTGGATGTATTAAGTGTCATTCCTAAGGGTCGGGAAGATGGGTCGTTACAGGTTGTCTAATTTATGTTATAAACATAAGTTTCGTAAATTTAAAATTAAATCATTTTTATATGCATAGAAAAGGCAGTTCATAAAATATTCCCGAATGTCTATTCTGTCATATTGAGAAACAATTATTGTTTCAAGAAACATCACCCTCATGATTAAAGGAATGTCTTTTAGAAATCAATCATAGTACAATGGACTTTGTAACGATCCGCCTTTCTTACCACCAAAAATGACACTTAACATCCTCGGTATTCGTGTGTCGGTCATTTAGTCGTCCGAAAGACAAGTCATTGGGGGTGAAAGAAAGAAAGATAGAACAGAAGAAAACTAAACAACACAGAATCTCATAATGCAACGAAACAATATATATTATTTAATAATAATATTTACAAGTCACTTCAAAAATAGTATATATCAGAGTCAAATTCTACCTAAGATAGTTATAATAGCCTGTCCCTACCTACTGATATAATATGCATATAATATAGCAGGAACAAGGAAATAACTAACTATCGATGAAGCACCTGCTCTAAGCCCTTCCAAAATAAATCTACGAAAGACCTGAACTACTTGGCTGCCCATTCAAATTTGAGCAGTAAGAGTTTAGGAAAAAGGAAAATAAACTACGGGTCGGAAATGGGTCTGGTGTGAGTAAAGCATATATTTAACTTTGCATAAATCCTTCAAACAAGGGTGTCTAATAAGACCACGCTGCAAATAAACACGATGGGTTTTTACCTTAGGATAACCAAAACACTTTTATATCAAAGCTCTTGATAATGTCAAAGGTTTAAGATACTTCTTATTCAAGTAGCTGTGATGCATGTGCATGACAGTAATAATATTTATAGAATCAAAAACCGCAAGCTCGTATTGGAAAAATGGATTTCCATTTAATGGAAAGGTAAATGACTACCTTCCGAAATTCTGTACGCCTCTAGATAAAATGTATAGCGGGATCGAAAACCTTCGACCACTACCAACACAGAACCAACCTACCTCCTAACTCGGGTAGTACCAAATATGATCACCCTCGGTTGTGATCAACAACTAAATGGGCCTCGAAGCATACATAGAGATATCGAATCTAGATTGGGAATGATCATACCCTCATAGGTGCGACCTACATAACCATGCTGCATCTTCCCTATTTTAGTCATTACCGAGGGGTGAGGCTTGAGAGGCTACGCTCTTAACATTTAGAGATCCTTCTTGGAATGCTAACATTGCCCTCCAAGCAAAAATGCAACATCCATACAAGTACGTTCTAGGTTTGAACGAAACCAAAGACACTACTTCCACAATATCCATTTTGGAATCACCCACAGGATTAGTAGCAAGCAGCCCTTGCACTTCAGAGCTCCATCTTTAATCATCATTAGGATGTCTTCCACTCGAACGCATATGTTGGTTCGAAGTGGTTTTCGGATAATATATCTGATCTCGGTCTCCCCGAACCAACAAATGATAATTTCTGATTGACTCATTCCCGGTTCTTTTGGAAGTAAGTATTCGAGTCCTCCCCAGGAAACTCGAATTTACAATTTTACTTCCTAAGCCAAAACTAGCCAAGATCTGATAGTTGGTTATTTAACTATCAAATACACAACAATAACAACAAATTCAGAGATTTCATTACCCAAAGCAACCACTAAGCCTTAAATCAAATTCTGCATTTATTAAATCTCTTTCTAAACGTTTATCAATACATTCATATACTTATCTTACTGACATAAGTATATTCACAAAACATTTGTGAAGATTTCTTATTTCCAAATCATGTTAAAAAGGATTTTTAACAACGTTATTTAAATTGGAGATAAGGATAACCCTAAACATTATTCCTTCAGTGTTAAGTGTGGAATGGAGGTTCCATACCACCATTCTTAAAAGGTCAGTTTCGAGAAACTCAAATCTCAAAAAAAATTATAATTTACTTCCACACCTCCTTAATAAATCTTCTTTATTTATGAAATCCTCTTGCTTAAACCCAAATCCATTTACAAAAGCACTTTATAAACCTTCAAGTTTATTTATAAACTCCTTTATAAATATACGAAATTATTTCCAAAACTCTTGTTTTAAAACTTAAATCAAATATGTTACCTTTGATAAACAAATCCATTATTTAACATATCTTTAATCAAACTGTTGCCAAATCATTCTTTAAATATTTTGAATGGAATAGCTTTTAAACCATTATCAAAAGAAGATGGAATATTTAACTTCAAAAATCCGACGGAGGCTTAGTAACTACAAGGGATCTTTTAATTTGGTTCCACTTAACAAGTTAACATAGGTATTTCCATGAGCAAGCAATAAGTAAAGGGAATCATTCAATCACAACCAATCAATCAATCCATTATATGGGTAATGTCCAAGTATTTATAATAGCTGAATGGTGTTTTGCTCCGCCAATAGATGTCATTTTGTTTTCTAGTCATAAGGGGTTACTTAAGGGTAAGCGACAATGAAATCCCTTTGTTTAAAATAAAATTTGAACAAAATAAACAACTTAAAACAAAGTTGACTATTTAAACTCAAATTGATTTTTAAATAATTAAAACCCTTGTTAATTAGAATCAAACCTATATTAAATAGAAATTAAACTCTTATTAAAGTAATTAAACCTTAAATAATTTCTCATTAACTCTTGATGAACTTTAATCAATAATTAATTAATAAAACCCCTTTTCAAATAAATAATATTAATAAATATTTATCTTAAGTATATCATTAAATCATTAATTAATATCAAATTAACAATGAAATAATAATCAACTTTAATTTCTTAACTAATTATAATTAACTTAAGTGATTAACAATTAAGTATAAATAACCTTGTTAATTAGTGATTAAGTGCTAATTACCTTCTTAATTACTTAATTAATTAAATCAATAAATAAATAATTTATTTAAAAACTTGTTAATTGCCTTTATATATCTTAATTAGGGTTAGAAAAAAAATTCTACGAAGTTTCTAAGTGTAAACACTTAAGATTTGGAAGATTAGTTCATTTTTCACGAACTACGCGTATAACGATTATCGCTATACGGACCGTAATTTCACTTTTTGAAATTTGGATTTCTATGCTTTAAAAAACTTCAACTTTGAACTTTTTAACACTTTGAAAATTTAAAGGCAAACCATTGAAAACAAAAACAAAGATCTAACTTTGAAATTTAAATCATTTAAAACCGATTTCAAACTTTTCGACAAAAAGGATTTCTTAGGTTGCTTTAGTTAGCAAATTGCTAACTTTAAGTCATGGACAAACATGAACCAAAGGCAATATCCCAAATCAATATCATCTCATCACAACACAACCATAAGTAAGGTTAGTATTTTAACTTACCAACTAACTCTCAACTTTCAAGTTATAATCAAAGTCGACTAACCACACTTATACATAAACAAACATCACCAAATCCACACATATTCATGCATACACCATACATATCATTGTTACAAAAATGCACATCATAGTTAACCAATAATTATATACTCTATAAAGTTAGTTATTTAAGTTTAGAAACACAACTTTACTCACCAAAGTGAACTGAAACTAAGCCTAACTTCCACCAAACTTGGATACGATCCTAGCTTTACGCCTTGACTTGAAAATATGGACTTATGTGGTCTTAGAGGGACAAATTTGGCTAGGTATAAGGCTATAGTAGGCTCAGCCTTGGTGCAAACAAGGGATGTTGGGGTTTTTTTGAAAAGGAGTGATATTTGGAGTAAAGTAAGAAGTTTATATGTGGTTTTGAAGTATGTAAGCAAGCTTTTTAACTTAGGAAAATAGTTTTAGTAACCATGGAATTTAAAGTATGCATGAAGAGTGTTAGGAATTTTAGAAATGGAATGAAGGAATGAGAATGTGAAGTGAGAAATATGAAGTAGTGGTGGTGTATATAGGCACATAAATGCAAAATTACCTAAATGACCCTAAAGGACTTGCCCTCCACTCAAATTGTGCCATGTGTCCCTCCTCCCCATCATGTGCACACATTGGTCACCCCTCCCATATCCCTAAATCAACGAATTCCATCTTGTGTACTTGGATGATGACTTAAGGTATGGTAAAACATGATATCTTACTTTATATATATATATATATATTTTCTTTTAAACTTTATTTCATAATTAGTCACATCACATTATCTTAACCTAACACTTATTTAAACCTTAATAAAATCTTATTATTATCCTATGACATGAATATATATGTATGCATATGTTACACAATGTGCACAACGTTTTCCGACAACTTTTCGATGTCGAAAAGTCGTAAATTTGAAAAACGATTTCCAGTCTATTTTTATTTGAACTAACTATAGTAGTAAACAAATTTTGAAAACTATTTAACCATCATTAGAAAATAATTAAAATAGGTTTATTTGTAATTAAATTCAATTTATTTATTATTTAAAATATATTTAAATAACCTATTTTAAAGTGATAAAATTTTGGATCGTTACACTCTTCCCCCCTTAAAAGAAATTTCGTCCCGAAATTTGCTAACAAGGGTAAACCAACATTAATCCCAAAAAGTCATATGTTATATGATATGAAATTCATACAAGGGACATACATTAAACATTCATAGCAAAACAATGCATACACCATACAATATACGCATACAACAATAAATTCATGTCTCGGGACAAGCCCTTCTTATATTATCTTCTAACACTACATGTCCTAGGAGTCTTACTTTAGATTTTCAGAAATGACACTTAGAGAATTTAGCCTTCAAATCGTATTTTTTCAATAATTCCAACACAACCTCCAAGTGGTGCTTGTGATCCCCCTCATTTTTGGAATAAATAAGGATACCATCGGTTGAGACCCACACAAACTTATGATGTATATCTCAAAAACTCGTCTCATGACATACACGAAATGGGAAGGTGAGTTGGCTAGCCTATAAGGCATAACCAACCACTCAAAGAAACTATCCGGCCCTCAAAAAGCTGTCATAAATGTATCATATTCGGATATCCTTAGTTGGTGAAGTCCCATGTCTAAATCCATATGCGAGAATATTCTAGCATCCTTCAGTAGTTCGTACCCCTCCTCTATGTTGGGTATAGGAAATCTGTTCTTATACATTTGCTTGTTCAATTCACGGTAGTCCACACAAATCCTTGGCAAATGATCTGAATTCGCTATAAAATACACATCTGCTCCCCCATTCGAGTCACTTGGCTTGATTAGACCCTTACTCAATAATTCCTCAATCTGACTCATTAACTCACTTCTTTCGCTTAAAGTCATCTTACGCTTAGGCTGCACGGAAGATTTCCATTAAGAGAATACGTTTATATTTAACTATATTTCACAGACTTAGGGTAGTCTATTTACTTCTTTGAAAACGCCTGGGAAATCTCTAACAACCAAAGTTGACTCTAAATTTTCCTATGATGATTCAAGGGTATATAAGAAACTTTCCATTCTTGTCTTGGGCTCTTCACAAGATACTATAATAAACTTCCCTAATTTGGTTTTCAAGGACACCGTTCTCCTATCGCAATCTAGGATAGCTTTATTCCTTGCTAGAAAATCCATACCAAATAAAACTTCAAACCCCTTAAAATCTAGGACGAACATGTTACCTGAAAAACGGTGGGCAAGGTATGTAACACGTACATCTTCACAAACCATGCATAGATTAGTCGTACCCCCTATAGGGTTGGTCACACAAATAGGGGTCTTTACTAATTTTGGGTTAAGTTCTAACATATCGGCCAATTCTTCAGAAATAAAGCTATGGGAGGCTCCGGTATCAAACAGGACATGGACAAAAGTGCCATTTAAAATTATCATACCTTCCAAAACTCCCTCCCTTTTCACCTCTGCTAATTTTGATGGCTCATCCTTAATCGTGAAAACCTTGACTTGTTCCCCTTTTCGCAGCAGACAATCTCTTTCCATATGTCCAAGTTGGTGGCAATTAAAGCAAGGCATCTTTTAGACCATCGAAGAAGTAGGCTCTATTTGTTGATTATGTGCTCTGGAATCCTTACAGAACTTCGAAAGGTAGCACTTTTGATTACAAACATTGCACTTGTAATCCTTGAACTTGTTCTCTTGATCGTCTCCTTTTGAATTGCCTTTCCATTTCCTTTTTCCCTATGGTTTGAACTTCGTTTTGTTTGGTATGCTATTGCTAATACTTGGGACATCTAATGACTTCTTCTTCTCGAGGGATTCATAACGCTGAGCCGTATCCACTAGGTCTATGAAAAATCCTTTTGGGTGTGCAGTCATTCTCTCTTGAAACTCTTCTCTCATTCCCGTTATAAACATCTCATTCTTCTTGAGATATGTATTAATGAGTTCCGGTCCAAAACATGACAACTCGTTGAACTTAGTTTCATACTCTGAAACAGACCCATCTCCTTCCTTCAACTCTAAGAAATCTCTATATATAAGGGTTCTTCCTGCTAAGGGTATACAGACTTTCAAACACCTTCTTAAATTTGGTCCAAGAAAAATCTTCCTTCAGAACACTAGCTATAATGGAATCCCACCATGCTGCCACTCCATCTTGTAACTCCCAAGACGCTAAGCAGTGTTTCTGCTCATCCAAGATATTCAATCCCTTGAAAATCTTTTCGCAAGAACGAAGCTAATTCAGGACTTCGATAACTGATTTCGTGCCCTTAAATGGCTTTCCTCCAAAATTAGAAAAATCTTTGCATAAGGGTGAAAAGTCGGTACGAGGCTGTTTAGGTGTTATTTCCTCAAATGATCCATCCTCCTATCAGTGTTCATCTCTTATCACTTGGTAAATAAAAGATATCCTTAGAATACTCTTCCAAGCAAGACTATTTTGGGAAAGGTATTGCCTACAACTGATATTAAATAAAACATCCTCATTCCTCCAACCAACATCCATACCGATACTATATAAATTTCAAAATTTTCCTTTATATAAGAAATATAATCCTAGGTAAAATTATTTCATTTACCAATTTTAAAACCATATTGTGTCGATTGGCCTTATTTAAGTGTTTAGGAACCCCTATCGACAACGCTGATCAGACGCGTCGACCAGAATTCATATGCCACCCAACAGAAAAATCAATAAAATATAAAATATTTTTATGCATTAACAAATACGCGCTCATATATATAATACACTTAAACTCATAATAAGGCATTCCATTACCCTATTTCTTAATGAGCTTTCTCCACCAAAGCCTAAGTGTTCACTAAACCTAAGCTCTGATACCAAATGTAATGATCTACCTTTCTTACTACCAAACACAACATTTAATACATCCGCGGTATTCCTGTGACAATCATTTAGTCGCTCGAAAGACAGGTCATTAGGGGTGAAAGAAAGAAAGATAGAACAGAAGAAAACTAAACAACACATAATCTCATAACGCAACAGAATAATATATATTATTTAACATAATATTTCCAAGTCATTTCAAAAATAGTACATCAGAGTCAAATTCTACCTAGGACAGTTACAACAACCTGTCCATACCTACTGATATAATATCATATAATACAGTGGAAACAAGGAAATAACTAACTATCGATGAAGCCACCTAATCCAAGCTCCTCTAAATTAAATCTACGAAAGACCTGAACTACTTGGCTGCCCATTCAAATTTGAGTACCCAAGATTTTAGGAAAAAGGAAAATAAACTCTGGGTCAGATAAGATTCTGGAGTGAGTAAAGCATATATTTAGCTTTACATAAATCCTTCAAACAAGGGTATCTCGTAAGACCACGCCGCACATAAACACGACGGGTATTTACCTTACGATAACCACAACACTTCTATATCAAAACTCTTGATATTATCATAATGTTTAAGGTTTAAGATACTTCTTATCAAGTAATTTGATGCGTGTCCATGACAATAATAATATTTATAGAATCAAAAACCGCAAGCTCATATTGGAGAAATGGATTTCCAACTAATGGCAAGGTAAAGGACTACCTTTTGAAATTCGGTACACCTCTAGATAAAATGTATAGTGGAATCGAAAACCGTTTGACCTATACCAAAACAAAACCAACCTACCCCCAAACTCTGGTGGTATCGAATATGATCACCTCGGGTTGTGATCAACAACCGAAATGGACCCTGAAGCATACATAGAGATATCGACTCTAGATTGGGAATGATCATACCCTCATGGGTGTGACCCACATAGCCCTACTACATCTTCTTTATTTTAGCCATTACCGGGTGTGAGGCTTGACAGGCTACGCTCTTAAAATTGAATAATCCTTCTTGGAAGACTAACACTACCCTCCAGACAAAAATACAACGTCATCATTCATCCATATAAGTTCATTCTAGGTCTGAACGAAACTGAAGACACTACTTCCACTACATTCATTTTGGAATCACCCTCGGGATTAGTAGTAAGTAGCCCTTATACTTCAAGAGCTCCATCTTCAATCATCGTTAAGATATCTTCCACTCGAACGCATATTGTCACGACCCGACTTTCTTTGCCCAGAAAGACGCATCGTTATGAAGAAAGAAAGGGATAGAAGAAGAAAAGAAAAGAAGAGAGAACAACAACACATCAGAAATCTCACAGCGGAACGAGAAATATATTATCACATAAGATATTACATAGTATCATATACATCAGAGTACACAATTTATACATCACGGAATAGACAGTTATAAACTTCTGTCTATTATACAACACAAGTACATCAGTACAATACAGACTAATACAAACACAGCGGAAACTCTATATATCTACTCGCTGAAGCCTCCTGCTTCACAGCTCCTCCAGAATTCGTCAAGATTATCCTGAATCCCTTGACTACTCAATACAATATTGAGTACCCAAGAGTTTAATAAAACAGAAAATAAACACTTGGGTCAGACATGGGTCTGGTGTGAGTAAACGGTTAGATTGCTTAACTTTGAAAACCTTTGAAACAAAAGTATCACGTAAGACTTCCCACAAATAAACATGGGTAAGTTTTTACCTTACGCTAACTAAAACATTTGATAGGAAATCCGATTGTATTATAATAGGGTCTAGGGTTTTCAAGTAAAATACAGAAATAGCTGAAATGCTTACATCTCACATTCCAACATAGTTGGGCACAACTAATACATACGGCACTTATTGGAGTTTGGATTCCATACAATGGCAGGGCTACTGGGGTACCGCCCGTCACAGTACGTGGCCTAGATCACCGTACCGAGGAGTACGCCCGCTCCCCTGCAACACAAAGCCGGAACCATCCCTTACTGGATAATTCCAAACAAGATAATCCCGTAGTTGGCGCGACCAACCACACACTAAGCCGAATAAAAGAAAAGGGACCTCTAGACAGGGATCTATCTTGCTCTCAGTGGGTGCTACCCACGAAACCTTGCTGCACCTCCCCTGTTTTAGCCATTCCCGGTTGATGAGGCTTGAGGTTACGATTACCTTTAATCAGAACATATCACTTAGAATGCTCATCGTCCGCCTGACGATGTGCTGAAAGCATTCAATCCATACAAGTTCGTTCCAGGTTCGAACGAAACCGAAGGCATTATCTCGTTACACTCGTTTTGGAATCACCCTCAGAGTTAACGACAATAACCCTTGCACTCTAAATCTTCATCTTCACTTAAGATTCACGACCTATCGTTAATTTGGATCGATGTGGTATTCGGGTCTCCAGACCTGGAATACCGGTATACGGAAACCCGATCCCGGTCTCATCGAAATCCAAAACGTATCTTTTAAGGCCAAGTTGTTTAAAGGTTTAAACATTTAAACTTATATTCAGATGATATAAACAGATAGATAAATCTCATTATCACAGTAGATAATTCATATCAACATTCATCTCACAAAGCAACATATCACATATCATCATATCCAAATCATCCAGTATCAACCAATCACTCAATATCAATCATCCAATATTAATCAATCATCCATAAGCAGGTTTGATTAACTCTTAATCAATTTAATCAACCTTTAATTAAATTAATTACTATCCTTTAATTACTTGGATTACCTTAATCCAGCTTACTATCATTAATTAATTAATCATCTCTTAATGATCTTCCTTAATTAATCTTCCTTTGATTAATTATCTTAATTACATTCAAGTAATTATCCTTAACATATTCAGTAATTAACCTTTAATTACTATCATTAAATAATTAATTAATGATCGTTCATTTGCTTTCATAAATTAATTAATTATAATTATTTACATTAATCCTCAATTAATTATAATTAATTAATCATACTTAAATTAATTACTTTTATTAATCAAACTTGATTAGTTTTATTAATTATATTAATTAATAATCCTCTAATTACTTCATTAATTAATTAACCTTTTAATTAATTAAATAATTAATCTTTAATTAACCACCTACATTAATTAATCATAATTAATCATAATTTCTATTACTTAAGAAATTATCTTTTATTAATCACCTTCATTAATTATTCACTAATTATTTATTATTCATTAATTAATCACATTAATTAATTAATTAAACTCTAATTAATTATCAAAGTAATTAATCCTTAATTACTTCCCTTAATTACTTCATAAAGTAATTATTCTCTTAAATTAATTATATTAATTAATTACACCTTAGTTACTTACTTTAATTAATTAACTCTTTAATTAATTATATTAATTAATTACTCTTTAATCACTTATTATTGATTAATTAATCTTAATTAATCAACCCTTAATTAATTAATTACTTCCTTAATTAATTACTCTCTTTTAATTAATTACCTTAACAAATAATTAATCTCATTATTAATTAACCTTAATCCTTAAATTAATTACAACCTTAATTAATTTAAGATAAATTCTTTTATCTTAATTAAATACTTAATTACATTATTTAATCTTCATTAGAAAACATTTAGAAATAATTTATATATAGTTAAAGATATATAATTTATTTAAATAAAACAAATTAACCGTTAAAATTTAACATTTAAAATCTTTGGAAAACTTGATAAATCTTGTTTCATAAATTTAATCAAAACCTCATCCCTTTAAATTCTTAAATTTATTTAAATATACCTTTAAAACTTATACATTTGAACTTGATTAAATTTCTTTATTAAACTTAGTTAAAGATTACTTTATTTATATTTATTTTTAACTTGGTCAAGCCTCTATTAAATACCTGGCTTTCAACATTTATCTTACATTAAAAATCTGATCACTGTTTTCTTTAAATTAAAACTTAACATGAGTATTCTTTTAAACTAAAATCTGGAATACTTAAACAACCCAAAACCCGAGTCTAAACAAAAGAAAACCCGAGCAAACATTTCTAAAACCCCGAGTCTTTCTCCCCTCTCGTATACTTCGAGTCGTCACGCAATCTACACGAGAGTTTCCCCGAGTTTCCCCCTTCTTCCCAAACCAAAACAATCCCAGGCACCCAAACGTTCACGTGCACGTGGTGCACTTGCACCATCGTCTCCGACCACCGTAGGTCACCGCGACGATCCTCGACAATCGCCTTCAACCTCACGAACCCACACGCAACTCCAGATCTTCCATATGTCACACGAATCGAAAACGATCCTATCGATCAAAAATCTGGAACCCACAATGATGCAATTGACCTCGCCGCCGACGATCAGAACGACCAGAGTTCATGTCGACTTAACTGAAGCTTCGCCACGTACCCATCCATCGATTTCACTCCTCGCGATCATCTCCGATCTACCCTAGTCATCGAATCAAGCTCCGATAACATCATCGACTAAAACTGGGAAGAAACCCTACTTTCTCGATTTCCAGCCAACCCTTACATCAATAAATTCCATCTCCATTTTTCCTATGATCTACTCCATCCCCTCTACCTTCGAATTAAACCACGGCCTCTACTTTGCCGCCGTTCGCCGTAGTTTGGTCGAAATGTCCAAAACAGTAAACTCAAAAATCCCTTCCAAATACTAATCTAAAAATCGTGATTAAACCATAAAAAATCATGATTTCCTAACACTATTCCAAACATGCAATCAAAACTAAGAATTGAATTCATAAAATTTTGACCCAATTTACATTTTACTGTACATTTGAAAATTTCGAGTTAATTATTCAATTTAAAAACTTATAACTATTTTTAGATGGAAGGTTACATGATTTCAAACATCTTTTGTTTACAAATCATAAGCAAATTCGAATTAGAATTGGAGTTATTGGTTTTATTAGAGAAATGATATCTGTTAATATCACACAGAGATCATATAAACTACACAGGCATTCAAAATGCATAATCCAAGCATTCATTCAATTTTAATTCAAGTATTCAGATAACATGAAGATGTTCATTCACAAGAACAAGTAGAAATCCAAGGTTTTAAACTGTTTTAAAAAAAAATCATTTACTCACTTGAATTTGTAAAACAGAGAACCTATTATATAGATTCACATTACTATGCACAGTCAACTTTAAGTAATATATACATATATCCAACTTCACGCATACATGCAACCATAAAATAACAATTTCTATATGGATTTATCACATGCAACTCTATAAAACTGTTTTTAAAATCTTAGTTTACTCACTTGATTTAAAGGAGATGAACAGACTTCCAGATTTATTTGAAAGACTTTTGACACTTTTAAAGCTTTGATTTTAAAACTTGAATTGCCTCTTTGCTTTGATTTAAACTGCATGCTAACTTGTTTGTTGAGATGTTGCTTAGCTTCCAGATTTACTTGCTCTTGATTTTGAAAAGAATTTACAGGCTCTATTCCAGACTTTGAAAAATTGCAGGCTTTAATTCCAGTTTTAAAAATGTAGATTGGAGTTGATCCCAGACTTGCTTCTAGAGTTTGAAGAATTGATTTGCAGATTTTGTTTTCAGATTTGAAGAGAAAAACAGGCTTTGCCTTTGATTTTTGAAGAATTGCAGATTTAAAGAATGAGTTACAGGTTATCATTTGATTTTGGAAAATGCATTACAGATCTTTGCTTTTGATAAATTTTGTTTTGAGGAAGATGATCATCAGATTTGTTTAAATTTTCAGCTGAAAGCTTCTTAGTTTAGATAAGAAAATATAAAAAGAAATATAGATGAGAATATAAGTTTATATAGATTAAAATGATTTATCAAATAAAAGAAAAACAAAAATACCAAACTTTGACATTTGGCATTACCATTGTATTATTAGTTTACACTTGTCATTACATAGCCTTAGAAATTAACACATGTCCTTTTAATTAGTTAGTATTTATCTTAAATGTAAATAAAATGCCTTTTCTTTATTTTATTAATTACTTACCTATATATATAAGCTATTTTAAAGAAAATAAAACCAATTATATATAAATAAAAGCTTATCCATATATTTTAAAATCCAAAACTATTTGAATATTACCTCTTGAATTCTAAATTCAAATTAAATTTAAAAATCCAATTTAAAGTAAATTTAAAACAACACATTCAATTTGAAATAACAATCCTATTTTATTAAAGTCTATTTATAAAAACAATACACTATTAATATTGTTTGAAAATAACTCATTTATCAATTTTAAAATAATTTATAAAAGAGATTATAAATTATTATTTATTAAGCAATATTTAAAAAGGAATAAAATAATCCTGATTATTAATCTCATTTCAAAACCATATAGTTATTTTGTTTAAATAGCTTTGAAAAGCTTATATTAAAGAAATCATAAATTCCCAACTATAAGAATATACATTAGAAATTTAAAACAAGATTTCATTTATTAACTTTCAAATCAAAGGCAATCTATTTACAATATATACTCATATATAGATTATAGATAGAAATCATTTTATTAGTTTTAAAAGATAAATTTCACTAATTAAATATTTATTTAATTAGATTATTAAACCAATTCAAATTTTATTATCAAAAATTATCAATCAATTTAATTATTTAAACAGATTATTAAATTGATATTGTCCTAAATTTCCGGGATATTACATTCCTTCCCCCTTAAAATAATTTCGTCCCCGAAATTTAAAACAAAGGTAATTTAATAATCTTTTTAAATCACAAGGATGTATTATCATCCATATGCTAACAACCATAGCAAACAATTCACTCAATCAAACAATTCAAAATATCCAGAAAAATTCTAGATAGAATTTCCTCGAGTTTCCCCAAGTATATATATACCGGGATACTCGCTTTACAGAATCCAAACAATCAATACTACTAAGCTATAGAGTTCTTACTCATCTAGATTTATAGAACTAAACAAGATATCAGACTACAGACGAGTCTGACTCAACCACAACACCGAAGCAGACACACTTCATTAACTTGTTCCAAAGAAAACATCTTCGGGAACATCCATAGTCACTGCATCTCATCACACAGCTACTCCTTCCAGAAGATACCAAGATACTATCACTCGCTTCTGCCCAACTGACAGATCCAACTCTACTCATCCAACTTCAAAGATAAACTCCGAACCATTACAGTTTCCTTCGGAGATCGATGAAATCCTTCACCACAGCAAAGCTTACTCGAGACAGTATTAGGTCTACAGTCTCGACAAATACACTTCCAACCTCAACATTCAAACTCCAACCATTGGTAGTCGTGTTTCACACACCACTACCCCATCTACCTTTATAACTTATATTGGAAAACCCGAACAGGTAACCCAACAAATAGGTAGAAATACATAAATATATATATTTAAAATGATATTTTTTTTTATATAGAAATTATTTCTGGGTAAAATTATTTCATTTACCTCTTTAAAACAATATTGTGTCCGTTGGCCTGGTTCAAGTGTTTAGAGATCCCTATCAATAACGTTAGCTACTCGTATTGACCAGAATCCATATACCACTCAACCGATCAATTAACACAATATAAAACCATTTTATATAACTAACAAATACGCGCTCTCGAATATATATACACTCAGACTCAAACAGGTTGCTACAGATCCTATCGCTAATGAACAATCCTTCCGAACCTAGGTATTCACTCAACCTAGTGTTCTGATATTCACTTAACCAAAAGCTTAGGCATTCGCTCAACCTATGCTCTGATACCATCTGTCAGGACCCGACTTTCTTTGCCCAGAAAGACGCATCGTTATGAAGAAAGAAAGGGATAGAAGAAGAAAAGAAAAGAAGAGAGAACAACAACACATCAGAAATCTCACAGCGGAACGAGAAATATATTATCACATAAGATATTACATAGTATCATATACATCAGAGTACACAATTTATACATCACGGAATAGACAGTTATAAACTTCTGTCTATTATACAACACAAGTACATCAGTACAATACAGACTAATACAAACACAGCGGAAACTCTATATATCTACTCGCTGAAGCCTCCTGCTTCACAGCTCCTCCAGAATTCGTCAAGATTATCCTGAATCCCTTGACTACTCAATACAATATTGAGTACCCAAGAGTTTAATAAAACAGAAAATAAACACTTGGGTCAGACATGGGTCTGGTGTGAGTAAACGGTTAGATTGCTTAACTTTGAAAACCTTTGAAACAAAAGTATCACGTAAGACTTCCCACAAATAAACATGGGTAAGTTTTTACCTTACGCTAACTAAAACATTTGATAGGAAATCCGATTGTATTATAATAGGGTCTAGGGTTTTCAAGTAAAATACAGAAATAGCTGAAATGCTTACATCTCACATTCCAACATAGTTGGGCACAACTAATACATACGGCACTTATTGGAGTTTGGATTCCATACAATGGCAGGGCTACTGGGGTACCGCCCGTCACAGTACGTGGCCTAGATCACCGTACCGAGGAGTACGCCCGCTCCCCTGCAACACAAAGCCGGAACCATCCCTTACTGGATAATTCCAAACAAGATAATCCCGTAGTTGGCGCGACCAACCACACACTAAGCCGAATAAAAGAAAAGGGACCTCTAGACAGGGATCTATCTTGCTCTCAGTGGGTGCTACCCACGAAACCTTGCTGCACCTCCCCTGTTTTAGCCATTCCCGGTTGATGAGGCTTGAGGTTACGATTACCTTTAATCAGAACATATCACTTAGAATGCTCATCGTCCGCCTGACGATGTGCTGAAAGCATTCAATCCATACAAGTTCGTTCCAGGTTCGAACGAAACCGAAGGCATTATCTCATTACACTCGTTTTGGAATCACCCTCAGAGTTAACGACAATAACCCTTGCACTCTAAATCTTCATCTTCACTTAAGATTCACGACCTATCGTTAATTTGGATCGATGTGGTATTCGGGTCTCCAGACCTGGAATACCGGTATACGGAAACCCGATCCCGGTCTCATCGAAATCCAAAACGTATCTTTTAAGGCCAAGTTGTTTAAAGGTTTAAACATTTAAACTTATATTCAGATGATATAAACAGATAGATAAATCTCATTATCACAGTAGATAATTCATATCAACATTCATCTCACAAAGCAACATATCACATATCATCATATCCAAATCATCCAGTATCAACCAATCACTCAATATCAATCATCCAATATTAATCAATCATCCATAAGCAGGTTTGATTAACTCTTAATCAATTTAATCAACCTTTAATTAAATTAATTACTATCCTTTAATTACTTGGATTACCTTAATCCAGCTTACTATCATTAATTAATTAATCATCTCTTAATGATCTTCCTTAATTAATCTTCCTTTGATTAATTATCTTAATTACATTCAAGTAATTATCCTTAACATATTCAGTAATTAACCTTTAATTACTATCATTAAATAATTAATTAATGATCGTTCATTTGCTTTCATAAATTAATTAATTATAATTATTTACATTAATCCTCAATTAATTATAATTAATTAATCATACTTAAATTAATTACTTTTATTAATCAAACTTGATTAGTTTTATTAATTATATTAATTAATAATCCTCTAATTACTTCATTAATTAATTAACCTTTTAATTAATTAAATAATTAATCTTTAATTAACCACCTACATTAATTAATCATAATTAATCATAATTTCTATTACTTAAGAAATTATCTTTTATTAATCACCTTCATTAATTATTCACTAATTATTTATTATTCATTAATTAATCACATTAATTAATTAATTAAACTCTAATTAATTAAATTTAATAATCCAGCCAAGATTTTAAAACAGCAAAGCATACCTATCATCCAATTCCTAACAACCAAAGCAACCAATCAAACAATCAAACAAACCTAACTAACTATCCTAATACAAATCAGGATGGATCTACTAACACTATCTAGAGTTTCCCCGGATATAAATCACCGGTAGACTCGCTCTACAGAAGCTAAACAAACTACACCGCCATAATCCAAAGCTCCTTTCTTCTCTAGATCCACCAATCTGAACAAAATATCAGACCACACTCAAATCCAACACAACTCCCAAATCCATCTGAACTGCAGATTCTACAATCAGTAATAGATCATACACGTACTCCCTCAGAGATACGTGAAATAGAATGGATTCCAGTTATCCAAACTGGCCATTCAACCCTGTAGATCAAAGAACTACTCCTCTCGAGAACACAAGAAAATTCCAAAATATTTTGGAGCTAGCTTCCAGACTTACCAAATCTTATAGTTCTTATAATCAAGGAAAATTTTAAACAGTTTAATTAATTAATTAATGTGATTAATTAATGAATAATAAATAATTAGTGAATAATTAATGAAGGTGATTAATAAAAGATAATTTCTTAAGTAATAGAAATTATGATTAATTATGATTAATTAATGTAGGTGGTTAATTAAAGATTAATTATTTAATTAATTAAAAGGTTAATTAATTAATGAAGTAATTAGAGGATTATTAATTAATATAATTAATAAAACTAATCAAGTTTGATTAATAAAAGTAATTAATTTAAGTATGATTAATTAATTATAATTAATTGAGGATTAATGTAAATAATTATAATTAATTAATTTATGAAAGCAAATGAACGATCATTAATTAATTATTTAATGATAGTAATTAAAGGTTAATTACTGAATATGTTAAGGATAATTACTTGAATGTAATTAAGATAATTAATCAAAGGAAGATTAATTAAGGAAGATCATTAAGAGATGATTAATTAATTAATGATAGTAAGCTGGATTAAGGTAATCCAAGTAATTAAAGGATAGTAATTAATTTAATTAAAGGTTGATTAAATTGATTAAGAGTTAATCAAACCTGCTTATGGATGATTGATTAATATTGGATGATTGATATTGAGTGATTGGTTGATACTGGATGATTTGGATATGATGATATGTGATATGTGGCTTTGTGAGATGAATGTTGATATGAATTATCTACTGTGATAATGAGATTTATCTATCTGTTTATATCATCTGAATATAAGTTTAAATGTTTAAACCTTTAAACAACTTGGCCTTAAAAGATACGTTTTGGATTTCGATGAGACCGGGATCGGTTTTCCGTATACCGGTATTCCAGGTCTGGAGACCCGAATACCACATCGATCCAAATTAACGATAGGTCGTGAATCTTAAGTGAAGATGAAGATTTAGAGTGCAAGGGTTATTGTCGTTAACTCTGAGGGTGATTCCAAAACGAGTGTAACGAGATAATGCCTTCGGTTTCGTTCGAACCTGGAACGAACTTGTATGGATTGAATGCTTTCAGCACATCGTCAGGCGGACGATGAGCATTCTAAGTGATATGTTCTGATTAAAGGTAATCGTAACCTCAAGCCTCATCAACCGGGAATGGCTAAAACAGGGGAGGTGCAGCAAGGCTTCGTGGGTAGCACCCACTGAGAGCAAGATAGATCCCTGTCTAGAGGTCCCTTTTCTTTTTATTCGGCTTAGTGTGTGGTTGGTCGCGCCAACTACGGGATTATCTTGTTCGGGATTATCCAGTAAGGGATGGTTCCGGCTTTGTGTTGCAGAGGAGCGGGCGTACTCCTCGGTACGGTGATCTAGGCCACGTACTGTGACGGGCGGTACCCCAGTAGCCCTGCCATTGTATGGAATCCAAACTCCAATAAGTGTCGTACGTATTAGTTGTGCCCAACTATGTTGGAATGTGAGATGTAAGCATTTCAGCTATTTCTGTATTTTACTTGAAAACCCTAGACCCTATTATAATACAATCGAATTTCCTATCAAATGTTTTGGTTAGCGTAAGGTAAAAACTTACCCATATTTATTTGTGGGGAGTCTTACGTGATACCTTTTCTTTCTAAAGGTTTTGAAGTTAAGCAAGTTTAACCTGTTACTCACACCAGACCCATGTCTGACCCAAGTTGTTTATTTCTGTTTTATAAACTCTTGGGTACTCAAATTTTTACGAGTAGCCAAGGGATTCAGGTTTAGCTTTGACGAGTAAATCTGGAGGAGCAATGGAGCAGGAGGCTTCAGCGTTGTAGATATAGATAGTAGTTTCCGCTGTGTTGATCTTGTTTAGATCTTTGTTTTGTATTGAGTTGTAATGTCTAGACAGATGTTTATAACTGTCTAGTATGTGTTGTATAGGTGTGTAAACTCTGATAATTGTTGTATACTATATAATAGTTTATGTTATTATTATAATTTATTCGTTCCGCTGTGAGATCGTTGTTGTTGTTTCTTTCTTTCTTCTCTTCTTTTCTATTTTCTACCCCTTTCTTTCTTCATAATGATGCGACTTTCTGGGCATAGGAAGCCAGGTCGTTACACATATGTTGGTTCGAGGTGGTTTTCGGATAATATATCTGATCCCAGCCTCCCCGAACCAACAATAGATAATTTCCAGTTGACACATTCCCGGTTCTTTTGGAAGTAAGTATTTGAGTCCTCACCGAGGAACTCGAATTTACAATTTTACTTCCTAAGTTAAAACTGGACAGGATATGATAGTAGATTTTTTTAACTATCAAATAAATAACGATAACAAATTCAGAGATTTCATTACCCAAAGCAACCACTAGGCCTTAAAATAAAACTTTCATTTATTAAATCTCTTTCTAAACGTTTATCAAAACATTCATATACGTATCTTACTAACATAAGTATATTCACAAAACATTTATGAAGATTTATTATTTCCAAATCATGTTAAAAGGGATTTTTAACAACGTTATTTAAATTGGAGATAAGGATAACCTAAACACTATTCCTTCAGTGTTAAGTATGGAACGGAGGTTCCATACCACCATTCTTAAAAGGTCAGTTTTGAGAAACCCAAATCTCAAATTATTTTTATGATTTACTTCCACACCTCCTTTTATAAATCTTTTTTATTTATGAAATCCTCTTGCTTAAACCCAAATCCATGTACAAAAGCACTTTATAAACCTTTAAGTTTATTTATAAACTTCTTTATAGATATTAGAAATCATTTCTAAAACTCTTGTTTAAAACTTAAATCAAATATGTTACCTTTGATAAACAAATCCATTATTCAACATATCTCTAATCAAACCATTTCCAGATGATTCTTTAAATATTTTGCTCAAAATGGAATAACTTTGAAACCATTATCAAAAGATGTTGGAATATTTAACTTCACATAATCTAACGGAGACTTAGTGACCACAAGGGATCTTTTAATTTGGTTCTACTTAACAATTAACATGGGTATTTGCATGAGCAAGTAATAAGTAAAGAGGATTATTCAATCACAACCGATCGATTAATCCATTATATAGGTATTGTCCAAGTATTTATAATAGCCGAATGATGTTTTATTCTGCTAATAGATGTCATTTGGTTTCCTAGTCATAAACGGTTACTTAAGGGTAAGCAACAATGAAATCCCTTTGTTTAAAATAAAATTTGAAAAAAAAACAGTTTAAAACAAAGCTAACTATTTAAACTCAAAGTGATTTTTAAAATAATTAAAACCCTTGTTAATTAGAATCAAACCTTTATTAAATAGAAATAAAATCTTATTAAAGTAATTAAACATTAATTAATTTCTCATTAACTCTTGATCAACTTTAATCAATAATTAATTAATAAAACCCTTTTAAATAAATAATAATTAATACATAATTATCTTAATATATCATTAAATCATTAATTAATCTCAAATTAACAATTAAATAATAATCAAATTTAATTTCTTAACTAATTATAATTAACTTAATTGATTAACAATTAAGTATAATAACCTTGTTAATTAGTGATTAAGTGCTAATTACCTTCTTAATTACTTAATTAATTAAATTAATAAATAAATAATTTATTTAAAAACTTACCGATTACCATTAAATATCTTAATTAAGGTTAGGAAATATTTTTTACAAAGTTTATAAGTGCAAACACTTAAGATTTGGAAGATAGTTCATTTTCACGAACTACGCGTATAGCGACTATTGCTATACGGACCTGTAATTTCACTTTTTGAAATTTGGATTCCTAAGCTTTAAAAACATCAACTTTGAACTTTTTAAAACATAAAGGTAAACCATTGAAAACAAAAACAAAGATCTAACTTTGAAATTTAAATCATTTAAAACTGATTTTAAACTTTTCGACAAAAGAGATTTCTAACGTCGCTTTAGTTAGATAATTGCTAACTTTAAGTCATGAACAAACAAACACTAAAGGCAATATCCATAACCAATATCTTATCATCTCATCACAACACAACCAAAAATAAGATTGGTATTTTAACTTACTAACTAACTCTCAACTTTCAAGTTATAATCAAATTCGACTAACCACACTTATACATAAGCAAACATCACCAAATCCACACATATTCATGTATACATCATACATATCATTGTTACACAAATACACATCATAGTTAACCAATAATAGTAAATTTAGTTTTTTAAGTTTAAAAAAACACAACTTTACTCACCAAAGTGAACCAAAACTAAGCCTAACTTCCACCGAACTTGGATACGATCCTAACTTTACGCCTTGACTTGAAAATATGGACTTGTGTGGTCTTGGAGGGACAAATTTGGCTCAGTCTAAGGCTATAGTAGGCTCGACCTTGGTGCAAACAAGGGATGTTGGGGTTTGTTTTGAAGAGGAGTGATGTTTGGAGTGAAGTAAGGAGTTTAGATATGGTTTTGAAGTATGTAAGCAAGCTTTTTAACTTAGGAAAATAGTTTTAGTAGCCATGGAAGTAAGAGTATGCATGAAGAGTGTTAGGAATTTTAGAAATGGAATGAAGAAATGAGAATGTGAAGTGAGAAATATGAAGTGGCGGTGGTATATATAGGCATAAAAATCTTATTTTATATGTATATATATATATATATATTCTTTTAAACTTTATTTCATAATTAGTCGCATCACTACTATCTTAACCTAACATTTATTTAAACCTTAATAAAATCTTATTATTATCCTATGACATGAATATATATGTATGCATATGTTACACAATGTGCATAACGTTTTTCGATGATTTTTCGATGTCGAAAAATCGTAAATTTGAAAAATGATTTTCGGTCGCATTTTTAATTTTTATTTGAAATAACTATATTAGTAAACAAATTTTGAAAACTATTTTACCTTCATTTATAAATAATTAAAATAGGTTTATTTGGTAAAATCCATTTATTTATTATTTAAAATTTATCTAAATAACATATTTTAAAGTGATAAAATTCTGGGTCGTTATAGACTTGGATATGATCCGTAGACTCGAACATAAAATCGATTACATAAGACGGGAAAAAAATTAACAAAGCCTAAAGTAGACAAACAACACATTAAAGTTTTTCTCGTGTATTAAAGAGAGACTATGTGTTTCCCATCAATGTATAAGAAAAGAATTACTAGCAATAACAATTATGATAGTTGTCGATAAGCCATAAAAACTATAAAATCTGCTACATGACATGATGGTTTAAATATGTAATGGATTCAAAGTACATTGTCAAAATATGATTTTGATAATTGTGCCTAAATGGATATGACCCATCGGCCTAAAGTGTACCTTCAAGAAGATTAAAGTAGTTGAAATTATGTAAAGCCGTATTAATAGGAAATCACTTCGTAGATTTCAAAAACTAAAATTAGTAATGTAATTTTTCTAATCAATATGCACGTTTCCAACAATGAATTTTCTATAATAATTTGCAAATCTAAATCAACCAATTGTTCCCTGGTAGTGTAACGTCCCTCATCCTGAAATCCAAAAACGGAACTCCAATGTGCTGCAATCTCCTTTGAATTTTCTTTAGACAAAAGAGATGAGATCAGTTATATTAGATAGTTTTAAGTAAACAGAGCAGATAACAACGAGAAGTAAGAAACACATCACTGCAGTAAACACGTTGTTCGACCAACTTCAGCATTGGTATACATTTTCTTCCGATGATTAATTAAATCCAGTTTCAATATCTTGCCGAAAGCTTCACTGCCCTCGAAAATCACTATCTCTTAGTCTTGTTTAGGGAAGCCTGTCATAGTTCATCTTTGATGATGTGTGGTATTTAAATCTTTAAATTTCTGAAATCTTCTCCTCTACCCACAATTCCTCCTTAGGCCTCGACCAGTATCGACCCTCGGCTAGTAACTTCGATATATTAACTGTAACGATACGGATTTTCGCGCTCGAAAATCGACATCCATACTTTACATCGTACTCGAATGCCGTAGATTCGATCGTTCAAATCCGAGTCGCCGGAGCTTATAACAACATTTAAGTAAATAACACGGCGGAAGAAAAAGAATAATACATTGATATACAATATCTGATACAACAGAGTGATACAATAAACATCAATATACATCAGAGATATGATACAACAAATAGCAGCGGAAAAGAAAACGATAACATCAGCAGCGGATAATCTCCATCTCCAAAACACCAATCTAGAAATAGCTCGAACTCCCAAAAACGAGGCACAAAGATAAGCAAGTGCAGTCCATATCCAAAGATTGAACTAGCTCTAGAAAATCTACTAATTCTGACTATTTGAAAACCCCAACTCTAGACTGCCCGTGTAGAAAAATTTTGAGCATCCAGAGTTTAGGAAAGAAACAATAAACTCTGAATCAGTCATGGGACTGGTGTGAGAAACAAAAACAGTTTATCTTTAAAAACGAACAACAAAAGAATTTAAAGTCAATTCGCAATGCTTTTGGAAAATGAAACTACCATAAGGCCTCCCGCACACACACACACAATGCAAACGCAGAATCGAAGGAGATTTCTCCTTATGATAGTCAAACATGCTTACTACGCAAAAGAAAACTCTTTTGATATTATTACTAGTGCATAGTGTAGAAAGTATTTCGAAAATAGAATATCAATCTTAGCCAACATAGACATTTCGAACTATGCCTACTATAGCTACTATCTAAACAGTGGTGACCACCATAAGTAAATGGCAGGTTCTACAACTAAAACCGTACAAGGCTCGTATTGGATGAATGAATTTTCCAACAAATGGTCAGGCCAAGGAACTTCCCATTGCCACATGGAAACGACTTTGGAAGGACGTCCCGAGAACCAAACTGTTCACTGCCAAACAAGGTCGGCTACCCCCCCTTCCCGGGGAATATACAAAACCTCAGATATGCCACCCCCGGTCCTTTGGGACCTTTAACCGAGGCGCCTCGAAACCAACATCACACATAATAAATAAAGTGTGTCCACATGAGTAAGTATCTGGACTCCATACCATGATACTACCCTTTTCCAGAAGGATTGGTCATACCCTAGGGAAGCTACCCCTGAAACATTGCCGCACAATTCCTGTTTCGACCATTACCGGGTTGTGAGGTTCGACGAAGTCTCGTCCACAAAGCTACGCTTTGTCACAAAGCCATGCTTTGGGTCAACAGATGATCAAAGCAATGATCACAAAGATAAATGATCAAACAAATGATCATATCACAAATGATCAAACAATGATCATCACACAGCAACACTCAGCATGTCACATTACCAAATTGGGATATATCGCTGATAAATTTCAACTACATAACCTCTGAGCACGTACGTCTCAGAGAAGGGTGTTAAGCTAAGAGAATAAATTCTCCGCCACCAACAGAAATGTATTTGAAAGAAATCGGCTTTATATCTCAAAGTGTAATATCAGACATACAATCCATACAAGTCTGTTCTGGGTTCGAACAGAACCGAAGGCACTTCTTACGAAGCCCTTGCAAATCCGGATAATTTTCTAATCACGTCCGGACTTCCCGTCACTAAGGTTAATAAAACCTCTATACCGGAGATCAGCCGATGTAGAGTAACTCGACGGTAATCCTTCCGTTTTCAAAAATATCCGGTCATCAAATGCTATCCATATACGTCGTATCACATATTCGAAATGCGTTATACGACCCAAAGGTCCTTTCCCGGCTAACCCGAATAGTGAGCGAAATATTCAAAAAATCATATGGATACTGGGGTTTCAATTAAGTCACAACTTAATAATTCAAAACTTTCTTCCAAAATAGTTTAAACCAATCATCATTTCAAATCTTTAAAACAAAAAGATTTATTTCACAAGTCCACCCAGTTTCTCAAAGATTCATTCCTGTATTTCAAAACAATTCCATTTCAATTGGATTAATTCATTAAATCTTTAAATCAAAGATTTGTCTCATAGTTTTCAAAACAATTTCATTTCAAATGGTTTAACTCGTTTAAATCTTTAAATCAAAGATTTAATTTATAACTTTCAAACTTGTTCCCAAAGATTCATTTATAGATTTCAAAATATTTCAATTTCATTTTAAATTTAAAACCTTTCAACACAAATTGAAAGTTCACTTCTTATATGAAAGCTATTATTATTTGAAAACCAATAGTTTTCGTTTCAGAAAAATCTAATTATATTTGCTCGAGTTAAAGCCTTTGAATTTAAATTCAAATTCCCAAATCAATACTTTTAAAATAGTTTGACCCTTATATAACTGGTATAATATTTTTAATCCCTAGTTTCAAATAATAGAATTCAATTTTAAATCTTGAATTTTAGTTTAAATCAAATTTTTTGAACTTTCAAATATCAATCAAGTTACTCAAAATAAATTTCATCTTTGAAATTCCATTTTAAAAGTTTTTCACTTTAAACCCAAATTTCCAATTTCAAAATCAATTGAAATTAAAATTTCAATTTCAAAAACATCAAATTTAAATTATCTGTGACTTAACCGATTTCCACGTGAAATCCATATTTGTGTGTGTAAAAGTGTAGTCCAAGGGTTTCACACAGTAGTCAACATCTTACAATCATCACAGATCAGAATACAGAGATATAATTTGATAAGCGGTATTAATTATCCCGCTTATCGTTCATTCACAGATCACAGATATATATCACAGATAAGTAAATTACAGATCACAACATAAATCAGGATGTATCACAAAGCATCATATATCAGGGATATCAAATCATTCAACAGAATCCAAACATCCATAAGTAAGATCAATTAAATTGTTTGATTTATTCAAATCAGATTAATTTCTTATGAATTTCTAATCCTGGTTAATTACAAATCATTTGATTAATTATTCTTTAATCATTTATTAATTAACCATTAATTTTTTTAAGATAAACATTATCTTAATTAATGACTTTATTACCCTTAACATAAATACACCATTTATACTTATCATTACTTCACTTAATTAATCATTAATTAAGTTAAGGTAAAATAATTATTCAACTTGATAAGTTAAAGTTATTAAAACATAACTTTAAAACATTTATCCAAAAGATGGTTTAACTAAATTTGATTTGGGTCTTTAAAACTCCATTTTTTTTTCTTTAAATAACTTATCTTTATTTAACAAAAAATCTTAAGTTAAACAAATTTTCAAACTTCTTGATAAAATTTTAAAGAAACGTTTATTTTATAAGGAATAGAATTCAATAACAAGATTTATTCAAAAGTTTAAACCTTCCTTTATTTAAATTTGAAATTTGTTTTATAAAAACTTTAAAAGTTTTCTTTAATCATCTACTTCAGTTGAACCTGAGAATCACTCAAGCAATTTCAAAAACCATTTCTTTTTTCTTAAATTTCCAAAGTTTATTAAACCACAGGCAACCACACTCTATCTACTCGAGTACAGACTCGAGCTAGTACCCCAAAACCCCGGTCTTCGCTTCGAGTTCAACCCGCAGCAAACTCACCAACCCAACAACAGAACAACCCAGTTTTTCTGACACTATCCCTACCTCGTGCACATGCACCAGTGTCGAAATCGCTTTCCACCTCCGATGAACCCTCCGGCAACTCGTACATCAATGCAGCAGCCAACACCGATCACCAAAACATCATCCCCAGCCTCGAATTAAAATCGAACCATTCACTCCAAAAACTGGAACCCACTGTTTTACTAAATCCACCTTGACCCCGCGACGCCGTCCACCTGACCTCGCGCCACCGCGTCCCTACCATCTCCGGTCATCCACGAAGCTGTCCCCCCGGACCTCGTCCAACTCGATGCACCCCAGAATCATTCGCGACCCGTTCTTTCAACATGAACAAAAACAGGAACTCAAACCCTAAATCCATCTCGTTCAACCCATTCTTGTTTTTGAAAAATATTTCAACAATTTTTCCAACATCCCTGATGTTAAAGCATGCTTCAATACGAATTTCAATATTTATAAATGATTTGATCATCAGAAATTCGTAAAAATACCATTTTTGTTCATATACAAATTTCTCTGAGAATATTTCACTAAAAATCACAAATTTTGTTTCAAAAATCTTGTTTTGCTTTGTGGATTCAAGTTGTAAAATTTAATTAGCAATTTAAAATACTTGAATTCAACAGGAAATCTGGATGTTGAACTGTACAACAAGATGTCAGTTAATATACTTCACTAACAGGTTGAAAACAAATCTTACAAGCTTGATTTATGTTTAAACAACATATTTTGTTTTAAACTAAAAGCTATAAAGTAGCTAGATGAAAACATTTTGGGGGAATATGTTCACTCACCTGGAATGTATATTGAAACAGAGAATGGTATCAAATGAATTTCAACATGTTTAAAAGTTTTACTGTAAAAAAAATCTGGGTTCCAGGCACTATATAGATACACACATGTTTATACTCTTTTTATATCCTAGTTCATTGCTTAAACAAACCGAATCTGCTGGAATTCAGAGCCTATTAGAGATCAGAGGTGAAAGAATAGAAGTTTGAATTTAAATTAAACTCTATAATATAAAGCAGAGAGGAACATCATACAAAATCGTCCAGACATACATATGTATACACAGAAAAAGTATGTATATATATATAAAGCATAACATTCCAGATTTTTTTATCATGCAACCAATTTCTCATACTTAAATTTTTAAAGTGTTACTCACAAGCATCAAGAAATCAAAACAGGGTAAGCTTCTAAAAAAAAATAGGAGTTTGCTCACAGTTTTGAGAAGATGACAGAGTTTGCTTTTCTCTGAAACAGGCTTGAAAAACTACAAGCTGGAAACCTTCTCTTGTATTGATTTGGATTGTATTGTTGTTTAAATCTGGGTTGTTGTTGTAGTTGAGACTTGAAACAGCAGCTTGAATTCACTTGCATGTTTCTGATTTTGATCCTAGGCTTCAAGTTGTATTCTATTTTGAAGTTGCCTTAAGCGTTCAGATTTGCTTTTGATTTAATTTGTTTGTGTTTTAGAGGAGATGATGTTTACTTCATATATTCTCAGTTAAAATGAACGAATTGAAATGAGGGTGTTGATGTATATAAAAGAGGAGTTGTATAGGTTGATATCATCTTTGTACAGCAGGGTATATTATTATTTTGTACAATACAAAGATATTTTCTTAATATGGTGGCTTGAGATGTTTCCTTGTCTTCGGCTGACCATTATACATGATGATATAACTTTGTACAAGGTGATATCTTTTGTTGTACTAAGGGCATGGCTGATAAGTATTTCATTGTGTACTTTATGCTTCATTATACTTTTACATTGTGTCTTGCATTTATTATGTTGTACCTTTTCATAATTTTTTTCCTTTAGTTCGGCTGAGATGATATGTCTTGATGTGCTTCTTTTACAAGCTTCATTTGTTTATACTTGAATGTATATAATGTTGTTTTAGTTATTTGTATTAGTTTAACTTAGGTTGCATACTTGTCTTTATACTTACTTGAATATATTTTATTTTGTTTTATTTCTATGCTTTTGTTCTATTATTTTAAATGAGATTCTATAATTATTTTACTTCATATTTATTGTCTTATATTTATTAGCTTAAGTATTTTGTATTTGTCTAATTATTTTGTTTACTTACTTACTTATATATATGTTTGTTTAACTTTATATATCATTTGCTGTCTTGTTTTCAAAAGCTTATGCATTTATTTTCCTTGCTTGTTTTATTTTATCACTTTGAAATATGTTGGTTGAATTTTAACTAATTTATTTCTAGCTTAAATATTTATTTTATTTTGTTGTTAGATTAATTTACTTTACTACTAACTATCTTGTATTTCTTTCAAATTATCATAAATTCTAAATCTTTAAATCTTTTATTTTTGTTTGTATTTATACATATTATTGAAAAGACAATGGATTGAAAATAAATACATATCAAAGGAATTACATAGGTGTATTTTCTAAATTTGATCAATTTACCAATTAATTTCGAAAAATTTTATAAAAAAATTAATTAATTATCAATTTAAATTAAATTAAAATCTAGGGTCGTTACATTAACCTTAGCCCAATACGTATCATTTATTAGCTTCTTACTTAAGCCCATATACCTAAGGGTATGGTTCCTTTTATTTTCGGTTTGGCTTCACATCCTTTCGCACAAACTCTCGATAAACGTTGAGAACCATTTCCTACATACCTGACACCAGCTTTACATGTATCGATTTCTAGTTTGTTTAGCTTAGTCCTATATTACCGTATTATTGTACTTTACTGGCACATTCAACACAAAATGTTGATTTGGTCTGTTGACCTAATTAAACCATATTTAATTAAATTACCTTCCGGCCATAATTATTTGCCTTTCGGCTCCCAATTATAACCATTTAGCAAAGTTTAGTTTCTCTCAAAAATTACGTAATTTGTTTCCATAAAATCGTAGAAATATTAATCATCATTTGTTTCCGTATAATTACTCAAACTCCTTATCTCTAACCATTTTCCCTATTATACGATAGTCGATTAATTCATATCAATTTATTTACTTAAGGAAAAATTATATAAATCAAAATTCATCTTTAAAAACATGTTCTCAACATTATATTAAATTTTTGGAGAATTTGGATTAAGAAAAGCATAAGATATATTTATCATAAACACGGTCGTGGGGGATTTATGAAAGAAAATTGATTTAGAGAATATATTACTCACTTGGATTCCTTAGTTAACAAAATATCTTGTTCCCTTAGCTTTAAATCTTCCTTTTCTTCTTCATTCTTACTTAGGCCGTAATCACCATTAAAGAGCTCAAGTTTTTCTTTTAATTTTGGGAGTAGAAAGAAATGAAAAGAGGAAAGTAATTATCTTAATTCCAATGAATAATTGGGCTGCCGGTCCACCATTTCCCATTCTTTATTTTATTCATTCAAGTTAAGCTTTATTATACACTACCTTTTATAAGTAAATAAACACCCAAGTACTTATCATGCTATATTTTTCAATTATATAAATAAATCATTTAAATCTTTATTAATATGAATAATTCTTTATTTAATTATTTATTAATTTATAGGGTGTTACAGATAACGTCTGCTCCTCTAAACCATTTGGATATAATGCCCAATGATCACACAATTTGATTTTGAGTTTTGACACTTTATATTGAAACAAAATTTCTAGATAATGATTTAGAAGATACTTATAGCACATAATAATCAAAATACCTCAAAGTCAGTAGAAGCAATAATATGATTTGTATGTTTTGAATATGATCTAAAAGCGGATACGAAGATGGCATGTAATAAGCATCAGAGTTAAACAAGTATTTTGATAAAGAAATCAAATAGCTTGGTTTCTAGTCAAAATGTAGAGGAAATATGTATCAATAAGAAAGAATATTAAAGATACTAAAATATTTCTTAAACTATAAGTAAACAACAAACTTATGATTGTGAACAACGTACCCATGTTAAAATCATTTTAGTCCGGTTGTTTAATCCTCAATGTTAGACTTGAAAATGACATCTTTTATTATCATATAAAAGGATGCTGAGACAATCCCATATGATATACATAAACACCATATTAAAATATTTAATGTGGAACATATGAGATGAATTCCTTATGTATTGGCAATAAGAATGATCACATATGCTATGAAGTTTGTTGTATCACATTTCGCTTATGTACATGGTACACTGAGCGAATATCAAATCCAAATTAAGATCATTAAAAGGTAGTTAAGAGTAGTCTCGACTTTTTACCAAATACTAAAAAATGTTCGTAGAAACAATAAACTCCTTATGAAGGGTATTTGGACTCGAACTCCATAAGTGATATCGAGTACAATATGTCAATCCTAAATTCATGTAAAATCTTAGCTAAGGAGCTTTAAGTTAAAATTGCTCTAAACGAAAGATTATGGCTGATTCACCAAAAGTCTAAATACATTGCCATGAATAACGTTGTAGTAAAAGCCGTATGTATATATAATGCACAAATTTATTACTGAGCTAAGGGTGACTCCAAATGTTGAGAATCCCATGATTTTGTTTTGTGAAAGAAATGACACGATAAGAATCGTGAAAGAACTTAGAGCTCACTAAAAGTTGAGAAACATACTCTAAGAAGTTCACTTGATAAAGGTAGTTTATCAACATCGGAGAATTTTGGTTGATATATTAGATAATTAAGACAATATAATTTGTATCCATTTCTGAAGGGACTAGCTCGATTAGTTCTAAGCAAACACTACAACAAAATAGCCTTTTAACAGCGTTTAAAAACTGCTGTTAAATGATATAACAGCGTTGTGAAGAACGCTGTATAACGACATGCGGTCGTTGATATGTAATTTCAAACAGCGAAAAAACAACGCTGTCAAAAATAATTTTCCACAGCGTTATTTTGTCGTTGTTTATTTAGTTTCTACAGCGTTTATATTTTGCTGTGGAAAAGTGTTTAGAGTGGTATTTTACATTTCCACAGCGTTTAAAATACCCTGTCTAAAACAAACTCACTAGTTTTCAACAGCGACAGGAAAACGCTGTTACTACTTATTCATCAGCATTTGTAAAACGCTGTTGTATCAATGTGATTTATGTTTTTAAATAACTTACAGCAAGGCTTTAACGCTGTCGTATTATCATGAGTTATTGTCCCAAAATACTGACCGCTCTTTTTAAACGATGTCGTTTATGACAAATCATACCACTACAATAATCACATATCCATACTCTAATTGCATTTAATTATATTTCAATCGGATAATATACAAATCAAAGTAAAAAACTATAAAATAAAAGCATAACAATTGATCATTTCCATAAAATAGCTATACAATATATCCACGAACAAAGCTTACTTACAAACAACGATGAAATTTATAAACCATCTTCATATAACATTAGACAAAGACCCAACATCTACAAGGTTTTGCTTCAAATATTAATGACAAAACATGCACCCAAAATTTTTTCATGTGCTAACTAGGCCGAAGCTCCAAAAATCTAAAAAGTACCTTGTCCATTTTTTGCATCTAAAAACTTCACCTACCTGTAACAAAGAAATTCAAAAGTTAATGATCAAATACACATTTAAAATAACATGTTTAATATGCAACTATTAAAAAATTGCAACACATTTAAACACAAATTTTTCAACTTCTTCAAACCTTCACCCTATTGCACTTCAATCTCTATTTCAATCATCGTCCACACTCACAAATCCACCCAACAAACACCCTGCAACTGCATCTACAAAACTATGCAAAACATCGTCCAAGACTCATACTTCACCTGCCACAAACCACTACCATTCAAAACTCATAAATTTCAAAACTGTGCACAAACCACTGCACTTCAAAGCTTTCCACAATTCAAAACTTGCAAAACTGTGCACAAGCCACTCGATCACATCCATACCACACCACAGCCTGTGACTGCCTCAGCAACAATCAATATTTTTTTCCCCTGCAAACTTCTATACCACTGCCTCTTACAAACCCAAACTGCCGAGCCCCACTTCTTTTGTAGGGTTAATTGGATTAAGACAATCGTGCAGTCATCGTAACTACTATTGACGCATCATAATGCATGTGTAATTAACTTTGAAATAACAAGTATCATAAATGCATTTGTATTTGCTTTATTGGAATAATAAATTTCATTTAGTAATAATAGACAAGCGCAACATTTCTTATCTGTGAAGTGGTACACGAAATCATTCGTTATCTGCTAACATATAGTCGAACACACGCACATGTATAATTCCAATATTCTCCACTTAGATGCAGATTATCAACTATAAACATGTTTGATATAAATAACTGCAAAGTATGCTTATCAGCACTACACGAATTTTGTCCAGTACATTACAGTTTAACATATATTGCTGGTTTATATGTACAATCAAGTAAGACAAAAGGAGCAGCTATTCAATTCAAAGTCAGCCACCAAGATAACATATCGATATGATTGTGTATAAATGAACAAGATAGCTACTATATATTTCATACTTGAGTATTGGTAAATGATTCTTGTACGGAAATATATGAAGCAAGCTACTATAAAAAATTTAGGCTGTGGTTTACAAAATATATGAAGCATTATAAATGAATTTTGTAAATTTATTTGAACATAACTACTGATTAGAAATTTTTTTGCAATGTTATTGTAAAATCTTTTTCTTCCTTTAATATTTTCTTATGTGCTTTGAATGTGGAATTTGTTATGTGTTCTTTGTAGTTTTTTCTCTGCTTGTAGCATGAAGTAATATTTTTCCATCTTTGATTCTAATTGACTATTTATCTTTCCAAGGGAATTTATTTTCCAAAATTATTACACAACTATTATTGACATCTTATCTCAAAATTTCCAATTTTCTACAACTGCATTTAGAAAATATAATATCAAGCAGGAAACATTATTGGTTTAGGTTTACATTAAAAAACAAAATGACTAAAATAACATGGATATACATTGAAATATAATTTATAGGCCTTCAACTAGTGGACCAGATAATTACTGTTAATTGTTTATATGAATTTACCAAGTTCAGTTTCGGGGGATTATTAAAGTATTCTCTTTTCAACCTAGATAATGGGTTACTTGGAAGCAATCAAGCATCTTTTCATTCGATAACACACTTGATGGTTCTTTCTTCATATAAGGTACTATCAGTTTGTTCTCTTTTCAAGAGTTCATCCATATACATATACAATCACAGTGCACTTTTGTAATGAACCTGAAAATACCTAACAGGATGACCAAAGGAGTTTACATGCTGGGTATTACTCCTATATTTTTTGTGCAAGCATGTATAATCTTACTGACACATTGTGTTTTTTTTAACATTGTGCATATTTTATATAAACAAAATGTTGTGAAACTTACGTAGAAGTTGAGTCCACTCTAACATTCGCAATAGGCCATGCCACCTGTACCAAGCGATGTTACATTCATTTAATTTTTAAAATTTTAATTCACTTACCATAATACTAACGATAAAATAGGGTAAGAAGAGAAGGAAATTAAATTAAAATGTACTTTCTTATGGTGCATGGAGTGACGTAGAATACTATACAAGTATGGTTAGGAGATACAACATGAACCAAAGCATGTGAGGTAGAATAGTGTTGAATAGAAAGCAGGTGCTTCAGGTTGATGGGTCAAAATGAAATCGTCATTAAGAACATGTTTTACTGCTGAAATAACATATATGAAAAAATCAATCATAAATAAGATAGTAGGAAATACACAAGTAAAAAAACATTGACTTATTCAATAGTTATCATACAAAGTCATTGGGCATGCCATGACTAACGAGCAACTTCCATATATGAAGATGAATAATGATGGTGGTCGGGTTTAAAACTAGATGTAGCAAACATACATCACTAAATTGAAGTGACAATTTTAGCAATCTCCTAGCTAGTTTAAAAGGCAACACATGCAAATCATATTTCTGTATTTTATTTTCTCTTTCTGAATTACTAAGAGTATTGTACATTAGTTGAGTACGTACAACAATTAGTGGAGAAATTTATATCATACTACATATTGTATCCTTACTGTTGAAAGCTTATCTACATTATACAACCATCTCAATCAATAAGTTTTAATCAAACTGTTGGATTCATAACGACACATGAAGCGGTTTAGGATTCCTAATTAAAGTTCTGCTAAGTTGTTTAGTCCCAACACTAAAAGATCCAACCTCAATGATATATTATAAAATTGGAATATGAAAAGCTGTTGTTATTTTCATACTGATATTACTCGATATTATCAAATATTATCCTGATATTTTGGACATGGTATACCGGATATTACAGACATAGTGCAAACATCATTACTTGGTATATAAATATGTTGGTCATTAGTGGATATCTTCTGGTGACTAAAGGTTTCAGCATACTAGTAAATATTGTTTGACTACCCAATATGGAGTCAAAGAACAACTATCTTAGTTATCATTTTCTATAACTAATTTATGGTCAAAGGGAGTTGTGCTTTGTATAAGTATTAAGTAAAAAATGCATGTATAAAATTTTAAACATTAAATTAGAAACCATAACAAACAGTATTTGTGTCGAAGAGAGTAGTGCCTTATACTGCATGTTTAGCATGAATATTGTGTTCTTAAAGCTGAGAAACATACTCATAAGATTTCCTTTCAAGTCAACAGTTGCAAGATGAAGAGCAGGTTTTCCAATAGGAGTGGCTCCAGGACCACACGAATATCGCTTCACATTCATCATTGGCTGGCATCATAAATATAAAGTTATAAATTGATTTCTTCCATGCTAGTTTATTGGAAAAGGTATACATAGATGTTTAAAACTATGCAATCAGGATGAGTAATGAGAGCCGCACAGAACTTACTTTTATTGGAGTAGCACCACATCGCCATTTATTGATAGGCTGTTTCAAGTTGGTAATCGTAGCCATGTAACCATTCAAACCAGTAACTAATATAAGATAGCAAATGTCTCCCAAGACTTGTATATGTGAAGTTTTTTAGTTAACTAAGACATCTGGGTAAAAAGTAGAAAGTGTGCAGAGGCTAATCAGATCCACTCTGAATCTGGTGATGACTACTCCCATTTACATGTGTAATAATTGAAATTGCAATATTATACATAAATTATAGTTTACTTACTTAAGCAACTGCAAAATTATGGTGTACTGACATCCAATATGTACAAAGCATAGACAAAAGGTGAGTCAAGTATCACAACTCACTGTTAATATATCAGTCACTATACAGATATATAGTAGAGCTAGACAATATTTTCTAAAGCTTCTACATAATAAATATAAACTAACTTACTTTCTTATTTGAATAAACATGTATGGTAAGATCTTAGGATGTAGGATCTGATAAACACATGGTAGATTTATTACTAATACATGGTTTTTAAATATGTGTTTCATTATACAAAGCACTTCGCAAAGTAGTCAACCTGATAATATTCAACAAGGCAATGTAGATGTGTATAATAAGAGTACATGTGAAATGAGTATAGATACATCAATAAATGTGGGCAATAACAAACTCCTAATGGCCCAAACAGTGAAGTTATGGAGATTAATATATCCCTAAATTGCTAGGAACTACCACTGAGATAGAACTTGTATGTACACGTACGCACTCCAATAAGGAAAATTGCTTATTATGAAATGGCTTGAAATAAGGATAGAATTTTTAAACTCAAATGTTGAGAATAATGTAACAATGCGAAACCACTTAGTTCCATCCTCGGTACTTGAAACTAATATATATCAAATATAAATGCTAAACTGATGCTATACTTACTGGATTATGAGCGTTCTTTTGGCAGTTTTGCAATTGAATATAAAGTAGGCACCTTAGCTGATATGCACATGTGCCTAAAGAACCGCTGGTGACTAGCTCAATACAGACGCCATAGCTGACTAGGAATGGGTTTATCTTATGAAAGGAAAGAACTTGCAGACAATAGTTCAACTCGTAGCTCAGCCCAAAATTCAGCAGCCTTCTTATACATTTCCATCACGTCTTCTTCCAGAGGTGCCTCTACAACTAACAAAAATGCATACAAGAAAATAAACAATTCCAATGGTATCATTGACCTACATCAACACCATAATTTCACATCTCACAAGTACAGCAATAGTTCAAAATTTACAAGCGAGGAAAAAAGAAAGGAAAATATAATTAAGTGAGCACTTACCAGTGCTGTAACACACATACCAAGACCTTGTCGCTACAACATCTTTTACTTCCTGCTCGAATCATAGGAAAACAAGTTTATAAGCAAATCTTTATTACACCGTTTTGTTATCGGTCAATGTTAGATAGCATACCCAGCCAGTTTCCACATCTACTATCACCTCCTCACAATCAGTACTTGATGCACATGATAATGCATATGCTGTTGTGCAAGTCTCTGAACCTATTCTGTCTTTCCGAGAAACAAAAGCTTGCAAGTCTGTTCAATCCGTGCCTTAACTTCATCCTACCTTGGAGTATGCTAACCCACATCAGTTTCCAAACTCTCAGCTTCATCTTGCAAGTCTTCTGTATCTGAAAGATTATTATTTGATTCCATGCATTAATCAGTAAAGATTCAGGTACCGTGATGACATATTTAAACTTATTTCAAAGCATAGATAAATTGGAAAACTGGTCAATCTTCAAAGCACAGAGAACAGAATTCAATCTAATAAACTTGTTCCTTAATATGAAAACTCTAATTCGAGCTCCCCTCTCCAAAATAGAGGTTAAGTCAAGTAGACATTTTTTGAATTTCTGCTTGCATATCATCCTAATTCATATACATTACGAAATGCCATAGTGATTTCCTCTGTGCCACAGACTACACTAAAATATTAAACATAAAATCTTCATTTCTGTAAAAATTTTAAGCATTGTGTACAACAAGATGTGGCTAAAAGAGTCAAAGAAGTTGCATATATTTTAATGCCAGTTAAAATCTGAAGCGGAACCTATAGTTAGATATATAGAAGAAACATATGCATTAAACAATGTTAATACTACCAACATATAACAACATAATACTACTAAATATGTTGCAAGGACAGTGGTACATACCTACTTCATAATTCATACCATGAAGACTGATGTACAACCCATCATGACTAGGAATAAAGCAACTTTTTGTATCTTTATAAATAATGCAAAGGAAAGACCAGTACAAATAAAATCATCAATACATGTATAGGTAGCCTACACTAGCTAGCATACGTTCTTATTCTGACTTACCGCTATCCTATATAAACAAAGTTACAGGATTAGGAAGTTCCAGAAATGCAAACATGAACTGGCTAGTATTTATGCCTCATCCCTTCTTTTTCTTTATTTAAAATAGACCACTTCTTTGCAACTTAGAGACTGTTAATAATTTATTTTGCAGTTCAGTCATGTAAACAATCTAGACCTTCTTTGTCAGCCCTATCAACTTTGTCCAGGAAGGTCTTAAATACATGTTCCCATATAAGGGTCTCATAACTATGAGTTTTACTTTATATTTCATGTCTCATGGGTTAACTAGTGTCAAATTCATCATCTTTTTCTAAACTACAGGTGTAGTCTGCTCCAAATTATTGCAACAGATATGGGAATGTTGCTTCTGTATTGAGTATCAATGAAAAAAATGGTATCAATACTCTAGCATATGCCTTTCTTCTTCTTCTTCTTCTTATACTATGCAACTTTTGTTTAAAAAACAGAGTAAAAATAGAGGGAGTGTTACGTACCAATCCACTACACAAGCACTTACGCATATAATCATATTTCCAAGGTTTCTCTTATATATTTATCATATTTGTGAGCGAGTATATACAGGAGCAAAAAATGAAAATATCATATTAAGTTTAATCCGCGTTATTAATTTAGTTGACAAAATTAAAGTTATACTAACAAATGGGTTAGTTAGACATTAAATTGTTCGGTTTTGATTGAAAACTGCAAAAGAGAGCGTATACCATGAAATGAAATAAATAAGGTGCAATTTTGCAATGAGTTATTTAATCTTCCATGATTCGGCTATAAATAAAATACGTAGTCTAAATTAACCTTGAAATTAAAGATATACAGTAACAGACAACATTATCATTTAAACATAGAAACTGAAATAGATAGACTGTCAACAAATCTTTGAGACATTGAGAGTAAATTTAGTTATTTTGGTTTTACCCACACTACCAACATCCTACAATTTAACCTACTAAATAAGGAATCGTATAAAGTTGAACTTCCTTAACTTCATAGCCTATACAATCTCTCAACTTCCATGTTTCAATCTGAATCCATATTTTTACAAGTTAAAAGTAGAAAATAGTTGAAAGAATAAAAACAATGTTAATTTCATACAAACTAAAATTAGAAAAAAGTAGAATAAGTAATACCAGAAAATTGGAATCCGAATTGGGTGATGAAGTCCAAAATTGGATCGAGTGGATTTGCCTTGGATGCTCAAGTTTGTCGTGCGTCTCTTTGTGCAAATTCGGCCAACAATTGCAGATGCAAGGGTCGGTGAGGGTGGCATGGAAGGCTTGAAGCGCGATGAAGTAAAGCAAAAAAAAAGTATAGAGACATTTGGGTAGAGGTGAGATAGACGGAGAGGATGTAGAGGGATACTTTGTCGCGTAGATCTGATCTTTGTACAGTTAAATAGAATCGGAAGAAGAGTAGACCTATTTTAGGGTTTTCAGGGAGGAAGGAGAAGATTGTGTAAAGCGGGGGAAATAGGAGGGAAGTAATGGTGAAAGAATGCGGCCTCTAAACTTAATTGGAAGAACCGCCATTTACTTTTAGCTGGGTTAATCATACAGCGTTTTACGCTTTTCTATTGGTCCTAAAATAGCATTATCGCTTGAAACGCTGATATATAATGTTGTTAATTAATATTTTTCTTGTAGTGAAACTAATTGAAGGGATGAGATTAAGATTTCATAATTGCTTCAAGTGCAAGTAGGAGATTGAGAGAGCTAAGGGTATGCCTTAAGGGTAATTCTATAATTTATCATAAATTATTAACTCCACAATAAAACCTCATTTGAAATAAAAGGCATTTGTTTTCAATTTTATACTTGTTATACTATGATATATTAATTAAGTAATTGATTTAAGAATATGTAAAATAAAAATATACTTAAATGATATGTTATGTGACAATAATTACAAGGAGTAGTAATCTTGAGAAAATTATCAGAATATAAAGTAACATATTATTTTAAATATTCCTTATCAAGATGTTTTGAGAAAGGATATCGATACGTCCACTAAGACTAGAATACATAACGCTTTCCAAATGTTGGATAATGTATTACTCTTAGTCGTTGGAGGGCACTAAGGGGTTATGTATTTGTAGTTATTGGATAGATATAGAATGACTCGTCCAAGAGTTTCATGTTGGTTAATAAGAAATAGGTCAAACAGGAAATCTTAGGGTAACGATGTTACATAATTCGCTCAACTTGAGAATACTACGGGCATTCACAGTGAACACTCCACTTTGATTATAGTAAAATCATGGCATAGAGAACCATCAAGCGGCTATAATTAGGTCTGAGTTGAAGCATTACAAGTGAAGCACTATTCAAGAGAGAATTCGTCTCCTCGATTGTATGAGGTTGTATCACAATCAAATGTAGTCAACTCAAAGTCAAATTTATGTCCAGAGTAGTGGGGTTAATGATAAATTGATGCAAGCCAAGTACTAAGTCGTGACCGACTTAAGGAAATTGAAGATCTAAGTCGACTTAAGGAAATTGAGGGTCTAAGTCGTGACCGACCTAACAAAGCTTTTAAGTCGTTGGAACGACTTAGTGAAGAACAACGACTTAACAAAGCTCTTAAGTCGTTGGAATGACTTAGTGAAGATAGGCGAGTTAGTGAAGATAGGCGAGTTAACAAACAGTTAGATCGTATAGACGAGGCACGACCTACTGGTGATGCAGTAAGACAGGAAGTAGCGTCTGGGATATGTCCTAAGTCGGTGACGAGTTACGACTTAACGAAGCCACGACCTACTATAGGTCGCTGAAGTTTTTAACTCGGGAAGTCCTTAAGTCGTAAGTCGCGTGAAGATGGTTTTTTCTTAAGTCGTCTACCTGGTAAGCCGTTACATTTTGGGTCGTTACCGACCTAAGTTAGGTCGTTGAAGATGGATGACGTTGATTCTTATGCCGCATTAACCTCTGCCGTTGATTCGTTAAGTCGCTGATTTGTTATGTCGTCTGGTTTCTTAAGTCACTGCTGAGGATAAGTCGTTGCCGAGCTATGATGAGTCGTTAAGTCGTCTACGACTTAAGTGTTGAGTCGTTGTATGGTATTATGTTGTATTTCTTTAAGTCGTATAACGCCATGTACTTAAGTCATAGGTCGTAGAATTGTGTGTCTGTATTGTAACTCGTAAGTCGTATCCTATGGTAAGTCGTAAGTCGTCTGGTCTTTAAGTCGACTACTTTTAGGTCGTGGTTGTTAGGTCGGCGACGACTCATGTGTTGTACATTTTTGTTTTGCGTGAGTTGTAACTCCTATAAATAGGCCGGTGGTGCCATTTGTAATAGTTTAGTTGATTTGAAATAAAACTCTTGTTTTGTTAGCTTTGTGCTTTCACCCAATTGGTAGTCGAGTGTAATCTCCTATCTCCACTCTCGGATAATCGAGTGCGCTCGATTCAACGACAGCTGAAGCCGATTCGCGGAATCTAGTGCGCTAGATCAACGTGTGAAGAATCGTAGATCTTTGAACCCGGTATCGTGCGCGATCAACGAGTTCGGGATAGCTAGAATTCGGTATCTTCGGATCAATGAATTCGAGCATTTCAGTATTCACCAATCCATCGATTGCTACTTTCATCGATCTACATTTGTTTGTTTAATCCGCTGCGTCAGTTTTGGTATCGGAGCTTGTTTTAGCCAATCATAGCTAAATCGAGTTTTGGAGCCAATCATCTTGAAGAAGTTTGAATCGAAGTGAAGATTTGAGTTTTTGTTTATCACGGCCGAGAGCAAGTTGAAGTTGTTCGACTTTGTATTGAAGTTTAGAGATCGGATCTTATCATTTGGAGAAGTTGTGTTCATCGTGTCATCGCGATTTGCAACAAGTGTGGAGTTTTCGATCCATTTCATTTTGGATCAAAGTTCGAATTGTGTTTGAATTTGAAGAGTTTGTAAAGTTTCAAGTATGCCGCCAAGGAGAGCTAATCGTCACCAAAACGTTGAAGCTTTGTATCAAAGAGAAGAAGCTGATGAGATGGAGCAAAGAATAAATGAAAACTTTAGTGAAAAGCTTAACGAAGGAATTGGTCGGTTAGAGAAGATGATGTTAGAGATGAATCAAAATCGGAGAAGGGTTTCACCTGAATCTAACCATGGAGGAAGTAGAGTCTCACCACAATCCAATCGAGAAAGAAGTGTTGACAATGATCAAAGGCGTGGAAGGAACGTGGATGATCATGAACGGAGGAATGTAGATAGAAGGGATGAAGGTGGAAGACGTGATGGTAGTAGAGATGTGGGTGGACGAGATAAACAACGATATACATCTGATTTTGAAGAGGAGTATGATGGTGGTAGTGTTCGAAGACAAGGACGAGGACAAGGAAGAAATTACTCTAAGTATGATCACAAGTGGGAGTCGGGGATGAAGACTGAAATTCCTGAATTCAAAGGTGGTATGCAAGCAGAGGAGTTTCTAGATTGGGTGGCTAATGTTGAAGAGATTTTTGACTTCAAGGAAGTTCCAGAACATCGTAGAGTGAAGTTGGTTGCTACAAGGTTGAGGGGTAGAGCTTTAGCATGGTGGCAGCAAACCAAACTTACACGTGAACGGATGGGGAAGTCAAAGGTTGAATCTTGGGAGAAGATGAGAAAAATGATGAAGGCCACATTCTTACCTTATAACTATCAGTCGCTTATGTATCAGAGATTGCAAAACTTGAGACAAGGGACGAAATCGGTGAATGACTATGCTGACGAATTTTATCAACTTATTGCAAGGAATGATATTATGGAAACGGAAGAGCAGTTGACATCTAGATTCATTGGGGGATTGAGAATGCAGATTCAGGATATGGTTAATATGTTCGATCCAAGATCTGTGGCAGAAGCACATCAGAAAGCGTTGGCTTAGGAGAAACAGGGACGACGAGGAGGTGGTGTGTTTACAAATTCCAATAATCAAGTGAAGGGTGTTAGTGGAAGTTCTAATGTTTCAAAAGCTGTTGCAAAACCAGTTGTGAATGAGGTTGGAAAGATGAAAGTCGGTAATAGTTTCAAGTGTTATAATTGCCAAGAAATGGGCCACAAAAGTAGCGAATGTCCAAAGCCGAAGAAGAGAGCTATGATAGTAGAAGTTGAAGATGAGGATGAAGAAGCTGAATGTTCCAATTCACCACCTGACGAGGAGGAAGAAGAAGTGTCGGGAGACGAAGGTTATAATCTAATGATGAAGAGGTCCTGTTTAACACCAAAGCAAGAGGAGGATTGTAGTTGGTTAAGGGGCAATATTTTTTTGTCAACATGTACCATTCTGGGGAAGGTTTGCAAATTTGTTATTGATGCTGGAAGCTGTGATAATATAATTTCTTCAGAAGCTGTGAGAAAGTTGGCGTTGAAGACTGAGAAACATCCGAAACCATACAAGCTAGCTTGGTTGAGGAAAGGCGGGGAGGTGAAGGTTGAACGAAGGGCTTGTGTGAAGTTTTCAATTGGAAAGAAATACAAGGATGAAATCTGGTGCGATGTGGTAGATATGGATGTCTGTCATTTGTTGCTGGGGAGACCGTGGCAGTATGATAGGGCGGTGCAACATGATGGGCGTACCAACAGTTACAGTTTCATGTTTGAAGGCACAAAGATCACTCTAGTTCCAAAGAAGCGACAACAGGAGGAAAATAAGTTGGAGGAGATTGAAGAGCTTAAAACTTTGTTATCTTTGAAGGAGTTTGTGAAGGAAGTAGAGGAGGAGCCTGAAGTGTTTTTGTTGATTGGGCGAGAGAGCAGTGAAGAGGTTGAAATTCCGGAGGAAGCGAAGCCAGTTTTGAAAGAATTTGACGACGTATTTCCAAAGGAGTTACCAACGGAGTTGCCTCCGTTGAGGGATATACAACATCAGATAGATCTTGTTCCAGGTGCTGTGTTGCCACACAGACCACATTATCGAATGAGTCCAAAAGAACATGAAGAGTTGAGGAGGCAAGTGGAAGAATTGCTTGAACAGGGGCATGTGCAGGAGAGTTTAAGTCCTTGTGCTGTACCAGCTTTATTGGTACCCAAAAAGGATGGAACGTGGAGGATGTGCACTGACAGTCGAGCATTGAATAAGATTACTGTGAGATATAGATTTCCAATGCCAAGGTTGGATGACTTGTTAGATCAAATAAGCGGAGCTACTATCTTTTCGAAGATTGATTTGAAGAGCGGATATCATCAAATTCGTATCAGACCAGGAGATGAGTGGAAGACTGCTTTTAAAACCAGGGAGGGTCTATACGAATGGTTGGTTATGCCATTTGGCTTATCAAATGCACCAAGTACTTTCATGAGGGTGATGAATCAGATTTTTAGACCATTTATTGGAAAATTTGTGGTGGTGTATTTCGATGATATTCTGATTTACAGTGGGAGTCCAGAGGAACATTTGAATCATCTGAGAGAAGTGTTGATGGTACTGCGACAAGAACAATTTTATGCTGCAACGAAGAAATGCGTGTTCATGACGCATAGTGTTTTATTTCTGGGATATATTGTATCGGATGGAGGAATACAGGTTGACCAAAGTAAAGTCGAAGCGATTAGAGATTGGCCGCAACCCAAGACGATAACGGAAGTTCATAGTTTTCACGGGTTGGCTTCATTTTATCGAAGGTTTATTCCACACTTTAGTAGTGTGATGGCGCCTGTGACTGATTGTATGAAGGGTAAACAGTTTGCATGGACGAAGGAAGCAGGGGTTGCTTTTGATCGAATCAAAGAACTCTTGACGTCTGCACCAATTCTAATATTACCTGATTTTCAGCTAGTGTTTGAACTACATACTGATGCATCCAAGGTTGGGATTGGAGGGGTGTTGAGTCAGAGGGGACGTCCGATTGCATATTTTAGTGAGAAGTTATCAGGAGCAAAGATGAGATACAGTACATATGATGTGGAATTCTATGCTGTTGTACAAGCTATCAAACACTGGAGACATTATCTATTTCAGAAAGAGTTTGTTCTGTATACTGATCATGAGGCATTGAAGCATTTACAAGGACAAGACAAGATTTCAGCGAGACATGCATCGTGGATTGCATATCTGCAATAGTTTACTTTTGTTGTGAAACACAAATCGGGGGTGACGAATCGTGTGGCTGATGCTTTGAGTAGGAGGAATCATTTGTTGACAACAATGAAGGTTGAAGTGACGGGGTTTGATATGTTGCCGGAATTATTTGTTGAAGATCCTTACTTTATGAAATTTCTTGATAAAGTCAAGAATGGAGAGACGAATGAGTTCGTGATGGTAGATGGTTTTCTGTTCAAGGGAAATCGATTGTGCATACCTGATTGTAGTTTGAGAATGAAGATTGTAAAAGAGCTACATGAAGAAGGGCATGTTGGGAGAGACCGTACATTACAGTTGATTTCGCAATCTTACTTTTGGCCATCGATGAGGAAAGAAGTGGAGAGGTTTGTGGAACGATGTCATATCTGTCAGGTTTCGAAAGGAACTGCGACTAATGCTGGTTTATATATGCCGTTACTTGTACCAACTAAACCATGGGTTGATGTGAGTATGGACTTTGTGTTGGGATTGCCGAGAACACAGCGTGGTAATGATTCCATTTATGTGGTGGTTGATCGGTTTTCGAAAATGGTACATTTTATTGCTTGTAAGAAGACGGCGGATGCTGTTCATGTTGCTCAGTTGTTTTTCAAAGAGATATATCGACTTCATGGATTGTCAGAATCTATTGTGTCGGATAGGGATACTCGTTTTCTGAGTCATTTTTGGCTAAGTTTGTGGAAGATGGTGGGAACGAAGTTGAATTTTAGCAGCGCTTATCATCCGCAAACGGATGGATAGACCGAGGTCGTGAACAGATCGTTGGGAAATTTGTTAAGGTGTCTTGTACAAGACAATCTGAAAAGTTGGGATGTGAAATTATGTCAGGCAGAGTTTGCTCATAATCATGCTGTAAATCGAAGTACTGGGTTCAGTCCATTCCAGATTGTTTATTCAAGCTTACCAAAGGGGCCGTTGGATTTAACGGTAATACCACACTCGAAGGGGACAATTAAGAAAGCTGCTGATTTTGTTGAGGGGTTGACGGAATGTCATAAAATCGTTCAGGAACGATTGGAGAAAGCAAATGAGAAGTATAAACGATCTGCAAATTTGAAACGAAGGAGTGTTGAATTACATGAAGGTGATTTGGTTTATGCAGTATTAACAAAGGATCGTTTTCCGGTGGGAACATACAATAAATCGAAAGCACGGAAAATTGGACCAGTAAAAATTTTGAAGAAAATCAATGAGAACGCATATCAATTGGAATTGTCGGAGAATGTTCATACGTCTGATGTGTTTAACGTCAAACACTTAGTTCCGTACCATGGGAATGAGTGTGCTACGGAGAAGGAAGATGCAAATTCGAGGACGAATTTTTCTCAACCAGGGGAGGATGATGCAGGCCAAGTACTAAGTCATGACCGACTTAAGGAAATTGAAGATCTAAGTCAACTTAAGGAAATTGAGGGTCTAAGTCGTGACCGACCTAACAAAGCTTTTAAGTCGTTGGAACGACGACTTAACAAAGCTCTTAAGTCGTTGGAATGACTTAGTGAAGATAGGCGAGTTAGTGAAGATAGGCGAGTTAACAAACAGTTAGATCGTATAGACGAGGCACGACCTACTGGTGATGCAGTAAGACAGGAAGTAGCGTCTGGGATATGTCCTAAGTCGGTGACGAGTTACGACCTAACGAAGCCACGACCTACCATAGGTCGCTGAAGTTTTTAACTCGGGAAGTCCTTAAGTCGTAAGTCGCATGAAGATGGTTTTTTCTTAAGTCGTCTACCTGGTAAGCCGTTACATTTTGGGTCGTTACCGACCTAAGTTAGGTCGCTAAAGATGGATGACGTTGATTCTTATGCCGCATTAACCTCTGCCGTTGATTCGTTAAGTCGCTGATTTGTTATGTCGTCTGGTTTCTTAAGTCACTGCTGAGGATAAGTCGTTGCCGAGCTATGATGAGTCGTTAAGTCGTCTACGACTTAAGTGTTGAGTCGTTGTATGGTATTATGTTGTATTTCTTTAAGTCGTATAACGCCATGTACTTAAGTCATAGGTCGTAGAATTGTGTGTCTGTATTGTAACTCGTAAGTCGTATCCTATGGTAAGTCGTAAGTCGTCTGGTCTTTAAGTCGACTACTTTTAGGTCGTGGTTGTTAGGTCGGCGATGACTCATGTGTTGTACATTTTTGTTTTGCGTGAGTTGTAACTCCTATAAATAGGCCGGTGGTGCCATTTGTAATAGTTTAGTTGATTTGAAATAAAACTCTTGTTTTGTTAGCTTTGTGCTTTCACCCAATTGGTAGTCGAGTGTAATCTCCTATCTCCACTCTCGGATAATCGAGTGCGCTTGATTCAACGACAGCTGAAGCCGATTCGCGGAATCTAGTGCGCTAGATCAACGTGTGAAGAATCGCAGATCTTTGAACCCGGTATCGTGCGCGATCAACGAGTTCGGGATAGCTAGAATTCGGTATCTTCGGATCAACGAATTCGGGCATTTCAGTATTCACCAATCCATAGATTGCTACTTTCATCGATCTACATTTGTTTGTTTAATCCGCTGCGTCATAAATGTTATTATTGAACCAATGACTTTGTTTGTGGACTAACTAAGTTGAATAATGATACTAGGGTTTTGACCAATACCAAATTCCATAAATGTTAAAGTGATATAATGTGGCGAAGAGAATGTGTATAAATTATCGTTCCTAAAAGTTACTCTTACGAAAATATAAAATCGGATAATTTTTTACCTAAAAGATATGTAAGCGGTGAATTCAGCCAAACCATCACACAACTAACTAAGGTGACGTATAAATATTAATGTTTGAATTGTTCAAAAATTAATCGCTCACTGAATTCACACATTTGAGTCTCACAACCATATGTATGAATTCTTGGAAAAAAACATATGATTTAATTAGTTTATAAAATACTGTAAATTAATTAATATTTGATAAATATTAATTATTATGAATTTATTTGTTGTTTTGGAGTTGTTTGTAACTAGTTGAATGCATATATAAAAGTTATATTTGCGCACATCGATATATGATATCGGTATATTTTTAAACAGATTTAAATAAGTGATAATTACTTGAAGGACTCTTGGAAATCTTGTACCATATAGGTGGAAATAATGGCAGGCCATACATGTAGAAATGGTGATGGAGAGAAAATTAAGGGATCAATTAGGCAACTTTTAATTAAAAGAATGGGAAATGTTTCATTTTCTTCATTAATTTTCTCTATCTCCTCCTTTCTCCCAGGCATGAATAAAAATTTCTCCATAATTTTTTAAATATTTTCATCTCTATTAAATCAAAACATCAAATAAAATAAAGGGCCATGTGGTTCCTTTATGTAACACCCCTAATTTTAGTCAAACATTATTCAGGATATTTAATTGGATAGATTAAATAGAATAATATAAATAGTTAAGGAGAATGAGATTTTGTTATTAACTAGGTCGTGCTTTAATTAATTAATTAATGATATTGTTTGAAAAACTTAACATATAAGAGAATATATGAGAGGGGTAAAATAAGTAGATCCATCTTTTAATCCATAAACCCTCTCCACTTCCCCCTCGTTCCATTCTCATTTTTACTCACTTTATATTAAAAAAAGAGCCTACGCCAGCCATTAACAAGGGAAAAGGAGGGATGAAATCGAGGAAACTCAAGGAAGAGATTAAGGAAAACTAAAGCAATAGCAAATCTCAACTCCAACAACAAATCTAAGGTAAATAATACATGAACCATCTCTATTTTTGTTCTTAAATTCAGCCATGGGAAATATTTGAATTATTTTGATTATTTTTGCCAGGATATGATTTTCTAATCATTGTTTGGATAGAATAGTGGTTTATGGGATTTTTATGAAATGGTTTGAATGGATTTTAATGGTAAAACCTAAGTTTTTAGTCTTCAATCGATTTGATTTTTGGATATGTGATGTAAAACAATAATTTGAAGATGGGTTTTTAATTTCATATTTTTTAAATTTAAATAAATATTTTACAAATTTCCTAAGGAGGAAATGATGTTTGTTCGAGTTTTAATTATTTAAAATAATTAAATAACATTTTTTTGACCCAACATTTTGATATGGTGAAGAATAAAGTAAATTCGAAATTATATGATTTTTGGGATTGTTTCCAACTGATTATGAATTTAATATGCTAGAAAATCATTTAAATTATTAATTAATTAAGGTTATTAATTAATTAAGTTGGAAAATGTTTTGGAAATGTAAAGCCGACGTGCGGTAAATTTTCAGAAAAGAATTGTGTAAAGTAATGTAATATCCAATAGAAATTAGGCAAGAGTTAAGATTTGCTGAAAAGTGTTTGCTTTCATTAGTAATAAATCAGTTTTCATAAAATTTATGATAATGTTATATCGTTTTTATCCTCACCAAGCCTAATACATCTATGAGTGTTAACGTCGATGAGGAGGAAAGCATGTGATAACTACTAAGGTAGTTATGGAGTGATTCCAACCGAGTCGAAGTGGACATCGGCGATGACCCATCATTGGAGGCATCGCATCATCATGATGCGTTTAAGCTATAAAGCTTTAATGCCACCATCAAAGATGCTGCACATATTCACCTTATTTTAATTGAAGTCACATACTATTACTTTGAATGCTTTCGACATCAACTGTATAAAAAGGCAGTGACGCCACCTATTTTAACTTTGACATTATACATTAAGCGACATAGTAGCTGAAGTAAAAGTTTTATAGTGACGCTGCTAGTCTTGACGCCGTCATTCATCTGTGTCGGCGATCTTATGCATTATTGTTTGGTAACGATGCCGCATTTCTTCCTTTCGACGCCGATGAGGCTTAGTTTTATAATTATGTTTTAAAAAGCGCTATAGCCTATGTTCAAGAGGGTCAATAACCCTATGTTTTTGGCAGCTAGCTATATGGTTTACAAAATCCTAAAGTTTCGTTTTAAAGGTGGATAGCCTATATCACATGTAAGTCGACAACATCATTTTCGATATGAAATTTCATACTTAAAAGAGTTTAAGTTTTTGTCTTGACTTTGGATAGAGGTCGACGTTGTTTTAATACCAAAAATATTCTATATTGTCCTAATTAATGGTAGCCATCCATATGTTTTATGATTTCGATTATAATCATTGAGGATACCAATGTTTTACCTTGCTAGGAGTTATAAGTATATAAAGTTGACATTATTTACTTAGGGGTACCAAGGTAGAATCAACTTAACACTAATTATTAGGGATGCCTATGTGTTTTCTTTAATAAGTTCGATATAGATCATTGGGGATAACCATGCATATTATGTTGTGATGCTATAAATTTAAGGGGTAGATAACCTAATTGGGGACACCAATGGATATAGGTTGAACATGTGGATCAAACATGAATTAAATTGATAAGTGATGGGTTCATAGTCATCCTAGGAAAACTATGGGATGTTTGATGGATAGTCCACATCATGTCGGAGATGGATAGTCTCTATAAGGTTAATGAAGGGTTCATGGTTCACATAGGAAAACTATGGGATGTGAGATGGATAGTCCACATCATTTTAAATGGATGGAAAATGTGTGATGGATAGTCCATATAATTTAAATAGCTAAACCATGTGTGATGAGTACCATATGGTAAGGGATGGGTAATCTAAGTAATAACTACATGTAAGATAGATAGTCCACATAATTTTGTTAATGAAACCATGTGTGATGGGTTGTCCACATGGGAGGGGATATATAGTCTATAAAAATGTTCACATGTGAGATAGATAGTCCATACATACATACATATACATATACATATATATATATAAGCGGGTAGTTAGATTAAATTGAGATAAATAGTCATTTGAAATTAGACGGATAGTCAATTAAATTGGGATGGAATCCATTATATGATTTGGGGATTGGGTAAGGGTGTGGGCAACACTATGAAGATGGATTAGTCATGCTTACCTAAGTTGTGTGATTGGAAAGGTTATTTACTACATTAACCATTGTGGATGCATGAGCATGGAATATGGTTAATATGTTTGTTTAAGGTACTAATGAGGGGAAAATCTAGTTCCGTTCAACGGCATGGTCTCACTAGATATCTATTTGGTTCAAGATGGTAGGTTATTATTCACACCAGACTATTTGTCTAACCTGAAGTTTTTGTCTTTCCCCTTAATCTCTCGGGTACTCATATGAGTAAGTCGGGAGTAAGGGATTTCAGGTATCTAATTAGATGAATAAGCTTTCTGAGACGTGCATGAGGCAATCTAGCTATAGTTGGATCTTCTATTTTTCCGCTGTGTTATTTTGGATGTAATTGGAAAGCTGTGTAATGCCAAGTGTTTGGCTCTGATCAACCGAGGGGGCATCTTCATATGTCACTGCTGGAGTATTTTGTAATAATTATAATTTCTTTGAATGTGGGTTCGCGTATGGGATTATGTAATGAATATAAAATATCATTTGTGAAATGAAATGTGAAAATTTGTTATAAAACTGCGTTTAATATTTTTCATATTCATGTGCTTCTGATTATTGATATGATTAACATAGCTGTATTTTGTCATCGAAAATTAATACTTTGGATGACTATGACATCCGTAGCGCTTGGTTTCGGGCCCCAAAATAGGGGATGTTACAAGTTGGTATCAGAGCATAGGTTTATTAAAACTTAAAAGAAATTTAAACCTAAAGAGTTTTGAAAACATAATCAAATGAATCAGAGAATAAGATTGGGGTATGGGATAACACTATAGAACATACTTGTATTTGCTATATATAATTATGTATTCTATATCTATTCTCCTATCTCTTAGACTGTTCTTTTATATCTTACTAAGGTTAGTATGCAGATTACAGGAAAGTAAGGTATGCAAGCAGAATACGGAAGAGTGAATCTAAGTGGAGGAAGCACTATAACTAATGGAAATATTCGACTAAATACCATAAGGAACTAAGGTTAACAGGCAAATGCTAATCAAAACACAAATGCTAATGTAGGTGTTGGAACCCCACCAGTAGATATGGGGAATATGTATCAGTTCTTCGTTAATCTAATGCAAGCTGAAGCAGCTGCAGGAGTAGATGTGGGTAATTTTTCTAATGTAGGAGGAGTTAATCCCATAGTACCAGTTGGCAATAGCTATGCCAAGCTGAGCCGATACTATACAGGTCTTGGTGGTAAGCCTTTTCTCAAGACCAAAGATGTTATTGATGTAGAGAACTGACTATTGCATTGTGAAAGGATTTTCACTAATTTGGGCTTGAATGACGAGCATAAAAGGAGATTGGCTTCTAGACAGTTACAAGGAGAAGCTTTATTCTGGTGGAATGGGGTGACCATAGGGGTACCGAAGATGAATTGACTTAGGCAGCATTTCGAAGGAGATTTGAAGAAAGATTTTTATCTAAGGTAGCTAAGTCAGCGCTACTCAGAAAAGGTGATTTTTCTCTGAGGTAGCTAAGATTGATGAACTGTCCAGATATGGGTATGCCACTATTGATACTGTTATCAAGAAGAATGAGAAATTTATCTAGGGGTTGAGGCCAGAGTTTTCTAGGGCAACTATGCCACATCTTAGAGATCCATTGAATGTAGTGGTAGAAATGACTATTAGGAATGAGGAGATGCTTTCTACTTTTGGAAAGGAGAAGCCAGTTGGAACCCAGAGTTCTCAGAATAACAAGTGGAAATTCGTTAAGGGAAAGGGAGCTTAGAAGGGCAGAGCTGCTAAGAAAGGGAAGGTGGATGTCGTTTATTATAAGTGTGATAAGAAGGGGCAATATACTAATGAGTGTCAATGGATGATGGCAAGATGGTTGTAGGCAAGCAGAATGTGAAGTGCTTTAACTACGACCAGGTGAGGCATTATAAGAACAAATTTCCAGCAGCGTCCAAGTCTAATAAAGGAAAAGTGTTTGCTTTGGAGCCATCTGCATCAAAACCGACTGCTGCTGAGAAAAGGGAAGTCTATGATGGAAGGTACGCTTCGATTCATAGCATACCAGTTAGAGTATTATTTGATACCGGTGCATCGCATTCATGTATCTCTCAGTGTTTAGTAGATAAGTTATGTTTAGAACCATCATAACTTGTTATTTCCTTAAGGGTAGCAAATCCAATAGGAGGGTACACAACTCTCGGGATGAGATGTGACCATCTAGAATTTGAGTTGCTAGGATATACTTTTGCCTGCAATTTGCATCTGTTTGATTTTGTGGATTTCGAAATTATTTTAGGTATGGATTGGTTGAGCAAATATGATGCTAGGATATTTTTCCGAGATAGGAAAATATCAGTTAGACACCTTGATAGTAGTGATCAAATTATATACTCAGTAGAAAACTCAAATGTAGATGTTTGTACTTTGTTGGGTGCAATGGAAGTAGAAGACGAAGCAAATCGGATTTTAGCTACAAGTGAATTTGTAGATGTTTTTGAGCTAGTTATAGGACTACCACCGAAATAAGCTATTGAGTTTCGAATAGATCTTATACCTAGAACTGAACCTGTAAGTAGACCACCTAGCAAGACGACACCCACCGATATGAAGGAGTTAAAGGTGTAGCTAGTGGACTTAGAAGGAAAGAATTTTATCAGACTAAGTAGTTAGCCTTGGGGAGCGACCACGGTGTTCGTAAAGAAACCGGATGGGTCATTGAGATTATGTATTGATTATCAAAAATTGAATGAGAAGATGATAAAGAATAGATATCATTTGCTGAGAGTTGATGATTTATTTAATCAGTTGAGTGGAGCTAAAGTATCTTCCCAAACTGGATTTGGCGAAAGGGTTCCATCAATTAAAGGTGGTGGAGGACGATATTCCTTTAATAGCGTTTCGAATGAGATATGGTTCGTACGAATGGTTAATGATGTTATTCAGATTGACTAATGCTCCTGCTTTCTTCGTGGACTTGATGAACTGGATTTTCTGAGAGTATTTGGATAGATATATGTTAGTATTTAGTATTTATAGAATAGTGCTTGAGACGTTAAGGCAGCATCAACTTAAAGAAAAGTTTTCAAAATGTCGTTTCTAGAAGAAAGAAGTGAAGTTTCTTGGTCATGTAGTTTCAGAAAAAGGGTTGTCAAGCTAAGATCGAAGCTATTAATAGTTGGAAGAGACCCAAGATGGTGATCGAGATAAGGAGTTTTCTTAGATTAGCTGGTTATTATCGGTGATCTATTAAAGATTTCTCGCGGATAGCAGCACCCCTGACTAAACTAACCAGGAAGAACATAAAGTTTGTTTGGTCTGATAAATGTGAGGAAGCATTCCTTGAGTCATAGCATTTGTTGACCAATGTACCTATGTTAGTTATTCCAGATAAAAATAAAGATTTGGTGGTGTATACGGATGCATGTGGAACCAGATTTGGAGTTGGCAGTGGTGATTTTTGCATTGGAAGTATGGAGATACTACTTCTTAGGAGAAAGATTCGAGTTGTATACAGATCATAAGTCTTTGAGGTATTTATTCTCTCAGAAAGAGTTGAATATGAGACAGCAGAGGCGGCTGAAGTTTTTAGCAGCTTATGATTTTGGTATTGAGTGTACACCGGGTAAAGGAAATAAAATTGCACATGCACTTAGTACAAAAATCAATGCATGTTGTTAGCTATGTTGGCAGAATGGAAGGATTTGGAGGTGTTGACTACTTGTAGTGTGTAGTTAAGGTTGACTGCTAGTTCTAGTCAAAATACTGCCATATTGTCTTGATTAGAAGTTCGACCGGTATTGATCGAAAGGATTGCTTCTAAGTAGAGAGATGATCCACTATTATCTGAAAAGATTAGAAGGTTGGAAAGTGGAACCGAGATCGATGATTTGAAATATTTTAGTCTTGACTAGAGAGGATGGTTAAGGAAGTAGGGACGGTTATGTATTCCAGATGTTGGTGACCTAAGAAAGGAAGTTCTTAAGGGGTGTTATCGATCAAAGTTTATTATATATCTTGGGGAAACCAAGATGTATCAGGATATGAAGAGGAGTTTCTTCAGGGAAGGTATAAAGAGGGATGTAGGCTTATGGGTGAAGCAATGTGCAAATTTCCAACAAGTTAAAGTCGAGCATCAGAAGCCAAGTGGATTGCTTCAGCCTTTAGATATACCAATTTGGAAATGGGATTCGATATCCATGGATTTTATTTTTGGGTTACCAAGGTCAAATAAGGGAATGAAAGTATTTAGGTCATAGTGGATAGGCTAACCAAGAATGCACAATTCATTTCCGTTAGGTCAACCAGGACGGCACATGTATTAGCCAAGTTGTTCATGAAGAACATTGTTAGACTACATGAGATTCCTAGTAGTATAGTCAGCGACAGAGATGCTTTCTTCACTTGTGAATTCCGAAAGAGTCTACAGGAGGTATTAGGTACCAAGCTTAAGATGAGTACCACTTATCACCCATAGACGAATGGGCAGACAGAGAGAGTCAATAAGGTAGTTGAAGGTTTGTTGAGAGTTTGTGTACTAGACTTTAGGGGGGTTGTGGGAAGACCATTTGTACTTGGTTGAGTTTTCCTATAATAATAGTTATCAAACTAGTACAGGAATAGGTCCTTTCGAAGCTTTATATGGAAGGCCGTGCAAATCACCAGCGTGTTGGTTAGAGACCGAAGACAGATTAGTCCTTGGTCCAAACATGGTAAAAGTAGCTACAAAAAAGGTTGAGTAATCCAGGCTAGGATGAGAGAAGCTCGTAGATAGAAAAGTTACGCAGATGGGAGATGTAAAGATTTAGAGTTCTCAGTTGGAGATTAATTTTTCATTAAAGTATCGCCGATGAAGGGTATGGTATGATTTGGAAAGTCAGAGAAACTATCACCTAGATATGTTGGACCATTCTCAATTATAGAAAGGATTAGAAAATTCGCGTACCAGGTGGAGTTACCGAGTAGTTTGGCAAGTGTCCATAATGTGTTTCATGTTTCTCATGATAGAAAGTACGTGCATGATCAAGAGACTATTGCTCTGTCTACATTGGAAGATTTAGTAGTAGAACCAGATCTGATTTTTGTGAGACAATCAGTTCGTGTAGTGGCCGAAGATGAGAAGAAGTTAAGAAATAAGATAGTCAGATTAGTGAAAGTCCAATGGAGTGACAAAGAGAAAGGCTATACTTGGGAGATGGAAGATAGGATTAGTGAAACTTATCCTGAGTTATTATGATGGTATGTTCTATATTTGTTGTATATAGACTATATAGCTGGTAGAATATACTAGCATTGTTTACATGTTGATATGCTTGTTATGTAGTCCTTACTGAATTTCAAAGGAGAAATTCTTTAAGGAGGGGAGCTTGTAACACGCCAAATTTTAGTTAAACGTTATTCAGGATAATTAATTGGATAGAATAAATGGAATAATGTAAGTAGTTAAGGAGAATGAGATTTGTAACTAGGTCGTGCCTTAATGAATTAAGTAATGAGATTGTTTGAAAAACTTAACATATAAGAGAATACATGAGAGGGGTAAAATAGGTAGATCCATCTTTTAATCCTTAAACTCTCTCCCCCTCATTTCATTCTCATTTTTACTCACTTCATAAACAAACAAAAAGAGCTAAGGTCTGCCATTAAACAAGGGAAAAAAGTGATGTAATCTAGGGAACTCAAGGAAGAGATTAAGGGAAACTAAAGCAAAAGCAAATCTCTCAACTCCAACAACAAATTTAAGGTGAATAGTACGTGAACCATCTCTATTTTTGTTCTTGAATTTGGCTATTGGAAATATCCGAATTATTTTGATTGTTTTTGCCAAGATATGGATCATTGTTTGGATAGAATAGTAGTTTATGGGATTTTTAGGAAATGGTTTGAATGGATTTTAAAGGTAAAACCTAAGTTTACAATCGATTTGATTTTTGGATATGTGATGTAAAACAATAATTTGGAGATGGGTTTCTAATATTATATTTTTTCGAATTTAAATGAATATTTTATGAATTTGGAGGAAATGATGTTTATTCCATTTTAATTATTTAAAATAATTAAATAATAATTTTTTTGACCTGAATTTTGATATGGTGAAGAATAAAGTAAATTCGAAATTATATGATTTTTAGGGATTTTTTCGAAGTGATTACGAATTATTATGAATTTAATATGCTAGAAAAGCATTTAAATTATTAATTAATTAAGGTTATTAATTAATTAAGTTGGAAAATATTTTGGAAATGTATAACCGATGTGTGGTAGATTTTTAGAAAAGAATTGTGTAAAGTAATGTAATATTCAATAGAAATTGAACAAGAGTTAAGATTTAGTGGAAAATTATTTTTTTATTGGTAATAAATCGGTTTTCATAAAATTAACGATAATGCCATGCCGCTTTCATTGTCGCCGAGCCTAATATAACGCCGCATCTATGAGTGTCAACGTCGATGAGGAGGGAGACATCGCATCATCATTATTCATTTAAGCGTATAAAGCTTTAATGCCGCAATCAAAGATGCCGCATGTTTTCATCTTATTTTAATTGACATTGCATACTACTACTTTGAATGCTTTTGATATCAACTATATAACAAGGCTGCGACGCCGCTTGTTTTAACTTCGACTTTATATACGAGTAAATATGCACGTCCATGTGGGCTTGTATTTAATCACAATGTGTATGCATTAATTCTACAATGTTAATCTATAGCATGTTTTATTCACTGTATGAATGGAGGCGGTTGGAAAAATATGGTTGTTGTCACACTAAGAGATTCATGAAGTGTAGTATGAATTTGGTTGTTGTCACAATAAGAGATAAATGAAGCCTCTTAGGTATTTTTCATCATTTACCTATCTAAAATTGATGAGTCACAAAAATAGGCAGCAAAATAAAAGGATATAACCCACACTATAAAAATATATATGAATCGATCAGAATCAATATATATATATATAGTGCAGGCACAATGTGATATCCCGGATTTTTGAGCAATATAAATTTAATAATCTGTATTGATAATTCAATTAAATTGATAATTTTCCTTTATAATTGTAGTTTAAATTGGTAATTTAATCTTTAAAGGATAATCAATATTTAATCTGGCAATATTAATTCATATCTTTTCCAATAATTTAAAATGGATAAAATTTATCCTTGAAAGCTAATAAAATTTTATTCTGTATACAATATATATATATATTTGATATATATTGTGAATAGGATATCTTTTGTTTTAAATAAAAGATGAATTTTTCAAATTGTACTATATATGTAAGTATATGTTATAATTTGAAATTGTTTTGAATTTAATTTAATCTATTGATAAAATTTTATATGTATATATTGTGATTTGAAGCTTTGTTTTAAAATTAATATTTTTCAAAAGTTACTTTAAGATTTATTCAATTGTTTTCAAAATATAAGATAGTTATTTATTTTAAAAATATGATAGTTTAAATAAAGTTTTTGTTTTCTTTAAAGTGCTTAGCATAAAATAGTTATAAATATATATAGTTTTAAATAAGCCTTCTTTTTAATATCTCTTTAATTTAAATGGTTTATATATATAAACATAAATAAATTTAGTACTAATTCACATTTACATAAATACATAAATGTCAATACATATTCATATTACATAATTAAGAAAACATAAATACCTTTAAGACAAGGATTTAAACATAATTAGGCATTGATTTTAACACTTGTAAACATTTTTATACATATGTAAATTTATTGAATAGGTGTAAACTTGATAATAAATCTAAGGACAAGTGGCAGCATTGTTTTCATTTGAAATTATATGCAAATATATTCATTAAACTGATTTGAGAAACTAGACTAATTGATTTTCAGTTCAAAATCTTTTCCTGCCTAAACCCTTCTCTTTTCTTAACTAAAACCTGGAAAACAAAATCTAAACTTGAAACCAAAATCAAAAAGGATTTCAAACCTGGAATTCAAATCTGCAAACAAATAGAAGATCAAACAACTATTTTCAAATCTTCAACAAGCTTGCAATTCAAAGTAGCAGTTTCAAATGCCACTTCAACCTGCAACTAAAATGAAGATCAATTTGAGATTCAACTCTGCTGCAATTCAAAGGGAAGTACAACAGCAGTTTCAACTTTTAAAACATCATATTGCAAGCATGCAAAGTATCACAACAAATTCAAATGCAACAGTAAAGCAAATTCAAAATTTTAAAAAGCCTGGAAACAAAAACTGTCCTCTGTTTAAGGTGAGTAAATCTTCATTTTAAAAACAGTTTTTAATAAATCTATAGTGGGATGTTGATGCATGTGTTAAATTTGCTATGATATTGAATGCATGTTTACTTGATTACTGTTGTGTATGCATGATTGAGGTTATGGAATGTTTGGGTATAGATGAACCTGTGAAGTTCATCTCTGTATATTTACAGGAGTTGTTCTTCAAAAGAAATATGCAAAAATCCTCCAATCTAAACCTTATTTGAACTTGATACGTGAATAAAAGTTGTGAATTAATGTATGATGGTAATTTTAAAAATTGTTTCTGAAATTTTTAGTTTACAAATAATTTTAAAAAAGGAAAATACAGTAAAATACTGTTGCATGTCAAAAATTAATAAACTCGAATTATAGTTTGTATTGTATGAATGAATTCGTGATGGGAAATCACGAATTTTAACACTAATTTCATAATTTTTAATTATGTATTTAAGATGAATTTAGGAATTATACGAAATTGGGAATTTTGTGGATTTCTGATTATCCATGCAATATTTTGATTCGAAATTTGGATCGAAGCTAGATGATGGGTTATGGATGTTAGGAAAAATGCGAGTAGATTTTTCAGATGAGGGAATTTTTCGAGATCGATCGAACTAGGGTTCGGAAGCCAGTTTGAATGATAATGTTCGTGAGGTATGGGTGATGGACATGGGAAAACAGAGATGATCGCGAGTGTTTGGATAGTTACATGTATCGATGAAGATGCTCTGGTCGGAGTCTCATCATTTCTGGTGGTTGGCATCGGAGATTCGTGGTAGCTCTGGTCGTTAGGGTGATTTCCAGTTGATCTTTGAAAGCTTGATTTCGAGTGTGAGTTCGTGAACATATCTGGGTGGAGGAAATTGTTAGAGGAGGCGATCGGCGACTTGTGAGCATCGGCGGCGATGAGCCAATGTCGCTCTGATGAACGTGCACGTGCACGTGCACGTTTGGATATATCTGGGATTGTTTGGGTTTGGGGAAGAAGGGGGAACTCAGGGAAGTATCGTGTATATTGCCTGATGACTCGAAGTATACGAGAAGGGAGAAAGACTCGGGATAGTGTCGTGTTGTTTTGCAGTCGACTCGAAGCAGTTTTGGTCGTGAGTGAGACGAGTTAGGCTCGAGGAAATTAGCGTTTGTCTCGGGTTCTTGTTCGAGATTTGTGAGAGTTTGTTTTTGATAAGCAACCAGATTTTTTTTTTAAAGAGAAAACAAGTTCAAGTTTTAAATTGTTTTTGTTCTTAAGTAAAACAAAATTCAAAAATTCTATTTGAAATAAATAGGTTAAAAATTAGGAAATTTAAAGTGTTTTAAATTTTAATTGATTTCTAAATGCATTATTTTCAAATAAGGTTAATGTTAAAATTTTGAGAACTAAATAGAATAATTTGTCTTTAAAGATTTGATTAATTCAAATAAATAAATTGTGATGATGATTAAGATTAAATTATTTTGATATGAACTTAAGAATACTCGATTATATGGTTTGTTAATAAGTAAAGATTAATTAAGATAAACGATTTTCTTAATTAATTAAGGATTTTGAAGTATAAGAAGTTAATTAATAAATTATTTAATTAATTTTAAATAATTAGTTAATTGTTTATTTAAATTTTAAATAATCACTTAATTATGAATCAATTAAGTGTAACTAATTAATAAAGTAATTAATAGATAATTATTGAATGTAATTAAGAAAAGAGAAATTACTTATGTAAGTAATTAAATGGAAGTGATAAAAAGAGTTAATCACTTGATGTTATTAATTAAAGGGTAATTAATATAATTGATTTGAAATTAATTAATTAAAGAATAATTAATTAATTAAAGGATTAAAGTTAAGTAATAATGTGGTTAATTACTAGTTAAGGTAATTAATTAAAAGAGAATAATTAATTAAGGAAGTAATTAGTGATCATTAATTAATATGATAAAAGATGTAATTAAGGATTTATTAATTAAGATTAATTAATCAAAAATGAGTGATTAAAGAATAATTAATTAATAAAATTCATTAAGGAATTAATTAAGGTAGGTAATTACAAGATAATTAATTACTGATTATGATTAATTAAAGTTAATTAATATAGTTAATTAAAGATTAATTATTTAATTAACTAGAAGGTAATTAATTAATGATAATAAGCAGGATTAAGATAATCCAAGTAATTAAAGGATAGTAATTAATTTAATTAAAGGTTAATTAAATTGATTAGAGTTAATCAATTCTGTTTAGATAATTGATTAATACTGGATGTTTGATATTGGGTGATTGGTTGATATTGGATGATTTGAATATCTCTGATATATATATGATATATGCTGCTTTGTGAGATGAATGTTGATATGAATTATCAATTGTGATAATATGATTTATCTATCTGTTATATCATCCTGAATATAAGTTTAAATGTTTAAACCTTTAAACAACTTGGCCTTAAAAGATACGTTTTGGATTTCGATGAGACCGGGATCGGGTTTCCGTATACCGGATTTCCAGGTCTGGAGACCCGAATACCACATCGATCCAAATTAACGATAGGTCGTGAATCTCAAGTGAAGATGAAGATTTAGAGTGCAAGGGTTATTGTCGTTAACTCTGAGGGTGATTCCAAAACGAGTGTAACGAGATAATGCCTTCGGTTTCGTTCGAACCCGGAACGAACTTATATGGATTGAATGCTTTCAGCACATCGTCAGACGGACGATGAGCATTCTAAGTGATATGTTCTGATTAAAGGTAATCGTAACCTCAAGCCTCATCAACCGGGAATGGCTAAAACAGGGGAGGTGCAGCAAGGTTTCGTGGGTAGCAACCACTGAGAGCAAGATAGATCCCTGTCTAGAGGTCCCTTTATTTTATTCGGCTTAGTGTGTGGTTGGTCGCGCCAACTACGGGATTATCTTGTTCGGGATTATCCAGTAAGGGATGGTTCCGGCTTTGTGTTGCAGGGGAGCGGGCGTACTCCTCGGTACGGTGATCTAGGCCACGTACTGTGACGGGCGGTACCCCAGTAGCCCTGCCATTGTATGGAATCCAAACTTCAATAAGTGCCGTACGTATTAGTTGTGCCCAACTATGTTGGAATGTGAGATGTAAGCATTTCAGCTATTTCTATATTTTACTTGAAAACCCTAGACCCTATTATAATAAAATCAGATTTCCTATCAAATGTTTTGGTTAGCGTAAGGTAAAAACTTTTCCATGTTTATGTGTGGGAAGTCTTACGTGATACCTTTGTTTTCAAAAGGTTTTGAAGTTAAACAATTTTAACCCGTTTACTCACACCAGACCCATGTCTGACCCAAGTGTTTATTTCTGTTTTATAAACTCTTGGGTACTCAAATTTTTACGAGTAGCCAAGGGATTCAGGTTTAGCTTTGACGAATATTCTGGAGGAGCAATGGAGCAGGAGGCTTCGGCGTTCGTAGATATAGTATTCCGCTGTGTTGATATCTGTGATAGTGTCTTGTCTGGTATTTGAGTTGTAATGTCTAGACAGATGTTTATAACTGTCTAGTAAGTGATGTATATGCTGTGTAACTCTGTAAATTGTTGTATACTATGTAATAGTTTATGTTATTAATATAATTTATTCGTTCCGCTGTGAGATCGTTGTTGTTGTTTCTTTCTTTCTTCTCTTCTTTTCTCTTTTCTATCCCTTTCTTTCTTATTAGCGATGCGTCTTTCTGGGCAAAGAAAGTCGGGTCGTTACATTTGGTATCAGAGCATAGGTTGAGCGAATGCCTAAGCTTTTGGTTAAATGAATATCAGAGCACTAGGTTGAGTGAATACCTAGGTTCGGAAGGATTGTTCATTAGAAATAGGATCTGTAACAACCTGTTTGAGTCTGAGTGTATATATATTCGAGAGCGCGTATTTGTTAGTTATATAAATTGGTTTTATATTGTGTTAATTGATCGGTTGAGTGGTATATGGATTCTGGTCAATACGAGTAGCTAACGTTATTGATAGGGATCTCTAAACACTTGAACCAGGCCAACGGACACAATATTGTTTTAAAGAGGTAGATGAAATAATTTTACCCAGAAATAATTTCTATATAAAAAAAAATATCATTTTAAATATATATATTTATGTATTTCTACCTATTTATTGGGTTACCTGTTCAGGTTTCCCAATATAAGTTATAAAGGTAGATAAGGTGGTAGTGTGTGTAACACAATTACCAATTGTTGGAGTTTGAATGTTTGAGGTTGGAAGTATATATCGAGACTGTAAACCCAATATCGTCTCGAGTTAGTTGGCAGTATGGAGTAAGGATTTCTCGGATCTCTGAAGGAATTTTTTTCAAGATTCGGAGTCCATTATTGAAGTGTAAGCTTGTTTGTGCTCGGGTGAGCAGATATTCTAGAGTTGAATCTATCAGTTGTGCAGAAGTAAGTGATGGTAGCTTGGCGACTTCAGGAAGGAGCTGTTGTGTGATAAGACGCAGTATCTATGGATGTTCCCGAAGGAGATTTTCTTTTTGGAACAAGATTAAGAAGGTATTGGAGGAACAGTTGATGTCTACCGCAGGAAAGACTCGACTGTATAGGAATTCTCTGATATCAAGTAAGAGAGTTTTGTCTATTTTGAAGTATGGGACTAAGGTCAATTAGTTGTTCTTCGGACATGGTCTCATTGTTCCCTTAAGAAGAGTAAGTTGTTGGCGTTTGGTTTGGAGCCGAGTTTTCTTTTGGAATGTCTGCCATCTCGGAGGTCCGTTGTGAAGTTAGTTGATGGTTTTAGTTGAGAAGCCTTTGGATTAGAAGTTCTTGGTTAGCTGTGATAGCAGTACAGCTCGGAGTGTTCGGTGTGCTGTCAAGATAGAGTTTGGAAACAGAAGTGTGGTCCGCTTTTCGGATGGTTCAGGAATCTTTGTGGATCTTCTATCAGCAGTCTGGGTAGATGGTGAAGACTTTCTTGAAGGGTTAACCTTGTTCGGAAAAGTTTAAGGCTGTTTTAATTAGTAAAGAGAGAACAGTTTCTTTGGAATCCGAACTAGGTAGGATCGCAAAAGTGAATTGCGATTATTTTGAGAGTTCATCTTGAGTAATCTTTTGTATGAAATTGAGACATCTCAAGAGGAAGTAAAAGTTATCAAAGAGGTCAAAAATTTAGTTTATATCGATTTGTTCCTAGAGAAGGATTGGTGAAGTATCTTAGAATTTTATGGAGTATCTGTGTTTTCTCTTCTACTTCTAGTTTCGAGTTTCCTCTAGCCAAGGATAGCTGAAGACAGTACCCTTGACCGAGGACTCGTCTATTCTTTGAGAAGTTGGTTATGTCTTTAAGATAACCAATGTTTCCGCTTGTTTGTGGATCTAGTTTGTGCTCGAGTTCATCGACATTCTCATCTATTTCAAAATCAGAGTTGTGCAGCGGAAGCAAAGGTAGTAGCTGTGCAAGAAAGGAAGTAACCTCAGATTTCTACAAGAAGTTTATGTGAATTTCTAAGTGTGTATAAAATTTTCTGGAATCTGGGAGAAGGAAGTTCAGTCTTCTATTTCTTGTGGAGTAGAGTTTGTGGATTTCAGCAGATTTGAAGATCATTTTTGCTTGGTTCATATTTGTTTCAAGAAGCATCAGCGAAGGTTGAGCTGATCGGGAAGAGATGAGGTAGCTCAGGATCGTCTGATGAGTTAGGCAGATATGAGACGGAGTTTGGAATTCGGAGTTGGAAATTGGAAGTTGTTTAAGTTTTTCTCCGATTAAAGAGCTACAAGATTTGGTAAGTCTGGAAGCTAGCTCCAAAGTATTTTGGATTTTCTTGTGTTCTTGAGAGGAGTAATTCTTTGATCTAAAGGATTGAATGGTCAGTTTGGATATCTGGAATTCATTATATTTCACGTATCTCTGAGGGAGTACGTGTATGATCTATTACTGATTGTAGAATCTGCAGTTCAGATGGATTTGGAAGTTGAACTGGACTTGAGTATAGTCTGATGTTCCGTTCAGATTAGTGGATCTAGAGAAGAGAGAAGCTTTGGATTATGGTGGTGTAGTTTGTTTAGCTTCTGTAGAGCGAGTCTCCCGGTGATTTATACTCGGGGAAACTCGAGATAGTGTTAGTAGATCTATCCTGATTTGTATCAGAATAGTTAGTTAGATTAGATTGTTTGATTGGTTGCTTTGATTGATAGGAATTGGATGATAGGTTTGTATTTAAAATTAAAAATCTTTGCTGGATTATTAAATTAACTTTGCTTTTAATTTCGGGGACGAAATTAATTTAAGGGGGGAGGAATGTGATATCCCGGATTTTTGAGCAATATAAATTTAATAATCTGTATTGATAATTCAATTAAATTGATAATTTTCCTTTATAATTGTAGTTTAAATTGGTAATTTAATCTTTAAAGGATAATCAATATTTAATCTGGCAATATTAATTCATATCTTTTCCAATAATTTAAAATGGATAAAATTTATCCTTGAAAGCTAATAAAATTTTATTCTGTATACAATATATATATATATTTGATATATATTGTGAATAGGATATCTTTTGTTTTAAATAAAAGATGAATTTTTCAAATTGTACTATATATGTAAGTATATGTTATAATTTGAAATTGTTTTGAATTTAATTTAATCTATTGATAAAATTTTATATGTATATATTGTGATTTGAAGCTTTGTTTTAAAATTAATATTTTTCAAAAGTTACTTTAAGATTTATTCAATTGTTTTCAAAATATAAGATAGTTATTTATTTTAAAAATATGATAGTTTAAATAAAGTTTTTGTTTTCTTTAAAGTGCTTAGCATAAAATAGTTATAAATATATATAGTTTTAAATAAGCCTTCTTTTTAATATCTCTTTAATTTAAATGGTTTATATATATAAACATAAATAAATTTAGTACTAATTCACATTTACATAAATACATAAATGTCAATACATATTCATATTACATAATTAAGAAAACATAAATACCTTTAAGACAAGGATTTAAACATAATTAGGCATTGATTTTAACACTTGTAAACATTTTTATACATATGTAAATTTATTGAATAGGTGTAAACTTGATAATAAATCTAAGGACAAGTGGCAGCATTGTTTTCATTTGAAATTATATGCAAATATATTCATTAAACTGATTTGAGAAACTAGACTAATTGATTTTCAGTTCAAAATCTTTTCCTGCCTAAACCCTTCTCTTTTCTTAACTAAAACCTGGAAAACAAAATCTAAACTTGAAACCAAAATCAAAAAGGATTTCAAACCTGGAATTCAAATCTGCAAACAAATAGAAGATCAAACAACTATTTTCAAATCTTCAACAAGCTTGCAATTCAAAGTAGCAGTTTCAAATGCCACTTCAACCTGCAACTAAAATGAAGATCAATTTGAGATTCAACTCTGCTGCAATTCAAAGGGAAGTACAACAGCAGTTTCAACTTTTAAAACATCATATTGCAAGCATGCAAAGTATCACAACAAATTCAAATGCAACAGTAAAGCAAATTCAAAATTTTAAAAAGCCTGGAAACAAAAACTGTCCTCTGTTTAAGGTGAGTAAATCTTCATTTTAAAAACAGTTTTTAATAAATCTATAGTGGGATGTTGATGCATGTGTTAAATTTGCTATGATATTGAATGCATGTTTACTTGATTACTGTTGTGTATGCATGATTGAGGTTATGGAATGTTTGGGTATAGATGAACCTGTGAAGTTCATCTCTGTATATTTACAGGAGTTGTTCTTCAAAAGAAATATGCAAAAATCCTCCAATCTAAACCTTATTTGAACTTGATACGTGAATAAAAGTTGTGAATTAATGTATGATGGTAATTTTAAAAATTGTTTCTGAAATTTTTAGTTTACAAATAATTTTAAAAAAGGAAAATACAGTAAAATACTGTTGCATGTCAAAAATTAATAAACTCGAATTATAGTTTGTATTGTATGAATGAATTCGTGATGGGAAATCACGAATTTTAACACTAATTTCATAATTTTTAATTATGTATTTAAGATGAATTTAGGAATTATACGAAATTGGGAATTTTGTGGATTTCTGATTATCCATGCAATATTTTGATTCGAAATTTGGATCGAAGCTAGATGATGGGTTATGGATGTTAGGAAAAATGCGAGTAGATTTTTCAGATGAGGGAATTTTTCGAGATCGATCGAACTAGGGTTCGGAAGCCAGTTTGAATGATAATGTTCGTGAGGTATGGGTGATGGACATGGGAAAACAGAGATGATCGCGAGTGTTTGGATAGTTGCATGTATCGATGAAGATGCTCTGGTCGGAGTCTCATCATTTCTGGTGGTTGGCATCGGAGATTCGTGGTAGCTCTGGTCGTTAGGGTGATTTCCAGTTGATCTTTGAAAGCTTGATTTCGAGTGTGAGTTCGTGAACATATCTGGGTGGAGGAAATTGTTAGAGGAGGCGATCGGCGACTTGTGAGCATCGGCGGCGATGAGCCAATGTCGCTCTGATGAACGTGCACGTGCACGTGCACGTTTGGATATATCTGGGATTGTTTGGGTTTGGGGAAGAAGGGGGAACTCAGGGAAGTATCGTGTATATTGCCTGATGACTCGAAGTATACGAGAAGGGAGAAAGACTCGGGATAGTGTCGTGTTGTTTTGCAGTCGACTCGAAGCAGTTTTGGTCGTGAGTGAGACGAGTTAGGCTCGAGGAAATTAGCGTTTGTCTCGGGTTCTTGTTCGAGATTTGTGAGAGTTTGTTTTTGATAAGCAACCAGATTTTTTTTTTAAAGAGAAAACAAGTTCAAGTTTTAAATTGTTTTTGTTCTTAAGTAAAACAAAATTCAAAAATTCTATTTGAAATAAATAGGTTAAAAATTAGGAAATTTAAAGTGTTTTAAATTTTAATTGATTTCTAAATGCATTATTTTCAAATAAGGTTAATGTTAAAATTTTGAGAACTAAATAGAATAATTTGTCTTTAAAGATTTGATTAATTCAAATAAATAAATTGTGATGATGATTAAGATTAAATTATTTTGATATGAACTTAAGAATACTCGATTATATGGTTTGTTAATAAGTAAAGATTAATTAAGATAAACGATTTTCTTAATTAATTAAGGATTTTGAAGTATAAGAAGTTAATTAATAAATTATTTAATTAATTTTAAATAATTAGTTAATTGTTTATTTAAATTTTAAATAATCACTTAATTATGAATCAATTAAGTGTAACTAATTAATAAAGTAATTAATAGATAATTATTGAATGTAATTAAGAAAAGAGAAATTACTTATGTAAGTAATTAAATGGAAGTGATAAAAAGAGTTAATCACTTGATGTTATTAATTAAAGGGTAATTAATATAATTGATTTGAAATTAATTAATTAAAGAATAATTAATTAATTAAAGGATTAAAGTTAAGTAATAATGTGGTTAATTACTAGTTAAGGTAATTAATTAAAAGAGAATAATTAATTAAGGAAGTAATTAGTGATCATTAATTAATATGATAAAAGATGTAATTAAGGATTTATTAATTAAGATTAATTAATCAAAAATGAGTGATTAAAGAATAATTAATTAATAAAATTCATTAAGGAATTAATTAAGGTAGGTAATTACAAGATAATTAATTACTGATTATGATTAATTAAAGTTAATTAATATAGTTAATTAAAGATTAATTATTTAATTAACTAGAAGGTAATTAATTAATGATAATAAGTAGGATTAAGATAATCCAAGTAATTAAAGGATAGTAATTAATTTAATTAAAGGTTAATTAAATTGATTAGAGTTAATCAATTCTGTTTAGATAATTGATTAATACTGGATGTTTGATATTGGGTGATTGGTTGATATTGGATGATTTGAATATCTCTGATATATATATGATATATGCTGCTTTGTGAGATGAATGTTGATATGAATTATCAATTGTGATAATATGATTTATCTATCTGTTATATCATCCTGAATATAAGTTTAAATGTTTAAACCTTTAAACAACTTGGCCTTAAAAGATACGTTTTGGATTTCGATGAGACCGGGATCGGGTTTCCGTATACCGGATTTCCAGGTCTGGAGACCCGAATACCACATCGATCCAAATTAACGATAGGTCGTGAATCTCAAGTGAAGATGAAGATTTAGAGTGCAAGGGTTATTGTCGTTAACTCTGAGGGTGATTCCAAAACGAGTGTAACGAGATAATGCCTTCGGTTTCGTTCGAACCCGGAACGAACTTATATGGATTGAATGCTTTCAGCACATCGTCAGACGGACGATGAGCATTCTAAGTGATATGTTCTGATTAAAGGTAATCGTAACCTCAAGCCTCATCAACCGGGAATGGCTAAAACAGGGGAGGTGCAGCAAGGTTTCGTGGGTAGCAACCACTGAGAGCAAGATAGATCCCTGTCTAGAGGTCCCTTTATTTTATTCGGCTTAGTGTGTGGTTGGTCGCGCCAACTACGGGATTATCTTGTTCGGGATTATCCAGTAAGGGATGGTTCCGGCTTTGTGTTGCAGGGGAGCGGGCGTACTCCTCGGTACGGTGATCTAGGCCACGTACTGTGACGGGCGGTACCCCAGTAGCCCTGCCATTGTATGGAATCCAAACTTCAATAAGTGCCGTACGTATTAGTTGTGCCCAACTATGTTGGAATGTGAGATGTAAGCATTTCAGCTATTTCTATATTTTACTTGAAAACCCTAGACCCTATTATAATAAAATCAGATTTCCTATCAAATGTTTTGGTTAGCGTAAGGTAAAAACTTTTCCATGTTTATGTGTGGGAAGTCTTACGTGATACCTTTGTTTTCAAAAGGTTTTGAAGTTAAACAATTTTAACCCGTTTACTCACACCAGACCCATGTCTGATCCAAGTGTTTATTTCTGTTTTATAAACTCTTGGGTACTCAAATTTTTACGAGTAGCCAAGGGATTCAGGTTTAGCTTTGACGAATATTCTGGAGGAGCAATGGAGCAGGAGGCTTCGGCGTTCGTAGATATAGTATTCCGCTGTGTTGATATCTGTGATAGTGTCTTGTCTGGTATTTGAGTTGTAATGTCTAGACAGATGTTTATAACTGTCTAGTAAGTGATGTATATGCTGTGTAACTCTGTAAATTGTTGTATACTATGTAATAGTTTATGTTATTAATATAATTTATTCGTTCCGCTGTGAGATCGTTGTTGTTGTTTCTTTCTTTCTTCTCTTCTTTTCTCTTTTCTATCCCTTTCTTTCTTATTAGCGATGCGTCTTTCTGGGCAAAGAAAGTCGGGTCGTTACACACAACTGATTGTTTAAATTCGATTGGGATAACATGCGCTCATCATAAAGTTGAACAGAAAGATCCAGCCTGCAACTCAAAGGGTAACATTTGGTTTCTATTTTGACAAACCATTAACTTGGAATGGGAATGATATGTACGTACTCATATATCATAAAATATGGATATTAATACAATATACAAAATGAAACATGACGGTAATCCAAAATCACACATCAAAACAAACATGCAACACAAATATTTTAACACCAATAAAATCATAGTCCAATGGAGAATATCATAATTTTAAGATAAATAGAACCAATAAAATAGTACAAAAAGCATCTCTCTTAATGTAGAAAATGTCCATACTCTACCATCATGTGCAAATGTTTTTATCTATTTCATCTCCCTTGCAGTACATGTAACTACTATTCTGATTTGGTGTTACTTTTCAAATTATAGATCAGTTATCCTCTATGAACGTTTATATTCTTGAATTGAAACTTGGCTCCTTTAAAGGTGTAGATAACCACTGGTATAATAGAAGATTTGCTTTTTTTGTTTTTTAGTTCTCAAAGTTGAAATCCATGTAGCTCAGAATGTTTTCTTGCAAGCTAAAATTTAAGACATTTGTGAACTGTTGATTTATGTGCTTCAATGAACCCTAAGCCTTTGCAGTAGATGTTCAAATAAATGAAACATAGAAATACTTTGTGAATTTTCGGCGGCTTCATGTGCTACTATTGAGTTCTAATCTTTGTAACAATTCCTGTGACCCTCTGAGCTTCTATTATTTGAGTTTCCAACATCTATCTAAAAGCTATAGGTACACAGAAATTCATTTGAAATAAAACAAAAGATTGAACAAAATTAAGTATGAAACTGATACTAAATTAGGAAAAAATTCTTCTACTCGGTAAATACGAAAGAAGTAAGAATTATTAGCATAATAAATCATTAAGGCTTACTGTAATTGCAAAATGGTGCAAAAGTACTCAAAAACTACACTTAATAACCTTTCCTAGAATTGGCGATGATGGATTTTCATCTATAGCAAAAAAAATCAGCACTTTCAGATTTAACGATTGATCCATGCCTATTGATTGGTAATGAGTAGCTTGAATCTATTGCAAGCAAGTGTTTAAATGTTAGTTCTTTGATAGTAGTTAAATGTCATCTTGTTAAAGATTCTGAAATGGTAATAGTTGTATCAAAACTACCAAAATTAGCTAGACTAAAATATGTTATGATGAAGGTAGACGATGAAGTTCTTGAAGCAATCAGAAACAGCGCTCAAGCTATGCATGTGTTGCATCTAGAAATTTTTTTTAGTCCCACTGAAATCAACAATTCGAAAATAGAGTCAGTTAGTAAGCTTAAGTTTGTTACAATGGGAGTTTGTGCAAGTTAATGGGGGAATGTCTTAAGGGTTATGAAGGATTGAATGAGATTGTTATACAGAGATGCAACTCTTTAATAGATGAAGCATTGATTAGGCTATCAATGATGAAGAGTATGAGATTGGAAGAATGCAGTGATGTTACTTTTAGAGGTTATATAGAAGTGATCAAAAACTTGAGAGAGACAATAAAAGTGTTGTCTTTAACTAAATGTGTTATCATAAAGAGTTGAGAAACTGATTCAGCAGTAAGAAGATAAATTGGTATGATAAAAGATTACCTTTCTTTACTGTACTTGATTCGAAGCAATGAATTGGCATGGATGATGATTTTCTCACAATGTATGACCTGTGTGTAATTGAGTTAAAAAGAGTCAGTATAGTAGGCATGAAATCCACTGATAAAGAATTACTTATAACGTTTCTCAACCTGAAAACTCTAAGTGCACTTAAGAGTTTAGACTTAAGCGGATGGATAAAAATTTATGACACTTTTTACTCCATTATAATATGCATGCTATCTAGTAAGCTCAAGAAAGAAAAATATCAAGTAGTATGACACTTTTTACTTTTTTGTAGTTCCACTATAATTTGACCTTCAGATACCACCAAATGAAGATATGCAGTCTAAAATGTTAACAAAATTACAAAATTGAAACAACTAAAACATATATTTACTGATTCGATATGAATATCCAAGCATGATCACAGTTAAAAATAGTAGCAGCCATGGGGCAAAGTGCCAATTTAGTATTTCCAACAATAGAGATGTATGAGCAGCTAATCACCACTTAAGCGTATTATTGCAGCATAAGAAAACAGATGTTATCTTCCAAAAAATAAGTTAGCAAAATATAGCAGCTCTATAATTCATTCCCAAGAATAAAAATAATGCCCAAACCTTTTATGAACTACACATGCAGTAGGGTTGGAACTTGGAAGTTTTATATCGAGGCATCTCTATACTCTTTTTTTTACTTGTGATTATATAATAATATTTTGTAAGTGAGAAATATGATCTTATCAATGGCTAGTATAATTGAATGACTATTGTCTAGGGTCTTCATGATAGTTTTGTACACTTAGCTTATCCAATTCAGTTGATTTATGATCATAATTACTAATTTACTTATGCATAACAAACCATTATTATCTTGGAGCTTAACTATAGCTTGAAACTATAGGAGATCTTGCCAATAGATAACTCCAGAAAAGTCAACATAGATGTCTTCTAGCATTTACTTACTAAGTATGTAACGACCCGTAAATTTTAGTGGTTTTATTTAATTAATTAATTGAATTTTTGTGAAATTTAAATAATAAAATTTTGAAATGAAAATTTAATATTTGGAATACGTCCAGTTAAACATAGCAAATGGTAAAATTTTATCAGATAATATTGAAGTTTATTTTCTTATGTAATTTTATTTCAATTCAAATCGGTTAATATTTGATGATAATAAAATATATTTTTTCAAACCTGAATATTTTTATATAATAAATTTGCAAATCATCTTCTGAGTGACACGTCATATTTCGTTTCTCCAAATTTTGACTTTTATTGATCCGTTTACCTTATTTTCGACAAATTAGCAGCATTTTCGGTACCGATTATCGACTTTTGATAGGATAATCGTACCATTAATATCTGTATACCGTTTTGATCGTCTCGTCGTGCTGATCTCCGCGGTATATTCAATTCTGTGTTTTGAAGTCCGGTACATAGCGGAAACCGTGAAACGGTCAACCGTACCGGTATCCTATTTCAACCTTTTGGGTTCTTTGTGTCTTTCTATATTATACACGATATAATACGAATAGACTTAGCTGATTCATCTCCTGGCTTCAGCTTTTATTTTCGGTTGTTAATTTAGACGAGCCGATTCATTTACATAAATTCCAATAACAGTTTTAAGAAGTCTATTCACATTTTGTTCAAACCACTTTCTCTCTTCCCTTTTCTTAATTATAATTTGTTGCCTGCACACGTCTTTATTTTGTATTCCCTTTCACAAATCCATGTCTCCCCATCAACCGCCACTTAGCCCTGCTCTCTTCTCCCCTCTACATCCATTCGCAAGCCTCTTCCTTTCTTCCATGCTTGTATGGTAGCCGCACCCACTCGGCCTCCAACCTATATCCGCCTCACAAGCCACTGACCCAAGCAGCTCGCCCTCCATCCCCTGATCTAGTGCTGAACCCATGCACGCATTTTGGTAAGGTTCTTTTATTTGCTTTGCTCTGGGTTGTATATAATTGCATGATTATATATATTTTATTATACGTGGGTTATAAAATGTTAAGTACTGTCAGTATATGTTGTTTATATATATTCTAACATATATACTTTCGCAAGAAGCCTGTTTGCAATTTATATTCGATATGTTGCGTTTTATATATATAAAAGGGTAAAGTATATAAAACTTTGTTTATACGTACGTATATTTTATTTCATCGTACAGTTTGTTTTATACGTACGTAATATATCCATGTATATTAACAGTCTGATGTTTGCTATATGAGTTTGTATATATATATATATATATATAAAATTTATATTAGTTTGATGTTGGGTTACAGTATTTATAATATTATAAAGGAAGATATGGGTTTTGTTTGAAAGCCTGCAATATAATTTTGGTTATGTATTTATATTGTGGAACCTGTGTTATATATATATATATAGGTTACTTAAGTTTGTATAATAGGTTGTATATAAACGATTGAGTTATATAAGTTTATAATTTGTTAGTTTATATATATTATGTTAATGTAGAAATATATATTATGTCCATATATGTTATACAATTTATACTATTACAAATAATACAGTTTTATATATACTGTATGACAGCATTATATATTGTTTGAAGCAGTTTAATGTATATGGTATACAATGTTTTGTATAAATTTTTAATAGTATTATATGTGATCTGACTTTATATCATATTTTTATTTTTATTATTTCATAAGGTTATATTTGTTTACAAAGTGTAACTTTGGTATAGTACAGTTGCATAGATATCTTGGATATATATATAATCTACCCATATGGTCTGAGTACATTTTGGTTAATCTGTCCATCTATTTTGTTTTGTTACACTATTAGTCTGCATAGTATGTTTGTTTATTAACTATTGATTTAAATTAAAGGTTTATAGATATTGTTGTTTTATGTTGTATATTTTAATGTATATACATAAAGTGGATGTTGTTTATCTACATAAGTATTTATTTTAAATTTTATTATGTATATATGTTAGATTTTAATATATGTGTTTTGATTTAAAAACAATGATTTTTAATTATATATATGTTATTTTAATATTTGTTTTAAATTAAATATTGATTTCATGGAAATAATAATAATAATAATATATATCATTGCTATTCTATCAAATTGATTCTAATTGTTTCATTGACTCCTTATCCATCAGCTTTTTTTGTCGAATCGTGTCCATTTAACTTTGCTTCGAAACTCGTGTTTGGATTCGTAACCCATCTCATTCTCGTTCATCTCTAGCCTCGAAAGGTAAGCAATCACTCACGATTAATGTTCTTGTATTTATTAAATTTGATTTCAATTGAAACGACAATTGAAATATGTTGCTGCTAGTTATTTACATTGTTATATATATGCTATTATCTGTATCTGTTCACCTGTGACATATGACACCATTATTTGTTATTTATATTGATGTTATATGCCTGTTTTATTATTATCGTATCTGTTATCACTCTGCAAGTTCCCTGTTAGTATAGAATTCACTATGAGTTGAAATGATACATACCCGAACGATCTGTAGAATAGGAGAAAATCGTTATGGGTTGAAATGATAAACCCAAGCGATTTTTATTTGAATTGAATTTGGGATTGCGGGTTGAAAAGATATATACCCGTATATATTTAAATTGCGGATTGAAATGATAAATATCTGTATCACTTGACCATAGGATAGAAAATTATATACAGACACCGTTGGTCTATATATAAATATTTTGAAATTAATTTCAATGGTTTTGGAAAGGATTATATGGTTTATTAAATATTGATTTTTAAGATTTTATATATAAATGTATTTATAAAGTTTAAAAATTTAGATTTTCTAAAATCATATGTTTTGAAAATTGTATAGCTATAAGTAAATTTTGAAATTATAAATTTAAATAATTTATTTATCATTTTTCTATTTTTTTATATATATAAATAGATTAATGTTTAATATTGTTTAAGTATTTATTGAAAATTTATATTTTCAAATATAGAGTTTATAATGATTTTAATAAATTCAGGTTGGAAAGTGGTTTGAAATTTTGTTTATTTAAGAATTATGCTTAAATAAGTTTGATTTGAAATTTATTAAAATTGAAATTTTAAAGATATGATTTTATAACTTGGATTTGATTAAAAGTGACTTAAATGAATATTTCAAACTTATATAAATTTAAATGGGATATTTTGTTTATTTAAATTTGTAAATTGAAGTTGTATTTAGATGTTACTGAAATGATTAAGTAAATATTTCAAAACTAAATAATAGTAAAGTGAATTTGATATATATATATGACATTATCGAATTTAGTTTTGAAAATATTGAATATATTGATTTTGAAATATATTGAAATTTGAATGGATTATTGTGTGGTTCAAATCTGTTTTAAAATCGATATAATTTAAAATGGTTTATTGAGAAACTGAATTGAGTTGAAATTTATGAATTGAGATTGAATTAAAAATTGAATTTTGGAATTCGAGTTGATTTGAATCGATTTGTGAAATTTGAGGAAGCTATTTTATTATATAAAGTATATTTTTAACTATATCTAAAACTATTTATATTTTACTTTATAAATTATTTTAATATAAACTATTTTAATATAAATCAATTTCAATATAAATTATTTTATTATAAACTATTTTAACTTATAATTATTTTATATAAACTATTTTATTATATATACTAATTTTAATATCTAAACTGTTTAAGAAGAAAGTGTTATGGATTCCAAAATGCTATGATTTCAAAGCTATGATTTCAAAGTGCTATGAATTTCAAGGTTTTGATTTCCAAAGTGTTTTGATTTTAAAAGACTTATGATTTCGAAAGAGTTATAACTTTGGAAAGTGATATGACTTTTGGAAATGGATATATTTGAAGTGAAAACGATATCGTATCGGTTTTGAAATGGCAATGATATTTTGGTTTTGAAGTACAAACTATTTTTGAAATGACCGCGGTGTTATAATAACAATTGGTTGTTGAAGAGACCGGGATCAGATATGGTCATACTCTCTGCCAATACCAAAAACCGCTTTAACAACTGTGTACGCGGTGGAGATTCCAGAATGAAGTAGGATGGTGGCGACGATCCTATATGAGGTATATACGTTGACCCGACTCCCGTGAGTTGGCATAAGGTGGCTAAAATAGGAGCGATTCTGGGCCAATGAGGTAGCTCCTCTTATCGGACACACTCCATCGTATGCCATTCTATTACTTTGTGATTGATTTGGTGCGCACCTTTGATTCGGGAGTGTGGCTCGAGTTGGACGATTACTGCGGCTTTGCGTTACCAACAGTCCGGATGCGTAATTGGTATATCTACCCTGGCATTGCCTTGTTGTGCCGTGTCACCTACCTTAGCACGCCTTCTACGAATTTGTTTTGTGTCTTACCTATGGAGTATCCTCTGGTAGCTCCAGTTTACGGGGTATTACGGTATTGTATAGACTATTGGCACTATAAAATGTGTTAAGGGGAATATGGGTAACGCCTTAACGCTATTTTAATAGTTTGCTTTACTTTAGACATTATTATAATAGCGTATATTACTACATAGTAGATAGTTCCACGGATCCTTAGAGGATGATTATCCCAAACATCCTTTGAGTTACTTGTATTTCAATTGATATTTCACTTGAGTTGGATTTATTGATATAAGAATGTTAATCCTGACTCGAGTGTTTTGTATTTGCTTTACGCTCGGGTCAGACTGAGTGATACAGCATTTGAGACTCACCTTTGGAGTTGGAGCTTCGCTTGGAGATCCAGCTATCTATCCAGTTTTCTATTATTCAGTTGATTCCAGTGATGTATTCTGATCTTGTATTTGACTATTGTATTGAGACTTCTATGTATTTGAGACTTCTGTTGTATCTTGTTTAACTCTGTTATATATATAGTAGCTTCATGAACTACTATTCTTTTGTTTCCGCTGCATTATTGTTATATTACTCTGTGTTTGTGATTCTGTGATTATTTATTTACTGTATATGCTGAGTTTTGCCAAATTTAAATTAACAATCTGATATTTTGAGCAATTCAAATCTGACATGTGCGGATGCGAATGGCACGAAAAATCAGGATGTTACAAAGTATTATTGATTATTTTGGTTATTTAGATTTCATAGAGGCTTAATTGTTAGTGTTTTTTACTAAATATATTAAATCTTCATTAGTTGCTAACCGTAGTTAATTGCTAACCATCGGAGATCGAGTCTTCTAATTCTACTGATAGCAACATTAACTTTCAGCATTCACCAAAGCCTTTGGAAGTACAATCTTCTACTGAGAATCAAGAGTTCAAGTCTACTACTTTCGCTAACATATCCGACTCTTCTACTTCTTCAACAAATGGACATACTTCTTTTGAACAATCTGGTACAGAGTCCAGTCCTGTTGTTGCCGAACAAATATAATCAAAACAAAACCTTTCATTAGATACTAAGCAAAATACCATTTCAAATAATAATGTTACAGATACTATTATATCACGCCAATCTTCTTATTCTAAAAGATTAAGGGGAAAGTCGAGTAAATCAATGAATTATGATAGGTGGCTGCTTTTCTGGTTAAAAATGAATTATAATCTTGCTAGCTGCATAAATTCATCATTTTACTTAAAGCTAATGTAGTTGGCAATTGTTTCACTTGAAGATGGGGACTAATATGTCTATACATAGTAAATTAGATAGAATTTTCATAAATTATGAATTCGCGAATATTTAAAAATTATAATGCAACTATCCTTAATCATGCTTCAAGTGATTACTGTCCACTTCTATTACAACTTATCTCAACTCAAAAGTAGCAGCACCAAGTTTCATTCATATTTAACAACCCCTGGTTTGACATGTGTGCCTATAAGGAAGTAATTTATTCTGGTTCATCTGCTTTTGTCAATGGCAATGCTTTATTTCAGCGTCTATACAAATTACAGAGGGTTAAAGCTAAACTAAAACAATGGAATAATGAAAGACCTTCCATCAAAAAGCAGCGTGAAGAGGTCAGGGAATATAATAACCAATTACATTCTTTACTTGATAGGACCAATAATCCATTTAGGATAATTTTAGTAGATAGTATTTAAAATTACCTGTGATCGTCATTATTATCGTTGTTAAGGTTAATCGCCGTTAATTCCACTGGCTTGTTAATTGCTAACCGTCCCTAATTGCCAATCATCGTTGCTACTGCACAGGGTAACAGATCATACTTAAAATTCGTTCGAGTAAATGGAAATCAACAGAAAAGTACGTGCGATCGAAGTCTAATGGAAATCAGCTCAACGATGGTTGAGCTTAATCATCGAAAAGTGCTAATATTCATTAATTGCTAACCATAGTTAATCGCTAATTGTTGTTGTTGCTACGTAGGGTTTGGAAATCGATTGTTAGTTTTACTTTCTGAGTTGGTGGGAGTGGGAAAGGGGAAATATGGTTTTTCAGTTTCAGGAATAGAGTGGAAATGCGGGAATGAGATATGCGGGAGTGTAGGTAGAGCAAGGGTATATTTGGTATTTTAAAAAGACACGGTTTAAATCTATTGAACGTATTCTCTTTATTAGTAGTAAAGATTAAGCGGCATAGTAGTCGGAGTAAAAGTTTTACAATGACGCCGCTAGTCTTGATGCCACCATTCATCAGTGTCGGCGATCTTATGCATTATTGTTTGGTAATGATGTCGCATTTCTTCCTTCTGACGTCGGTGAGGCTTAGTTTTATAATTATGTTTTAAAAAGGTGATATAGTCTATGTTCAAGAGGGTCGATAACCCTATGTTTTTAGCAGTTAGCCATATGGTTTACTAAATCCTAAAGTTTCATTTTAAAAGGTGGATAGCCTATATCACATGTACGTCGACAACATCATTTTTAATATGAAATTTTATACTTAAAAGAGTTTAAGTTTTTGTCCCGACTTTGGATAGAGGTGGACGTTGTTTAAATACCGAAAATATTCTATATTGTCCTAATTAATGATGGCGAGCCATATGTTTTATGATTTCGACTATAATCATTGGGGATACCAATGTTTTATCTTATTACGGTTATAAGTATATGAAGTTGACATTATTTATTTGGGGTTACCAGGGGGAATAAACTCAACAGTAATCATTGGGAATACCTATGTGTTTTCTTTAATAAGTTCGATATAGATCATTGGGGATACAAATGCATATTATTTTGAGATGTTATAAATTTAAGGGGTACACAACCTAATTGGAGACACCAATAGATATAGGTTGAAAATGTGGGTTAAACATGAATTAAATTGATAAGTAAGGATTCATAGTCATCCTACGAAAACTATGGGATGTGAGATGGATAGTCCACATCATGCTGGAAATAGATTGTCTCCATGAGGTTAATGAAGGGTTCATAGCTGTGTGATTGGAAAGGTTATTTACTATATTCTAACCATTGTGGATGCATGAGCACAATATACGGCTAATATGTTTTTTTAAGTTACTAGTGAGAGGAAAACCCATTCCGCCCAGCGACATTATCTTACTAGATATCAATTTGGTTCGAGATGGTAGGTTATTACTCACACCAGACTGTTTGTCCGACTCAAAGTTTTTGTCTTTCGCCTTAAACTCTTGAGTGCTCATTTGAATAGGTCAGGAGTAAGGGATTTCAGGTATCCGGTTTGACGAATAAGCATCCAAAGACGTGCAGGAGGCAATCTAGCTATAGTAGGAATCTCTATTTTTCGATGTGTTAATATGGATGTAATTGGCAAGTTTTGTAATGCCAAGTGTTTGACTATGATCAACCAATGGGGCATCTTCGTATGTCGCTTTGGAGTATTTTGTAATAATTATAATTTCTCTGAACGTGGGTTTGCGTATGGGATTATGTAATGAATATGAAATATCATTTATGTAATGCAATGTGAAAATTTGTTATAAAATTGTGTTTAATATTTTCCATATTCATGTGCTTTTGATTATTGATATCATTAACATAGCCGCATTTTGTCATCGGAAATTAATACTATGGATGACTGCAACATTCGTAGCACTTAGTTTCGGGCCTCAAAATCGAGGATGTTACGCTCTGTCTTCTGCAAAGATTGAGTGTTGATTTGTAGAAATCTAAGGATTCATATATCAAGGTGTCACTTATTAGCTAGGTCTATATGGTAAAACTTCTTTTTATATTTATATCTAGTTGCATCACTTTACAATGATTATATATATATATATTATTACCTCGTCATTGTTTATAGTTGACATCATAATCTGAATAATTAATTGGATGATTATTTTTAATTTAATTCATTTGTTTAAAAATGAAATTATTTATATGTGTAGAATTGTAATTTCATTTATAAATATGATTCAATATATATGTATTGATTTTCTAAGCTAATATATAACTTTAATGAGTTAAATAATATTGATTTGAATTATTTTGAAATATGAAATACATTACCATCTTGCTCTAAATAATATGTATATATTTTGATATTAAAATTCCTTTTGATTATTCTTCTTTAAATTACATTAACTTCAAATGATAAAATTAAAAATTATATATATATATATATATTGTTGTATATTTATACGAGTATATATGCACGCGGGGCCTATATTTAATCACAACATGCATGCATTTTTAGTTGCACCTGTGAAAATATATTTGACAGTAGCATTGCCAGCATAAACTGAACCTAAGGCTACGACCGTGATGACTGAGACAACTAAAGAACATTCATAGAACCAATAACTTGAAAGCATTCATTGTTTATCATTCCTTTCTTTTGTTTTAGTTTATGTTATACTACTGAAAATGGAAATAATACTTGTACTTTTACATGCTTATGCTCTTTTAGCTGATGTGAGCTGTAGGCAAAAATGTATCAAAATATACCAGGGATTAATTGTTTCTTTACCACTCTTTTCTGGATTCTTTTTCTTTTATGCTTTCAAGTTACTCTTTTTGAAACCAGCTTTCAAATTACTATTTTTTCTTTTGAAAACCAGTAATTTCATATTTGCCTTTATTAATTTGATTATGCTTATTTTAATAGGGTTAATTACCTGAGCAAAATCTTTATCTTTTTATTTCCATTTTAATGATTTTTTTTCTTCATTTTTTCCGGCATTCAAGAAAGGAAACATGAACCTCAATGAATAGACATGAAAAGAATCGGAAAAGGAAGTATAAAAGAGTTATTGGTTTGTACATGCGAACTTGGTATTTGAACTCCGCCTAGGAAAAAGCCGCTATTTTTTGGTTCAAACTGTAGTAACTTCTTCATACTGACTCGGAATCAAGCGAAACTTTGACTAATGAACTTCCACCTAAATTGCGGACAATATGAAATAATCAAATACTTCAACTTATCAACATATACCATAGTTATCCATGGCGACTACTTGTTGTACTTAGAAAATAACAGGCTGCATCTCCATATTTGAACTCCGCCTAGGCAGAAGCCGCTATTTTTTTGTCTATACCGCAATAACTTCTACATATTAACTCGGAATCATGCGAGACTTCGACCAATGAACTCTCACCTAAATTACGAACAATATGGAACACTTGAATACTTCATCTCTTGAACTCACACTGTAGTTCTCCATAGCGACTAACAGTTGTACTTAGAAAATAACAGGCTACATCCTCATATTTGAACTCCGCCTAGGCAGAAGCCGCTATTTTTTTGTTCAGATTGCAATAACTTCTTCATAATAACTCGAAATTAGGTGAGACTTCAACTAATGAACTCCCACCTAAATTACAAACAATATGGAACACTCGGATACTTCATCTTGTGAATGCACACTGTAGTTCTCTATAGTGACTAACAGTTGTACTTATAAACTAACAGGCTACATCCCCATATTTGAACTCCACCTTGGCAGAACCCGTTATTTATTTGTTCAGACTGTAGTAACTTCTTCATACTAACTCGGAATCGGGTGAGACTTTGACCGATGAACTTCCACCTTTATTACTAACAATATGGAACACTCAGATACTTCAGCTTGTGAACGTATACCATAGTTCTCCATGGTGATTAACAGTTGTGCTTAGAAAATAACAGGCTACATCCCCATATTTGAACTCCGCCTAGGCAAAAGCCTCTATTTTTTTTGGTCATACTTCAACAACTTCTTCATACTAACTCGGAATCAGGCGAAACTTCGACCGATGAACTCCTACCTAAATTACGGACAATATGGAACACTCAGATACTTCATCTCTTGGACGTACATTGTAGTACTCTATGGTGACAAATAGTTGTACTTAGAAAATAACAGGCTACATCCTCATATTTGAGCTCTGCCAAGGAAGAAGCTGCTATTTTTTTGTACATACTACAATAACTTCTTCTTATTAACTCGAAATCAGGCAAGACTTCGATCGATTAACTCCCATGTAAATTACAGATAATATGGAACACTGGGATACTTCTGCTTATGAATGTATACTGTAGTTCTCCATGGTGATTAACAATTGCACTTAGAAATAACATGCTATATCCCTATATTTGAATACTATTTCCCTATGAGATGTAAAAGGGTATATTTGGAATTTCAAATAGACACCGAGTAAATCTATTCAATGAATTCTCTTTACTAGTAGTAAATATAAAGATATATAAGCATTAAGTAATATATAAACCTTATGTTTATATTAAAACAATTTAATTTAATATGTATATGTGTGTGCATTTTGAATAACTGAAATTATTTTTAGCTTCATACTTATATATACATATATATGTGATTTTAATTTTAGTATTTATTTCGTTATTGTTATTCTTACATTAATAAATGTAGTTTAGATTCGAATTTTTAACAAACCTTGCCAAATTAAATTTAAATTTCTAACTTCATATTGGATTTTGAAATTTTATTATTCAATTATCTTCAGTTTTTTCTAATTAATATTTGCCATTAATATTCATATTTCATAATATTTTGTAATCAAACATATATTGTACATTAATCAAATTAAATCGAGGCAGTTGATATATCCATATAAATGGCGAATATATACATGTTACCTATGAATCCCAATATCTACAGATGTATATATTGACACTCTGGTTGGTTTGTCATTATGTATCATGCTTATCACATGTCATTTTGTATAATGATTAGGTATAGTTTTGATAGAATGTTTGTAAAAGGGAATGTGTAATCAATTGTACCTATTTTATCTCTTTCCTTTTGGATCTTAATCTGATTACATCCAGATTTAATAATATGTACATTCCCTTTTTAAACACTTTTTGGAAATATGAATATATTTAATATATTAATACTTACTCAGACTTTATACTTAATAAATTAAATAAAAAAGTTAAATAAAATTGATTTTATTTAAAATTGGAATTTTTTTAAATTAACTAAATTAGGTCAAGTAAAACCCATTAGACTTCATAAGCGTAGTATGGTCCAAATATGGATTTTTTTTAAATCTATCCATTTTACCCATTGCGAAACGTACCAGGTTCCTTCAACCACTCCCTTCCTCAACATTTTCTTTAGAATCTTTTGACTCGTGTGACTCTATCGAGGAATGTTTTTCTCTGGATCGAGTCCAAACGTTTCCTCCTTTTCAAACATCCTTCAAAGTATCACAACCCCGTTATCTTCTTTTTCACCACCCTCATCATTACCCTCTCCTCACTGCAACTCTCCTCACCAATACCCTCCTCCTCACCACTACTACCATGTATTTTAGGGCTTTCCTTCTTGTTTTTTTATCATCTTCACCGCTATGACCTTCATCGTCAGTTTTCGAATGCTCAACTTCAAATTGCTCGCTAGTAAATTTCATTATTTCAGCAGTTCTTTTCATATGGTTAGACCCCGTATGCCGCAATCGTTCTTTCCTATTAGTGGAGCTCGATGAAGATTTACTGTAAATGATGATAACAAACATATACGAGAAAGTAAAGAAAAGGAAAAACCCGACCGGCGCAAATTGAAATAAGAAAACTCAACAAAAGTACATCGCAATATGAAAATTCGACGGTTTCCTATTGAGTAATGTTCACATGTTCGGCAGGACCCCATCGATTTGCAACTAACAAGAAAACACTAAATTATTCGATGTCATTTCATCGTTTTATCTAAGTTTCATGGCCAAATTTGTACAAAAATAGTTAAGTTCGATGGGTACTGTTATCCAGCCTTTTGACCAGGCTATGTTCGGACATACTGGGGGAATCGAACTGGAGTTATCAAGGCAGGAAGCCCAAAGAGATAGCCCAGGAGTCCAAAAACCAGACACATACGAAGTCACAAGATCAATACAAGACCTAATCAAACCAAAAAAACAACACATTCTCCAAAGTTAGGGGTCGGTACCGACTCCTGTTTCCACCTCAGGTGGACCCCATCTTCTGCCTTTGCCTCTTACATGATGCCTCGAGCTTATTTCCAATGTTGGTTTGTTGATTCAATGTAATTATCCATCTTTCTCCACGAACACTTGAAGCTGCAACTCTGTTCTTCCACAACTCCATCATTTGGACTTAGAAACAAGCTAATATTGGTGCAAACAACCATGGAATCACGAAGCTAACCACAAGATGATCGGAGATGAAGAGTCGAAGATGGTCATTTTGGAAAAATTGGGGATCGGTACCAACCCCTACCTATGGATAGGTACCGATTCCTATTAATGGATGATATGGCACCTGTTTTCTTGGAAGAATCGATCTAAATCATGTACAACGGCTGAGAGATATTTTATGCGAGATATTAGGATCCCTACCTCTATAAATAGGAAGGTAGGGCTCATTTTTCAATTTCTTTTGGCTCTAGTTCTATTCTAAGCTATATTCCTGTAATTTTGAAAATTTAAGTATCGGATTTGTACCGACCCTTAAGAACTTCTGCCTTCAAGTTAGAAATAAGCAATAAAAGATTAAAGTGGATGTAGGCCTTGCTTTACCAAGCCACTATAAATTGCAGTGTGTTCTATTTTTCTCGTTTTTCATTTACTTTCTACATATTTTATCCTTTACCTTAATTCTTGGGTGTTTGTGCCATTTTTGGTTCAAACATCTTGGTATTTTCACTGAGAAAATCTTGATTCTCAGGCTATTTGGATCCATCATCTACCATTGGATTTCCCATATCCAAGAGCGATCCAATTTTTCAACCTTTCAACCCTACAACTCAGATTTGTAAAGATAAACTAGAAGCTTTCTACCATGGCCCCATCAAGAAGAGACCGTTCTACCAACTCCAAAGCTACCACTGAAGCTGAGAATCAAAATCCGCAACAAGGGGATAGAGTTGTCTAACCTACTCAAACAGAGATACCAACTCAAGCTGACATCGTGACAAGAATGGAGATGGATATGATGATGAAGCAGATGGAAGGTAGGTTCTAAGCTAGTCAGAATGAGATGAATTAGACGATGCGGCGGAGCTTGAGAATGTTGAATGTTCTAACTCAAAACCATCGTAGAAGGAGTAGAAGAGACTCTAGTTCTTCATTTGAAAGTTCCTCATCATCTGAGTAGAGATGGAGGGACAAGAAGCATAAGAGGTCTCAAAATGCTATTGGAACTTCATACCAAGGAAGAGGACGAGCCCTAGGCTTGAGTTTGGATATCTGTACCGACCTAAGGTTAGGGGTCAGTACCGACCCCTCCAATGGTAGGCCCAAAGCCTTCTTTTAGAAGGTGGCGTGGACTTGGCTTCATGGCGCGCTGTTGGTGATCAGAATCTGGAGAATCATGTTGTTGCTGGTGGTATTGCTCACGCGAATAAAACATGGGACTACTTGATGAACGGATCTCCCGGAGGATGGAGAACCAAGGTATCGAGAGCCAACCGAGAGCGTTCGCCGGGCCGAACACTCGAAGCGGATCCCGATTATCGTTGTTCAATCGAACCTGTTGCCCAGACTACCTGGAGGATATGGTCAGGAGACTTGTTAGGGAGTATCGTTTCAGGAGTAACGATTTATAGGGTACATCTCCCAGTCGTAATCCGTTTATAGATTCTACGCAGGAGATACTTCCGGAGATCCATAATGCCAACTATGCCATTGTACGAAGGAACGACAAACCCTATGTAGCATATGATGAGATACGAATGGCATATGGATTCAGCCAGAGCTTCCAATGCTGTGAAGTTTCGCTATTTCCCAATATTCTTAGAAGGAGCAGCTACGATGTGGTTCACTCGACTTCCACCGAAGTCCATATCATCTTTTGCTGAGTTATCGAAGAAGTTTGTAGAAAAATTCTATTTGCATAATGCAGGTCCAAAGCATGTGATGTCTTTATCAAACCTCTTCCAAGCCGTGGGAGAGTCGTTGAAAGATTTCTTAAATTGATTCCATACATCCATGATGGAAGTTATAGATCCCAAGGATGATATAGTGCTGATGGCATTGAAAAGTGGGATTCATCCCATATGAAATTCGGGGAATGGTTTGAAAGTAAACCTCCACCAACGATGGATACTTTCTATAGAAAGGCTAATGAATACTTACACTTGGAGGAAACAAAGAAGCATCCACAGAGAACTGGTGTTGGAAATTCGAATGAAGTGATACAAAACAATGTTGCCATAAAGCAATCTGGAGGAAGCTCTAGGAGTGTGGAGTGAATGTTGGCAATCAAAACAATAATCGAAAACAAAAATGATGATGAGGCTAATATGAAGAAGCCAAATAACAGGAATCGTATTAGGACACCTAAATATGATAGCTATACTAAATTGAACAACTTGATAGAGAATATCTATCTGGCAACTCAATACAATGAGTTGTACAGAAAGCCGGCTCTAAAAGAGTCGACTGAGAAGGAAAAAAAGTCATGCAAGTTCTGCATATTCCATGAAACTCATGGCCGTAATACCAACGAGTGTAGACACATACGGGATATGATTGAGGAGTTAATTCATAAGAAAAAATTACAATAGTATGTAAAAGCCCCGCAGGATGGCAGGCAAGGAGAATCTAACGCCCTTGGGCCGTCTTCCCAATAGGGGAAAGCTGAGCCTTGTGCCGATGCATTCAGGCGGCCAAAAAACGGTTAGTAATTAATACAATTATCAGTGGGCCACACCTAGTCGATAAGAGTCTAGCGGAGATGGATAGATATGTTAGTGCTATTAAACATGCAGAGAGTGAAAGTTGTTTCACCATTGAAGATGGAACTCCGACAAACAATGCAGAACGATGACTAATGATATTGTATTTTGGAATAGAGATGCTAATGGAGTGGAAGCTCCAACAATTGACCACTCGTGATCACATCCACGATTGGTCTTGCTATTGTTCGGAAGGTGCTTATTAACTGCGGGAGTTCAGTCAATATTTTGTTTAAGAAAGCTTACGATCAAATGATGCTAAAAGAGAAAGATTTGAAACCTTATAAGTCTCGAATATAGGGGTTCAATGGGATGGCTACTGAAGCCATAGGATTCGTTGAATTACCGATGGTAGTTGGCGAGGACGACCGCAAGCGAGTGCGGGTCGTGCCTTTTTTGGTGTTGGACATTTACTCGGCTATAATGCTTTTATAGACCGACCGACCCCGGTTGATTTCAAAGCAGAAATCGCTCCCTATTGCTTAACTGTGAAGTTCCCTATAGAGAATGGAGTGGGAATTGTGCAAGTGGGTCGGGCGACTAGCCTCGAATTCTTTGTTGCCGAGCTAAAAGAGGCAAGGTGAAGGAAGAAAGAAAAAATGTGGAGGGGACCCTTTGCATAAAAGCTTTGGATGCATAGCAACTAAAACCTGAGCCCCGGCTCGGGCAACCCAATAGATTCCACAATGATATGGACCGATGAAAAGAGCCAGGAGGAGGACGAGTAGCTCCTGTCAAGTTAACGATCGTTGTTCTGGTAAGCTAGGATGATATGAATCGGGTCCTAAAGGTTGGATCGCAGCTCAGCATAAGAGTAATGAAGGAGTTGGTTAGTTTTCTCCAGGCAAACTTAGATGTGCTTGCATGGACACACTTGGATATGTATGGGATCTCGCCGGAGATAGCGATCCATGCATTAAATATAAATCTCAAATGCGATCCTATGAAATAGAAATGCCGCAGCTTGGGTCCGAAGAGATCCACTACACTCAAAGAAGAGGTGGACAAGCTGAAAGACAAAGGCTTCATCCACGATGCCATATACTTGGAGTAGGTATCTAACCCAGTCTTGGTGAGGAAAGCAAATGAGAAGTGGAGGACATGCATCGACTATTCTGATTTGAATAAGGCATGCCCAAAAGACAACTTCTTGCTCCCGAGGATAGATCGGTTGGTGGATTTGACAGCTGGACATGAGCTACTTTCATTCATGGATGCGTACTTGAGATATAACCAAATCCCAATCCATGTCCCGAATCAAGAACACACCAACTTCATAACTGAGCTCAGACTATATTGATATCTGTGCCATGCCCTTTGGATTGAAGAACGCAAGAGCAACTTACCAGGGGCTTGTTAACCGGATGTTCAAAGACCAGATTGGATTCTCGATGGAAGTCTACATGGATGCCATGCTTTTGAAGTCACTACATTCAAGAAACCAAGTTGATGATCTAGCAGAGATGTTTGGCATTCTTCGAAAATACGGGATGAAGTTCAATCCTTTGAAATGCTCTTTCAGCGTTGGGTCTGGGAAATTCTTGGGCTTCATTGTGAACTCTCATGGGATTAAAGCCAATCTAGAGAAGATCGAGGCATTGAGAAAAATCAAAACTCCAAAGTCGATCAAGGAGGTCCAAAGCTTAAACGGGAAGGTCGCCTCCCCGAGTTGGTTTATTTCCAAAGCCACCGATAAATGCATCCCTTTCTTCGAGGTGATTAAGAAGGGAAAAAGGTACTTCCGAATGGAATCGTGAGTGTAAAGATGCATTCCAAGCTCTGGTGGATCACTTGGCGAGACCCTCCATCATTTCGAAGCCGGTGGATGACGAGCACTTGTTTATATACTTGGCAGTGTCGGTGCATGCTTTAAGCGTCGTACTTGTATGTAAGGAATCTCGCATCCAACGAGTGGTCTATTACATCAGTAAATGATTGACAGGTGCAGAACGAAACTATCTGAAGCTGGAGAAGCTTGCATATTGCCTTTTGATCACTTTGAGAAAGCTCCACACTTATTTCTAGGCTCATCCGATTAGAGTTCTTACTATCCAGCCTTTGCAACAAGTCTTGCAACGACCTAAGACTTCTGGAAAACTATTGAAATGGAACATTGAATCAAGCCAATACGACATACCTTATCACCCTTGGAGAGTTATCCAAAGTCATGCCTTGGCGGAATTCATAGCTGAATTCGCTACATGAGATTATCCTCCGGAGAGCAGTAGCGAGAAAGAAGCTGGATGGAAGATGTACATGGATGGTGCATATAACGAAAGGTGCTCTGGTGCTAGAGTTGTACTTGTTACTCCTAAAGAAAAACTGATCTACTATACCTTGAAGCTCGACTTTCTGGCAACTAACAATGAAGCTGAATACGAGGCCATAATTGTAGGACTCAAGATTGCCAAAAGGCCGGGATTAAAGACTTTACATATTTTTTGCGACTCTTGGCTAGTAGTGGTTTGCCAAGTTCGAAAGGAGTTTCAAGCAAAAGAAGCGAGACTAGCTCCTTATATAAACCGAGTCCTTGAGATGCTCGCTAACATTGAACATTATACAATCACTTATAATTCCCAGAGAGGAGAATGAGAAGGCCGATTCATTAACTAAACTGGCTAGCTCTGGAGATGCACAACTCATGGGCTTGGTTCCGGTGGAAGTACGTTTAACGCCGAGCATCGACCAAATGGATGTCGATTGGATCTTGGAGACTGAGCCTGGAAGGGAGTCATGGGTGACTCCGATTCATAATTATTTGCAGAAAGGAATCCTTTTGGAAAGAAGGAATGAACGACGAAAAATCCTTCAACGAGCTTCGAGATATGTCATGAAAGAAGGAGTACTGTACAGGAAGGGCTTCTCTGTCTCTTTGCTTCGGTGTGTCACTCACGACGAGGCTAAGCGAGTCCTAAGAGAGGTTCACGAAGGGGCCTGTGGTGATCACACTGAGGGGCGAACCTTAGCGAAGAAGATCCTCTCCTAAGGTTACTTCTGGCCAACTATCAATCGAGACGTAGTTGATTACACCCGAAAATATGACAAGTGCCAGAGATTTGCTAAAATACTAAGAGCCCCACCAATGAAGATTACTCAAATGGTCAGTCCTTGGCCATTTGTAGTCTGGGGGATTGATATCATTGGTGTGTTGCTGATATCTAAAGGTGGCGCGAAATACGCCAATTTTGTAGTTGATTACTTTACTGAGTGGGTTGAGACAAATCTGCTGGCCACGATCACCACAACGAAAGTAATCAATTTTGTTGTCTGGAATATCATTTGTCATTTTGGAGTTCCACAGGCGATTGTTACCGATAATGGGACCCAATTCGATAGTATCGAGTTCAAGGATTTCTGCCGTTGGCATCGCATAGAAAAGAGATTTGCTGTGGTGGCACATCCTTAGACGAATGGACAGGTTGAAGCTATGAATAAGATGATCAAATCCACTCCTAAGAAGCGGTTGGAAAAGGACAAGGGTAAGTGGGTCGAAGGACTTCCATTAGTACTATGGGCTTGTCGAACGACTCACAAATCAGCGACTGGCCACTCTCCATTTGCCCTAGCCTACAGATTAGATGCTATGATTCCAGTAGAACTGGATGTACCTTCTCATTGAGTGATTCAATACAATCCACGAACTAATGAGCAACTCCTGCTAGTGTCTCTTGATATGATCGATGAGAAGTGTGATGCAGCTGAGTTGAGGGCAGCTGCACACCGACACCAAGTCGCATGGTGTTACAACACTAAAGTTAGGAATCAGACCTTCGAAGTTGGCAACCTGGTTCTCAAATGAATCTTCGCTAGCCCTAGAAACTTGGTCCGACCTGGGAAGGTCCGTACGCAATAGAGCAGAAGCTTGGAGATGGAACTTTCAGGCTTGCGACGATAGACATGATTCCGCTCTCGAGGGTGTGGAATAGCGAGCACTTGTGATGCTATTTCACTTAGAAATAAATTCATAAATAACTGGCTAGAGCCGTGTAATAAGATATATTCTTTCACTTCCCGTCTTTTATGGAATAAGCGTCTTTTCAAGTCCAAGACTATCTTTCCATTACCTAAGAGTTATGACTTGACTGACTCGATTGATTCTACATGTGAATAATGCAGGTGTACAAGTACTCAGAGTTAGGTTCCAACCGAAACTTCTACGGTTTATGATCGAATCCTCAAAGTTATTCTCAGTATCCGAAGATAGATACCAGATAACCCTCGCTCTCCTATTGGGGCAGGAGTATAAACCAAACCGGATGTGACATGACCATCCGTCCGCAAACTCTCGCACTTGATGTGGGGGTAGGAGTATAAATTGAAATGAACGTGATACGACCATTCACCTGCTCAACTCTTGTCCTTAGATTAGGGGCAGAAGTATAAACTAAAGTGAACGTGACAAGACCGTCTAACTCTTAACACGCTGCTCGGAGTAGGCAAAGCCAAAGGTCCACACCCGACGTAAGACAGGATCTTGCCTATGAACTTCGAATTGACGCTCGGAGTTAGGCGCGATTGGAAGTGTATATCCTGAACAAGGATGTGCGAACTACGATAAGTTAATCCAGATTAGTGCTTGAAGTTCGGCGCAATTGGATATCATGATCCTAGAAAAGGGTTCCCGAACCGCTGTTTGAAGTGGTTACTCCAACTAATGTCCAGAGTTCGACACTTCAACAATAACTTTATATTCGCAAGAACAATGAAAGGCTGGTAAATTACTGAACGGGCTAAAGGATTCGGTCCGACTATAATAACTAAAAGGGATAGATCGCAAGTACATTGAATGAAAAGCATATTTCTTAAGTATTTAGACAAATCCATACAAGGAGTTAACTAAACAAAAACCATTATTATTGACATAAAATCTGGAATGCTAAGTATAAGTGTTATTGGCACTAGAAACAAAAAGAATAAGCGGGGGCCAAACCTGCACAAAGCTGGCCAAAAAACCAAAATAGACTGCAACTACTACCATTAAAAAGTAAGCCTATTTACACAAAACAAACCGGTGATCACTTCTTCGATTTCGTTCTCCTATGTATCTTAGAGCCAGGAGAAACATCGCTCAAGCTTTCACCTTGTCTTTTCCCTCCACTTCCTCCACTTCCTTTGCCCTTGGGTGGAATGCTCTACGATGTTCCAATAGGCACACTTTGTGCGCTACCAGGCGGAGGAATATGGACCAAAGCGAAGATGGATTGCTTGGGAAAGGCAATATAGGAGGAGGAATAACTTCAAGTTTTTCCTACATGACCTCTGTGGCAAGGAGGATGTCTTTCTCATGTTCCCGCAGGAGCTCGTGCATGGTAGGACATGACAGGGGCTTTGAGACCCCAGTAATAACAATGTCTTCATCGATTTGAGTTTCTTGAGTCCCACTAGCTCTCAGCCAACAAAGCATCGATCATCTTCTCATTAAGGCTGGGAGTATCTTCAACCGGGATAGATAGAATCGTTGTTGAAGTGGTAAAGATAACTGATTCTGTTACAGGAACTTGTAGTCCCGGCTAAGACTCCTTGTCGAGAAACGGAGTGACTTGAGGCTGACCTCAAACTCGAGAAATAAAGAGAGAGATTAGCTATGTTAATCGGTGACACATCAACTTTCTAGAATGAATAAGAAGTCAATGAGATACCTTCTTTGTCTTGGAGCTCTGTGCAGGCCAAAGTGTCACCGGAGTTTCCCTAAAGAATAGGAGAATAGGCCTCTGGATCTCAGGCCTCTCGGGATCATACCCAGGTGTCGGAGTAGCTTGGGACACAAGCATCTAGTTGGCAATAGCATCATGTGGCGTCGATCCAGAGCCTTCATCCAAGTCTTAGGCACTGCCGAAGCAAGCTCCGGATGAAGAATAAGCTGGCCGTCTTTAAGAATCTTGGGCTCGTTTCCTACCAAGACTTCCTTCTCCAGCTGCTCCAATTCCACCTCGCTACCTTCGAGGAAAGCTTTTTCTTCTTCAACAACTCGCTCCCAGGCAAGGGCGAAGATTCTGGGATAATCATCTTTGAACAACTCCAGATTTCGAAATTCGAGCATGTTGGCATTATACTCATTCAACAACGGTTCAAACTTCTCTATCGCACGCTCTTCTGCCCATTATTCTACGGTCTCAACTTCTCTTTTGACGAGTGCATCAACATCTTTAACGTGCTCGAGCGCTTTGTCTCTTTCCTCGCTGACATGGAGCAACTCGTTACAATAAGTCTGACTTGTTGGAGCGCTTCATCCTTTTCTTTTATTTCACGCTTTAGCTTGGTTTTTAGCTCACCCGCATTTCTATTCGCAGTATCCCTTTCCGTTACCAAAGCGTGATTTCAGTGGAAAGCTTACTCCATTTCATCCCGATGCTTAATCCACTCCTCTTCAAGTGCCCTGGTAGCCTCCTCGGTCTTCTTCTCGGCTTTGGCTTGGGATATTCTCAGTTTCTCGACCTCAGCATCGATATTTGCAATAATTCTCTAATTATCAGTTTCGATGAGTTTCTGATTGTCGATTGCTGCCTATCCTTAGGGACTTTGGAAATTTTCTTAAATAACCTCGACCATTTGTTATACTGATTGTGAACGTCGATCACACAATCAATGGTCATCTTTTGTACATCAGTTAGGATTCTTTTTAAATTAGGCACAAACATAAGAACATTAAAGCAAACATCTGGAAATTCTTCTTTTAGTTTGCCCATTCGAGCATTAGCAGCAAGTTATTCCTCCATAGAGATAGTGGGACTATAGCAGTTTCTTTGCCCGGCCTATCCTGGGAAGTTTCAGAGCCACTCTTGTGATGCCTACGGTCGGAGGACCAACTAGATTGAGATAGCACTGGAGGTTGCACATGGATGGAAGCCGGATGAGGGGCACAAGAAGCATCACCAAGTGGGATATCATCGTGACGATCAGGTTGCCTATCTGAACCTCTAGGAGGAGGTGATCTAGACCTAGGGTGATGTTTGGAAGTAGAGTCATGTGATGAGCGATCTTTGTCATGTCCGTTTCTATTATCTCTATCTCAACTAGAACGATAGCCTGGCTCATAATCGAGACCGCTTCCCTAGCGGTACGAGTTCGACTAAGGTCTTTGTTCTTGGGATGCTTTCACCTCCAGGGACCGGTAAATGTATTTTCTTTTCTCCATGAATCCTACAAGGGAAACAAGAACAAATTAGATCTAACAAGCAAGGACATAGGTCAACTGCAAGTGTTGTGAAGTGCACGTGCACATGAGTGTCCTATTATCCTTCCGACAGACCGTGACCTGGAGCTTTACTCATGGGAGTAACCTCTCCCATACTGGTATGGATGAAGTCCTTATTGACATGGATAGGGGAGTCGATGCCCTCAATAACGATATTACCGGCATTCGGTGGGAGTTAGCCCTAAGCTGGCGAATGTTCCTATCGAAAGAAAAGATGGAGTTTTTTCTACATCCATAATTAGTGGGGGCTGGGTAAAAGTCTGCACCTTGGATATTTTTATGACTAACCTCTTCTTCGGAGTAGGCGGTTGGTCGTCCCTAGATTGTTCAGGCTGAGACTCACGATCCGCATCGATGTTAACTTGGTCAGACTCGCCACTTTCACCAATAATTTCGCCTTTATCAACATCTTTTGGTGCTTGTTCAATATTTTCGTCAACTCGACCCTAGGACATAGGGCTGGGGGCAGATCTGGATCAGCCCCACCTTCTTTGAGCGGGTTGTTATCATCATCGTCATTGTTGTCATCATTGGAAGCTATTTGGACGATGCCAGTACCGCAGCCTTCCTCTAACAAGCCGCATGCGAGAGGGTTTTCATCTGACGTGAGAGTTCTGATATCTCTGTCTCCCGCTGGAACTGCCATAAGAGTGTTGACAACATCTGGAACATCTGAATAGTCAAGCAAGGATTTGGGTTAAGTTCGCATACTATTAAACAAATTCGTATAATGCACATAGAGAGGAACTAGCGTCTGGACAGCCATCTACGTGCAAACTCGGGTGGACAATGGACATAGAACCACTCGGTTTTAAAGTAGCTCAACTTGTTCCATGCCCCAGTGACCACTCTACAACCTCTTATTGGTTCCAAGTAGATCAAAGATGGACTTTCTTTTCGGCTTTTAAAACTGTATATATGTCGAATCTCCTCATCGATGGACGCATGATGTAAGGGTTCAGTGAAGATCATATATGTGCGAGGAGAAAGGCATAACTATTTGTGTGCAACTGTATTGGAGCAAGCCTCAAAAAATTCAAATATCGATGGATGAATTGGTTGAATGGTAGGACGCAGCCTGCCAAGCACATGTACCTATTGCAAGGACTATAAACCTCCAGGGAATTGTAAGCTCTATGATTATGAGACGGGACCAAGATATCATCAAATGGAATTTTGTGCTTGTTACATATTCTCCGAAGGGATCCTTCATCGATTTTGGAGGCAACAAAATCGACATGATCATTTAAAATTACGGCATCCTCAAGGTATCAGGTGCGGGGTCTACTTTTGGCCCTTCTGTCGGCCCGACCGGATATTCTGGAATTTGCTATTCTACTTGTGGATTTCCTTACTGTTGTTCTTGCTGAGCTGGAGTTTATTGTGCATGTGGAATTATGACTGAGTTTGACTTTGCATTGGATTCGATGAATCTCGAAGTTGATGTTTATGGCCTGAGCAACAAGACGTTTGAAATGTCTTTGGTCCATTTCTATAAAAAAAACTCGATAGATAATCAACGTTAGAAGATTAATTACAAGTCGTACCGCCCATGCTAAAGTGGATTATAGTGCGGTGTCATGTAGTTCGATTTTTCGATATTATTTAATAAATTTTTTTCAAGTTTGGGTATCGCTCGACGTGACCCTCATCGCTTACTGTCCCGATAAGTTCTATGTCATTGTCCATGCTTTGGAAAGGGCTCGAGATCAAGTAGATGCACAAGATGGGATACTCATGTGAACCGAGTATTCGGAAATTTGTCTAAGTGTTAGAGTTGTACAACTCCATCACTTAGAAAAATTCTCATCCCACTACTTCCACCTTTGCCGCCTCCTAAGTCACAGCCGTCCAAATCCCTATTCACCCATGTACGATCAACCACGTCCATCTCCATCACTAAGTCCAATACCTACCTAAGGTCAATTCAAAGTTCTTGGTTTTGGAATCAGCCCAAATTGCAAGTTGGAGATTACGGCATGATTCAGTGGAGATGGGTTAGGTTAAGGAGAAGCAGACGGAGTCAGGCGTAACCAAGGGTGGAAGGCGGCAGCCTCAGTTAATGCGGTGACGTTCGTCAGGTTGAATGAAGGTGAGAGGAAATTTGGAGTTGAAGGTTTTAATGGCTGAAAGGCTTTGATCGGTGAGAGCAGAGAAAGCAAATGAGGGGAGCATTGAATAGGAACGGGTTATATTCCCTTATTGGACCCGAAGTCTTGGGAACCAGACTTGGAAAATTTTCCAAGTTTGGAGTCGGTACCGACTCCCAAATTAGGGATCGGTGCCGAGTCCTAGTTTTAAAAAAACATAAAAACATATATGTATATAATTGTATATGTATATGAGAATATATTAAAGCATGTGCATGTGATTGACCGTGTACGTGTACTCCTATCCACTCAAGAATGTGCACGTGAATGCGTATGCGTGTATCCAATATCCGACGACCAAAGTCAAAGGGAAATCGAATTCAAATTTGAAAAATCCATGGATAGAATTAGTTTAAAATCATCAAACTTTGAATGACGAATTGCAAAGGTACATTCCAAATTTATAATCCCATATGTTGGTAGAGTGTCACAGCGGATGACAATGTACATGACTTCTTGCAGCAATGTTTTGCAAGATGGACAAAGACCATTTGAAACATAGAGTGGAGTCCTTCACAACTATTCAGATTTATATCGATTCAAAGCACACCACATTTGAAATGATATGTACTTTGGGAAGCAAGTGTTATCCAGCCTTTCGACCAGGCCATATTCGGACAGATTGGGCAAATCAAACTTGGAGTTATCAAGGCCGAAAGCCCAAAGAGATAGTCTAGAAGTCCAGGAATAAGGCACATACGAAATCACAAGATCAATACAAGACCTACTCAAACCAAAACAACAACACATTCCCCAAAGTTTGGAGTCGGTACCGACTCCCGTTTCCACCTTAGGTGGACCCCATCTTCTGCCTATGCCTCTTGCATGATGCCTCGACCTTATTTCCAATGTTAGTTTGTTGATTCAATGCAATTATCCATCGTTCTTCACGAACACTTGAAGCTGCAACTCTGTTCTTCCACAACTTCATCATTCGAACTTGGAAACAAGCTAATATTAGTGCAAACAACTATGGTATCACGAAGTTAACCAGAAGACGATCCGAGATGAAGAGTCGAAGATGGTCATTTTAGCAAACTTGGGGATCGGTACTGACCCATACCTATGGATCGGTACCGACTCCTATCAACTAATGACGTGGCATCTATTTTCTTGGAAGAATTGGTCTAAATCATATACATCAGTTAGGAGATATTTTGTGCGAGTTATTAGGCTCCTTATCTCTATAAATAGGGAGGTATGGCTCATTTTCAGGATCTTTTAGCTCTAGTTCTATTCTAAGCTATATTCTTCTAATTTTAAAAATCTAAGTGTCGTAGTTGTATCGACCCCTAAGAACTTCTGCTTCCAAGTCAGAAATAAGCAATAAAAGATTAAAGTGGACGTAGACCTTGCTTTGCCAAACCCTGTATGTTCTGTTTTCCTCATTTTTTATTAACTTTCTTCATATTTTATTCTCTACCTTAATTCTTGGGTGTTTATGCCATTTTTTGTTCAAATAGGTACCTATCGAGTATTGTTCACATGTTCGACAGGACCTCATTGATTTGCAACTAATAAGAATACCCTAAATTATTTTGATGTTGTTTTAGCGTTTTATCTAAGTTTGATGGTCAAATTTGTACAAAACCTGTTAATTTCGACGGGTACTTATCGAGTATTGTCCACATGTTCGATAAGACCCCATTGATTTGCAATTGAAAAGAAAACCCTAAATTATTTCGATGTTATTTCATCGTTTTATCTAAGATCGATGCTTAAATTTGTGCAAAACCCATTAAGTTTGATGGGTATGTATGAAGTATTGTCCACATGTTCGACATGACCCTTCAATTTGCAACTAACAAGAAAACCCAAAATTATTTCGATGTTGTTTCATCGTTTATCTATGTTTGATGACCAAATTTGTACAAAATCCGTTAATTTCGACCGTATTACATCGATCAACCACATGCAGTTATTTCATGCCAATTTTGATATAAACCCATTGAGTTTCATGGATTCGATAGTAAAAAAAAGCCATAGGTTTCAATAAATGAATATCGATATATTATTCCTAAGTGAATTCGATATTGGTTTGCAAAAATAAAAAATAATTGCTTCAATATTTACGGAACATTTGATAATAGTCCATCGAACGAAAAAAGCAGTACATTCTTTCTCCTCTGCCTCCGTTGCCACCGTCGCCCTTCCCTTTTCCTTCTACATTGCCTACTTAGCGCTCTTCGACGTTGGGGTGCCTCATTCTTGCCGTACCAAGGTTTGTTCTGTTGCGTTGTTGTTTTTATTTTATTTTTATTTTTTTGTATAAGATTTTTTGTTTTAGAAGAAACATTTAAGAGAAAGAACGAAAAAGGATAGAATAAGAAAAAAATACATTAATTAATAAAATAATACGTTTTAAATATAATATGGTCCTAACATTACAATTTTTGATGGAGTTCCCTCTCCCGTATTAAGTCCTTTAAGAAACCCCTAATTAATTTCAATTATAAACTATAGACTACATAGAACAATTTTTACTTCCTTACAACCTCTAATAAACCTCAATCAAAATACCGTTCGGAAATGTTATCTATTAAACAATAGTAAAGCAGAAGAATTTAAAGCTCTTTTATTAATTCTAGGATTTTCCTCCCCTCCCCTTGATCCTCTCTATATATTTTATTTTCACATCCTCACACTTTATTGTTATTTGTAATTATTACAATGTTCCTATCCATTCTCTCTTCTATCGTTAAAATTTAATATTAATTTTAACAATTATTTACATATTTCTTCCAAATTTTTTCTATTATTTTACATTTAAGTTCATATATATTAAATTTAGTTTGATGTCTTAAATTTAAGCTTTTTAAATAAATACAACTGACGAATATTCATTAATTAATCTAATAAATTTTTAAAAATGACAATTCAATATATGTACCGCATTCATATTGACAAAAATGGTGAAACTAATTTTTCAGTCAAGTCCAGCTAGTTTTAAATTTCCACAGTTATATACAAACTATTACAATGTTATACTGATATTCTCTCCTATCATTTTGCATTTAAATGCCAACATTCAATAATTTTTATAATTATTTACAGATTTCTCCTAAGTTGTCTTATATTATTTTACACTCAAGTCAATATTCGAATTTATTAGTTGACTTTAATTTAATTTTTTTTATCTAAATCCAATTAACAAATATTTATTAATTGATCTAATAAAACATAAAAAAATGATAATTCAATGTGTATACTGCATTTGTACTGACATAAATGGTAAACCTATAGTTTCATTCAAGTCCATATAATTTAATATTTTCACAATTATATATCTTTGATACTTTTACATTTTTCTACATTTAAGTTCATAAAATTCCTTTCTTTCTAAAATTATTTATTTAATACAAAGAAATATATACATAATTTTTTCTTTCTAAAGTTGTATTTCATTATAAACAATTATATACAAAAAATTTGTTTTCAAAATTGGTACATCGTTACAAACATAAATAACGTTTATTCTTTATAAAATTAGTACGTTAAATGGACTCTTTATCGTTATTAAATTATATTTTGTGAAGAATAATTTGACAATTAATGATAAGTGATGAATGTTTGTATTCTGTAATATTGCAAAAATATATATTATCAATTAGTACGTTTTTGTATAAAAAGTTACATTTTAATTAGTTATATTTGTAATCTGAGTTAATCAATGGACAAAAATCATACCATATTTTGATTAGAAATATTTTTCTTTCACATTTTATTATCATCTTTACATAAATGTTAAATATTTTTTAAAAAGTTTTATTATAAAATAAAAATAGTAAGATATGAAACAATGGATTAAAATCATTAATTAAAATGATAATGTGATTTATAACGTTTGAGGTCTTATTTTCACTTAATATTTCTTTTAATAGTTAAATAAACATTTTTATCTCTTTGATAGTATTATATAATTATTTTGAAAAATATGTGCTGCAAAAACTATAAATGCATACAAATATGTTGAGTCTTTGGTATTACACTTCTATTTTTAGGTGTTTGTCATCATTCTCTAAAGTAATATTTAAAATTTAATGTATACATCATTTATCTTTTAGTCAAATGTATCAAAATCTAAACGTCAATTTCAGAATATATGTACATGAATAGTTATTTATGAAATTTGATAAAAATATTAATTTCAAAATTTATTAAAAATGCTTATTTTCATTTATTTGATTGTCAAATAATGAATCCTAAAATATAATAAATCGATATGTAACTAATTCATTTTTATCAACAAAAATGATAATTTAACTTTTATTCAAATATAAAAATATACGAATCTCATAACAAAAATACATAGTTATAAATATCGTAATTTCAATTTATAACTCGTTTATTTTAAAAAAAATTATCAGATATTGCACGATAAATTATATTCTTTAAAAATCTTTAATAATAGTTGTAATAGCTTTGGTGTCACACTTTTTTGGTATCAACGTGAACTACCAAAAACGTCCATCTATATATTATCAAATTTTAATCGTTTAAAAATAGAATTTAATATTAAACTTCTTTTACAAATTCAAAAGCCCATAAAAGTAGGATTTAACAATTAAACATTATTTACAAATTCAAAAACGCTTCTAAAAATAATTCACACGCGAAGCGCGTGCCGTAAAGCTCGTAGTTATAATATTATTTTTCTACAACATACAGTGTGCAATAGACATGTTACACACTAGTCAAACTCTAGTTCTACCTTTTGAACAACCTATGTGAATTACAGTTGTCTGGATATTCATTGAATAGCATATTCGTTAACTTTCTGTATACACCAACACACGTGTATGGGCAGTGTTAGGTGTCCATCCAGCTGATACTGACTTACAACATTCAAAAGTGCAATATTGCTGTTCCTCCTTATCCTGTTTCATTCCTCTCTAGAACACTTAAACTTCAAGATTCTCAAATCAGAACAATATCAAATCTCTGTTATTCAGTCCACTCATCTCTTCCGATGCAACTTTCAACCCTGACTATTGCATACTCATGCCCAAATAAAGCCCTAATCTCTCCCGCTCGGTAATGGCGGCAATCCCGCTCGCCGCCGCTTCCAAATCAGCTTTCACTTCGCTGCCACCGCTGTTGCAGAATCCCATCCGTCGATCTACTTGCAAGCAATCGACGCCTCGTTCTTCCAAATCGGTCGAGATTCTCTCATTCCGTGGTATTCTTTTTGCAATTCTATACTCTAACGCTCTGTTGTTGATGCAGTGATGCTGATACCGATTACGCACGGATTAGGCCTTATCTGATTATCTTTTGAAATATCGAGGATTTTTTTGGAGTTTGTTGGTAATGTACATGTTTATGTTTTTTGATTGGTTGACTTATTTTAGGAAAGTGTGATTTTTATATATAATCCATAAAAGTACATATGATATGATTTTTAGGGAAATGATTTTCATTTGAAGTACTTTTATTTATAATTATTTGATTTTACGATGCTTTATACCGAGTAAGGTGTAGAATCATCAGTCTGTAATGAAAAATATCTTCCTGTATTTGAAAATTGATGACTTATTTGGAAGCCTTATGCTACTATATATATAAACATGGTTCACTAGGTTAGGCAATTTGATGAATTGATTCACTTCATCGTGTAGATCATGGTGTTCCTCACTGTTGAGATGAACTGTGGATTGTTGTTGTTTTTATCGGTGTTGATTTTGGCAGAGTGCTCAGACGGAAGCTTGCTGTTTCAATTTGCTGATAATAAAGAGAGGATGGAGCTGAAAGAATTTGATTGTGACGAGAAATCAATACGAAGCTCTAGTTCTGCGACGTTGGAAAACAGCAAAATTTGTTCGGAGAGGGAAAACTTAGATGTGGACTTTAAAGAATACATAGATGAAGAAGTTGGAAGCTTGAATTTAAAACTTGATATGGTGGATGAGAAATTAAAGGATGAAGGATTGAGTTTGAATTCTGCGGTGGTCCATGAGAAACAAGATGTTGGTGATAATTTTGAGGTGTTTGAAAATGATAGTGCATTGGATTCTAAAAAAGTTTGCATAAACAATGAAAATGTTCCATATGAGGCTCATAGGCAAACTATACTAAATACAGCAGTTTCAAACTTAGATTCTAAAGAATGGGTAGCATCAGAAGATATGAATAGCATTCCTTTCGAGCTAGGTAAAAGCTTAGAAGGTGCAGATCAACTAAGTATTGACGAGGAGGAGAAAGAAGTTTCAACAATAATTAATGATGACACAGTTCATGTTCCAAAAACTAAGGAGATAGAAGGGGATACATTGGATCATTCACTAATCTTAAATGAGAGGTCTGAGGATGATGGTAGTGAGATAAGCGTGGAGTCACTTCCAACTGCAGCAGGTACAACAATGGATGCAGAATCAAGTACCTCATTAAAAGAAGATGCAGAGGATAATGATATGACCGAAATTTCAGTTATGGTAAAAATTATTTATCCTACTGTTTTATTATATATTATGTAACTCATTTATTAATATATTCTGAATTTTATAATCCAGACCTGTTAAATATTATATAAATTAATGACCTACTGCCATCAAGAACAGAATGTCATAGTTATTCCCCTTGATTTCTTTATTAATTTTTGCTATGTGTGAATACTAATTAGCAATTTCAAATGTAGTCATTTAGGTAATGTAATATATCTTAATAACATATTGATTACGTAAATGGCTAAAATTAACAGTAGTTAAGATATAATAGTCAATTTGCATGAGGATTAAATATGTATGTAAGTTAGGACCTTTTTCTGCGAATTTCCACAATGTTTGCCACTATTGAAGATAGTTTGGCAGGCAATAGTCCCTAGGTGAGAACACAAGGGAAACATCGATGCAAACAGTGACATATCATGGGAATCTAGGTGTTTATTAGTGATGGTGACTGATCATGGGGCATATCAGAGGGCAACACCCTCTTGAGAAAACAATATATATCTGTCGGTGATAAGAATTTGAATTCAGGCATCAACAGTCATACTTTTTTTTATAACGTAGTTCGTTAATGTAGTGTCGATTTCGAGGATCGAACTCGTGCCCTTTAGTTTCGTAGTCTGAACTACCAACCAATTGAGCCAAACTTGTTGGCTATTAACAGTCATACTTATTGACACAAGGAGGTATCTATTGGTTTCAATAAACACATACAACGATCATCTCTATCCTTCATGAACACTATTATTAGAGCAATAAATCATATCCAACAACAACAACAACTACAACAACTAAGCCATTATTCCCAAACAAGTTGGGGTCGGCTAGAGATGGAACCCAAAACTAAATGAAAAAATCAATTTAAAAGTTATAATAATAACAATAGCAATAGCAATAATAAAATAAAGTCAAATAAGTAAATTAATAATAATAGCTAAGTAAAGTAAAATAAAATAAAAATATATAAAAATAATATAAAAATAAATCACATCCAAACAAATAAAAACAAATATCTTCCAAGTAATCTACAAATAAATGCAAGTCAATTTTTTGAAAATTGAGATTTTTGATATGTTCAAGTATTTGTAACGTAGGGATAATTTTCATTGTATTCCGAGAGAAGGCTTTCTTTCAACCATGTGTAATTCGTTTGAAGAAAATATTCACTACTACTACTATTATGATAATGATAACGATAACAAGAGTGATACTTTATTCAAGCAGAACACTTATTATGATGTCTCGGAAGCTCAAATCCATGACATCTAGAATATTTGTTTAAAGCGTCATACCTCTAACAACTTGAGGTAGAAGTCCTTGATATTTGAGGAAAATATTCTTAAAAGTTAGTGGTTTGATTGTGCCTTGGAGAGATAATTCTAAACCCATGTCAAAACTCTAACTCTTAATGATTTATTTGCATTGTCGGGCTTCGTTGTAATTATATCAGGTCATTACAAATATATCTTTGTTCGCACACTTTTGTTTAACGCCTCGTTTGGATCGACTTAAATAACTCGCTTTTTGGCTTTTTGAAAGCCAAAATGAATAGGCTTTTGCTTCCAAAAAGCAAAAAAGCGATTTATATAAGTCGATCCAAACGAACACTAAGTGTTAATCAACACTTTCATGTTATTGGCTATGAAATAACTATTTACGGTGATAGCTCCAGTTTTTGGGTTTATCCACTAGTATAGTGTTTTTTTTTATATTCGCAAAAATCGTGTCAACAAAATCATACTTATTGTCTCAGTGTTGGATGTTTGGGAGTACACATATGAGAATGCAACATAGGTTTATCACATTAATTAGTTCTGTGCCAAATCCTTTATAGAAGGACTTGTGGATGCTACTGAAAAATATGTCTAGTCTTTGTACACTGCATCACGGTGCATTGTTTGATTTTGTTGTGTAGCTATTCTGATACGTTCCACTTGTAATGTCCAAGAGAACCCCCGTTTACCAAAATATTTTAGTAGAGTTAGTGTCTATGGATGCCTCATAGCAAAGCTGTAAGTTTCTCCAGGCCAGTGTCTACCATAAACTGTATATGTTATATGGCTCTAGCTCACCTAGGGTCCCAAGAACAGGCAAACAGCTTAATGCATTTGATTCTGATCCGTTGATATTGAACCCTCATGTTATTCCATCTTTGTGGTGATAGCAGGTACTGGATGGTGATGGCACTGAGCAGAGAAATGAAATGGTGGACGTTAAAGAACCGGACAAGTAACTCTTTCTTTGACATCATTGATTAAACTATTATTCCATACTAGAAATTTGATTTTATCAGTCTCACGGTCCCACCGACATTCATCTTGTATGTTGATAAACATTATTACTATTCGCTGGGTTTTTATATGACCTATAAATCCTTTTGCATGCGAGTTATATAGCTAACTCTGACTATGTGTCTTCGAAACCATGTCGAAGTCTACATCTTTATTAGCTTCTTTGCGATTGTAGTATCATCTCTGCACAACCTTGTCACGATTTGATTGTATAAATGCATTTCCCCCCGTATTGGATTGATAAGGTATTATAGAAGAAGCTAAGAACAGTTATGTAACAGCCTCTCTTATTGACTTATGAATACATGTAATTTTGTTTCTAATCCAGGATGACAAACATATCATTACCAACGCTATCCCTTTCTTCAGGTGCTGCCTTATTGCCTCATCCTTCAAAGGTAATCTTAGCTTTCAAATATTTACTAGGTTGTTATCCAACAAGAAACACTTTCAAAGATAACTACCCATATCAATGTTTAAGTTCTGACATTACACCAAAAATTTGGAGGTTTAATTATCATCGCTTGAGCTACATTAATTCTATGTAGTATATAGTACTGGAGCAGTTACAATTGTTGGTCAGATTAAGTCTTCAAACTATTAGAGATGCTATACGTATATGCCTATATTGTTCATCCAATTGTTGGGTTGGTCTTCCTTTTTTACCAACCAAACCAACTACCAGTTGTCTGATATGATAAAATAATTTCAGGCACAGACAGGGGGAGAAGATGCTTACTTTCTGGCATGCAAAAACTGGTTTGGTGTAGCGGATGGAGTAGGTCAATGGTCTTTTGAAGGTATGTCTGTCCAATATATGCTGTTTTCTTTGTCATCATTTGAGCAAATTAATGGAATTCTTTTATTGTGCGTTTTGAACAAGCTAAGCTTTTAACATTTACGGAGTCTCTTTCATTGTTATGTCATGAAGTAAACACGATTATTTGCTAATTTTGGTTGTGCATGCATGGTTTGACTTATATGATCTAACTGAGCTTGAGCATCATTTATGATCCTTAGGGTCGAAGCTTCTTCTTTTGGTATTAAAGAAGACGGGTTAATACATATCAATGTGAAAGATCTATTAACTAGCTTTGTTTGGTTTAATGATCAAATTTATCAATCATTGTTTCATTACTGCATCTCCAATATTTAGTTTATCGAATAGCTCTTTAAACTGTTGATCCTACGATGCAAATATAGGAATCAATGCTGGTTTGTATGCCAAGGAGCTCATGGAAAACTGTGAGAAAATTGTGTCAGAAAATGAAGAAATTCCAGAAACCAAACCAGACCAGGTTCTTGTTAAAAGTGCTGCTGATGCTCAATCTCCTGGCTCATCCACTATTTTGGTGGCATATTTTGATGGACGGGTAAGTTCCTATAAATTACTCTACAGGATTCGTAGCTAAGCATGCTATAATGTCTAAACCTTCTGAATGAAGTCAACTATTAGTATTTGCAGTATTAGTATTCTTTGTGGAAATATTAATAAATATTTGCATCGCAAATATTTGCAATTTCTTAATGATGGACAAGTTTGAATATATTTGTTTGACGACTTTTAGCTTCTGTTGCTCAACGTCAATTATAACATGCTTCAGATAGTACGATTAGTTTCAAGACATCTTGTAAAGTTGAATCATTTTTTGAAGTTGGTTTTTGAATTCGTATCTGCGATTCTTCCTAAGGTGTGTGCGGGGTTCTTATCGGCGATTCTTCCTAAGATAGTAAGATGCAATGCAATAAAGTTGAACTTAGTGGCAGTTTATCATTCCTGCCAATGTTTACCCCCATTGGTACTATTGATTCCTTTAGTAACTTTTAATTATAGAACCTTGTGCCAATTTATCGCTTATACCATCCTGGAGCCGAGACTAAACTTGTTTCAGGCGACATTTAAACCACGATGCTTTAATTATTCTATATATACTAGTGTATGATATGCATGATTTTCGCATGCGTGCACATAATGTAAAGATGTGATGGAACATGCAACTTTGCCGAATGATAAATACCAATGAACCTTATGCAATCAATTTTCTTTATTAATAAGAGAAGAGGCGTTGGGATATTGATGTCTTTTCATGGATCCATGGTTGAAGTTGTGTTATGGTTATTGATAATTTGTGGGCACATATTAACAACCATCAACAAATACTAAAAACAAAAACTAATTACTAAACTCAAAACGTTAATTGCTATCAAAGTTCTCAAGGCGAAAAGCCCAGTCTGGCGCCTGGCACTTTTTTGAGCGCCTTGCATCAGTTTTTCTGTTTTCAGGAAAAAAACTAAAACTGCACATCAAAAGTGCTAATAAAATTGAATTTTGGACTCTAGAAAATTGTATATACATGCAATATTGATAAAAAACCGGAAAGCAAAGTATAAATTCAAATATATTTTAAAATGAATTGTAATTTATTTATCTTTAAGTTTGGATCTTCATTAAGACATTGAGTTTCTATTTCTAAAAATGCATTTGTATAATGTATTTTAATTATTAAGTTGTACATTTGTACTTAAAATCATTTTAAAAAATAAAAAATATTTGACAGTTTAATTTTGTCTAAAAAAATTAATTAAAATATAATTTATATATATTAAATTTTGTTTTAATATTAGATAGGTTTTATTTTTTTATCAAACATTCAAAAATAATTAAATTTTACGCAAATCAGTATATGGTTTATAAAGTTTTAAAATTTAAACTAAACTAATCTCCAACAATGGTTGAATGTATTATATATTTTTATACAATGATACGATTACACTTCGAACTAATCTCCAATAAACTTTAAACTATTTAGATTATTGCCGCATCGAACTACGATGGACAACTAGATCCCAGATCCGCAATTTCGAATCAAATCGATCCGAACCCGATTTGGATCCGATAGGTCCCAGGTTGGGTCTAGTTGATGAAAAATAACACGAAAAAGTGATTCGACTCGAAAAGTTAACCAAAAAAACAAGAAAATACATATTTTTAGTGTAATTACCCAATTAAATCTGAACCGACTTGTATCGAATCTTAGGCCATATCAAAGTTTTAAAATATACAAGTTAGAGTCGACACAATTCAACCCGACTAGAATCGAGACAAGTGGTATTGGGTCTAGATACGATATGTCGGGTCTAATTATCATTGTTGCACCGAACAAATAATCTCGTCGCATTTTTCAAATTAATCTTGAACGAACTTCGAACTATTTGCTTTGATTACTGTTGTGCACCAACCAAATAGTTTCAAACGGATGTTTTTCTAGTCTTCAACGAACTTCGCACTGTCTATTCCTATTGCGGTTGCATCGAATAATTGTCAATTGATATGAGACAGACGAGGAAGATGCTGAATTTATGAATCTGATTATGCAGATATTGACTTAGAAAATACGATAGCTGAATCAAATTCAGATTTCTAGTTTATCGGTAATATGTACTATTATCTTAAGTTTTAGATTTAAAGACTGTTATGCTTGAAATTTCTTGTGACATTATATTTGTTTATGGTTTTATGCAAATTGTCATAAATTTTTTATTACATATGTTTAAATTGTATTGAACTTTTTAAATTAATTGTTATATATATAAAATTTATAAAAAAAATTCTAAATATGCGCAGTAAATTAAAAAGAATCATGTTATTTGCCGCGCCGTGCTCCAAGGCTCCAAGGAGGCTTTGTGCATTTTTGCGCCGTGCGCCATTAATAGCTATGGTTATATGTTACAAAGTCATTCAGTATATATTTAATTATTTTGTTATGGTGCAATATATACATTACTGCTAAAAGTTTTACACTGTAAACTAGAACTCTCTCTTTACAACTTGCGCCGGAATATTTTTACCATAAGAAGATTTGTACAAAAATACATTTAGTAAGGGAGCAAAAGTAAAAGCGAGTTGTATTAATAACGATGGATTGTGTTTGTTTGTTACATTGTTTTCATAAAAATAAACAGGGAGGGTCTTTGTCTTGATCAAATACGCGTCTTAATTAGATGTTTTGAGTATGCATGGTATTAGACCTTGCCCAGCACTAGTAGATGTTTCAGATAGTACTATTAATTTCAGGACATCTTGTAAAGTTGAACCATTATTTGAAGTTGGTGTTTGGGGTTTGTATCGGCAATTCATCATAAGATGTGTGAGGGGTTACGATTTTTGAACAAAATAAAAAGTAAATATTGTCGCTTTGTTATATTTCCTGAAGAATCTCTTGTTTCGATAAGTGAAAAATGGGTTGAAACTTCTAAGCTATTTTAGATCGTGTTAAATTGTTTCATGCTAAATGATTGTGATAAGATCTCTGTTTCTCTAGAATTTATACATTTCCAAATAAAAGTAAACTTAATTTGTTCATTAAAATTTGTGGTTAATGTTGATATCCTGGTTTTATTAGGATAATGACGGTGGTTTCAAAGCTCAAAGCTTTAAGCATTCAGAAATAAATCTAACTTGTAATCTAACCACAAAACAATTAGCTCATCTCCAAACAACTTAAAAGATATTTTTTCTTTTTGTAAGAATGTTAATAATTAGTCATAATGTTGGTGAAATTAGTGATGAACAACGACTTGTGTGATTTGAAGATAACAGATGTCTTCATAAGTCATTTCATTCTCAAGATAAGAATAGTAACATGTAAATACAATATCGACTTTTAATCTTTATATCAAGTTTAGTTGTTGAACCGTATTCGTTCCTTTCCGCTTTTGTAGGAAACTCCTTATTAAATAACTATATATTTACTCATCTAAGAGACATGTACAGGTCCTCTTGAGGTCCTCTTAATTTACATTGAAATGAATATCTCCGAATCGGTTATAATAAAACGATCGTAAGTTTAAAGTAAAAAACTCGTATTTTCTCTCAATTGCTTGTTTGGAGGAACCTCCACTCAATTGTTTTTTTATGTCATGAGAATTCACCATGTCCAACAGAAAATTACCTGTAGAAAATGTTTGAAAAATAATCAGTTCTAACGTAGCAGACAGTTTTGATAAAGGTAATGAATTTTCTTTAGAATTTTCCTACCATGAAAATTTGATAAAGAATGTAAACTTTATCAATAGCGGTGATGAATTTGCTTAGAGTAAGGCTCTACCTGTTTAGACAAATAGTAATATAGTTTTTGTTTTTAATAATAAAGTTATTTCATTTGCTTTAAACATGACTTCGGCCATTGAGGTGATGATGTTTAACTAGTAAACGATTATGTTTAACTATTTTTGTCAAGTTCTCATTTTCAGCCATTGCATTGACATGATAAAGCAGCGCTGGAAGATCTTTCCTACCATTTGAGTATGGATATTGGTAATCTTATGCTCATCAGTCCCCAGTTGATTCTTCTATTGAGGAATAGAGATACATCTATTGAGGAATTGAGTTTTATTTCATTAGCAGTTTTGATAAGCTAATTAAATTGCATAACAAAAAAATTTCAGCAGTTCCAAGTAGGGAAGTTGAAGAAAAAGAATAAAATTAATGAGAAGAATGTGCTGGAAAATAAAGAAAAAGGTCATTTGCCTGGAGGAAAACACTGAAGAAATGATTGTTGAATCGATATTGATGCTATTGAAGATTGAAACGTTTCTATCTGGAAGTTGAAGAAGAATTTATGCTTGTTAAATTAAAGTTTGAATCAAAATTATTCAAGTTTTCTATTTTTGTGGAACGTTCAAGGATTTGTAAATGGATACATCTTTAGAAAATTTATGGAAATACATGAGATAGCGAGTTAACATACAAGAACTTAAATTGACGGTCAAACCAAAATAAGATGCGAAAAAAATTCACATCATGGAAGTGGAGGAGTGAAAGAAAATGGAAATGAATAAACACACGCACTTAGAAAATGGTAAAAAGATTAATTGCACAACACTAAAATTATTGTTGAATTAAAGAATATTAAAGGTTTTTAATCTACTGTACTCTTAGCAGAAAAAGAAAATTGTGCTTATTATATCTCAGTTTTGTCGAAGGCAAGCAGAGATGTAATAAGCACAAATCCATTTTCAGCTAACACTATAGTAGATTGAAGATCTACAATTTCACTTTCAATATTCTTTGATTGAACTATCATTATAGTGTTTTCTTCCGTAAGGCAAAGTAATCGTTTTGTCATTTTCTAATCATTGATTCATTCATTTCTTTCCCCAATTTCTCTAGTTTTGCGACGTGAGAAGATTTTGCATTTTTATTTAATTAGATCATCAAGATAAACCTTTGTAGTTTCAATACTAAAACGATAGTAATTAATGAAGCTAAACTTCTCGTGTTTTCTAAAAATTATCAATAGATGTATTCATTTGCAAATCCTTACTCCTGTCCACAAAAATATAAAGCTTGAATATCATTAATTCAAAATTGAGTTTAACAGACATGATTTCTTGTACAAGTTCTATTAGAGAAGATACAACCACATCAATCTCAAATGCTACCACCGTTGATTCAACAATTATTTCTTTAGTGGTTTACTCCAAAAAACAATCTTTTCTTTATTTTACAACATCCTTTTCTTAATAATTTCAGTTTTTATTCAACTCATATACTTATGTGTGTGACTGTTGAAGTTTTTTTATCAAGTAATTTAGTTAGCTTCTCAAGACTAAATCAAATTGGTTTAGTAATGGAAAGTTTCTCGATTGATGTTTCAGACAACTTTGCAATGATGCCCATAAGACCACCAATATCCACAATCAAATATATTAGACAACTCGACAAAATAGTTGAAGGTCATTGAACTCAGTGGATGAAATCCGGGTCAAATCAAATTCAATACTATCAAAAATGTTTTCTTTTTTAATTCTCCTAAATGGGTAGAGCTTTACTCAAAGTAAATTCATTATCATTATCAAAAATGTTTTCATTCTATATTGAATTTTCATCAGTAGGTAGATCTTTGTTCAAAGAGAACCGGTACCTTTGTCAGAACCACTTTCATTTTTTATATCATGATCAATCGGTATGCCAAAATTGATTATTTATTCATATATTTTGGCATTTTATGCACATGGTTATGTTAGACTTGTTGAATCTTCATGACACACATCAGAAGCAGTTGGAGAGAAGATATAAATTAGTTTCTTCAGACCAACAAGATAAGAGTTTTTGCTTCAAAAAGTACAGTCATTTTCTTGGAATTGGAGTGGGGTAATCATTTCAATGTAAATCAAGATTTTCCGTGATTTTCAGATATGTAAACAGAGTTGTTAACCTTAGAGTTTTGTATTAGAAGCAGGAAGGAAAACAATAGCTAATATGATTCAACAATTAAAATAGATACAAGAAATAAATTTCGATATTGTATTTACAAATTATCTTCCTTATCATGGGAAAGAGATGCATTATAAGGGACTTGTCATCATCTGCATCTGTTATCTTCAAATCACATAGGTTGTTGTTTACTAGTAGTTTTAACATTATTATGACTATTGACTAATAATTAGCATTTTTTTATTCGCAAATATTTAGTTTATTTGAAGATGTTGCTATTTTGTGGTTAAATCGCAAGCAGCCTTGGTTTTTCAACACTTAAGGTTTATTTTGTGTTTTGGGTTTTCAACATTGAATACAAAATATGAAAAAGTGAAGGGACGACGGAAGGGGTGGAAGGAAGATGAAGAGGACGATGAAGGGGATGGAGAGACGATGGAAGGATGAATTGTTTCTCCCGCTTCCGTTATTTTACAAAGCACGAAAAAAAATAAAAATAAAGTTGTTTTCTATTTTGTATGTTAACTTCATTTTTTAAATTGGTCGTTTTTTACTGTATACATTCATCTTGCGCATTTTTGTATGGACGAAAACTAAAAACTCTAAACCAACCACAGCCTAAACTTTTGACCTTTGGATCCAACATCCTTATCTTAATAAAATCAGCATATCAACATTATCATAAATTACAGTGGATAAATTTATTTTATTTTGAAATTTTATACATTTTTAAGGTAACAGAGATCTCATTTTGATTAATTTAGATTAAAAAAACTTACACTATCGAAAATACTAAGAAGTTTCAACCCATTTTCCAATTTTCCAAATAAGAGGAATTTTTAATGAAGTTTTTTGTTAGGAAATCACAACCCCATGCAAATTTTTGGAAAGAATTTGCTGATACGAACCCAAAAATCAACCACTTAAAAAATGCTTCAACCTTATATGGTGATGGGAAACTAATAGTACCATCCAACACTTTTACGAGTGCTGGGCAAGATCGAAGGTCTTAGGAAATCTTCAATTTCTTATTTAGGCTTATATTTGACAAAGAAAGAGGTCCATCCTATTTTTTGCAAAATAATTTCAACAAACCAATATATGCTCCGTTGTTATTATCGGAGATTATTTCTTTTTTTCTTCTATATTGAATGTATTCCTATACAGTTCTTCCTGGAATTAAAATAATCCAATGTGATTTGCAGAGAAAGAATTATAATTAAAATATGTCAACTTTTAGCAGTAATGCATTTAGCATATAATAGCAAGCAATCAAAAAAATATTTTATGATTTTGTAAGTTCGTGAACGTATAACAATATGGATTTAAATAACAATGAGGTGTAGGTATGAGAATTTTTTTCATGAACCAAATTTCACGAAGAAAAGAGAATTTTGTGTTATGGGATGTTCAACATGTGAGTTTTGGAAAAATCCATCACAAGGCAACAAAATACAACCCGGAATTCTAAAAGTATTATCAATATATAAAGGACATAAAAGCTGGTTATGCTCAAACTATTGCTTAACAGACAAGAAATTCAGTGTGTAGGTATAATTTTGCTATCAAAATCACACTAAATTTTATGTTATTTCAGAACTTTCATCTTATTTAAAAAATACCGTTTAATATGAATCATTGAAAATATTTAACATTAACCGTCGATTTTCAATGTAGTTTTGAATGTGTTACAAGTCTCAAAATGGTACAAATTGGTGAAAATAACTTTGATAGCGAATGCATTGTATCCATAAAATTTTGTTTTGTTTCAATGATTTTGAACACAAATATGAAGGTGAGATTTTGAGGTGATAAAAATAAGGAGATATAATCATTCCCTACACACACACAGTACAAAGAGTACTCAGTATATTTGCCGTTTTCGGATAAAAAGGACCATGATTTGATTGGGTATAAATTGGAATTTAATGTAGTCTGTCGGGCCAAAGTATATATTAGTGAATGGTGCAAAGGTTGAATCACAGCCTTAAATATTCACTTAGGAGTCCAGAGAAAATACCTGCATTACAACGTGTATGCACACACACAAAAGGTTGAATCACAACCTTGCATATTCACCTAGGAGTTCGGAGACAATTTATCTGCATGTGTGTGTATACACATACATACACAAACACACATATGCTTGTATATACATGTACATATATATACAAATACATACAACCAGTATATATGTGTGTGTACATATACACACAGACACACACATATACATATATGCACGTGTGTGCACGTGCAAAAGATGCATGTTCACTTAGGAGTTTAGAGACAATTTAACACTCTACCCACTAATCGTTGATCAATATTTATGTACCACTTCCCATCAGGTATTGCATGCAGCCAACATAGGAGATTCAGGATTCATTGTGATCAGGCATGGAACAGTGTACAAGAGATCTGCACCTATGGTCTATGGTTTTAATTTCCCATTGCAAATACAAAGAGGAGATAACCCCTCAAGCCTGATTCAGGTAAATATTTGTTTACACATTCGATAAATCTACCAAAACAGCTTCCTCCTAGTATTAAAAAAAAACAATTATGTACATAATTACAGCTGTATTCAATTGAGCTTGAAGAAGGCGATGTGATAATAACAGCAACGGATGGTCTCTTCGACAATTTGTACGAACATGAAATAATATCAATCATCAAGAAATCACTTGAAACGAACCTCAAACCTGCGGTATGAGCTTTTAACCTTCAGGTCAATATATCAAGTTAATGAAAAGTGATAATTTATGGTAATAATTTTTTTTTTCAGGAAATTGCACGGTTTTTGGCATTGAGAGCGCAAGATGTAGGTAGGTCTGCATATGCAAGAAGCCCTTTCGCTGATGCTGCTCGTATCGCTGGTTATCCATCTTTGACTGGCGGCAAGCTTGATGATGTTACTGTTATTGTTTCCATAGTTCAGAAATTGATGACATGATATACCCCACTTATGTAAGTATTATAGTCATCTTATCTAATAAGTTCGCTTTTATGTTTAATTAAATATACATTACAGTTTCAAACATTAACCAGAAATAGAAGTGAAATAGTACTGAATCAGAGAGCAAGCATTATAGTTCTCGTTCAAATAAGTTAAATAATGCAAGAAGGTAAAAGAGAAGGATGTGAGCTCTGGAGTTGGACAAAAGTGCTTTGTAAATATTTGTTTATTTTACTTTTCTTTTGTGTGAAGCATAGTTATACAATTTCTGGTATAAGGCAATAAAGTTTGGGTATTTGAATACCGTGAAAAACTCAATGAAGGGCATGTTCATGAATGAACCATGTTTGGAATGAATTCGCTTGTGTATAATTGAATATGACCAGTTTTGTTTCTGAAGCAACTTTATTACTCTGAACGGTTACTGGTAACCGATTATTCTTGTGGTATCAACTTCTGCTGCAACTATTGTACTGTAAGCAATCTCTTTATCAGATAATATGCAATGACGTTTGACTGTAAGTATTGTTATTGTGAGTTTAATAGTTTGTTATACCCCAGCAAAGTGGTCTATTAAAAAGTATGGATGATCCTTCTCTCTTCTTTTCCATTAATCCATAATCATTGCTCAAACTTTTTTAATTTCCAAGGAAATTATCCTCTACAGTTCCTCAATCCAATCCAGTTGGATTCTTTCTCCTCCTCCTTGTTTTTTTTTTTTGGGTGTTGGTTCGCTAAATTACCTTATGCCAAATGTAAATCCCCAGAGCAGATACATACAAGAATAACACTGTTCAATGCACGTATGTCGAGATTGCCAAATTAACAAAGATTTTGTTGCTCCGGCCCTTAAAATCAAAATTGCGACTAAAATTTCTGTATTCAAAAGATCAGAAATTCTGAAGGCAAAAAAACTATACTTTATGGCTATCCAACTACCCAATCCAATTATCCAGAAGTTAAGTGGGTTAGGTCAAAACCATTTAGTTAAATGGAATATTTGGATCAACCCATTTAAACCAATTGATTAATTGGTTTAATGGGTCTGGCCCGTATTACCCATAAACCGAGCGTGGAATATAGGGCTTACCCAATTACCTTTCGTTCTCGTCAAATTCCAAATCTAATAAATTTCTACGACAGAAAATAGGTTTTTTTACATTAGTTTCCTGTAAGCAAATTAGGCTTATTCCATCACCTCCGCTTCACACCACTTCCATAACCTCTTTAGCTCTAACCGATGTTTTTTGAGGTATGGATTTTCTTGTGATTTGTATTGATGATTAGATTACTGCCTGAACTTGAGTTGTGAATTTTTATTCGAATCTGAAATTGTATTGTATTGGAATTTCTAATATGATAGGGGTGTTTGATATATAAAAAAATAAATTATATTCGAATTGCTCGTGATTACTGCTTGAAGGTGTAGCTATATGTATTGGCTTTTCTAACATGATAGGGTTTCTGCTGCAATAAAACAGTGAATTCAAAATTTACATCATTTTGCAACTTGAAATTTGATCTGGCATTGATTAGGGATCCTAAATGATGAAATAGGATGTTGAGCTTTTTGTTGTATTCGATGTGTTTGAAAGGACAGTGAGTATGGGATTTTGTTGGCATGTTTTGTTTATACTAAGATTCATTTACTTGCACACTAAGAAATTGGAGAAGCCTTGTTATCAGTCATGGAGAAACAGAAACAACGCATCTTTGAATAGATGCACATGACATGAGTCATTGATATAACTGACGCATTAACAACGTATAAAAAGAAAATTAAATAGGAAGTTGGCGAGGTTCATTAGATTGGACACACTGGTTTGGGCTTTATGACAAAACAAGCGAGGATACTCTTAGAGCAACTCCCTCTTTTTAATATAAAGATATATGTCGTAATATATGTGGCCTTGCTCCTTTTTTTATAGTGTATATTAAACTACATGATTGAACATTGTATATTAACATTTGTTGGAATTCAAAGTTTTCAGCCACAAACCATGGATGAAACAAATTCAATTAACCTCAAGCATGTTCAAATGCAGACTTGTATCACGTTGGATAACTTGTTGCTAGAATCTTTTACCTCATGATATTATTACAATTGTGGCATTAAATAAAAAAAAATCAGCTTATTCATTGAATATTCTTTCATGTTAATTTTTTTTCTTTATTATTTTCTATCAGAATTTGAAGAACAACATTAATGGTGCTGCAGAAGGATCTTTATTGTAGGTTATGATCATACTTTTATTGCATTTGGTTCAAGATTTCTTAAACATTGGGTAAGATACTTAACTAAATGGAGTGTTTTATCTTAAGTTTAATTATAATATTACAAGAGAGAAGTGTGTTTATGGAAACAATGACACCTGTTTTTTCTTGATTATTGTGTTTCTTGAAGTAAATACCACTCTTCTGCATAACCGTGTTCTCAGTCATCTAAATATTACTGGATAATATACCCAACCATATTATTTGTGAATCCCTATTTTGATATGTTCATCAAGATGACAATGTGAATGAAAAATCACATTTTTGGGTAAGGCATAAAGATTATCCTAGGAAAGGAGTTGTTTTGTTATCCAAAGTAGCTAATGTTATAGAAATAATTCGTCTGGATTTGTTTACATTTGTACATCCCAAGTATATTTGTATAATATGCACATTGAGAGTGTAATGATGCTTTGATAAATTAGAATGAATGGGTACATTAAGCTGGTTATAGGATCATGTTTATCATGTTTGAGACAACATCTTCATAAGCATAATTAACGATATACTGATTTTTGTTTTATATTTTGTTAGTGGCTTTAGGTCAAGGATCCATATAGGCTGAAAGCTCAACAATTGAAGGCTGAATTTCTAAATGAAATACATAACAGAAGAAGTTAGACTAATTTTGCTTCTTATCACTTTAATGCAGCATTTTTACAAGCTTTGATGCTTCCTAGAAAGTAATAAAATCACACTCCCCTTGGTATATATATATTATAAACTAACAGTATTTCCTTAATATATGGCTACAATCTCTCAAATATATGGCTCATAATTAAAGGGCATAACTGATTACGATTTATGAATAAAAACTAATATTATTGGTGGAATATTCATCAGATTTTGATGCAAGATTTTTCTGGTTGAATCAGACATTATATTTACCGGTCAAGATTGCTATAGACCTTTAAAGATTCTACTAGCAATTGAAAATTCATAGTTGAAAACAAAGGAAACGGTGACCTAGTTTTATTGCTTGTAACTTTGGTAGTAGAAATGATATTTATTAGTGATTATCAAAGTTACATTTGGCATAAACATACAGATTAAGGGTAACAGGGGATTTGTAAATCATTTCCATTGAGAAGGTTGTCTCTTTTAAGTTCACATAGTCACTTGAACGTATTAGACTTATGTTTAAAAAATTATATGTTCTATAAATACATTGCTCATTTTTTTTTTGCAGGTTCAAAGCGAAGAGTAGATTATAGTAGAAAAGAGATTTTATAGAAAGAAGTCTCTTTTATTTTGTGTTATGTAGTGATATTTAAACAGTATTGTGTTTATTTTTTTGAACCGTAATTATGTAATATGATTGGTAGGTGCATTTCTATTTTAGTTCTTCGTTTGTTTATGCAGTTATTTTTGATGTTATGTGCAGTTTTTGAAGTTATTACACTAGTTTCACACTTTTGAAGCTGGTTTTTTTTATTTTGTGCCATTGTTTTTGCTTCTTATGGAGTTGTGTTTGCATTGTCAATATAGTTTTAGAAGTAATCTACAGTTAATTTTGGTATATGTTGTTGAAAATTAACTTTATGTACCAATTTCAGTATAAATGGGTTAATGGGTTGGATTGAATTGATCCATTTAATAATTTGTTGGGTTGGTTTGACCCATTTAATAAACGGGTTAAATCGATTTGGTTAATATTCGTACTAAATGGATTGGGTTAATTTTTACCCAATCCATTTAAGACCCAACCCAATCAATTTGATAGACCGCTATAGATTTGTAGAAATGAGGTTTTATATTTGTCTTACAATAGATCGTGACACAAACATGCAAATTGTTCGAAATGTCTAGAGTATTGAAGCCGAAAAAGGAAGGCAGCTGCAACAGAGGATAAGATGGCGGAAATTTGAAAAGATGGCGGAAATTTGAAAGAGGGGTGTAGAGAATGAATAAGGGGAAGGAAGTTATAACTGCTAGTGTAGTCGATGATTATGAAACTCTTTGCATTACACTTGCTAATTCATATTCTTTTGCTCTAAGGTATATAAGAAAAGTAGAAGATGGGCGATTATTACCATAGTCAAGGAGAGTTTATTAGACATCATGGGTCTTCTCAATTTCCATTTTGGGGATCATAATTGAGAAGTCAAGAAATATTATCAAGAATTTAAGATGCTTTTTCCCATTTCAGTTAGAAAACTCTTCAATAAGGCAACGAGACTGAGATTATGGAGTTTGAATGAGAGGAGAATTGATAGAAGGTCGGTTACTAGAACATGGTTGAGGTCGGATGATCTTCCTGATGTCCGTTGGGAATCTAAAATCTTGGATGAAGTTGTATGCGGTATTGGGCATTTGGTCAATATGGACATAGAAAAGGGGAGGAAGTTTGATTGTACTTGCCTTGCCTTGATGTGGAAGTTGAGAGGGATGAAAGTGTTCTAGCACCCAATAAAATTGAGATTATTATTGGTAATGAAAGGTATTTGGTTTATGTGAAGCAAAAATGCATAGAAAGCGATTTAGATATTGATACATGGGACATGATGAGTTTTGGACCTTCAAGGTTGATTTGATTGATCTCGAATGAAGGATAATAAAGTAGTTGATACACATGTTTCAAATAGCAGTAACAAAAAAGCTTTTGAAAGTACCGATGACAACAATGGAGTGCATGTAGTGTAACAACCCGTAATTTTAATGATCAAATATTTAAATGATTAATTTAAATATCTAATCGTTAAGTAACTGAACGCCTGTTGTACTCGGTTTTTACAGACGAGCGAATTAAGTCTCGATACACCCGTAGTTAACTTCGCTTTTTCGACGTGAGTAAAACGAGTATAAACTTGACTATGTTTGAAGTCGATGATTTTTGGGGATGAATAATGCCGGATGAAGAGAATTGGGCTAAGCCCATTAGCTTTCCCTAACTTAGCTTATATGTAACTAAGCTCTTCATTATTTTCATTTCACGTTTCATTCTTCTCCTATTCCTCTATTCTTTTCCTAATTACCTCTTAATCACCTTGCCCTAGATTAGCTAAATCATGTCCAAATAAAATTCCTAAATTTAAACTAAAATCGCTACAATTCCTCTCTCTCTGTTCCTCACAAAATCATCAAGGAATTAGCTCGAATCGAAGTTTAGATGTCAATCTAAGATTTCAAGAGAGCTTTGGAGTGGATTTTGGTGACTAGAGATTGGTTTAGGGAAAAGGAAGGTGAGTAGGATGATTCTACTTACTAATTTATGTGTTATGCTTTATATTTTTGTTTATTGATGATTATAGGATTAAATAAAGGGGTTTGAAGATTGTTTGAGTTGATTTAGGCTTATGTTTGTGTTATAAACATGCTTTTGATAACCCTTTAATTGTTTAAGACCTTAATAACTATTTCTGAAAATAGTTAGTAACCTAAGAAATTGATTTTAGGTCAACTGAATGATTATATGTGATGTGGTAGATTAGAGACCAATTACATGATATAACTAGCGCATGCCATTAATTAGTGATAATAAAACTAAATGAAATGGTTTTAGAAAAGTTAGTAAGCTAATTAAGCAAGTTTTGAAGTCTACACTTATTATTAAAGTGATTAGAAGGTTAATGTAGCTTAATTAGTATGTATAAATATTGTTTAAGTAAAGGAATGGTTTTTATAAGTAAAGAAGGTATTTTTTAAAATGATGAGATTTTTTAAAATAGTAAATGAAGCTTGATTATCATTTATAAAAAAGTTATATGATTTTATAAATGAAGTATAGATTTTATAAATAGAAATGAGATTTTATAAAATAGTAAATGAAGCTTAATTATCATTTATAAAAGAGTTATATGATTTTATAAATATTGTATCTATTTTATATAGTAGAAACGAGATTTTATAAATAGTAAATGAAGCTTAATTATCATTTATAAAAGAGGTATATGATTTTATAAGTGAAGTATAGATTTTTTTAAATACAAATGAGAATTTATAAAATAGTATGAGACCATATTAGATTTCTATTGAAAGGATTTAGTAAATAAAAGTAATATTTGATTTAAGTAATATATGATTTACTTATTTAAATATGCGTGTATGTATATGAGTATGGGCAAGTATACGTACACGTGTATTTGAAGATATATAACAACCAACTGATGTGTGTATTGTAGTTAATTTTTTTATGTTTATTTGTTTATATAAGTATGCAATTGTTTGATTATATTGATATATTATTGGATACAAGTTCGTTGCGGGCATTTCACGTAGCCATAATGACTATTGTATGCTTTAAGTTGTGTGAGAGTACACTGGGTCGAGTAATCGTCGTTATGAAGTCTGAAATGTCACTTGTGAAGCTAATGTGTGTTTGCATGAACGTGTGTGCATAGGCATGCACGATTGAGTGTATCGACAGACGTATAAGCTACGCACAAGGCAATCGGACTGGGTATGTCATATTGGCGTGTTAGAGGAGGCCGAGTCACTATAATTGCCCGTTAAACTCTACTCGTGCAAAGGGTGGATTTTGGTATCGAAATCGATTTTCGTATACTTATCGAACCACTTCCAAAATGTCAACAAATTAACCCTAGTAGAGGTCTGATAGGGTAGAGGCAGGCTTTGGAAGCAAGGCAACTCACCGAGTGAAGCATTGAAAGAAGCGGCACGCGGATCGACGACCATTTGGGAGATTCCTTTTTGCCCCAGGCTCATTGCCTGGAACCTGGCAATTTTAGTCGACTGAGGATGAATACGATCGACTGAATGGTTGTATAAGTGATGGGCGAGGGGAAAATCCAAACAGAAGACTAGGGAAAGCAATCTCAGTCGACCGAGTTCAGTCGATTATGAATAGGTTCAGTCGACAGGCTTAGTCGATTGAATGATAACCCTAATCGACTGAACCCTAGGCAACAAATGGCTTCAGGGATTTTTTCCCATCTCGTGTGCGGTTCTTCATGAGGCTTTGTCACAACTTCGGGAAGACTCTAGGCTACTCAGGGAAGCCAAAGGCAAGGCGAAGCTCGAGATTCGGATGCGAATGTTTAGTGATTTCTTTGGAATCAACAACGATGGGGCATGGGGTTGGTACGGCGATTGGTCACACGATCACGTCCGATCAAGCGTGTATAATTTGAATATAGTGAATCCGTACCTTCGGGCTTTGACTCAGGTACATATAGTTTGATAAATTGTATCAGTCTTATATTAGCGACTGTGCATAGTATTGATCTTATATTAGTGATCATACATCGTATTAGCCTTATATTAGTGGCCATGCACATTATTGGTCTTCTGGTAGCGACCATCCGTATAGACAGATGATGACGAGATATCGGTCTTCGTTTATGATAGGCGTATTTGATTATGTGACGTTATAATTTACGTTATCGGTGTTCCTTTATGGTCCCGATAGCGTATTATGCAGGATGACCGTTGTTCCCTTTTGTTGAGACGTTCTGCGAATTTGCTGAGAAATCGTTGATATCCTAGAGGGGGATGATGACAATGGGATCATAGAACACTTATGCTTGCTTCAGAGGGTACGGTGTGATCTGCAAAGGTCTTAGGTATTTATAGTAGATTGAAAATCACTAATACTTACTTTAGAGGGTACGGTGCCTCTACTTACAATTGGGACTATGTTTCAAGTATGTAGAGTAGGTCATATATCACTTATGCTTGCTTCAAAGGGTGCGGTGAGACCTACACGAGATATGTATCTTAAACTCTCGAAGGGAATCATTGGATTATGATTGTTGTTCGTAGTTGGCTTCATCCATCAGTAATGATGGGTATTAATTTGTATTCCTTAGTTATCTTTCATTGTTATATTGTACGTGTTATTAGTTGGCTGTTGTTGTGGTTGCTACATTACTATCATTATGTACTTCACGATAGCCTTATATTATGATCACCCTACTTTTAGATGTTGGGTTACCTTTATCATAGAATGATTGTTACATTTCAGTCACATTATATTAGTTATGCTGACTCGTGGATTATAGGAGAAGAGCATGTAATGGTGTAATTTCCTATCTTTTGGATAGGTTTACTTTACTTATTTACGGATAGTCCGAATTACCTCTAAGCCATGATTTTAGAGAGGACCGGCTGTGCCTTAGTAATTTCTATTTATTTGTATATAGTTTTCGTATATGGTATTTTGAGATAGTTCCCCTCATACTAAGCTTTATGTATGACCCGTGTTTTTTTATTGTCTAATTATGTCATGACAACTCCTAGGTACTCGATTGAGTTGTTTGGGAGTCAGGTGCTTTGGGGGATATGTTATCAGGATGTACAGCTGGAGCACTTTGAAGGCGTGGCATCGATTTTGGGATATGTATACTTGATATTTTACTAGTACATGACAGACCTGTTATTTGTATATGAGATTGTTGTATCAGATATTTATTCGGAAGTCCATGCTGTTGGGAGTTGATGTATTCGTACTTTCTGTACTGATAAAATATCAGTTTCTTCCGCTAGTGCGATCTCTAATATATATTTTCATTCTATTCTTTTCATGTATATTCAGTATATTATATATTATCATTCCGTTGTGAGATCTAATCGATGCCTTGGTTTAGTGTTATGTTCTAATTTTACCTCGACAATCTATCTTCTATGATATTCAAGAGTCTGTCGTTGTTATGATACGATGACTTCTGGGTTTTACAGAGGGTGGGTTGTTACATTTGGTAATAGAGCTTAGGCTTAACCCTCAGACCAAGGAGACCAGTTTGAGTTAATCAATCTGGTAAAAGGAGTTATGTAGAGAGAGTGTACTTCTATTTTTCTAATATATTTACTACATACACCGTTTGTCTTCTGGACTTGGTTTGTTTCTATCGCTAATTACTTAGATATCATTGTTAGGTTATCAATATGAGCAGACGGAGTGCATGGGTGACTACGAATAGGCAGTCTGAGATGCCTGATTAGTTCGAAGACCATTTAGCTACCGCAAAATATGTTCCCCACTTGTGAACATTTCTAGCAGATGCGCTTGGCGTCAAAAGTGGTGTGGCCTTTATGGCACTAGTATTTCTAGCTTCACCATCTTTAGACTCTTCGAAGCAGTACTAGAATTTCCTTAGCCTTGGAGGAAAGGCATATCTGAGTCCTGAGACTGTTGCTGAGACACGGTCTTGGACACGTGCATGAGAGGGCTTCCATTGGTATAGGTTTAGAGAATGTTCTCATAAGGAAGATTACATCTTGGCTTTTGAGGAAGGAAGACTTTGGCTTGGTAGGATGCAGTGTTTGTATGGCTGATGAGCAGGCCTGTGATTTGGAATTAATTTAGACGTCGTTTTTTATCAGTTCATTTCGGAGATCAAGAAGGGCATGTAGCTTGAGCATTCCATCCATTTTGAGCAGGGCAGCCTGTCAATGGAGCAGTGTTGACCAAATCAACCTTTTATTTTTGGGGTTTGAGATGGTTGGTACGCCGTTGTTGTGGGCAAAGATATTTGCCTTTTGTCTTAAAGCATCAGATGAGGATTCATTGCTTAGCCTTATCACTGTTAGGGGCCACTTTTGAAAGACTTGTTAGGATGGTTCTGCTTTGTGAGAACACCCATAAGGTACCGTCTGAGGTTGCGAAAGAGCAAAGCAACCGAAGCTCCAACCGACACATAAGACCATGATGCAAGGAAGATCGAGCTTATGCAAAAAAAGCTGGCCTTGTATGTCACTCTTGTGGCATATGGGGGCCTTTCGCTATGAAATGTCATCTAGCTAGAGCGAAGCGCAAGTGCTTCAATTGAGATTGGCTCGATCACTTGAAGAAGGACTATCCTACATTTTCGAAGGGTGGGTAAGTGATGATGACGTATGCTTTCAGGCACTAATGAGTCCTAACAGGCTTACAGCTCGAGAAAAACAGAAGGAGCTTATGTAGTTAGGTATCCTCTATTTTTAGGAACTCACTTATGTTCCTTTCGGCACTTGAGCGGTATATTTTATTTATCACTAGTTACTTGGTAGATAGGGTAAACTTGACACCTTTCATAGTAAGTAAATTCTTTTGGTAGAGATAAAACTTGTATGAGTGACCATTTGTTGTAAAGCTAAGGTGAATCTACCGAGAGTACTATTTTTCGAACTTGATGCATGAGCTTTCAAATTGAGTGGGGTTGGACGATGATGCGTGGCTTGGATTTATATCCAAGTAGGGTTCGGTGGATGCCTAGTAATGAGTAGATGACTTATAAGCGTTTGCCTAGAGTGTTAAAATTGTTTTTTCTTTGTGTTAGTAAACCTTAGGTGATGGGAGTGATCCCATGTGCCAAAACAGACATTTTCTAAAGATGGTCCATTAACGTGCCAGTTCTTAATCTATAGTTCGAGCGTAGAGTTTTTAGGTGATTTACACTAGTTACGAAAGGGCTTTCACTTGATTTTGATAGGTAAGCACTTGAGTCGGATTTTTGAGACGACTGAGCGAATTCCAAAGCATGACCTTAGTTGTACAAGGAGATTTCAGTAGTCGGATCGAGGAACCAGATCGAAGTTCGCACGGAAGGAGTAAGGTGGCCGACCCTAATTTATCAAAGAAATCATGCGAGCAAATGAAGGGTTGGAATTGGCTTTGTGTCATTTGGGACGACCTTTAGTTATTATAAATTTTTAGTGTAGTATAATTATTGTTGAGTGGGATAGTTCGGGAAAGTATTTGTCGACCAGTTTTGCGGCGATTCAGGTAATCTTCTAAGTGACAAGATGATACTCGCCTAGACGAGCATTATAATGCACTTAGAATATTATCCTTATTAACATGGTACGGTCAAGGTTAGTTTGAATTCGAGCAAAACCAGGAAATTATAAATCTTTATTTAATGACGATTTAATTAGCAGAATTTTCTCTTTTAGAGAATAAGTTCTGAATGGAAGAAAAGGAAAGTTGAGACGTTGTTGCTGGATTTATTCGAGAGTTTGGAGACTCGGTGATCCTATATATCGTATAGGTTTACTTTTTCATAGCGGAAGCTGTAATAGTCTTTCGTGTATTGGATTCAAAAAAGGGGTTAGACCACTTAGGCGTTTATTCCTTTTGAATGACGAACAAATTCATTAGAGTTTATAGTTCAACATGCGCATTTGACTCTTAATTTGGTTACCGTGCATGTCGATATAAAATCCTTTTGAATATTTCATTATTTTGTATGCTTGTTATTGCTTGTCAATTTGTTATTGTTGTTTGCTATGGATTGATCGTTGCTTGCTATTGCTTGTTGCTTATTATTGCATGTTTCTTATTACTGCTTTTTGCTTGCTATTGGTGCTACCACTATGTTTGATTGCTACCGTTTGATGTTGTTTGTTGTTTGATTTTGTTGTTGGCTGATTTTGGTTGTTGATTTTGTTGCTTGCTTAATGATTTGTATGCTGGTTATTATTACTTATCATCGTTTGCTATTGTTTGATGGTTGCTTGTTATTTATTAGTGTTGATTGTTATGAATTGATTATTGCTTGTCTTACGTGTTTTATTTCTTGTATGGTAGTTATAATTTCATAATTTAAAATATGTTTCGGAGAGTGATATAGATAGCTATCCTGAATAGATGCATGCCATCCATGCCCACTATAAACGAGATCTATACAAGTCCACTGCCTTTTGATGTGACTTGGAGTCCATGGTATATTTTGATATTGACTTATTTAAGCTTACTCTCCAATTGATTGTCATGTATGACTATAGTAGTATCGGTTTCTACACTAAGGTTATACATGTTTGAATTCTATGTTAGTGCATGGTCCTCTTTGTATAGTACAATTAGGTACTTGAGAGCTGAAGTACAACTATTTAAATGCTTATTTGCTTTGATTAGCATTTAAATAGTGAGAAGCTTTCTTAAGAAAGGTATGTATTTTTGGGAAATGTGGGATGATGTAGGTTATTGCATATTTCCTACTTATGTGGTGCATTCTAATTTGGAAGTTTCCGTGATCCTGATAGCATAAGGGAAAGTACTGTGGGAATTTTTCGAAACTGAGATTTGGGAAGTTTGGTCAGTCCTGTTACTTTCTCGTACTCATAGGAATTTCAGGGACAAAATTCTGTTAAGGAGGGGAGAATGTAACACCCCGCAATTTTAACGATCGAATATTTAAAAGATTAATTTAAATATTTAATCGTTAAGTAACAAAATGCCACTTGTTCTTGAAATTTAAAAACGAGAGAGTTGAGACTCGACACACCCGTACTTGAGTTTGCTTTTTCGACGCGAGTAAAATGAGTATAAACTTGACTATCTTAGGAGTCGATGATTTTTGAGGATGAACAGTGCCGGATGAAGAGAATTGGGTTAAGCCCATTAGCTTGCCATAACTTAGCTTACATGTAGCTAAGCTCTTCATTATTTTCATTTCATATTTCATTTCACATTTCATTCTTCTCTTCTTCTTCTAATCTTTTCCTAATTCCCTCTTAATCACCTTGTCCTAGATTAGCCAAATAATGCCTAAATAAAATTCCTAAATTCAAACTAAAATCACTACATTTCCTCTTTACCTATTCCTCACAATACTCATTAAGGAATTAGCTTGAATCGAAGTTTGGATGTTCATCTAAGATTTCAAGAGAGCTTTGGAGTGGATTTTGGTGATTAGAGATAGGTTTAGGGAAAAGCAAGGTGAGTGGAATGATTCTTCTTACTAATTATATGTTATACTTAATATTTTCGTTTATTGATGATTATAGTATTAGATGAAGTGTAACAATCCACGTTTTTGATCCTTAGAAGTCGACACTAATACATCTATAGTATTCACATACCAAACATCCAAGTGCCAAAAAGAGAGATCGTTGAGCAGAAAGAAAAGAAAAGGACAGAACATAATCTCACAATGTGACGAGTAATCTGTACTATATCAATGAACTTTACAAAAAGAAAACTTTTATGTACATATATCAATTAGAGTAGAACTATCCTATCATCAAACCCTGGACATTTATAACAACATGTCCTTAAAAATTCTGATAAATACAACAAGAACAAAATAGCGAAAGACAAAAGAAAATACGGGTGTATGCCTTGAAGGATCCAGCTCATCTCCTGAAGCTCCAAAGTGTCCTGCTAAATCTGAAAAATATGCTCGAGCTGACCCAAGCATTATAAGAAAAATAATGTCCAGAACAGTCTAGTAAATCCAGCGTGAGAAACATAATCAAATGGATTCTTAATGTTTTATGATATCTTTCAAAAATAAAGGTATCTCGTAAGACCATGCCACATATAAACACAGATGGGTTTTGACCTTACGATAACCAAAACATTTTTATTATAAAATTCAGTGATATTATAATAATGTATAAGGGTTGAAAATAAATATATAAAATAGCTGAAATGCTTGCATCTCACATTCCAACATAGTTGGCCACAACTAAGTTCGAAAAGGCATATATTGGAGTTTGGATTTCCATCAATGACAATGCTACTGGGGTACTGCCTGCCATAGTACACTTTTAGAAAAATGTACCAAGGTCAAACCTATCAACTCCTATGAACCAGAGCCAACTGCACCTTTAACATGGCATACTGGATTACAATGTTCCCGGGACAAAGGCATAAAAACATTGTGCACTAGCCATGGCCCCACTTCCATGCGCATACCAAATCCTTGAATGTCGATTCTAGATCAAGGAATGACTGCTTCTAGTGGTAGCGAACCACATAGCTCTAAAGCATATCCATTGTTTTAGTCATTACCGGGTTGTAAGGCTTGTGAGGTCACGATTACCTTTTTCCTTTCTTAGCAAATCCCACTTGGAATGTTAACACCATCCTTTAGGAAATAATGCAATGCCAGTATTCATCCATACAAGTTGGTCGGGATATGAACAAACCAAAAGCACTACTTCTACTACATCCATTTTGAAATCACCTTAGGAATTAGTAGCAAGTAGCCTTTGCACTTCTAAGAGCTCGGTCTTCGATCATCTCGAAGTAGTCTTGAACCAATTTCCAAAGCATCGCATACGTATATGGTTTTGGAGTGATTACGATTTCGAGTTATCTCATATAAGTACACTCCTCCACTTACCGGTCGCTCCAAAACCAATCGATATTTTCGGTAAACTCAGCTCCGGTTATTTTGAAAATAATCAAACAATACATAAAAGCGGAGGTCACCTCCTAACCATTTAAGTGGATTGATTTCCTTATCATTTGTCCTAGGAGAACAAAATGAGATTTATGTGCACAGTACATCATCATCGAAGATGACTGTGTCATATAACCCTCGTGTTTCTCCTAGATATTTCCACAGTTATGTTTTTGGCCAAGATTTGATAGTCGGTTTTTTGACTGTCAAATAAACAAACAGTCAAACATAGATTAAATTCAATATGGGATCTACTAAGCCTCAATAAATTTATCTCTCATAAATTAAAATCCCTTTCAAATACTTGGTTCAAAATGCCTTCATAAAGGTAATATTCACAAACCCCTTAAACTCCTTTCAATACTTGGAAAAACATTCATATACTTGTCCCATTGGTATAAGTATATTCATAAACCATTATATTTTCAATACTTAGAAAATAATTTCATATACTTATCTCACTGTATAAGTATATTAACAAAACTTAAGGAAGATTTCTTCTTTTCCAATTCATATTTAAATGAGCCAAACAAATATTATTTAAAATACTTCTTACTATAAAATTAAATCACTTACCTTCGGTGTTAAGTATGGAAAGAATGTTTCCATACCACCATAATTAAGAAGGATAAATAGTCAAAACAAATCTCGTTCCTTTATAAAATTCCCTTTTTATAAGCCCATTTCACATTTACAAATCCTTTATGAATCTCCAAATTAATTTATAAAACTTCTTTTATAAATCTCTAAAATGATTTATAAACTCTTTGTAAAACTCCTTTACAAAATATCATTTAAAATCTCCTTTACAAAATATCATTTGAAATCTCCGTTAAATAAATCCTTTTAATTATGTAAAATTCATTCTTTACGAAATTTGTTATTTATAAACACCTTTTACCTTTTAAACATCTATATAAATAATTAATTACATTTTAAACAGCATTAATCAAATAAATTAATTAACTTTAATCATCCTTAATAAAATCATTAATTAACTTAACACATCATTAATTAAATCAGTTAATTTACTTAAACCAAAATTAAAACAACAAATTAACTTAAACAACATTAATAATATAATCACATATATTTAAACAACATAATTAATATAGTTAATTATCTCTAAACATCTTTAATAATAAATGATGTGCACGTAAATGTGCATATTTTTACCACCATATTTAATCTGTTTAAATTAAATAAATGATCATATCGGGTATTTTAACTTGTTTAAACCAAAATTCATATTATTTTCAAATCGTCACATGTTTATCTTCATCCAAGGGCAAAATGGTCATTTTTGTGCACATATTAATTTGAGAAAATTTAATTAGAAATTTCTATATTATTTTATAGGAATTTGGCTTCATATACAAGTGGTTTCATGAAGATATATGCATGCACAAAGAAGATACAAAGGAATAGAGATGGAAATAATTCAAAGGCATGATAATGGAGGACCCCATTTACCCACCTACCTTAATGTACACTTAGGAGCTAATGCACATGCTAAAAGGCCATCAAATCTTCATGCACACTTAATGGACGATTAAGGGATGCTAATGATTACTTGGCCACCACACTACCTCAAGGGCAATTTAGGCATTCCCCAAAAATATGAATTAGGGTTTCATACATGTATAAAGACCCTTTATGTTTCATGTAACCCTCCTCTCCCTTAGTCTCTCTTTAGTTTAGTTTAGGCTCACAAATAAACAAGCTCTTCCCTTTCTCTTTTCATGGCTACTTAGCCATTTTTATTTCATGTACTTTTCCTTTTTTATGCAATGTAATTATTTTTTCCTTTTAATTACATGTTCATTTCCTTTCATGCTAGTCGTGTAGATTTTATTTTATGCAATTAGAATAGTTTTCTTTCATTTAGCTTTCATTTTGCTTTCTTTTTGCTTTCATGTTGCAAGCTACATTTGTTAATCAAATGACAAATATGAGAGGCTAAACCCCTTCAATTTAGGGGTAATGAAGCTCTCTAATTATGTAGCTTCAACTATTTGTTAATTCATGCTCTCTTTTTGTGCTTAATGATGATGATAGAAATGGTTTACTAGTTGTTGTTTTTTTGAATTTGATAGCCTATATTGTTGACATCAAATAGGCTATGCTTAAACAATCACTAACCTTAATTGCCTCTTCATCAAAAATATGATTATGGCAAAAGAAAGCGATTTGAAATTAAAATTTGATGGTCTATATTTCTAATCAATAGTTAATAGGCCATACTTAAAATAGATTTCATTTTCATTTTCATTGTCAAGTTTCATGAAAGTTAGTAAGTGATTTAAGGGGTGTGTTATAGTTTGATGGCTTATGTTGGCTAATCAATAGCACAAATATGCCATACTTATGATAAACACATCAATTAAAGCACTAATGACCATAAAAGAGAGATCATGATTTCATATGTGTTGAACTACATGATCTAGAGAGTGGATTTATTCTCTAAATTGTCATTTAACTCTTATATTTCCATCTGTTTTCTTTTAGTTAGTTAATTCTCTAATTCTCTAGCTTAACTTTCACTCGACTTTGGTTTAATTTGATTGAATAGATTTTTAAAATCATCAATTCCCTATAGATCGACCCGTACTCACCACGTACTTCAATAGTACGCCGTGCGCTTGCGGTAAATTTTATTTCGAAATTTTTCGACGGTTTTCTAACTCGATAGAAATTCCATCGATTAACAATAAAATTAGCTAACTTACTTTAAAACATCATATATAAACATTTATCTCCAAATTGTTATAAAATTGGAGTCAATTTAGATCCATAACTTTAAAAATTTGGAAAGAGGCTTAGTGACCATAATGGTACTTAATCAAGCTACCATTTAATTCAATTTGACTTTCAAGTCACATAAATGGTATTTACATAAGCAACATGTATGTAAATCAGATCAACAAATTCACAATCACTTGATAATCCATCACTTATTGAATATTAATTTATCTACATATTAATTATTGATATATGAATAAATGTCCAAATTAATATAATATTAGAATGGAGATTTATTCTGCTAAAGAAATGTTATCAAAATTCTATTCGATTTAGTTATATTAGAAATGGTGTTTATTTGGCCAAATAGATATCACCAATGAAGTACAATTAATTTAATCAAATTATTATTCATAATAACACAAGTAAATTCAACCCCTATTATTAAATCATAAATTTGTACTTCATCCAAACTATCAACAATTTATACTATGGTGTTCTACTAGTTCATACGAACCTAACGTCGAAATCCATGTGTCAATCGAACTTCATAAGAGAGGGTTATAGCTTGTTAAAGTTCAAACCGTTTTAATTTAAAATTTAATAACTAAACACCTAAACTCTCGCTTGGCCAAAGCCTACTACCCAAACTAAACTAACCTAGGCCTGCAAACTTCTTCTCCTATAACCTACTCCAAACATCAATCCCAGGTTAAAAAACCTGGAGCCAATATCAAATGCACATACACGGGAACGCGTGCACGTGCACGAGCACCAATGACCATTAATCGCCTCGCCGACCTCGCCCCCACGTTCGCCTGCCCGAGCTCATCTCGACCAACCCATCATCGAGGCCGCCGACCGTCTCCAACCCCAAACATCCCTGCGACCCGAAAGAAAAATCACGAAAAGGAAATAGGTCGCGACACAAATTCCCCTACCACAAATGCCTTGGCCATCAACAACCAACAACCTCTGGCCCACCCACCACTACTCGCCGTTACACCCCATTGGCACACCCAGGTCAAGCTCGGTCTTTTCACCACCGTGCAATGCAAAGAAACGAGCACCAAAAGTCCATGCTCTTAAACCTTATTTCTCCCTCTACGACTCACCTCTGACCGCCATACTCCCCTACGACCAACACCAGAGCTCCATCACCACCCAATTCCGCTTCATCTCCATTCGCTCTGCCCCAAACTACCTAGATCGCTGGAATTTGATTTTTGGTCAAAATGCGATCATCTATCGATCACAACACCATCCGCACCCTAAAATCCTACGGCTTGCTCTAAAAATCATGACTTGTTGATACAGACATGATTGCATAGATCATTCATCGATTCGTGATCGACGAAAAACTGACAATATTAGCCCACTTACCATTATTTACAAAGTTTTCTCAAATTACTCAATGAAAAATCCGGAAAATATTTTAAAATAAACTAGACGCTAAAAATAACAACTTTCCAGTTGATTGCAAGTGCTAGTTTAAAATGGTTGAGGAGTTGTTGATTTTTGAATAAAGAAATGGTTATATTTTCAACTAAAATGGTGAATAGTAAAGATTGTTTTTGTTTACAGTAAACTTGTTTTGTTCATTTTAAAGCAAATCTAATCAAAATATGATTTCTAAACCTATTACTTAAACATGGAAATCAAATATAAATTACATCCAAGCTAACACATAGATTTTCACGGTATTTATTTTTATAAAAAAATTAAATAAGGGTTTGAATAAATCACCTTTTCTATGCCTTTGAAATGCTTTACGCTCTAAACTTTTGAGTAAAGTAAATATTTTGAGTAAGGTATAAATTTGAGTTTAAAGAGAAGAGATTTTTCAAATTTTAAAAAGTAGAGAGGATGAAAAAGAAGGTTAAAAAGATGAAGCATAAAAATGAGATATAAGAGTGAAAAATGTATACATATAAGATTAAATAAAATAAAGTAAAAATAAAGGAGGAAAAAGGCGAAAATACCCTTAAATCTACATTTTCAACTCTTATATCAAATCTTAAGCCACCTAAAAGTCACACATTTGAAAACATATTGGTTAATAGACTAATCCTTGTACCTTTTTTGACTTTCACACTTAAGGTTTCATTTCATTTCACATCTATTCATGTTTTCAAATTTTAATATAATTTGCATTTTTAAGTACTTATTATTATTATATTTCAAAATAAAAGTATTTAACATTTAAATGTTGTTCAGAGAATAATCAAAGATATTACAACTTTCAATAACTTGTTCGATAAAAAGTTGAAAATCCGAAAAGTTTGTTTCGGTCACATTTCCAGTTTTCATCAAACTATCCATTTATGTAAACAAAATTTTAAAATAAATCTTCTATTATCAGTTATAAATCAAAAGAGGGTTATTAAATTAATAACCATTAACTTGATATTTAAATTAAATATTCAGAATGTAAAACGATAAAATTTTGAATCGTTACATTCATTCCCCTTAAAAGAATTTTGATATCGAAATTTCATTTCAAACAACCAAAGGTAGAAAACCTGTTAACACACAGCTTAACCATTTTACTTCCATGATTATTTATGAAAATATTCACATAAAACACAACTTAATTTTAATAACTTGTATAATACTCTACTATATCGTGAGAGTATTTACCACTATCTGATTCAAACCCTTTTATTTTGAATTTAATTTGAGAACTAAAACCCGATTTTTTATATTTCAAAACCCCTTTTGAAATGTACTATATATTTTAACCATAGAATATATATATATATATCCATGTGTGTGTGTGTAGCCGAGTAACCCCAAAAGGATACTAAGAAACTGAACACTACCAAATAGTATCATACATTTCCCTAAAAAGGGTAATACTTACGAGAAGTGTTTACCATCTAAACACATCTCTTTCTTATTTTTAGTATTTTTGGGTCACTTGAACTAGTTAGCTTAAAAATACTTCTTTTATTTTCAAAATTCCCTTTTTTCGAAATAATACTGCATATATTTCCATACAAATAGTTTTAAAAAAGAATATACATAGCCAACTTGCTTTGGATTAGTTCAGATTCGAACTTGTTTTGATCGTTTAATGATAAAGATAATAATTTTCTAAGTGCACCACAACATTCGCCTAGGAAAACATTCGATCGTCACTTAGAAGATTATTCAGATCATCACAAAACAAATCGAGACACATTCCCAAACTATCCAACAAAAAATATAACTTACTTTAAAATCTCTTTCCAAAATAATCATACTTGAAAAAGTTCTCAAGAAAAACTATTATTACTTTCTTCAAAAATCATTTGAAATAATAATATACCTATTTCCTTTTACAAATCAAATCATGCTTTTGGGATTAAATACAAATTTGTTTTATCAAAACAATTCTATAATAAATTGCTATGGTAGCATTTTCCCACTTAGAAACTCAATAATGAATACCGATGATGCTGCAGTCATCATCGGAATTATTTTCCAATGACAACTGTGAGTTCAGTGCTTTCTTTCTCTTTTAAAATCCCTTAGAAATATTTCTATTCATAAATACTTTCAAATAATAATATTATTATTTTCCAAAACCTTGAAAACCATTTTTCAAAAGCATCGGGATTTAGGTTCTCAAATTTTCTACTTAAAATTCCCTTTTTATTTAAAAGTCGCATTTTTATAAACAAATTTTATAAATTCAACTTCTTTTATACAAAATCATTTCTCAAATATTTATTTCCAAAATATTCTAGCTTTCTTTTGATAAATACCTTCTATTAAAATATATTTTTAATCCAACATTAATATCGAACGCCTTATAGTGAAATTGTGAAACTTAATTCATAAGGTGTTCATTTCAACGTCCCACAATTTTATCTACCCAACTCATGTTGTAGAAAGATAAATTACTTATAAATCAATGAACAATAGTCAATGCCCCAAAACTGGACGATGATGACAATCCAACCCTAAATGATACTTATTGAATATTACCACAACCACATCAAAAATAACTATATTAATTTTTTTTGAAAATTATTTCTTTATATAAAATATAATCCTAGGTAAAATTGTTTCGTTTACTAATTTAAAACAACACCGTGTTGGTTGGCCTTGTTCAAGTATTTAGGAATCCCTATCGATAACATGGGTCAAACGTATCAACTGGAATTCATAAACCACTCAACCGAACAAACAACACAATATAAACATTTTTATGGCACTAACAAAGACGTGCTCTAATGTATATACACTGAAATTCATTCTAAGGTGTTACTAACCCTACCTCTAATGAGCTTACCTCACCAGGGCCAAGATGCTTGTTTAATGTTTAGCTCTGGTACCAAAATGTAATAACCCGCCTTTTTGATTCTCAAAAGTCGACACTAATACATTCACGATATTCACGTGCCTATCATCCAAGTGTCGAAAAGACAGACCGTCGCAGTGAAAGAAAAGAAAAGGACAGAACATAATCTCACAATGTGATGACTATAATATATAAATGAACTTTACAAAAAGAATATACATACATCAATCAGAGTACAATTATCCTATCATCAGACCATGGATAGTTATAACAACATGTCCTGACAATTTTTGATAAATACAACAAGAACAAAATAGCGGAAGACAGAGGAAAATACGGGAGTATTCCTTAGAGGACCAGCTCATCTCTTGAAGCTCCAAAGTATCCAACTAAATCTTAAAAATATGCTCGGACTGACCCGAGCATTATGAGAAAAATAAAGCCCGGATCTGGTAAAACCAGAATGAGAAACATAATCAAATGGATTCATAATTTTTTATTAAACCTTTAAAAAATAAAGGTACCTCGTAAGACCATGCCGCACATAAACATGGATGGGTTTTTATCTTACGATAACCAAACCATTTTTATTATAAAATCCGTTGGTATTATAATAATGTCTTGGGGTTGAAATAAATGTATAAAATAGTACACCTCTAGAAAAATGTTCCGAGGTCGAACCTATCACCCTTGCAAATCAGAGACGACTGCCCCCTTTAATATGGCATACCAGATTACATCATTCCTTAGGAACAAGGCTCCAAAACAATATGCACCAAGTCCAAAACAATCCAATTATATGATTTTATAAATGAAGTATAGATTTTATATAATATAAATGAGATTCTATAAAATAGTAAAATAAGCTTAATTTTAATTTGTAAAGAGTTATATGATTTTACAGATAAATTATAGATTTTATAGAATAGAAATGAGATTTTATAAAATAATAAATGAAGATTAATTATCATTTATAAAAGAGTTATATAATTGTAAATGAAGTATAGATTTTATAGAATAGAAATGAGATTTTATAAAATAGTTAACGAAGCTTAATTATCATTTATAAAAGAGATATATGATTTTATAAGTAAAGTATAAATTTTATAAAATAGAAATGAGATTTTATAAAATACTATGAGACCATATTAGATTTCTATTGAAAGGATATAGTAAATAAAAGTAATATTTGATTTAACTAATAGATGACTTACTTGTTTAAATATGAATGTATGTATATGGGTATGGGAAAGTATACATACACGTGTATTTGAAGATATATAATAATCAAAACGATGTGTATATTGTAGTTAAAATTGTTTTTTATTTATTTGTTTATATAGGTACGCAATTGTTTGATTATATTGATATATTATTGGATACAAGTTTGTTGTGGGCATTTCTTGTAGCAATAGCGACTATCGTATGCACTAAGTTACGTGAGAGTACAAAGGGTCGAGTAATCGCCCCGGTGAAGTCCGAAATGTGACTTGTGAAGCTAATGTGTGTTTACATGAACTTATGTGCATAGGCATGCATGAATTAGTGTATCAATGTATGTATAAGCTATGCATAAGGCAAGGAGGTTGGGTATGTCGTTTTGATGTGTTAGAGGAGGCCGGTTAGCTATAATCGCTCGTTAAACTCTACTCGTGCAAAGAGTGGATTTTGGTATCGAAATCTATTTTCATATACTTATTGAACCACTTCCAAAATGTCAACAAATTAACCTCGATAGAGGTTCGATACGGTAGAGGTAGGCTTTGGTAGCAAGTCGGCTCATCAGGCGAAGCGTTGAAGGAAATGGCATGTGGATCAGTGACTGTTTAGGAGATTCTTCCCTGCTCCAGGTTCATTGCCTAGAACTTGGCAATTTCAATTGATTTAGATGAATTCAGTCGACTGAGTGGTTTTATAAGTGATGGCCAAGAGGGAAACCCCAAATAGAAGACCCGGGAAAGCAATTTCAATCGATTGAGTTCAGTCGAATGGGAATGGGTTCAGTCGACTGGCTCAGTCGACTGAATAATAACCCCAGTCCATTGAAACCCTATGCAGCAAATAGCTTCGTGGATTTTTCCCTATCTTCTGTGCGGTTCTTTGTAAGGCTTTATCACAATTTTAGGGAGACTCTAGGCTACTCGAGGAGGTAGAACGCAAGGCGAGCTCGAGATTCAGATGTGAATATTAATTGATTCCTTTAGAAGCAACAACGATTGGGCATGGGGTTGATATAGTGATTGGTCACGCGATCACGTCTGATGAGTCTATATGATCGAATGGAGTGAATCTGTACCTTCGGGTTTTGACTCAGGTACATATGGTTTGATAAATTATATCGGTCTTATATTAGCGACCATGCACAGTATTGATCTTATATTAATGATCGTATATCACATTGGCCTTATATTAGTGGCCATGCATATTATTGGTCTTTCAGTAGTGACCATTCGTATAGAAAGATGGCGACGATTATCGGTCTTCGTTTATGGTAGGCATATTTGATTACATGATGTTATATTTATATATATACACATATAGTATCGATGTTCCTCTATACTCCCGATAGCGTATTATATGGGATGACCATTGTTCTCTTTTGTTGAGACGTTCTACGAATTTGCTAAGAAATCCTTGATTTCCTAGAGGGGGACAATGATAAATATCTACTACGGAATCATAAAACACTTATGCTTGAAGGGTACAGTGTGATTTGCAAGGTCTTAGGTATTTAAAGTAGATTGAAAATCACCAATGGTTGCTTCAAAGGGTACGATGGCTATACTTACTATTGGAACTAGATTTCAAGTATGTAGAGTAGGTCAGATATCAATTATGCTTACTTCAGAGGGTACGGTGAGACCTACACGAGACTATGTATCTTGAACCCTAGATGGGAATCATTGGATTACGATTGATGTTCATAGTTGGCTTCACCCATCAGTAATGATGGGTATTGATTTATATTCCTTAGTTATCTTCCATTGTTATGTTATGCATGTTATTAGTTGGTTGTTGTTGTAGTTGTTGCATTACTATCATTATGTACTTCGCGATAGACTTATATTATGATCACCCTACTTTTGGACGTTGGGTTACCTTTATCATAGTATGATTGTCATGTTTTAGTCGCATTATATTATTTGTGCCGACTCGTTGATTATAGAAGAAGAGCGGGTAATGTTACGATTTCCTATCTTTTGGATAGATTTAATTTACTAGTTTATGGACAGTTCATATTACTCCTGAGCTACGATTGTAGAGAGGACCGGATGTGCCTTAGCAATTCCTGTTTATTTATATATAGTTTTCATATACAGTATTTTGAGATAGTTCCCTTCACACCAGGCTTTATGTCTTACCTGCATTTTGTCTTTGTCTATATATGTCATGACAACTCTCGATTACTCGATTGACTAGTTTGGGAGTTAGGTGCTTTTGGGGATACACCATCAAGATGTGCAACTAAAGCACTTTGGAGATGTGGCATCAATTTTGGGATATGTATAATTGATATTTTAGAAGTACATGACAAACCTATTATTTATATATTAGACTATTGTATCAGATATTTATTCAGAACTCCATGTTGTTAAGAGTTGATGTATTCTGAATTTTTGTACTAATATTTATTTACCAGTTGCTTCCGCTAGTGCGGTCTCTGATATATATTGTTACTCTATTATGTTCATGTATATTCGGTATATTATATGTTATCATTCTGTTGTGAGGTCCTATCGATGTCTTGGTATAGTGTTTTGTTCTAATTTTACCCTAACATTCTGTCTTTTGTGATATTCAGAAGTCTTTCATTGTTATGAGACGATGACTTTTGGGTTTTACAAAGGGTGGGTTGTTATATGTAGCCAAATCCATTTTAATATTCTGGATCAGGTTATTGTTGAGGATGCCGAAACTGAATTTGATGATGCTAATGCTATTGTATTTAGAGCTAACAACTGAGTGGAAGTTAGAGAGTACATGAACACTATGGATCAGTTATTATGGTTAGGAAAAGATCAGATGTGGAAGAGGGTGCTAAGAAGGTTGAGATGAGTGCAAATTTGGAAGTTAAGAAGGGATCAATATTTGTGGTGGAAGTTTGTGACAGTTCTAGTGTGCTTGAACAAAGGACCGAGGAGGATTTAAATAAGCCGAGAAGGAGTGCTAGGCTTCTTTTTAAGAAGGAAGATAACATGAATAAGGCTGACAAGAGTGCATGAGCGAAATCTTTAGAGTACACAGTTTCGACAAGTCAGTCTTCTCATCCATTTTATGGTAGCATTCACGTTCCTCTTAGTTCACTTACTTCTAAGCAATGATATGATACTGCTAACAAAGTGTGTATAATTTCTAGTAATGGTGATAATGACATTGAAAACATTAAATCATTAGAGGTATTAAGGGCTTTTAATGGCTCATGAAGATAATTTCTTGGAATGTAAAGTGTCTAGGCACTCCACCAAAACGTGCTAGGGTTAAGAATTTGATTTGTTTTTTTATGTTGACATTCTATTATTTCAAGAGACTAAGATAGCTAATACTAGTGATTTTTTGTTCAACATTGTGGAAGGAAACATACTGGTTGAATGGAGGGATGTTGATGCTTTAGGGAGTCATGGTGGTCTTTTTATGGGATAGGGAGGTGATAAGTGGAAGATGGTTAGTAAATGCAAGTTTTTAAATGTTCTTCATGTTGCATTGTAAGATGTTAGAGATGGAAGTAGGATTTTTGTGACTAATGTCTATGGACCTTGTGATAGAGATAAAAGAGAGGGAGTTTTTGGGATTGATGCTTTATTTATGTTGATGAGATTGATGGTCCTTGGGCTGTGAGAGAAGATTTTAATATTACAAGATTTGCTGGTGAAAGGATTGGTAGAGAAGGAAATCATAATGATATGGAGGAGTTTTGTGAATTTATGGTTGAATGAAAACTGATTGACATGCCTTCGAATAATAAACAATACACATAGAGTAATGGAGGGGAAGTTCCTATAATGGCTAGGTTAGAAAGATTTTTAATCTTACTACTTGGGATGACCACTCAGTATGGTCAAGTTAGAATAATATCTGACCACTATCCTATTATTTTGGATTTTAAGGGTGACATGAAGTTTCGATGGAGATACAAATTTGAAATTATGTGGTGCTTGAAAAGTAGCTTTAATGACATAAGGATAAATGACTTAGTCTGAATGGTGAGAAGCTTACTATTATTGATACTAGGGATGATGTGAAGATTAGAAGGAGATTCAAATCTGAAAGATATGGTGCTGGAAAGTAACTTTGATGATACAGTGAATGATAAATAGCTTAGTCTGAATGGTGAGATGAATGCGGCTTAGAACATGATGCATAAACTTAGAAAACTTAGAAATGATGGAGTGGGAGAGAATTAGATCTGAGAGCTTGAAGGAAAGGAAAGATTACGTGAGGAAATTCTTGAGCTCAACAATACAGAAGAAGTTGGGAGCAGTAACTGGAGGAGCTTGAGATATTAAAGGAGTAGGATTTATTGAAGACTATTGATTAGGAGAAAATCACATGAGGCAACGATCAAGGGTGAGCTGACTTAATAATGGTGATGCTAACACTGCTTATTTTCACAAAATAATGGAAGAATTAATTTCATTAATCAGTTAATAATTGATGGGGCTGAGGAATGTGACCGGAAGAAGATCTTTTGGAAGTTTACAGATTTTTATAGAGGACCTTTTAGCACTTCTCAAAATAGATTTTCCACCATTGATTAGGGGTTAATATATGACGACGACGACGGTGTAGTTGAGTTGTTTGTAGCATGAATTTTCTGAGGATGAAATTCATCAAACTATTTTGAACTTACCCATAGACAAATCCCCAAGACCTAATGATTTTCCTTCTTTTTTCTTCCCAAAGCATTGGTTATTACTTAAAAATGATACCGTTACTCTATTTTCTAATCTATATGCTAGAAGGCTAGACTTTAAATGTCTTAACCATGCTTTTGTAGTGTTGTCAGCAATCATGAAGGAGCTAATGATGTTAAATCTCAGGCCTATTAGCTTACTTAATTATATCTTTAAAATCGTTACTAAAGTACTAACTAATAGACTTAGAGGAATGATGGATTCTTTGATTTTTAACAACCAATCTGCACTCATTAATAATATAAATATTTTGGAGAATGTGGCCGTGGTTCAGGAGGTGATAAATCACTGTTTGAGAGAGAATTCACCATTTGTAATTTTAATGCTGAATTTTTCGAAAGCTTTTGATACATTGAATTGGGATTTCTTATTGGATGTTTTGAAGGCTAGGGTTATTAGTCGTAAATGGTTGAGCTAGATAAAAAAAATCTAAGTAGTGGAGTATCTTCTATCTGGATGAATGGTAAAGAAGGTGGGAAGAATGTTTCTAGAAGGGGTTTAAGGCAAAGGGACCCTCTCTAGAAGGGTACCCATTTATATTATAGTGGATGTGTTTGCCAGACCGATTAAATTTGCACCTAAAAGGGGAGTTGTGGGAACAATGGGAAATTTAGTGGTGAATGGTGGTATATCTTCTTTACAATATGCTGATGATACTATTATTTTCAGCTCTCCTTCACCACATTTTATTACTGCACTCAAATTAATTTTATATAGTTATGATAATATGTCTGGTTTGATGATTAATTTTAGTATGAGTTTAGTTATTGTAGTAGGAGTGTCTGGGTAAATATTGATGATGATGCTTTGACGCTGAATTGTAAATTTGGTAGTTTTCTTTTATCCTTTTTTTGGAGTGGTGATTTGGCTAACTTCTTTAAAACATGATGGTTGGTTTTCTTTGATAGATAAGATTTGACTTACAAGGTTGCACTATCTATAGCCATGAGACTTATTTTGATTAATTCAGCATTTAACAGCCTTACCACTATATTAGATGTCTTTTTAAAAATTTTAAAAATGGGTGATTTGGAAAATTGATGTGATAAGAAGGAACTTACTGTAGAAAGGTAGTAAAGCCGGCAGTTCAATAAAGAATCTTGTGGCTTGGGATTTAGGATTTACATATTTAGTATGTAAATCCAATAAATCCAAGGAACATGAGGAGTGGTATGATGGGAAGGTCTGAATTGTGCTCCTTTATGCAAATGGTTATGGAGAATTTCTAAAAGAACGGTTATTTATGTAAACTTTGGATGGAAAATGAATGTTATAGTGGGCATTTTGCTGTTGGTATTTCTGCTCTTAATCATTGTTCTATATTTTGGAAATCCGTCATTAAAATCAGCAGATATGTAGTGCGGTAGTAAAGTGGAATGTTGGTAATAGGGAGAATGTTTTATTTTGGCACAGTTTGTGGATTATCAATATTTCCCTAAAAAGTTGTTTTCCTAAATTATACAGTATATCTTTAAATCAAAATGCTAGAGTCTGAGTTGTACCAACCTAATGAACCAGAATTCAAGCAGAATCTAACCATTAATAGAATACTTAAGGGTGATTGTTTGATCGCAAGTTGATTAATTGCTTGAACAAGTATCACTTCAAGTGGATTTTGACAATGCAGAACAGTCTTTAGGGAAAATCATGAAATTCATTATGAAACTTGTTTATCATTTATTAATTTTTGTGGTATAACGGTGAAGTACTATAAAGCATTATGGAAAGCTCACGTACCATCAAAAGTTAAGATTCATATATGGCTTGCTATTAACAAAAAAATGAACACCAAAGTACTACTTCTACATAAGGGGTTGGAGACCGATTCTCACTATTTGTTTTATTATTGCAGAAATGAAAATATGGATCATTTGTATTTTCAATGCACATTTCCTTATATATTATCGATTTTATGTTTACATAGCCTATGGTTTTTCCTATTCCTCAATGTCTTAATCAATTTTGATATTGGAAGTGGAAAGAAAACCGATTCTTGGTAAAGTGAATAGATGTTTAGTTGATATAGTTAATATGAGTGTTTCGTGTGTGATTTTGTGTGACGCCCCACCTCTATACTCACGCTAGCCAAGGACACTACGGTGTAATGCCATCGACTAGCACGAAGAATAAGGCTGTTGAGGAGCGACAATCTGTGTAATTGCTTTGTGCAAATACCGATATGTCAGAAAATATAACTTACATTTCATTTCAAGAGGAAATCCGACATATCAAATACAAACCCAAAGCTACCACACAGTGGCTAAGTGGCCTTCGGAAACAAATATAGAAATAAACATAACATAAATCAGTCACAGACATTTATATCACAAAGGCGGAAATAGATATGAATATAACACAAAGAAGTGTACATCAAAGTAGTGGTCAAAGAAGATCCACTACGACACAAAAGAATAGATACAAGTGCTAGACAGAAGAATAATTATGCATCAAGGAGTCTTTATCTCAAATGTATAATAACAAAAACTAATAATCTAAAGTAGTAAGCCAAAAGAGTCAGATGATAATCCCTGATAAGAAGTCAAGAAGGAGCACCTGAAATATCTTGGTCTGACCCGAGTATTATTTAAGAAGAAAATAATAAACGGATCAGTCTAGCTATAATTATCATATATGAAATGAGATATAAGAAGAGATATAACAAAAACGTATGATAACAAAGAAATGCCATATTGTATCAAGTATACATCAAATAACAACAAAAATCATACAATATCTCAAATCATCTCAAAACACCAAAAAGAATCACATTCTTAAAATTCTTCACCAAAACACAAATATCGATAGAGCTTATCAATTCAATCCACAAAAATTGGTGAAACACAAATTCTAGAAATCACAACGAGAAATCCAGAAATCACAAAGGGGAAGGCCTATCACAAACGGGAGCATGAAAACTCACCAACACGTGTATCACAAACGGAACGCTATTCCATGGTCGCTAACCATAAACCGAACATCGACGCACCTAGAAAGATACGCCCCATGCACAGTAGAACATCGACGCACCTGAAAAGATAAGCCCCATGTATAAACTAACATTGATGCACCTAAAAAGATACACCCCATGCCTAGTCGAACATCGATGCACCTAAAAAGATACACCCCATGCACCGACTTAATGAGCCAATTGCACCACGAACGGTCCAAAGACCATGGGTCGCTAGCCCTTAAAAATGAGACGAAGCTCAAAGGAACGGGGTATAGTCCTCTACGTAGACAAAGAGACATCGCACATTGCTAGTCTAAACCATAAAATGATCATCATCGATCATCAAGAAGTGTCGATTACACTAAGCTAGTAAATATAAGAGTTTGGCTTCATGTCCCATAACCACTTGCTTAACTCAAATATTTACGAACAGATTGTAGATTTCCACTCGAAAATTGTCACAAGAGTTTCAATCGAAAAGTCCAAAAATTAACCGACGAAGTAAACGCAAGCGTTTCATACCACTTATTTTACTAAGCCGTTTAATTAGATTTCTCATACGAATGAGGTAAAGGTTTGTATATACTAATAGATTGGAAAACGGTTTTATAAACGAGCTTTGTATTAAAAATAGAGTTGAAATCATCTTTGTGAAAGAGTTTGAATATTTACTACTAGTATAGAAACCTTTGTATTTAGAAGTGACAAGTCACAAAAATGATTGTAGAAACAATCAATCACCAAAATCCACATACGAAGACGTGAATCAAATCCATAGAAATCGATGCCGAATCCATCAAAATGGATATACCCAAAAATCCCGAAATAGAAGTCATCAAAATCGATAATTAATGATAACAATAAATCGGATAATCACGAATCGATTAACATGGGAATTTCAAGCAAAATAGGTAAATGGGGCTAAAGCAAGCAGGTCAGTCGACTGAACCAGGTGGTCAGTCGACTGACACAAGGATACGAATTCTGTATCCCCAGTCAGTCGACTGACCCAGATGGTCAATCTACTGATACAGACCCAGGCAATTTCCTGGGTCCTGGTTCAGTCGACTGACACACTGGTTCAGTCGACTGAACCTGCTTCTAAGGCATTTCCTGCCTTCTGGTTCAGTCGACTGAACCTGCTTCTGAAGCACATTCAGCCTAGCCTCCTTGAGGGGCAAAAGTTCTACAAATCACGATCGGACGAGCCATGGGCGCTAGGGGTTTATGCCAATTGGCAACCCAGCCCTATAGGCTCTTCGATGCTTCACCGAAAACATGTTCAAACATCCGTAAAAGGATTTTTCACAAAATTGGACTAAAAACCAAAAATTGGAATATTCCCCAAATCAATCCAAATCAAAATCAAATGAACATGTAAAGATGTTAGGAATTCATACCTAACAATCAAAGATAGTTATAGACATAGATGTGAGATAAAAATCTCACCTTTAAACCCAAAAACAATGAATGAGAAGCTTAATCACAAAGGAAAGATCAACACTCTTCACTTCAACCCAAGTAGCTTGAATCTAAGCTCGAAAGAAGAGCATTCCCTATGTTAGGTTTAGGAAATTTCTGAAATTGAAGAGAGAATGAGTTGGAGAAGATGAAGAGGATGCTTACCTAAGCTTCTCTTTGAATTTGGAGCAAGAACTTGAATTTGCAAAGAAACTAGGGCTTAGGATTTTCTAATCTCTCTTCTCTTCCCCCATTTTTCTAAAGCTTGAAGTGTTAGGAAATATTAGAATGAATGAAGAGGAGAGGGGTTGGAGTAAGGATATAAGGTGAGTTGGATTAGTGGGCTGAACCCAAACCTAAGCCCAAAGCCCTAAGTGAAAAATAACAAAATTCACTCAACTCCAAACATATCGATGTTTATACTCAAAAAGGTCGTAAACGACATTTTGAACTCAATGGAAGTGGTCTCGAGTCCTAATTCGACTGTTTGCAAAAAGTAGCTTTTCGGACTGTAATCCGACTAACGATGCTATATTTAAATAAAATATTTAAATATACAAATCGTAAAATATGCGGGTTGTTACATTTTGTGTGAAAGGAATAATAAATATTTTAAGCAAGAAATGATTACTTTTTGTGCTTTATTTAGAAATACTTTTCTAACATTTCCTTTTAGCTGGGTGGTATTTGACTTTATGGGCAGAAATGGAGAGAGTGCTTCCATAGCTAAAGAAAAGAGTTAAAGAGAGGTTGCACACTATTCGTAAGAGGGTGGCTAAAAGGAGAATGGGTGATGATGCTTATCTTCTTGGTCGATTTGTTGATGTTGCTATAGTGTCACTAAGTTTGTTATTTTTTGTTGGTCTAGATGTTTTTTGGGGTTGTTTGTGACACTCCACCCCGAGACCCACACTAACAAAGAGTATTACTAGGTAATTCTATCTGCTAGTGCAGAGAATAGGGCTGGTTAGGAGCGACCATCTGTAAGCTTTGTCTTAAACAAGTATTAAATACATCGATTGGGTACTCTATTATATTTTTTTACCTTTCATGTGGATTGATATACTCAATACATGTTCAACTCAAAACCACGGTGGCTAATGGATCTATCCAGAACTAGATATAACAACAACAAATAAATATAACATATCACAGAACATTAGATACATCCATACACAGAATAGCAGATACATCCATACACAGTTACATCATAAGTACAATACATAGCGATACATAAGTGAGTGGTAACACGGACCACATATATACATCATGTCCCAAAAGAATATACATAGATCAGAGTATGCAAAATACAACTAGATGACTACACAAAATATGATAAGATAGACTAGCAGAAGCGGCTAAGCAGATATCATTGACTGGAGCCTAACCTGAAACAACTCGGTGTGACCCGAGTATATAAAATACACGGATCAGTCTAGCTTAATTAAGATGGTTAGACATGATAGATGGAGGATAATATCACATAGTGAAGTAACCACTTAGGTACATATATCAAGGCATACATGAGATGAGTTCAACTAATCAAAAAATAAAGATCTCATGTATAAGAAGGTAATCATACAGTATAAATGTTCCATCCATGTAATTAACCGGAGCTCAAGGCTTGGTAAAAATCTCAAACCACGTAGGTAATATAGATGGAAATATGAAATCTCAATAAATAGAACTCGATTAAGAGTTCGTAACACAGAAATATAATCATCACATAGTAATGTAATCACCATGTAGACTAAGATGTCAAATAGCCCATTGGCCTTATATAAAATGGTGAAAACATTTTAAAGTCAAAATTCTAGAAATCTTAAACAAGCGAAATCTAGAAAATCACTTAGAAAAGCAAATATCACATAGAAATAAGGTTCCCACTCAGGGAAGGCTGTAGCCTACCAAGTACTAGCGTCTCACTCAGATAGCGCTTTATATATATATAGGCACCACTTAGGTTGCGTAGTATAAACACCACTCAGGTTGTCTAGTATAGGTACCACCCAGGTTATTAAGTACTGGCGTTCCACTTAGAAAAAAATGTGTCACCAACTTCCAAATAGTAATCCAAATAGTGAAAATAGTGTGTCTCATACCACACGTTCTCACTTATCGGTTTACTACAAGTTAGTCAATTCCACATAGGTGTGACTTCAATAGAATAAGTCCAAAATTAACCAATATAATAAACCTACGTGTCCTATACCACGCAGTTTATCACATCATTTAAATCGCTTTCTCGTTCTCTTGAAGGGTGCAAAAATGTGTAATTTTATATATAAATCACTTACTTCGAGAAAACGGGTTTTTAAACGATTTTTGGAAACTAATTGGAATTTGCTTCTTTAAAATCCCTTTTATTTATTGAAAAAAAATATAACTTTGAAATAATTATATTTTATAAATAAATTTTGTAAAACATTTATTTGAAAGCTATTTTCATATTAAAAATTGTTTCGAAAACGGTTTATAAAACACGTGCACGAAATAGCCAAAATTAAAGAAAATTCAATTAAATCAACATACGACAAAACCCAAATGAAACTATCAATTCTTAGTATGAATCGATGTTAATGTCGACTTTCCTATTAGTAGGAATTAGCCTTTTAGAACCATCTCAAAACAGTGCAAAAAATCATCAAATTCAAAAACAATTCAACGGAAACTACCCAAACCTTGCAAAATAACTCAGGCCTGCCGCTTATTTAGCCGGTTTGCCCCTTTTAAATCCATAATTTGAGAAAACATGAAACATGAAACATGAAAGTGTTAGAAGATTTTCTAAGCTTTCCATAACATCAAAAATTATCGAATTGCGATAAGTAATGAAAAGGTTATGACTACAACAATTCTCAGATCTGAAGTTCACTACTGCTGTCGTTTTAGTCTCGGGGCAGCGACACTAGAATGTACTTTCAACCATGTAAACATCAAAATCTAACAAAATCCAAAACATAAAAGTTATAGAAGACAATCTATGCTTTCTGGAACATCAAGAATCGACAAATTTGGACATCATATGAGAAAGATATTCTCAAATTACCAACGACATTTAGCTCAGAATATTACAGTTTTGCAGTGACAGGGCAGCGAGTTTGCATCAGGTTTTTCGACCCTCTATGCTCAGAATTTCGAAAGTGTTTAACATGAAAGTTAACACACTCTTTTTAAGCTTTTCGGAACTTCAAAACTTTCCTAATTCCGATTAAAAACGAAAGAGATATGACTAATTTACTAACAGCGATTAACAAAGATGGACATGCAACAAACAATCAAAATTGAGATTTCTTACCATGAAATTTCAATCTAAGCTTGAAGAGTGATTTTTTCAACTCACCTTAGATTATTTGCAGCAAATTTGTAGTGAATTAGAGAGCAATTTGGAAGCTTTAGGCTTGAAAAACATCTTAGATACCTGTAGAAATCAGTTACAGTGACAAGTAAACAAAGAAATGAAATTACAGCGAATCAATCTTGTGAGAAATGCGGATTACGGATCTTAAGGCTAGAATTAACACTAGAGGGGGGGGTGAATAGTGTTTTAAGGAATTACTAATTCTTTTTTGAATTTATATTAATTTGAACACAAATGTATGCAATATTCAGACACAGATATGATCACAAAATCAAACACAGATGCAAATATAAAGTAAAAGCAATAAAGGAAAGAACACACCGGATTTTATACCGGTTCGGAGTTGCCCTACATCCAGTTCCACAACACAAGTACAGATTTCCTTTCAAAATCAATTCTTACAATTACACCCTTGATTTCAAGGCCACGAGGTACACCACTCCAGATTCACAATCCTCTGGGTAGAGATACTTGATTTTACGGGCAACAAGTTCACCCAATTGATTTCCTAGGCTACAATCACACCTTTTCTCACTTGATTGATTTTCCAGGGTACAATCACACCTTTTCTCGCTCGATTGATTACAAAGAAGCCTATAACTCTGAATAGCACTGGGATCTTGTTGAGATAGTGATAGAGAATCAAACCAGAGATGATCTAGTTAGATTCAATGGTGATTTCGGCAGAGTAATAGTAAAAATGTATATAAAGAAATGTGGAAGAAGAAGATGAGTGAAATCAGAAAATTATGAATATAAATTCGTTTGAAACATCCCTTATTTATAGTAGAACAACAACCATGTCCATTCGTAAAAGGTTATGACGAATAGACACTTCTTTTGAAATTCAAACTTTTGAAGTTAACTGACACCATGTCGACAAGGGTCCCTAGGGGTTGTCGGCATGCCTAAGGAATTTTTGATAATTTGTTTTTCTTTGAAAATAACTTTTATCTTGTATTAACACTATTTTAAACTTTATAAATATACTTTACTATAGTTAAAATACATAAATAAGTATAGAGAATATATTTTGGTATATATAAAATTTTACTATAATTTCATATTTAAATCTTAAATATAAATATTAAAAGTTAAGTACATTATAATTAAAGATAGTTTAAAACCAAGTATAGTTTTGATATTGAAAATAAAGATTATTTTGAGGCTAAAAGTATTTAAAACCAGGATAGATGTTTTTGATTTAAAAAAGGAAGATTTAAAAATCATTTTGAAAACAAGATATAATTTTGTAAAACATTTGAATAAAAGTTAGTGGATACAAAACAATGTTCCACTAGATTTTTCGTAGGTTCCATCCTACTTAGGGTTCCATCCCTTTAACAGGCTCGAAGTGGATTCCATTCCACGAATAAAATGGATTTTAAGATGACAGTGCTTTTCTAGGAGTTTTAACATAATTCTAGACTCGATACTTGTCTTGTACTATTGAAATCTTGAACTCTTGATATCTTGATACTCATGAGTCTTGAATCTTGATGTCTTCAATCTTGAGTCTCTATACTGTACAGTCTTCATTCTCAGTACCTGCATGTTTATATCCTGCATATACATATCTAAACTATAATGTTAGTATTTATATTTTATAACAAGTCCTAAGGTTGTTGTCATCAAAACCAACTTCTCAGGGACTAACAAATCTTTCTCAAAGCTGAGAAATAAATGAATTAAAGCCTTTTTTTTGTAGAGGTTACCTTTTAGGATTAGATTAGCAACCTTTCTCTTTTTTTTTAATTTGAGGTTTGGGCATGAGATTTGTTAATTTGGAAAGAGGAGCTAATTGGGTTTCTCTGGCTTTTGTTCAAGAAGAAGGAAAATGAGAATATTTTGTACGTACTTTTTTTTTCTTCCTTTCCATACTATTCTTAAGTTAGTAATTAGGGTATTGGGCTTCATTTGGATCCAATTAGCCTAAGTAAGTTATATTTAGGCTTATTTAAGCTATTATGTTAACATTAACACTAATTAACACATATTTGTACACTATCAACCCATTTTAACAACAAATGTTCATATTATAGCATGTTTCAATCTTACAAAAATTATTACAGCATGTATAAAATCTTTTTAAACCATTTAAACATTATTTTCAACATGATACATTAAAATTTACATTTTGTAACTAAAATATGTATTTTTACACTTAATTGTTTAAAACTTACATTTTCATCAACTTAAAAATATACAAAATACATTGTTTTGACAAAATAAATGTGCAAACCTTATTAGAACATTTTAGTACTTAAATATTGATTTTTAATCAATATTTTACATCCTACATTTTTAAATACAACCTTATAATATCCAAAAATACTCTTTTTACAATCAAGATTTGCCAATAGCAATAATTTATCAAATTATTGCATTTTATCATGTATACACATTTAATACATGTTTTTATCACCAATTTCACTTTATAAAGTTCCCAAAACTTTATTTCTTCCATATTTAAATTTATTCAACACTTAATATTTAATTGGATCCTTTTTATTATTTTTATTCAATTCAATACAACCTCAAATTCCACATATTAACCCGAATCTCATTATTTAACCATTTTGAATGATTAAATAAATTATTCTCTCCAACTTTATATTTATTTCCTAATTAACAAATTATAATCATCATTATAATTTGTTTATTCAGGTAATCACAAAACCATGGTTGTTACATTGTTTTTTGTGTCAGACGGTGTATATGAAACTACTGTGATAAATATTGATGCTATTTGGGTTATTTTCGTTGGTATTGTATCTTTTTGGATGTAAGTTGTTATTTTGGTGTTGTGGTCAGAACTACACTTTGTAACTTGTTTGGGGGTAATGATATTTATTAGCTAGGGATGTCCTTTCCATCTAATTTCTCAAAAAAATCTTGCGAATTGACACACATGTTGATTTGTTTATCAAAATTTTGAAAGAGAATTCTTATGATGAAAAACTTAATTTCTTTTGAACTCTTTTGTTTATTATTTTCTTTTTTAAGCTTTACCAGACTCTCTATTCTGATGTTTGCAAGTAGGAAAAGCCTATAACAAATTGATCATAAGTCCAGGGCGATATCATGAGCCATGTTGATCAGTTTCATTGTTGACTTAATTATAAGGCACTATAAACATGCTGACATCTCATTATATATTATTTCAAAAATTCATTCTCATAAACATGAATGTTGAATTTGGTTGGTGGTTTTACTAAAAGCTAACAAAGGCAATATATGTAGTTGAAATTTTTGAAAATGTCTTAGATGCTCTCAATGTCCTACTATGCTAAGAGAATCTCCAATGGTGCATTATAGAATATTCATATTACGATGGCAGAGGAGGAAGCTCCACAACAAAGCAAATTCAGTTTCATATTCAGCATAATATTTAGGGACCTTGGTCCCAGATGCCTATTAAATAGACGCTTGAGGCTGTGCACCTTTAAATAGGCATCTAGAATTTGCATGTCTATTAAATAGGCATGTATTGTTAGGCTCCTATTAAATAGGCACAATAAACCTAGGCATTTATTAAATAAGCATCCAATTATCAACGACTATAAAATGTCAACTTTCTCCTTCAGTGTCTACTTTCATTCAAACTCCCATAAATATACACTTTCAATCTGTAAAACACATCACATTCTACACTACTTTTTCTACCAAACTAATTAAATTTTATACCAGATTCAATCTGTAAAATATATTAAAGAGTTCACACACACATCAAGTTCACATAATATTGTGTTTGAAGATGATCATGGTAGAATTAAACACTTCTTAGTTTGCATTCACCAATCCATCATAAAGCGAAGAAGATTACGATTTGTGTTATGTTTATTTGTAACTACTCTAAATATACGATTAGGGGTAGTGACAAAAGAAGAGAAAAATAACAGATTCCTACAACCAAAAACATCTCTACGATGCACGATCAATGTCAGTGATCCAAGATTGATTCGAAAAAAATTAATCAACAGACTCAATTTTACGAACCACAAATCTATAATGTAACAACCTAATTTTTTTTGGAAGAAAGGTACTTTATTAACAAATAAAAGGCATATATTTCTATGATATGTCTCGTTAAAACCTTACAACCCCCCTAACCTAGATGGGTGCCTTGCAAGGAAAAAGAGTACATATCATATCCATATATTGACAATACAACATTTAGATAGCCGACAAACCAAGATATCAAACAGATGGAGGAGTAAACAGAGAAAATACACTCAAAACCACCTGTACGATCATCTTGCGGCTATAAAACACAAAAACAAAGTCCAACCAAAAATACAAAAGAAAAAAAATACAAAAGGCAGCAAAATAAAGAACTAGGTCAATGTGAAAAATGTCACGTGCCAGACCAATAGAGAAAGCAAGAAAATGAGCTAGACTCCAAATAATGCCAGCACTGCATCTTCTGGAAAGATCGGAGGAGCCAAAAATATTTTACCAAACGTAGTCAAAATCCCCCAAAAATGGCGACCCTAAATAAAAATTCATCTTCGAGAATACCAATCTACAAGCTGACAATAAAATGAAGAATGTGACTGCAGCTTCAAGGGGGTTGGAAGTTCTACGTAGGATCTCCAGCAATTTCAAATTTAGTGAGGATAAGCTCTAAACCTTTGTTTACTTTTCCTCTATCTAAATTATGTTGCATCAATTGTCTGCAATCTTGAATTATGTGTGTCATTCTGATTTGGATTGGTAACTCAATACCCTTAAATAACCGGTAGTTCCTCTCGCACCATATGTTCCAAATAACTGTAGTAAGAGCATTGTTCCTAATTTGATTATGTAAAGTATTATTGTACTGATTTGAGCTTATGCTATCTAGAATTTGGATGAGATCCACTGTATTGCCGCAATTGAATTGAACTTTGTTCATGGTTTCTTCAAGTAATTGCTTTGAAAATGGACATTTAAAGAATAAGTGATCTCTATCCTTTGTTTGATTTTTGCAAAGAACACAACACTTATCAATTGTATCATTCCGTTTGCTGACTCTATCCTTTGTATGTAGCCTGTTTAATTTAGCCAACAAAGCACATATTGACATTTTTGGTGCACACTTAGAATCCCAAATAATAGTAGTCCAGTTTAATTCAGGTGTTTGGTATTGATGTGATTCCATGCTGATTTGCTGCTAAACTTTCCATTTTTTTCTGGAATCCAATACCAGTAATCTCCATGCATGCGATTATGAATTTTGATGCTCCTAACAGTATTTTGAATTTGAGTGGTCATTCCTTGCATGTGATATTTCCGGGCATTGTTAGAAATTAAGTTTAACGCTTTCTTATGATTGTAATTACTACTAGTCATAGAATTGCAACCATATAAGTCTATTAAAGAATAACCATTGATCCAAGGTTCTGACCATATTTCAGTTTGATCACCATTTACTATATTCATGTTTATTATGCCTTTGCACCATTGCCTTGCTTTCAAGATGATTTTCCAAGAGTATGATGCATTATTATTAAAAGCTGCATTCCAAAAATTAGTATTTCTACAATACTTGTTGTGCATCCACTTAGCCCAAACTGTTTCACCTTGAATGAAGTTCCAAACCATTTTAAGAGCCATAGTTTTTGCAAGATCTCTATTTTGAAGTAATAATTAATTAATAATACTAATTTGATTAAGGAAATTAGAATTTGGAAATTTATTGGATAAATTGGTTTAGAAATGATCTAATAAAAGAATTTAAATCGTGAAGGTTCGTTATTTAAAGTTAATAAGCTAAATTGTGCAAGTAATATTTTGTAAGTATTGTAATTAGAGTAAAATATTAGTTTGGAAAAGAAATTATTTTTTTAAATAGAAAGTTGTATTTATTCAAGTTAAACAATATTTAGTGCACACACACATACACATATACAAGAGAAAGGTAAATAAACGACATATATGATCAATTCTTTTTCAAGGCCCAAGCCCAAGTTTTATAGCCTAAATCCATATTCCAGATTTCTCCATTTTACGAGTCTTCTTTCTTCAGTAAATAAAATTGCAACAATTTCTTGTATTCACTTCTTCCTAAAGCAAGAAAACCAAAAACTTTCACCACTTTTAAAAAAAAACAAATCTAATAAATTACTAAAATTCCCTAAATTCAAATATGTTATTCTCTCCATCAATTAGCATGTCTATCAAGAAGGAATTTGAGTTTTAGTTGCTGTTGTGGTGTGCTTTGTGTGTGCGCGCATTTATAGGAAGAAGGAGACGTGGGTATACATGCGACTTAATCTCACAAACCTATGTCTAAACACATGAATTCCCATGTATATATTAGTCCATGGATTGTTTCTATAGTCGTGAATGAAAATTACATTAAATTGCAAAAGATTAGACATCATTATTGATAGAGGAACACATAACATGGAGCGTATTTTCTCCAGGCCACCTTCGACTAATGGACCTATCAAGAATGACTGATGCTCCGATGGAGCTTTCTTCTTTGGCACCTACGTGTATAGGGTAGCTTTTACGTGTGCATGTGTATGGTGTATAAGTGTGGTGTTTTGTTTCTATGCATGGTTATATATGAATTTGCATGTGTGTATGTGCAACCGGGTGTGAATGTGAGTGTTTATGTGTGTGTTTGGTTGCTGTGTTGGCGTGAGTAGTTAACTGTTTTAGGTGTGATAATGTATGTGTGCTGTGTGCAGGGTTAGTGAGTGTGCGGGAGTAATGGTGCATATGTGCGGTCGACCTATTTCTGTGTGTTTTTTTTGGTGTGTGTTAATGTGTGTGGCTGTGTACTCCTGTGTGAGTGTAGTTATATTTGGGTGTGTATTGTCGTGCATTGCCGTGTCAGGTGAGAGAATCTATGGCTGTGTTTTGAGAGGTGTAGTAGTGTTTGCGTGTGTGAGGGATAAGTGCCATGTATAAGTATATGTGTGCATGTGTGTTGTGTAGTGACATGGCTGTGTTGTAAATATGAAGGATGATGTGTTAGTGTGCGTGTTTTGTGTATGAGCATATTTGTTTTTATGTATGTATGCTGTACTGTTTATGTTTATGTGTGCAGTTTATTATGTTGGAGTGTGAAGAGACCGTGTTTTATGTATGTATAGGAGTGTGTGTGGCTGCAAGAGTGTGTGTACCTTATGGTGGTGCATTATTCTATGTGTTTTGTGTGTAGACATCATATATATGTATACAATAGAAATTTTCATTTGTATATATGTAAATATAAGTTTGATAACTTTAATAAAGTGAATTTAATTATTTTATTTTAATGGACCATAATTATTATTTTATAGAAGTACGTAATTTTAATTTATATTTTAGGTTTTGAAAAAGTAATTATTTGATTATGAATAAATGTTTTATAATTATTTAAAATAATTTAATCAAAATAAATTATGGAGTAATTCTTATATGTAATAATTAGTTTTATAAATTATTTTTAGGATTAAAAATGAAAGAAATGAATGTTTTAAAGTTATGAGTGAAAATTTAATTATTTATTATAATTGATTTAGATAATTATTTAATTAATTCTGGAATATATATATATATATATATATATAATTCATTTCTTTGTATTTATTTTGATATATAAAATTATACGTTTTGAATGTTTCATTATTAAGTATTGATTCATTCATTTATATTTGAATAACCTATTTTTATATTAGATTCTGATTTCTGATTTCTTATCTGCTTTATATTGATTCCAAAGATATGAGTGAGTCACCATTGATATTGGTTTGATTGATAATTTTGAAATGATATGGTGATGACATCTTTGATACGATATTGTGTATTTAATTCTGTGTGATGAGAAACCTGAATAAACGGAGTTATAATATCGTCTGTTATGAGACATTCGGTAATATTTCTCTGGTTATTCTTTGGACTTGTTGTACAAATTATTGGATAGTTTGAGTGCAATTTATGAGCAGTGAATAAATGTTTGAGTATCACGCAGTGGTATGGGATGTTGTTGTGATATTTATTTGGTTATTCATTATAAGTAGATGACATTCACGTGATGGGAATAGATTGAATAATGTGAGGTGATACACATAGTGATACATGGCTTTGTGCCTATATTTAGCGAGTATGGCTTTGTGCCTAACAATGAGAATGACTTCGTATCTGTATGTATTGGTTCAATATGTCAATATTACGATGTACTCCTATTTATGTTTGTTGGAGAGGACTAGATGGCCAGTATCCACCTTGTCGGCTTGATCGTTAGGTCGCACCCAAATCTGTGACACCATGTATATTTCTTAGTGATTTTAGCTTATGCGTGCATTAGCCCATGTGTCACATAGGCCGGTAATCTATTACCTATAAGGGTATTTGTAGTATCGTAACTAATAAGTCCTCGCGTTGACGAGCACACCAGTGGATACGTGTCTCTGGAGCTTGCTTAGTGCTATCGGCCTCCTTTCTGGTACTAACGGAGTGATAGATTGGCACATACGATTGATACACTTCACCGTAGCATTGATGTGGGCCAGGTGCTGCATATTATTGTAGATGGCTCTACTTAGGACATCATGTCTATCATACAATAATTTCCGATCATGATTTTTACATATGGATATTATATGAGGAGATGAGATGATGTCAGTGATATATGTCCAGTGTATAGTGGATTCTCAATATATTGACAGGCATCCTATCCTATTTTATGTCTATTGATGATGATGTTTGATTTATCGAGATCGAGAGAGATATTTGGGCAATGCTTCATGCTAGCCTGATTATACTTGGTGATATCTTACTTATTGATATTTCTGGATCTAGATGATGATTTCTGGATATGTATGATTCACCCATTTGTATTAGTTATGTGATTTCTAATTTAATGTATTTCTATAGGGTGATGACATCTTATGTTATTAGTGTTGACCGTTTCATATGGATTTGAATTATCTGAGTGATGTGATGTCTTAAGGATTATTGATGTCATTATATTGATATTCCAGGCATATATATATATATACATTTATATATATACACATATATATACTTCGATATGTCGTTTATGTTTTGAGTAAATTTGGTAATGATATTACATTATTCTTCCTTGTTTATACCGTATCACCTTATTTATGATTCTTATTAGACATAGTCTTACCCGTGTGTTATTTATGTAATACCCGCGTCAGTCTGAGATATTTTAGGTATAGGGACGACATGACCGACAATTGTTTTTATTGGGCTTAGAGGACATTTATGTTAGAATTGTGATATGTTATTGCATGGTATTGATTCGTTGTATATATTTGATTGAGTTGTATATTTATGGTTTATTACATTATAGTGAGACATACATCATTTGTGATGTTTTGCATTGATACAGACCTTTATGTTATATATTGTAATTGACTCTATATTCTCTATTATTCACTGTATATTATGTATTGTTCTGTCCGGGTGGCACACGTGTTTAGTGCTTTGTACCGATACTGTATACGTAGAACTGAGTTATTTATCTGATGTCATAATACATACAAGTGTTAGTCCAAGGGAATATTTGCATGTGTAACCCAAATAGCCTCAGTCTCCATATTATATGATAGTATTACTCTGTAATACTCTTGGATAGTATGGGTATAGAGGTGGAGTGTGATGTGCACGTAAAAATGTATATTTTTACTCACACACTAAATCTCATTTTAGTAAAATAAATGTCATAATTGGGTGTTTTTACATGTTTAAAACCAAATTTCAAAAATGCTTTCAAGTCATCATTCATGCATCTATATGGGGGCAAAAGTTAATTTTCGTGTGTGAATTAATTTGGAAAAAAATTACTTGCACATTTTAATTTTTTTTGTAGGAATTTGGATTCAACTTGGAAGTGGCTTCATGGAAATATACATATACAAGAGTTGGAAACCAAAGAAATGTAGAAATAAAAGAATTCATGTAATCATGGAGGACCCCCACCTACCCACTAACCATGAAACACAATTAAGAGCTAATGCACATGTTAGTGGGGATTAAAAGCACATGCACATTTAATGGAGGATTAATTTCATGTGATAACTTGGAGGCCACACCACCTCAAGTGCATTTTAGGGAGTTCCCTAAAAATGGATTAGGGTTTTAGTCATGTATAAATAACCCTCTTATGTTCATGCAATGGAATTTTAAATCTTCTTATCATATTATGGAAGTTGTAGCCACAAAACTAATGAGAAATAAAATGGCATCCTAAGCCTCTTCTTCTTCTTTTATCTTTCATGCTTTTATTTTATTTTATGCTTATTTTTATTTACATGCTCTCTTTTTTATGTTAGTAGATTAGATTTTCATTCATGCACTTAGTTTAGTTTTATTTTTATGCAAATAGTTAGTTCTTTCTATTTTAATTAGCATGCACTTTCCTTTTTGTTCTATGTTGCAATCTACATGTGTTGAAATGATAAAAAAAAATGAGAAGCTAAACCCCTTCAATTTAGGGGTAATAAAGCTCTCTTAAATCATGTAGATTTAACATATTTGTTAATTTATGATCTCTTTTTATGCTTCACGGATAGTTGGATGTTGATGTAAGTTTATTAGTGAATTTGATAGTCTATGTTGTTTATCACAAATAGGCTATTCTTACTCAAATATAAACACAATTTACATTAACATCCAACTAAATGATTTTGATCATGGAATTAAAATAGAATCATTTGATGATATATGTTACTAATCAAAAATAGTAAATAGATCACGCTTAAAATAAATTTTGTTTTAGTTTCATATTCATTTTCATGACATTTAACAAAGTGGTTTTAGTTGTTGTATTAAAGTTTGATGGTTTAAGTTGTGTTAATTAATAACACAAATAGACCTACTTATGATAAATGCATCACTAATTCTACTTAGATTAAAATGAGAGATCATAGATTGATTTTGTATTGATTTATGTAAGAGTATGAGAGTGGATTTGCCTCTAAATTGTCTCTTAATCTCATATTTTTATTCTCATTTGTTTTAGTTAGTTTTACATTTTTTAGCTTAAAACAATTTCAAACTCTTTGGGTTAATTTGATTTAGAATTTAAAATTAATTCATTTCCCTACGGATCGACCCGTATACGCATACGTACTACAATTATACGCCATGCGCTTACGGTTATTTTAATGATTATATTTTTAACTACGATTTTCTAACCGACAGAAATCTCCGCCATTATCAAACAGAGAGTTTAAAAAATGGTATCAGAGCAGGTTTAGAACAGTACAATGTACATTAGAGACACAAGTGGAGACCTTAGATGAGACTTAGAGTTCTTGACCCTTAGGAGTGTTGAATAATTTTTTTATAAAAGAGATAGTATATATATAAAAGATAATTACCGGGATAATCATTAGAGGACGTATTTGTGCTTTTACAAATATATGTATTTAAATATATAATTAATTTCTTTTCTTCAAGTATGAAGTATATATGGTTGGAGTAAAAAGGATGAAAGTAGTTAGTCCGACCAGTAGTATTTGTATTTATGATTTTGAGTGACTTAGTATTGTATTATCATGTTATGGCCTAAAATTATGCAGTTGAGTTTTGATTTAATTTTGATCAGAGTGTGCAGCGGAAAAACTATTTATTAGTTTCTACCAAATGCATTTGTTTTTGTTTCTTATGTTTGTTTGACCATTTGGATTTGCTGGTATTGAATTTAATTTGATATTTATATGTGTATAAAGGTAGTGTGAAATTGTTTTGAAGTTACTAAATGTTTAATAAAACTAAAGACCTTATATATATATGCAGATATAGTTTATTATCAGTGTTATATGATTTTGGAAGTCAAGTATAAGAAGTAACCTTTTGAAAAGTGCACGCGCGCGCGTGTATATATATATATATATATATATATATATATTACAAGAATGGTGATGAGATAAAATTTGAAGTGAATTAGTAATGAATTTATTGAATAAGTATATTAAATAATTTTTGGAAGTGATACTTATGGATATTTTGAAATGAAGTTGTGTTAATCTGTCCAGTTGGAGATTTAAGAATTTTGGTAGATACACCTAATCAACATTATCGATAGGGATTCCTAAACACTAGAACAAGGCATTTAGACATGATATTTTGGAAAATACAAATATTTAGAAAGGTATATACATATATATTTTGATTGAATTTAAAGGATTTTGAAAAAAATATTATATGTATTTTTGATACTATAGTGATGAAAATTTAAAGATATATGGTATATTATCGAGTTTGGGATTCTTGAATGTATGATGTGTATAATTTAAGTAGTAATTATTTTGAACTATGCAAAAGCCTAAATTCACTGATAAATGTAAGTAATATTTTTGTATAATTGAATGTTAATTAATTTTTTATTTTAAATGCTAAAACACAATGCAATAAATGATTTAAAGTGTATAAATGAGATAATGAAGTTGATAATTAAAATAGATTTGGAAAGTTGTTAGAAGGAAAATTTGGGAATATAAACTAATTTAATTTTTTTAATTATCATTGAATATTTAAAGTGAAAATGGAAAATTGTATTTTGGTTATATACGTTGTTAAATGATAAAGAATGAAATGTTTAACTTTGGAATGTAATGAATTATTTAACCATGAATTATTTGATAAGTAACATAGAGTTAGCTTTGAAATGTTAAATTTTTGGAAATAAATTTAAAACTTTCCTCTAAGTATCAATTTGAAATTGTAAAATATTTGTATAAATTTATGAAATGGGTTTATAAAACAATGTTTGGAAATAATATTGTTATAATAAGATGTTTGGAATTAAATTAAATGTTGAAGAATATTTCATTAGATAGAGAAATGGGATTTTAGTAGAAAATTTTTAATAAAATTTTGACTTTTGCTAAAATCATTTGGAAAATTTGAGTTTAAATTATGTTTGAATTACATAAAATGAATTTTTGAAAACAATATATTGTTATTTAATGTCTAAAAGTGGATTGTTTAAATAAAGTATTTTGACAATTTGAAAAGTAAATTTTACTTTTGTTAGATGCTTGGTAAAATTAATTTGTTATAGATTCTTCCTTATGAGAAATTGCGAGGGTGCATCAAGGGGGAAGTCTGTAACAATCCTATTTTTAAGTAGTTATTATTTTAAGTTAGTAATTTAATTAATGAAATTAGAATTTGGAAATTTGTTGGATAAATTGGTTTAGAAATGATTTACTAAAAGGATTTAAAACATGTTAAAGTTTAATAAGCTAAAAAAGTGCAAATAATATTTTATAAGCATTGTAATTGGAGTAAAATATTAGTTTGGAAAAGAAATGATTTTTTTAAAATAGAAATTTGTATTTATTCAAATTAAACAACATTTAGTTTTATATATATGCATATAATAGAGAAAGGCAAATAAAAGATATGTATGATTAATTCATTTTCAAGGCCCAAGCCCAAGTTTTATAGCTTTCGGATTTCTCCATTTCACGAGTCTTCTTTCTTCAGTAAAAAACACACAATAATTTCTTGTGTATTCACTTCTTCCTGAAGCAAGAAAACCAAAAACTTTCACCACTTTGAAAATTAAAAAAATCTAATACATTACTAAAATTCCCTAAATTCAAATATATTATTCTCTCCATCAATTAGCATGTCTATCAAGAAGGAATTTGAGTTTTATTTGTTGCTGTGGTGTGCTTCGTGTGTGTGCGCATTTATAGGAAGAAGAAGACGTGAGTATACAGGTGACTTAATCTTACAAAACTATGTTTAAACACATGAATTCCCATGTACATATTCGTCTATGGATTGTTTCTATGGTTATGAATGAAAACTACATTAAATTGTAAATGGTTAGACATTGTAATCGATAGAGGAACACATAGCCTAGAGCGTATTTGCTCTAAGCCACCTCCGACCAGTTGTAATGCCCCAAAATTATGAGGAAAATTATTTTAATAAAATAATTCAGTTCTAAAATATTTAGATTAAATGTTGAAGGATTTCTTGATGAAATGATGTGCAAGAGTATGTGTGCACATGCACACTGGAAATGGCACAAGGAAAAGGTTTAAGATCTCTGGAAAAAAATGATGATAATAAAATAAATAAACAAAGAAAGGAAGAATTTCAAATATGATTTTGAAATGTGAATTATTAATCCAACTAAAATATGTTTTTCCGTATACATTGAAATTAAATACTCTTTCTGAAATTGGATATGTATACATACTGAAATAAAAAATATATTTGTATATTGAAATTAAAAATATGAAACATATGCATATGAATATATTTTTACAGGAAGAATTAAATAAATATATATACATATGCTTATACGCAGATACATTTTCTTTAAGAAGAAATATATTGAAACTAAGCAAGAAAAATAACACTAAAATGGTATGAGATATAATACAAGCAAGCATGTTATGTATAGTCAAAAATAGAAAGAGGGGGATTTTCAGAAATAAACAAATGAGTAAATTTAGTTAAGTCACACACTTTTCACATGACTTAGGTGAGTGGCCATTTTCTGAAAAAGTAAAGAAAAGAAAATGCAGCCTTAACTAATTGATATGGCTGGGGTAATCAAGGATGAAAATATGAAAACATAAAATGCAAAAATACATGATATTAGTCAGGACAAAAATGGAATTCTGCCTTGATAAAAACCCTAGTGAAAATGCTTATAAATAAGTAGTTATAGCCAGGGAAATCATTTTACCCGAGATACTAAGAAAGAAAAAAAAGGGGAAGAAAACATTTTAAAGGAAGGGAAAATACTCAGGGATTTTCTACATCAACTAGAAGGAGATACTTGGGTGAGTAATCTCACTAGATTCATGGCATTAAGACCTGATATGAGGCAGCCAAACTTTTATGTTGCTATTGATATTTTCTGGTTTTTGTTAAACACAGTTTTATTAATATTCTTTGAATGGTTTTGATTTGATATAATGTTTTGTTATGGATGCTCTTTGGATGGCCTTGATCTAATAAGATGTTTTATTATGGATGTGCATGCTACTGTTTTATTATATTCTGAAAAGCTAAGGCATCAGATCTTGAAATCAGGGGAAGAATACTTATAACTGATATGGAATCATGGCAAGTAAATCTCAACAGAGAAAATAAAATAAGCTGCAATATACATTGTATAAGTGCTGAGGCTTTAGAAAAGGTATTAGGGGTGAAATAGAGATTTCTATGTGCCGAGTCCCTGATCAAATAGCAAAAATATACAAGACAAAAATTATGATTTAGCTAGATCTTGAATCTGGCTCAATCATAGTTATTTGCAGATCATAATAATTCATTATGCCATGTTTCTATTCTCAGTGTAAATATTCTTGTACTTGATTCAAAAGACAAGATATATGTTAGCAATATTCTTGAAAATAATTATTTGTTTGCCTTTGGAAAACATGCTTGCAGTATTACAAGGGTGTTTCAATGAACACAGTGACATGTTCACTTACCTATCTGATGATAGGATTAAATAAATACAAATTAGTAAATGAACTAGGAACTGTAAGCCAAGAAGGCTGCTGGAATGCTTGTCATATTTGAAGTATGCAAGTTTGGCACATGGTTTGTTTAAGCCCTGAGATCTTTGTGCAATGATGTTAATTAGTTCATTGCAATGTGTCCCTATGATTCCTTGATAGCAGATGAGGCTAGGATTTAAGTGATATATATGTAAAGGCTATGCATAAATTATGAAATAAAAGTATGAGTATTTCTTAGATTTGTTGAATTGGAACCATGATTGTTCCAGGGCATCTAAGTGCTGCAGATTGATGTGAATGCTTGCATAATCATGCTTGTGCTAATGGTTAATTTATGAAGTCATTGCACTTGCATAACAATTTATCTGAAACATAGTAATATAGTTGATTTAAGAAAATTGCTTAAGCAACTGGCTAGTGTTCATATATCATTTGTTTGCTTAATATCATGAATACATTGATGTTGCTCATACCAGATCTTAGATCTGACCCTGGTTTGCTCATGGCATGTGGGGTGTCTCATTTTTGAAATGAGGCAGCCAACAATGCTTTTTCAGTGAATGCAGGAACTAAGTAGAAAGTGAAGTTATGGCTAATGAGAAGGAATGAATGAACATGCTTGCTAGTTTTAATAAGAGCCTGTAATGATTTTATCTGCATGTACTCATGAGAGAGTTATGTTTGAATTTGCTGATATGTAATGAACTTACTATGTTTGATTGAACTAGTTGTTTTCTGTTGAATCTTGCTAAGTATTAAAGTTTGAAAATTGTAACGGACCGTATATTTGGACCATTTAAATTGACAATAATCCACACATGTCAACTTAAATAGTACAAAACACGAATCATTAATGGAGTATAAGTGTATAAATGAGAATCATCACAGAATCACAGAAAATATAACATAACAGAATAGTGCAGCGGAATTACAACAATGTCATAATAGTAGTTCATGAAACTACTAAGAAAATACAACAATGTCTCAAATACAAGAAATACAACAACATAGATGACCAAATAGTCCAAATGGAAAGAACAATACTGATAAAGATAAGATAGTCTTCAAGTCTTCAGCTCCAAGTAAGCAGCAACAGCAATCCTCAGTCTGATCCGAGCATATGCGCAAACAAACACTCGAATCAGGACATATATTCTTATACAGATAATATGGTTAAAAATTTGAAATAACAATAACTCAAAGATGGTTGGAATAAGCATCTTTCAGGATCCGATAAACTATCTATATATAGTAGAGTACGATAAGTAGATAATGTCTATCAATAATATAAAGGTATCAAAATAGTGTTAAGTCATGACCCATTCCACCCTTAACACATTTTTATTCCCAAAAGCATATACAAGACCGTAGTTTCCCCAAAACCGGAAGTCACCAGAGGGCAATCCATATACTAAAGGTACAAATCAAAATCGTAGTGGTCGCGCATAAATGGAATACAAGTATGACAAGGCACATGAGGCAATACCCAAGGTAGTGATACTACCGTTCGCCTGATCCGGACTGGTGAGAACGCAACGCCGCAGCGCCCGCAATACCATGAAACAACACTCCCAAATCAAGGGTGCGCACCAATCAATCACAATGTAAATGAATAGTTTACGAAGAAGTGTGTCCACTTGAGGTAGCTAATCCTCCATTGGCCCGGCACAGCTCCTGTTTTAGTCATTTCCAATTTGACACAAGTGTCAAGGCTATCCATTATCGTTCACTTTCTTCAATCATCAACGTTCGTCAATCCAACCACTTCATTCTGGATCATCACTTCGCGTATAGTTATTAAAGTGGTTTCCGGTTTAGACAGTGAGTATGTCCCAAACCGACTCCGGTTCCTTTAATAACCTTCGTGATTATAACACCGATTGATCGTTAATATATTTCAAAACCAAAACAATTTCAATTGGAATTCGTAAATCGACAATTCGTTAGTCTTTCGAAATCAATTTCCAAAATTACGTTTCAAACTTTCCAATTTCAATTTCAACATTTCTAAAATTCAATTTCAAAGTTTCAATTAAAACAATTCAAATATTCATTTCATTTTGTATATAAGTTCATTCCAAAATCATTTAACCAAATTTAACGTTCAAAACGATTTAAATCAATTATCGCTTTCATTCGATATTCATTAATACATTTATCCTTAAACAATTTCAATTCAATTTCCAATTCATTACGTTACGTCTTAAGTTCGATTTCATTATCAAAGTTTACAACTTATTTACAATTACACTTGTCAAATCCAATTCTTTAAATTACAAGTCTTTCATTTGTTTCGATAAAGCGCATTCTATTTCTTATCAAAGAAATTCCTTTCAAATTTCAAAACTTAGTTAAAACTTAGTTTCACTTGTTCAATATTCAATTTCTCTTAATAAAGATATTCAATTCAATTTAATTAAAATTCGATCTCATCAAATTTTCAATAATTTTAAATCTTAATTATTAATCATTTCAAACTCATTCATTAATAATTTCAAACTTAATTGTTAATAAATTCAAAAATTCAATTATTAATTATTTCCAACTACGTTATTAATAATTTCACAACTTAACTATTAATAATTTCAAAAGTTAATTTATTAATAATTTTCAAAACTCTTATTAATAATTTCAAAAATTAATTATCAAATAATTCTAAGTTTAATTATTAAATAATTAAATTTTAAACAATATTCTTTTTGTCAATTACTACTTTAATATTCGTTCCAAACTCAAGTATTCACATTTACATTCATTCGAATTTAAATTCCAAATTATTCAAAACTTTGTTATTCGTCAAATGAAACTTTATTTTATTTAAATCAAAAACATTTGACCAATCGGGTTTTATTTTAAATTTTCTATCCTAAGTCAAATTGTTTGGGTATTTATCATTTCAACCCGATTCCATTTAAATTCAAAAATCAAAACATACAAAGGGAACTTGCAGTGTGATAGCTGGGATGGTGTCAAAGTAAATAAACAAGCAATAGCATCCATTCACGACAATTCAACAATTTCAAATAATCCCGAAATAATCGTATTAATTTGCGTTTGTTATTTACGCAAATTAATATAACTATTTCTAGAATCTACTCTATCATTTCAAGTAGATTAAAGATTATAACCTTACGGTTTCACTTGTCATTCAATTTCAACTACACAGTTAATTCAATACGTTCAAGAGTCCAAAGTGAAATTTATCGAATTCTATATGTCAATTACTTAACAATTTAAAGGGTCAATTTAACTAATCAATATTCATCATATAAAGGGGTCAAGTTAACAATCAAAATTCGACATATATAATTCATTTTAAATCGTTAACCATCCTATATCCAATTTTAACTTGCAATTAATTTATCACTTAACAATAACAATTTACATCCAATTCAACATCACATAGCAATCATTTATCAATTCAAACTTGCATAAGAATAAAGTCGTGAAAATTAATTCACCTTTCGTGGATAAAGAAATTAGACGGCGAAGCGAAAGAAGCAAGAAAAGTCGGTACAGCACGAACAACGGACACTGTAATATCGACAAAAGAAAAACGATATTAATACAATGAACGTCATATATAATTTATAAATTATATAAATGCGCTTACCGAAGACAGAAAAAGAACGAAGCTGAAGATCGACGCTGCTGCGAAAGAAATTCAGTCGGTTGCTGCAACAATAGAGAAAGCAACGTTGATTACAATTTGGCAACCGAAATAGATATTGGCATAAATACTTTACTGCAACATCCATCCAACGCAATTACTAATCTCAGTTTTAATAATTTTTTTTTTATATTTCGGCAGAGACCAAAAAAAAAATGCATCATCCTCCACCTCTACTCACGCATGCATGGACACCAATGCACCTCACCACTAGCTGATACATTTTCACACTTCTTTTTTTTTTTTTTCAGAGGCCGAGACCTACATAATTCATGCATCATTTTTCCTCCGTACAACCAAGTTGTACATGCTAACACACCAACTCTAAGGCAATACATACACTACAGCACGCACATAATATGCAAGCACGTCTCCAGCTTCCTTCCCCCATCAACATGTGCTGCCCTCCAAAAGCACACCTTATTTCATTATTCTTTTTTTTTACACACACGCAACTGCACCTACACCACACCATGCTATACACGCACGCATAAACACACACGCAACCACCTATGCACACACTTGCGAGGCCAGTGGTAGGGGAGTTTCGGCAGGGGTGGCTTGGGCGGTGACTGGAAGCAGTGGTGATGGGGTTGGGTGCTGGTGGGAATAGCGGAGGGAAGAATTTGTTGGAAAGTTGGATGCATTTACTTGTCTGCCGTGCACCCTTTATTTTCCAAAACAAAGAAAGAAGAAAAATGGGCAGAGGAAGAAATGAAGAAGAAGAAAGGAGAAATGGGTGTTTACCTGGAGACGTGAGCAGAGGAAAGTGAAATGAGAAATGAGAAAATGGGGAAGAATATGTAGAAAATATAATTCTCAACCGGTTACGCATTGAGTTCCAAGCGCCACATTCATTTCCAACCTTTCCACTTTTAAACTTCCCAAACGTTACACCTTTCCAAGGCAACTTACTAGCTCCCAACTACTCCTTTAAATACAGGGTTGACCTTATTTTCAACCTTCCTTTTGCAAACGGGTTAAATATTTTGGGTTGCCATTGTGTACCCGGACCGTTCGGAGCGATTAAATTAACACGACGGATGTTGTCGGGCTTCGATTCGCGCAAATAAATATACCGTTATGATCAGTGTGACGATGCGCTTCCAACGGTACACAGATTTTTACGATACGATGATTTTATAAAATTTGCATTTACGCCGCTTAAATTGTACGATTTGCAAAACAATTTAAACGGAGCAGGCGATGACAGTTTTAGACGAAACGAATTTCATAATCTTGATCAGAATAATTTTTACAACATAACTGTGTAAAAATATTTGGATTTGGAAGATAAATTTTACGTAGCTTTATATGGACTGATATACAGTAAAACGCGAACGGATTTTACTGTAATATTTTTCAACGAAACTTTTTCTATGTCCATATCTAACTAGACGTATGTCATAAATAAAGTTTGGACGTAAATTGAGATCGTTATAATTTCAAATTTTTTTTATTGAAACGATGAATTTAAAATTTTTAATTTGGGTCGAAAATTAGGGTCGTTACAATCTCCCCCACTCAAAACTTTTCGTCCTCGAAAAGGAACGAGACGAGTAAAGTAGAAATGAAATAAGTAGAAAAGTCAAGATAGATTTCAAGAAATTCGAATAATACCTGAAATTAATAGTTCGGGGTTTGAATCCCGAATACTATCCTCAGTTTCCCATGTGCAATCTCGCTCATCTGCACTCCACTGTACTTTGACGAGATTTACCGACTTCCTTCTGAGTTGCTTTGTCTCACGATCGACTATCCGAAGTGGCTTTCGCTCAATAGTCAAATCAGGCTCAATAACTATCTCTTCCAACTGGGCAGTCGGGATGGTCATAGATGGATCGTGTACAACTTTGCGAAGATGTGAGACGTGGAACACGTTGTGCACACCGGCGAACTTCTCTGGTAATGCAACTCTATATGCTAATGTTCCGACTCTTTCTGTAATCTCAAATGGACCAACAAATCTGGGAGCTAGTTTCCCTTTTCTTCCAAATCGAACAATATTCTTCAAATGCGACACTTTCAGAAATACTTTGTCTCCAACACTGAATTCGAGATCCCTTCTCCTTTTGTCAGCATAGCTCTTCTGTCTATCCTGTGCCGTCTTTATCCTCTCCCTGATTTCTTCGACTTTTTCGGAAGCTTCCATAATCATTTCTGGTCCAAGCACTAATCGATCTCCAGACTCAATCCAACAAGCTGGCGATTTGCACGGCCGTCCATATAAGGCTTCGAACGGTGCCATACCAATGCTTGCCTAGTTTATAAAGGATAATTAATTCAAATTCAAATATACTTATTCAAATTTGAAATTCAAATTCTTTACCTGGTAACTATTATTATAAGTGAATTCAACCAAGTGAAGATGGTCTTCCCAGGATCCACCAAAGTCAATAATACAAGCCCGGAGAAGATCTTCCAAAATCTGATTCACCCTCTCAGTTTGGCCATCTGTTTGAGGATGATATGCTGTGCTCAGATTCAGTTTGGTGCCCAAAGTATCCAGAAATGCCTTCCAGAATTTACTGGTGAAAATAGGACCTCTATCGCATACAATACTAGATGGTACACCATGAAGTTTAACAACTTCTCTCATGTATATCTCGGCCAAACTCGAAGCTGTACGAGTGGTTTTGACCGGAATAAAGTGTGCGGACTTCGTCAGTCGGTCGACAATCACCCATATGCTTTCGTTACCCTTTCTAGTCCTTGGTAGCCCATCAATAAAGTCCATAGAAATCTGCTCCCATTTCCAACCTGGAATCTCTAAAGGTTGAAGCAATCCCGCTGTCTTTCTGTGATCAGCTTTAACTTGTTGGCAAGTGGTACACCTGCTACATAGGTAGAAATATCGCGCTTCATCCCACTCCACCAATACAACTTCTTCATGTTCTGGTACATTTTAGTGACACCAGGATGAAATGAAAGCGAAGACTTATGATTTTCTCTCAGCACTTCCTGTCTTAGACCATCAACATTAGGAACACAAATTCGATTATCAATCCTCAAGATTCCATTACTATCAACATGTGCACCCACTTTATTATCAGCATTTTCAACTCTACCAAGAGCTATTTCTTTGATGCGATAAAGCAAAGTGTCCTCATATTGCTTGGCTATAATACGATCCATAAGAGCTGGGGAGACGGAAAGCTGGAATAACATTCCTTCAACAAGATTACAACATATCATAGCTTGGTTTCTGCTCAAAGCATCGGCTACGGCATTTGCTTTCCCCGGAGTATAGTTAATATTAAGATCGTATGCAGCTAGAAATTCGAGCCATCGGACTTGTCTCTGATTCAAATCCTTTTGCGAGAAGATATATCTCAATGACTTGTGGTCAGTGAATAACTCGAATTTTGTTCCCAATAGATAGTGCCTCCATAGCTTAAGAGCAAATACAACCGCAAGAAGCTCTAAATCGTGAGTTGCATAGTTTGTTTCATGGGTCTTTAATTGGCGACCAGCATAAGCAATAACTTTTCCTTTCTACTTTAAAACTGCTCCAAGTCCATCTCGACAGGCATCTGTATAGACGGTCAATTCTTCGCTACCATCAATAACTGTAAGAACTGGGGCAGAGGTCAACTTTCGCTTCATCTCATTGAAAGCTGCTTCGCACATTTCGCTCCAAATAAATTTCACATTCTTTCTGGTCAGTGCGGTAAGTGGTGCGGCAATACGGGCAAAGTTTTCTATGAATCTGCAGTAATAGCCGGCCAAACCCAAGAAACTGCGGATATCTGTAGGAGTTTTGGGAGTCTCCCATTCCTGCAAATTCCAAAGATTCGAATTAAGAAATTGATAAGTTGTTTTTGATAGAATTGATAAGTAAGGATAGAACTTACATTGATTACGGCGATCTTAGCTGGATCGACCGAAATCCCATTCTCTGAAACAATATGGCCAAGAAATCGAACTTCATCCTTCCAAAAGTGACATTTTGAAAACTTGGCTTTAAGCTGATGACTGCGTAGAGTTTCAAGAACAAAAGCCAAATGTGACCTATGCTCTTCCTCATCCTTAGAGAAGACGAGAATGTCATCGATGAAAACAAGAACAAACTTGTTAAGAACATCCCGGAAAACTCTATTCATTAAGTCGACGAAATAAGCTGGAGCATTAGTAAGACCGAACGGCATAACCAGCCATTCAAAGAAACCAGTCTCAGTGCGGAATGCTGTCTTAGGAATACTCTCCTCGGCAATTCTGAGTTGGTGAAAGCTAGTAGCCAGATCGAGTTGAGAGAATACTTTAGCTCCATGGAGCTGGTCGAATAGATCGTTGATGCGGGGCATTGGATATCTGTTCTTGTGTGTGAGCTTGTTCAGCTCTCTATAGTCCACACACATTCTGAGGGAACCATCTGATTTTGTGACGAACACTACTGCAGCACCCCATTCTGAATGACTTCGCCGAATCAAGCCTTTAGAAAATAAGTCTTCAATTTGAGCATTCAGTTCAGCTTTTTCTTTAGGAGCCATTCTCCGAGGAGGGAGAACTACTGGTCGGGCACCAGGAATAAGGTCAATGCGGAATTCGATTTCCCGCGGTGGTGGTAGAGAATTAACTTCTCCAAATACATCAGAAAAGGATTGGACCACTGGAGTAGAGCTTAGTTCATTTGGATGGGAGTCAAGTGAAAATATAAAACTCCCAGCATATTCTTGAGGTGATTTGCCTTCTATAACCAAAGGCATGCCCTTGTCATCGATGAGAGAGACTGTTCGAGCTTTGCATGAGATATTGGCTTCGAACTTCCGTAGCCAATCAATGCCTAATAGTATATCGAATGCTTCGAATCCGAGGACATAGAAATCCCAAGTGAAGTGGTGAATGCCATGCATAAGAGTGACATATTTACAAACCCTTCTAAGGTTAGCAGGCCCTCCAATAGGGTTTGATACACATAAGAAGGTAGATGAAAGAATGGGTTCCAAACCAAGTTTATTGCACAAATCAATAGATATGAAACTATGTGTTGCTCCGGTATCAAATAGAACTTTAACTGGTAAAGTATGCAACATAAAAATACCCTGTAATGTACCTTGGTTATCAGTAGGAGCAGGTGGGGTAGGTGGATCATGGGCGGAAGAAGTCATAGCAAATACCCCGGCCGTCTTTCCCTTTTTATACATAGGACAATCCCTCTTGAAATGGTCTGGCTGCAGACATACGTGACAGAGGTCGTTCCTGGTATTCTGAGGAGGCGGAACAACGGCACTAGCAGATGTTGGACAACTGCTGGCGTAGTGACCCCTCTGGTCGCATTTGAAACAAGTGATGGAGGATAAGTCAATAGGCTTCTTCTGAGAATAGCCAAGCCCGGATTTCTGCTGCCAATTCTTCTTCTGTTGCTCAAAATTTTGCTTCCTCTTTCCCGACTGATTAGCTGATGTCTGAGTAACTGGGGCTTTGGGGACAGATGTTCCATTGGGCTTTCCCTCATATCGAAGAGCAAAATCCATCAACTCAGTGAAAGTTCCATGGACATGAGCGGTGAGGAGCTCGTAATACTCTAGGCGTGCGCCATGTATGAACTTCTCGTTCTTGAGCAGAGGTGTGTCAATCAAGCCAGGTCCGAACTTGGAGAGTTCGTTAAACCTCCTTTCGTACTCAGTAAAAGGTCATGTTGCCCTGCTTGAGATCCATGAAAGACCGATAGAGTTGGGCCTTCCCAACAGCTGGCATCCACTGAGCCATGAAAGAATCCCTATTACAAATGATATGAAACGAATCAAAATTATGACGAGATAAGAGAGAAATTTATTTAGTAGGAATTTAGATAGATTCTACCTAAACTGGGCCCAAGTGATAGTTTCCTCATCAGTTCGAGAAGTGACTGATTCCCACCAATCTTGTGCAGCATCCTGAAGCTGCCAAGCGGCCAACTTGCGCTTCTGAGCATCTGCGATCTCTAAGCCAGAAAAGATCCTTTCCAAACTCTTTAGCCATTGTTGTGCTTCGATAATACTCTCGGAGCCAGTAAATTTTACTCCTCCAAGCTGAGTATACTCCTTGCTAAGAGTGGAGAATCGGACTGCCGGAGCTGGAGCATGTGGACCAGGAGCATTTCCACCCCTGCCCCTAACATTTCTTCTGGTAGCCATCCTGGAATACAAAAAATGATTTAGAATCAAGGATAGGAATTTATAGAACTTAAGGAAATTCTATTCAACGATTTCAATAAGAAAGACGAATCAAAGGATGTGGATTCTGAAATGATCCTCCTCATTCTAGGGTATGTTTACCCTATCTCTAATGAGCTTTAAACTCCATAGGCTAAGGTTATCGGGAACCAAAGCTTTGATACCAACTGTAACGGACCGTATATTTGGACCATTTAAATTGACAATAATCCACACATGTCAACTTAAATAGTACAAAACACGAATCATTAATGGAGTATAAGTGTATAAATGAGAATCATCACAGAATCACAGAAAATATAACATAACAGAATAGTGCAGCGGAATTACAACAATGTCATAATAGTAGTTCATGAAGCTACTAAGAAAATACAACAATGTCTCAAATACAAGAAATACAACAACATAGATGACCAAATAGTCCAAATGGAAAGAACAATACTGATAAAGATAAGATAGTCTTCAAGTCTTCAGCTCCAAGTAAGCAGCAACAACAATCCTCAGTCTGATCCGAGCATATGCGCAAACAAACACTCGAATCAGGACATATATTCTTACACAGATAATATGGTTAAAAATTTGAAATAACAATAACTCAAAGATGGTTGGAATAAGCATCTTTCAGGATCCGATAAACTATCTATATATAGTAGAGTACGATAAGTGGATAATGTCTATCAATAATATAAAGGTATCAAAATAGTGTTAAGTCATGGCCCATTCCACCCTTAACACATTTTTATTCCCAAAAGCATATACAAGACCGTAGTTTCCCCAAAACCGGAAGTCACCAGAGGGCAATCCATATACTAAAGGTACAAATCAAAATCGTAGTGGTCGCGCATAAATGGAATACAAGTATGACAAGGCACATGAGGCAATACCCAAGGTAGTGATACTACCGTTCGCCTGATCCGGACTGGTGAGAACGCAACGCCGCAGCGCCCACAACACCGTGAAACAACACTCCCAAATCAAGGGTGCGCACCAATCAATCACAATGTAAATGAATAGTTTACGAAGAAGTGTGTCCACTTGAGGTAGCTAATCCTCCATTGGCCCGGCACAGCTCCTGTTTTAGTCATTTCCAATTTGACACAAGTGTCAAGGCTATCCATTATCGTTCACTTTCTTCAATCATCAACGTTCGTCAATCAAACCACTTCATTCTGGATCATCACTTCGCGTATAGTTATTAAAGTGGTTTCCGGTTTAGACAGTGAGTATGTCCCAAACCGACTCCGGTTCCTTTAATAACCTTCGTGATTATAACACCGATTGGTCGTTAATATATTTCAAAACCAAAACAATTTCAATTGGAATTCGTAAATCGACAATTCGTTAGTCTTTCGAAATCAATTTCCAAAATTACGTTTCAAACTTTCCAATTTCAGTTTCAACATTTCTAAAATTCAATTTCAAAGTTTCAATTAAAACAATTCAAATATTCATTTCATTTTGTATATAAGTTCATTCCAAAATCATTTAACCAAATTTAACGTTCAAAACGATTTAAATCAATTATCGCTTTCATTCGATATTCATTAATACATTTATCCTTAAACAATTTCAATTCAATTTCCAATTCATTACGTTACGTCTTAAGTTCGATTTCATTATCAAAGTTTACAACTTATTTACAATTACACTTGTCAAATCCAATTCTTTAAATTACAAGTCTTTCATTTGTTTCGATAAAGCGCATTCTATTTCTTATCAAAGAAATTCCTTTCAAATTTCAAAACTTAGTTAAAACTTAGTTTCACTTGTTCAATATTCAATTTCTCTTAATAAAGATATTCAATTCAATTTAATTAAAATTCGATCTCATTAAATTTTCAATAATTTTAAATCTTAATTATTAATCATTTCAAACTCATTCATTAATAATTTCAAACTTAATTGTTAATAAATTCAAAAATTCGATTATTAATTATTTCCAACTACGTTATTAATAATTTCACAACTTAACTATTAATAATTTCAAAAGTTAATTTATTAATAATTTTCAAAACTCTTATTAATAATTTCAAAAATTAATTATCAAAAAATTCTAAGTTTAATTATTAAATAATTAAATTTTAAACAATATTCTTTTTGTCAATTACTACTTTAATAGTCGTTCCAAACTCAAGTATTCACATTTACATTCATTCGAATTTAAATTCCAAATTATTCAAAACTTTGTTATTCGTCAAATGAAACTTTATTTTATTTAAATCAAAAACATTTGACCAATCGGGTTTTATTTTAAATTTTCTATCCTAAGTCAAATTGTTTGGGTATTTATCATTTCAACCCGATTCCATTTAAATTCAAAAATCAAAACATACAAAGGGAACTTGCAGTGTGATAGCTGAGATGGTGTCAAAGTAAATAAACAATCAATAGCATCCATTCACGAAAATTCAACAATTTCAAATAATCCCGAAATAATCGTATTAATTTGCGTTTGTTATTTACGCAAATTAATATAACTATTTCTAGAATCTACTCTATCATTTCAAGTAGATTAAAGATTATAACCTTACGGTTTCACTTGTCATTCAATTTCAACTACACAGTTAATTCAATACGTTCAAGAGTCCAAAGTGAAATTTATCGAATTCTACGTGTCAATTACTTAACAATTTAAAGGGTCAATTTAACTAATCAATATTAATCATATAAAGGGGTCAAGTTAACAATCAAAATTCGACATATATAATTCATTTTAAATCGTTAACCATCCTATATCCAATTTTAACTTGCAATTAATTTATCACTTAACAATAACAATTTACATACAATTCAACATCACATAGCAATCATTTATCAATTCAAACTTGCATAAGAATACAGTCGTGAAAATTAATTCACCTTTCGTGGATAAAGAAATTAGACGGCGAAGCGAAAGAAGCAAGAAAAGTCGGTACAGCACGAACAACGGACACTGTAATATCGACAAAAGAAAAACGATATTAATACAATGAACGTCATATATAATTTATAAATTATATAAATGCGCTTACCGAAGACAGAAAAAGAACGAAGCTGAAGATCGACGCTGCTGCGAAAGAAATTCAGTCGGTTGCTGCAACAATAGAGAAAGCAACGTTGGTTACAATTTGGCAACCGAAATAGATATTGGCATAAATACTTTACTGCAACATCCATCCAACGCAATTACTAATCTCAGTTTTAATAATTTTTTTTTTTATATTTCGGCAGAGACCAAAAAAAAAATGCATCATCCTCCACCTCTACTCACGCATGCATGGACACCAATGCACCTCACCACTAGCTGATACATTTTCACACTTCTTTTTTTTTTTTTTTTCAGAGGCCGAGACCTACATAATTCATGCATCATTTTTCCTCCGTAAAACCAAGTTGTACATGCTAACACACCAACTCTAAGGCAATACATACACTACAGCACGCACATAATATGCAAGCACGTCTCCAGCTTCCTTCCCCCATCAACATGTGCTGCCCTCCAAAAGCACACCTTATTTCATTATTCTTTTTTTTTACACACACGCAACTGCACCTACACCACACCATGCTATACACGCACGCATAAACACACACGCAACCACCTATGCACACACTTGCGAGGCCAGTGGTAGGGGAGTTTCGGCAGGGGTGGCTTGGGCGGTGACTGGAAGCAGTGGAGATGGGGTTGGGTGCTGGTGGGAAGAGCGGAGGGAAGAATTTGTTGGGAAGTTGGATGCATTTACTTGTCTGCCGTGCACCCTTTATTTTCCAAAACAAAGAAAGAAGAAAAATGGGCAGAGGAAGAAATGAAGAAGAAGAAAGGAGAAATGGGTGTTTACCTGGAGACGTGAGCAGAGGAAAGTGAAATGAGAAATGAGAAAATGGGGAAGAATATGTAGAAAATATAATTCTCAACCGGTTACGCATTGAGTTCCAAGCGCCACATTCATTTCCAACCTTTCCACTTTTAAACTTCCCAAACGTTACACCTTTCCAAGGCAACTTACTAGCTCCCAACTACTCCTTTAAATACAGGGTTGACCTTATTTTCAACCTTCCTTTTGCAAACGGGTTAAATATTTTGGGTTGCCATTGTGTACCCGGACCGTTCGGAGCGATTAAATTAACACGACGGATGTTGTCGGGCTTCAATTCGCGCAAATAAATATACCGTTATGATCAGTGTGACGATGCGCTTCCAACGGTACACAGATTTTTGCGATACGATGATTTTATAAAATTTGCATTTACGCCGCTTAAATTGTACGATTTGCAAAATAATTTAAACGGAGCAGGCGATGACAGTTTTAGACGAAACGAATTTCATAATCTTGATCAGAATAATTTTTACAACATAACTGTGTAAAAATATTTGGATTTGGAAGATAAATTTTACGTAGCTTTATATGGACTGATATACAGTAAAACGCGAACGGATTTTACTGTAATATTTTTCAACGAAACTTTTTCTATGTCCATATCTAACTAGACGTATGTCATAAATAAAGTTTGGACGTAAATTGAGATCGTTATAATTTCAAATTTTTTTTATTGAAACGATGAATTTAAAATTTTTAATTTGGGTCGAAAATTAGGGTCGTTACAAAAATTAAAAGATCATCTGAGTTGAATCAAGGAAAATAAGCTTAAAAGTTACCTGTGAAAATCTGAGAGAATAATAAAATTGTATTGAGCATTTTTCATACAAAATTTATATGTATTAGTCAAGTTTCATTCATTCAAAAGCAGTTAGTTATGAAGTTAAAATCTGGCTTTAAACTTAAAGAATATTTTTAAGTATTAGTAGCTTTTTATTGAAATATTTTGTAGAAAGTTCAAGTTCATTTATAAGTTGTTTTAAAAAGAAAACATATCTATAGAAGGCTTAGGTGCTTTGCAACTAAATGGTATTCCAATTTCCAAGACCAAAGTGTCTGGTTAATCATGTAGGTCAGTGACTTGATAAGCAAGTGCTCTTAAAAATCCTTAGTTCATTTTGGTAAATGTTGTACTAAACTCTTCATCAAGTATTATTGACTAATATGCATTTTAACTGGTCTGCATTATCAAACCAGTAAATACTTTTAATTAAGATTTGGTTCATCCCAAAATATAGTGGTTATTTACTTATAAATCATTTTCAAGTCAAGTATTCTTATCATCTAAAACTTAGAAATAAGAGATCAAATGACCAACTTAAGGTATAACATGCTGATTAAGTCAGGAACAAGAGATGCAAAAAGGCGAAACCATGAATTGAAAATGATAAAGGCAAATATCATTTTCTGAGAATAATAAAATAGCTTTAATTTCTGAGATAATTCCATCAAGATAAATTATTGAAATTCTTTGATAAAACAAGCAGGATCTACCTATATAAATAATAAGTAACAAAGAAAAATATTTAAGTGGAGATTTAGATTTAAACTTAAATTAAATTCAAATCAAACAGAATATGCTCTTGTTTAGAAAAAAATATTATTATATTACTCTGATTTAAACAAGAGGAACACATATATCCTCATATGTATGTGCATATCTTTTTGAACATACTGATATATCTATATTAGTGGTAATTTTTAATCCTGGATATATTGTTTGAAAAGAAAATGACCCTGAGAATTAAATTGAATTGTAAATGAAAAAAAAAATCCTAGAAAATATAGGCAAATTTGGAGGGTCTTTTTAGTTGGTATTAGAGCAAATGGTTGCATTGATTGTTGAATACTATAGAAATGTATTATATCTGTTTGTTTTGGATGAAATAATTTAGATAGGAAAATATTAACTATAGAAAACACTCACAGTACACTAACACTATTTGCCCATAACTTGGTTAGCAAACCATGGTAGGAAGGGGATCACATCAAGCAGGAACCCGTGCACCACAAATGCTTGATATGCAAGAGTGTGTAAGGGTTTTAAGGGATGGAATTGGGCATAGGCATGAGAATCCATATGAGGAACTTTCAAAACTATTAAAGGCTTATACAAACTTGGGAGGCAAAAGTTTTGAAGGGACTGAGAATGTGATGGAAATTCAAGCATGGTTGAGAACCCTGGATAGGATTTTCAATGACATGCAGCTTGATGATCAGAGGAAGAGGCAAGTGGCTTCAAGACAGATGAAAGGAGTAGCTTTAAGCTGGTGGGAGGTGATCATAGCTGGGAGAATCGAAAATGAAATCACTTGGAATCAATTCAAGGAAATGTTGGAGGCAAGATTTGTACCAGCATCGGCTAAGACCACATTACTTGAAGAATTTATTAGACTCAGGCAAGGAACTTTGAATGTCACTGAGTATACTCAAAAGTTTGAGGGATTATTCAAATATGGAGAAATGCTAGTGGCAGTTGAAGCATCCAAAAATGATAGGTACATTAGAGGTTTGAACCCAGGATTAGCAGAGCCATGCTACCATATGCAGATAGGACTTTTGATTAAGTAATAAATCTAGCTTTAAAATTGGAACAGCATGATAAGGAAAGAGAGAAGTACAGGAATTTTAAGAACCAAAGTAACAAGAAGAATAAGGGAAGATATCACCCTTATGATAAAAAGAAGGAGGAGACAGACAACAAGAAGGCCAATGACACCAAGGCTAATGATGTTAAGAAGAAATTGGTCTGCCATCATTGTGGAAAGGAAGGACACATTAAACCAAGGTGCCCAGAGTTAAAAGGAGGAGCCTTCAAATGCTACCTATATGGGAAAGAGGGGCTTATGAAGAGGAACTGTCATGAGTACAAGCAGCAAGGGAAGTTAGCAAATCTGGAGGGCAAAAGCAAATCTACAATGGAAATTAATGCTGAAAATCATAGCCAAGTGGAAGGTACATTACTTATTTGTACCATACCCATAGCAGTAGTATATGATACTGGGGCAACTCACTCTTTGATTTCTTATGAATTAGTTTAAATGCTAAAATTGAATTGCATATTGGTTGAAACTCCATTGCTTATACAAAGTCCACTGGGGAGTTCTAGTGTTTTAGATATGATTTGTGTGGATGTGGAATTAAACATAAGTGGAAACATTTTTATTTCCAATTTATATGTTTTAAACTACCCAAATATAGGTGTTATATTGGGGGTAGACTGGTTAAGGCAATTTAAAGCCATAATTAACTTAGAATCATCCACCATATCATTGCAAAATCTTAGAGGCCAGAGAATCATAATTTTATGTGAAGTGGATAAAGAAAGGAAATTATATCATTTAATTGACTTGGAAAAACATTCCAGTGAACTTACTATTGAAGAAATTCCCATAGTCAATAAATACGTGGATGAGTTTGGAGAGGTTAAGGGTGTTCCACACCATAGACCAGTAGAGTTTCAAATCAATCTTATTCCCGGAGTAAGCCCAATAATAAAGAAACCCTATAGAATGGGGCCAAGTGAACTAAAAGAATTGAAAAATCAGTTAGAAGAATTAGAAAGCAAAGGATTTATAAGGCCAAGTAATTCATGCTGGGGTGCTCCAGTAGTGTTTGTAAGAAAACGTGATGGTACTTTGAGAATGTGTATAGATTACAGAGAGCTAAATAAAGTTATTATTAAGAATAAATACCCATTGCCTAGAATTGATGATCTCTTTGATCAACTCAGTGGAGCTAAAATAATTTCTAGGTTAGACTTAGCATCTGGGTTCCATCAGATGAAGGTTGAGGACTCAAGTGTTAAGTACACTGCATTTAACACCAGATATGGTTTGTATGAGTTTCTAGTTATGCCATTTGGGCTGACAAATGCCCCTTCATATTTTGTAGATTTAATGAATAGAATATTCAGAGATTATTTAGACAAGTTTGTGCTAATTTTTATTGATGATATTTTGGTTTATTCCAAAACAGTAGAAGAGCATAAAAATCATTTGCATCTGGTTTTGTCTAGATTGAGGGAAAAAGATTTAAAGGCAAAATTTTCAAAATGTGCATTTTGGAAAGAGGAAGTACATTTCCTTGGCCATGTTATTTCTGCAAAAGGAATTTCAGTGAACCCCAATAAGGTTGTAGCAATTCAAGCATGGAAAAGACCAAGTACAGTGAGTGAGGTAAGATCATTTATGTGGATGGCAGTATATTATAGAAGATTTATAAAAGATTTTTCTAAAATGTCATCACCACTTACAAATTTAACTAGAAAGAATCAAGTGTTTATATGGACTGAAAAATGTGAGCAAGCTTTTATCAAAATTAAGGAAGCCTTAGTTAATGCACCACTGTTGAGAGTACCTGAAGGAAATAAGGGATTAATTGTGTATACTGATGCAAGTGGCTCTCGGCTAGGAGCTGTGTTGATGCAACAAGACCAAGTAATAGCCTATGCATCTAGGCAATTAAAGCAATATGAAACTAGGTATGCAACCCATGATCTTGAACTAGCAGCAGTAGTGTATGCCTTAAATCTTTGGAGACATTACTTAATAGGTGCCAAATTTATTTTGTACACTGATCATAAGGCACTGAAATATCTATTCTCACAAAAAGATTTAAACATGAGGCAACATAGGTGGGTGGAGTTTCTAGCTGCCTATGACTTAGATATACTCTATACACCAGGTAAAGCAAACAAAGTTGCTGACGCTCTAAGTAGACAACATGCTAAGTTAGCTATGATGATGATAGAAGAGTTTAAGGACTTGTCTTTGCTTGCTGAATTAGAAATTGGGGAGAATGGCTGTGTGCACATGGATGTACATGTGCATGGTGCACAGGAAAATAGAGGGAAGTTGAGCTTGATGACACTTCAATCTGAATTAATTTTGAAGGTAAGTAAAATTCAAGACCAAGACCCTATTATAGTTGAGAAGAAAATTCTCATATCAAAAGGGGAAGAAGTGACAAATTACCATATTGATAAAAATGGTTATTTAAGGAACAAGGATGGATATGTGTTCCAGAAAACATGGAGTTGAAGGAGGAAATATTGAATGAATACCATAGGAGTAAGTACTCCATACACCCAGGCAGTACAAAGATGTATCAAAATTTAAAAAGAAATTTTTGGTGGAAGGGAATGAAGTCAGATGTAGCCAAACATGTTGCAAGGTGTATGACTTGCCAACAAGTTAAGGCAGAAACACAAAGATCATCAGGGTTGTTACAACCTCTTAGCATACCACAGTGGAAATGGGAGGATATATCTATGTATTTCATATATGGTCTGCCTATATCTAAAAGAGGAAACACAAGTATATGGGTGATAGTAGATAGGCTAACTAAAGTGGCACATTTCATTCCAGTCAAATCAGAAAGGAATGCACCAAAATTAGCACAAGTATTTATGAAGGAGGTGGTAAGATTGCATGGTATTCCCAAAACCATTGTGAGTGATAGGGATACCATCTTCACCTCAAGATTCTGGAAAAGTTTTCAAGAAGCCATGGGGAGTGAATTATGCTTAAGCACTGCCTATCATCCACAATCAGATGGACAAACTGAGGTGGTGAACAAAGTTCTAGAAGACTTATTAAGAACATGTGCATTGGATTTTGGAGGCAACTGGGAGGATCATCTCCATCTAGCTGAGTTTACATACAATAATGGTTATCAAAGCACCATAGGGATGGCTCCATTTGAAGCATTATATGGCAAGCAATGTTTATCACCTGTATGCTGGGTAGAGACAGGAGAGAGGGCTGTTTTAGGGCCTGAATATGTAAAAGAGACTACAGAGAAAATTGGGCTAATAAGAAAAAGGATAGCAGCAGCTCAAGACAGGCAAAAGAAGTTTGCAGACATGAAGAGGAAGCAGGTGGAATATGGAGTAGGAGACTTTGTTTTCATCAAAGTTTCACCCATGAAAAAGGTCCTGAGGTTTGGCAAGGAAGGAAAACTCACACCAAGGTATGTTGGACCCTACAAAATTCTGGAAAGAATAGGCTCTTTAGCATACAAATTGGAACTACCAGAGGAAATGAAAGCAATGCATAATGTTTTTCATGTGTCACAACTTAGAAGATGGGTACATGATAAAGAAGAAATTCTGGAAAAGCCTACCCAAATTCAAATAAATCCTAATTTGGTTTATGATAAAGAATCAGTGGGGATTTTAGCTAAAGAAGAAAAGAAATTGAGAAGCAAAACTTTGAAACTGGTGAAGATCCAGTGGAGTCTTGATCCAAATGATTGTACATGGGAGATAGAAGACAAAATTAGGATGGATTATCCTAAACTTTTTGTAGATTAAAGGTAATTTTTAATTTCTGGAGAATTTATTATGTGTGGTTATTATGGTTGAATTTGTTTTCTTATGCATATGTTTGATGGATTCCTTAGAATCAGTAAATGCTTGTTATAAGTATTAGAAAAATTGTGAGGACACAATTCCTAAAAGGAGGGGTGAATGTAATGCCCCAAAATTTTGAGGAAAATTATTTTAATAAAATAATTCAGTTCTAAAATATTTAGATTAAATGTTGAAGGATTTCTTGATGAAATGATGTGCAAGAGTATGTGTGCACATGCACACTGGAAATGGCACAAGGAAAAGGTTTAAGATCTCTGAAAAAAAATGATGATAATAAAATAAATAAACAAAGAAAGGAAGCATTACAAATATGATTTTGAAATGTGAATTATTAATCCAATTAAAATATGTTTTTCTGTATACATTGAAATTAAATACTCTTTGTGAAATTGGATATGTATACATACTGAAATTAAAAATATATTTGTATATTGAAATTAAAAATATGAAACATATGCATATGAATATATTTTTACAGGAAGAATTAAATAAATATATATGCATATGCTTATACCCAGATACATTTTCTTTAAGCAGAAATATATTGAAACTAAGCAAGAAAAATAACACTAAAATGGTATGAGATATAATACAAGCAAATATGTTATGTATAGTCAAAAATAGAAAGAGAGGGATTTTCAGAAATAAACAAATGAGTAAATTTAGTTAAGTCACACACTTTTCACATGACTTAGGTGAGTGGCCATTTTCTGAAAAAGTAAAGAAAAGAAAATCCAGCCTTAACTAATTGATATGGCCGAGGTATTCAAGGATGAAAATATGAAAACATAAAATGCAAAAATACATGATGTTAGTCAGGACAAAAATGGAATTCTGCCTTGATAAAACCCTAGTGAAAATGCTTATAAATAAGTAGTTATAGCCAGGAAAATCATTTTACCCGAGATACTAAGAAAGAAAAAAAAAATGGGGGAAGAAAACATTTTAAAGGAAGGGAAAATACTCAGGGATTTTCTGCATCAACTAGAAGGAGATACTTGGGTGAGTAATCTCACTAGATTCATGGCATTAAGACCTGATATGAGGCAGCCAAACTTTTATGTTGCTATTGATATTTTTTGGTTTTTGTTAAACACAGTTTTATTAATATTCTTTGAATGGTTTTGATTTGATATAATGTTTTGTTATGGATTCTCTTTGGATGGCCTTGATCTAATAAGATGTTTTATTATGGATGTGCATGCTACTGTTTTATTATATTCTGAAAAGCTAAGGCATCAGATCTTGAAATCAGGGGAAGAATACTTATAACTGATATGGAATCATGGCAAGTAAATCTCGACAGAGAAAATAAATTAAGCTGCAATATACATTGTATAAGTGCTGAGGCTTTAGAAAAGGTATTAGGGGTGCAATAGAGATTTCTATGTGCCGAGTCCCTGATCAAATAGCAAAAATCTACAAGACAAAAATTATGATTTAGCTAGATCTTGAATCTGCTCAATCATAGTTATTTACAGATCATAATAATTCATTATGCCATGTTTCTATTCTCAGTGTAAATATTCTTGTACTTGATTCAAAAGACAAGATATATGTTAGCAATATTCTTGAAAATAATTATTTGTTTGCCTTTGGAAAACATGCTTGCAGTATTACAGGGGTGTTTCAATGAACACAGTGACATGTTCACTTACCTATCTGATGATAGGATTAAATAAATACAAATTAGTAAATGAACTAGGAACTGTAAGCCAAGAAGGCTGCTGGAATGCTTGTCATATTTGAAGTATGCAAGTTTGGCACATGGTTTGTTTAATCCCTGAGATCTTTGTGCAATGATGTTAATTAGTTCATTGCAATGTGTCCCTATGATTCCTTGATAGCAGATGAGGCTAGGATTTAAGTGATATATATGTAAAGGCTATGCATAAATTATGAAATAAAAGTATGAGTATTTCTTAGATTTGTTGAATTGGAACCATGATTGTTCTAGGGCATCTAAGTGCTGCAGATTGATGTGAATGCTTGCATAATCATGCTTGTGCTAATGGTTAATTTATGAAGTCATTGCACTTGCATAACAATTTATCTGAAACATAGTAATATAGTTGATTTAAGAAAATTGCTTAAGCAACTGGCTAGTGTTCATATATCATTTGTTTGCTTAATATCATGAATACATTGATGTTTCTCATACCAGATCTTAGATCTGACCCTGGTTTGCTCATGGCATGTGGGGTGTCTCATTTTTGAAATGAGGCAGCCAACAATGCTTTTTCAGTGAATGCAGGAACTAAGTAGAAAGTGAAGTTATGGCTAATGAGAAGGAATGAATGAACATGCTTGCTAGTTTTAATAAGAGCCTGTAATGATTTTATCTGCATGTACTCATGAGAGAGTTATGTTTGAATTTGCTGATATGTAATGAACTTACTATGTTTGATTGAACTAGTTGTTTTCTGTTGAATCTTGCTAAGTATTAAAGTTTGAAAATTAAAAGATCATCTGAGTTGAATCAAGGAAAATAAGCTTAAAAGTTACCTGTGAAAATCTGAGAGAATAATAAAATTGTATTGAGCATTTTTCATACAAAAATTTATATGTATTAGTCAAGTTTCATTCATTCAAATGCAGTTAGTTATGAAGTTAAAATCTGGCTTTAAACTTAAAGAATATTTTTAAGTATTAGTAGCTTTTTATTGAAATATTTTGTAGAAAGTTCAAGTTCATTTATAAGTTGTTTTAAAAAGAAAACATATCTAAAGAAGGCTTAGGTGCTTTGCAACTAAATGGTATTCCAATTTCCAAGACCAAAGTGTCTGGTTAATCATGTAGGTCAGTGACTTGATAAGCAAGTGCTCTTTAAAAATCCTTAGTTCATTTTGGTAAATGTTGTACTAAACTCTTCTTCAAGTATTATTGACTAATATGCATATTAACTGGTCTGCATTATCAAACCAGTAAATACTTTTAATTAAGATTTGGTTCATCCCAAAATATAGTGGTTATTTACTTATAAATCATTTTCAAGTCAAGTATTCTTATCATCTAAAACTTAGAAATAAGAGATCAAATGACCAACTTAAGGTATAACATGCTGATTAAGTCAGGAACAAGAGATGCAAAAAGGCGAAACCATGAATTGAAAATGATAAAGGCAAATATCATTTTCTGAGAATAATAAAATAGCTTTAATTTCTGAGATAATTCCATCAAGATAAATTATTGAAATTCTTAGATAAAACAAGCAGGATCTACCTATATAAATAATAAGTAACAAAGAAAAATATTTAAGTGGAGATTTAGATTTAAACTTAAATTAAATTCAAATCAAACAGAATATGCTCTTGTTTAGAAAAAAAAAATTATTATATTACTCTGATTTAAACAAGAGGAACACATACATCCTCATATGTATGTGCATATCTTTTTGAACATACCGATATATCTATATTAGTGGTAATTTTGAATCCTGGATATATTGTTTGAAAAGAAAATGACCCTAAGAATTAAATTGAATTGTAAATGAAAAAAAAAATCCTAGAAAATATAGGCAAATTTGGAGGGTCTTTTCACCGGTGGACTTGTCAAGAATGACCAGCGCACCAATGGATCTATCGTATTTGGCAGCTGCGTATGTGGGATAGTTGTGCGTGTATGTGTATGGTGTATGCACGTGGTGCTGTGATTCTATGCATGGGTGTCTATGAATTTGTGTGTTTGTATGTGCAACTAGGTGTGAATGTGATTGTTTATGTATGTGTTTTGTTGTTGTGTAAGCATGAGTTGTGTATTGTTTTAGGTATGATAATGTATGTGTGTTGTGTGCAGGGTCAGTGTTGTGTGGGAGTAATGGTGTATATGTGCGATCGACCCGTGCTTATGTGATTTTCTGGTGTGTGTGGCTGTGTTTTCCTGTGTAAATTTAGTTATATTTGGGTGTGTAGTGTCGTGCATTGCTGTGTCTGGTGAGAGAGTACGGCTTTTGAGAGGTGTAGTAGTGTTTGTGTGTGAGTGGTGTGTGAGGGACGAGTGTTGTGTATAGGTATATGTGTGCACGTGTGTTGTGTAGTGACATGGTTGTGTTGTAAATGTGAAGGGTGATGTGTTAGTGTGCATGTTTTGGTGTTTTGTGTATGAGCGTGTCTGTTTTCGTGTATGTATGCTGTAGTGTTTATGTTTATGTGTGCAGCGTATTGTGTTGGAGTATGAATGGGCTGCGTTTTGTGTGTGTATAGGAGTGTGTGTGGTTGCAAGAGTGTGTGTACCTGTTATGTTGGTGCATTATTCTATGTGTTTTGTGTGCAAACTTCATATATATGTATATATGTAAACTGAAATTTACATTTGTATATATGTAAAAATAAGTTTGATAAATTTAGTAAAGTGAATTTAATTATTTTATTTAAATGACCTATAATTATTATTTTATAGAAGTATGTAATTTTAATTTATATTTTGTTTTTGAAAATGTAATTATTTGATGATGAATAAATTAAATTAAATTGGATGTTTTATAATTATTTAAAATAGTATTTAATCAGAATAAATTATGAAATATTTCTTATATGTAGTATTTAGGTTTATAAATTATTTTTGAGGATTAAAAAAGAAAGAAGTGAATGTTTTAAAGTTATGAGTGAACATTTAATTATTGGTTATAATTGAGTTTAGATAATTATTTTATTAATTCTAGGATATATATATATATATGTTAATCCCCAATTTTTGATTTTGATGATAACAACCTTGATAATAATAAAATATTCGTATAAATTATGAATACTAATGCTTTGCCAAGTTATATAACATATAATGCAGAATATTACACAGGTGTTGAATTGAAGACCGTACTATATAAAGACTCAAAGAACAATTATATTTTTAACGGCATTTTCTAACCGATAGAAATCTTTGTCGTTATCAAACAAGTTTTTGGTGCCGTTGCTGGGGTATTGTAATTTGATTTTTAATTTACTGTACGAATTAATTTTATTTTATTTTATTGTGTGTTAATTTTATGCGTTTATTTGCAAAAATAATAATAATAAAATAATATTTTGTGTTGTGCGTTTGTTATGTGATTTTTTGCTTTCATTTGAGTTGTGTGCTCTTTGCGTTTCTATTGGCATTTGCAATTATAAAAAAAACGCTTAAACAAATTTTGCAAATCTCTTCAGTTGCACTTGCACAAACAGTTCATTGAATTGCATTACAATTTCTGTTTCTGTTTTTACATTGCAGTTTACATTGCATTGCATTGCACAAACTAGTTTACATTGAATTGCATTGCAGTTTACAATTTCTTTGAATTTTGATTTGCATTGCCAACACTTCAAACTGCTGCCTTCAAATTACTGCCTTCACCATATCAAATACTCCCCAAACCATCAAAACATCATTGCACACAACTGCCTACCTTGTGCACACATACTTCCTTACTGCCATCCACTGTCAAACCATAAACCACCATCCTCCCCATATATAATTCCAACATACACTGTTACATTTCAACCTCTGTTGACATACATCACACAACTCTATCAACTCACCTCTGCTTCATACAATACAAACTTGCTGCATTCATCCACTTCCACTTCACTGTCACACCAGTCTCAACTTCCCCTCAGCATACTCCCACAAACATCACACCTTCACCTATGCCTGCTGCACTTCACTGTGCATGATTGTGCACATCCTCACAGCTTCTGCCAAAACTACTCATTTCCCTTCAACTTCATACTTCACACGAGTTTATACTTCATACTCCACCCTTGTGCAGTGCACTGCATTCAATCACCCTGCCAACCATCACAGTTTTCTTCCACCTGCAAACTTCCTCAATAACATCACAACAAAGATCAACCACTGCAACTAATCAATTCAACCACCATTGCCAGCATTCCCTTCACTTCACCACTGCACATCAAACCTTTATCATCAACTACCAACTACACATACAACCTGCACACTTCAACATCAACATACTGCTCACTGTCTTCAGCATAGCCCAAAAGCATATACAAAAACACTGCCCCCATTCTGCACATCCATAGTGCATCCTATAACAACATTCTTCCTGCTACTACCACATCCCTGTACCATCCTCAAACTGCTACAAACATCATCCATCTGAACAACTGTGCACATCCTCCTCTGTGCATAAACTCCATCCCTTACCACCATCCCTTACCTCCATCATCCTACTGCAAACCTCCTGAAACTCGAAAAGCAACAAACAATCAGTCAATAGCCATTTCAAACCTGCCATTTCCACACTGCGCAACACTTCCTCCTTGTAACACTGCCATACTCCCTCCACTACCATCAAACACTCACTGCTACTCAACACTCCTTACTGACACTCATCACTTCATTACCACTTCATCTCCTCTCTGACAACAGTCCCTTCTTCTTGCCTCTGCCATACACCTTCAACTTTCAACTTTCACTACCTTACAGTTCACCACTTCACTGCCTTCCAGTTCATCAAATTCTAGCATTCATTGCTTCCAAGTTACAACACTGCCACAATCATCATCCACAACACAGCCCACAACAGCAACTCTGCTTCACCATCCACTACCTCATAAACATCCACCTGCCAACAACAACTTTCTACTACCACACTATCAACAACCCTTACCTCCATAGCTTCACATTCAATTCCACTACCCAAATATTCACCACAACCATCACCATTAAAACTGTTTCACATACCCGCCTCTGTCATCATGAATAGCAACTCTACCTTCATCTGACAGCCCTTCAACTGCCACTGTCCCATAACCATAACAAACACTCCCCTCTACTGCCTGCAACACCTTTCTGACCATCTAACCAAACCACAACCCAACTTCACCACAACCTCAAATCCACACAACAACATCACACACGAACCAAATTCTCAGCTGAAACCCGTCATCGCAAATTCCCATTCGATACTTCTCCAACCGCAATAATTCTAACGCCCGAAACCACCTTCCTCAATCAACTTGCAATCACCCAGATCCGCCTCCTACAAACCGCAAACCACCAACACTTCACAAATTGCACCCTCAATTCTCTAATTACATTTTTTTAGGTTGGAATCTTGGTTAATTCTGACCATTTTAATTTCTGGTGTTTGATTTTGTTGCATAAGTATTTTCTTTAATTTTGTTGAGTGAGAATTTTGTTCCATGAGTATTTGTTGCGTTAGTATTTGCTTGGGTTGGAGGTTTACATTTTGGGCTATGTGCATCATTTTTTATATTTATTTTGAAGTTAATTGAATATTTGTTTATTTTATTTTGTTTTGTAAATTTCTTTGTTTAAAAAAAGTTTCCTTTTATTGTTTAAAAAGAAAGTTTGCTTTTGTTTAGTTAGGGTAATTTCTTTAGTTCGGGTAATTTGGGTGATTTGGGTTTTATTTAGTGGTTGTGTGAGTTTGTTTTATTTAAATCATTTTGTGTTTACTTTTTTTTTGTTACTTTAGAAAAGAAAAGAAATATATATATATATATATATATATATATATATAAACGAAAATGAAATTTTATTTGCTTTTAAATTTTTGAGATTCATTTTACGTTGTTTTGTATTGGCTTGTAAACATTTTCTTTTAAATTCCTTTTATCCATAAAAAAATAAAAAAATGGGGAATTTTGTTTTGTTTTAGCCTTATAAATATTCGTGTTAAAAAAATTTGCAAGTTGTAATTTGAAGGAACTTAGAAAGAGAAGGCCTACTTTGCTTGCCAAAATAAATTGCCTGCTTAAAAAAATCACCGCTTTAAAATAATTTGCTAATAATTCTGCACGCTCTGGTATCGTGCTCTTATCACTTGTTTTTATTTTCATTGCATTGTTGGTTGCTTGCCTTTTAAAAAAATTTCAAAAACAAAAATAAAAACAAATTTGGTTCGTAGCCGCATCGTTAATTCACGTTTAATTTAAGTTTTGCATTCATCTCATCTTATTTTCTTTTCTAAGGGCAACACCCAAATCCACATAAGGTGGGGGATTTCATCACCCCTTCCTTGACCCACAAATTGTATTTCATCGTAGAATATGACTAATAATAATGGTTAGACATCGGAGTTAGTGGTGTCACGAGCACACCTTGGGCTTAATTGTATCTTGACAAGTTGTCTTCTTTCGACAATTTATATTCTTGGTGTCTAGGCTACGTCAAAACAATAATTAGTTATAAATACTACGGTGATTCATAAATATTATAGTGATTGTTTCTCTGAAGGTACTTAAACCTTCGGCTGCATTGCTACGGTGATTCGTGGTGCACCGATAACTCCTGTCGTTACCTGGCTAAGAACTATTTTGTTGGATTAAGACAAAGTGTGATTATACAATTTTAGGTTAGGAGCTACCAAGGACAGAAAATTTGCAATCAAGTCATTGCATTCATTTAGTTGCATTAGTTCATACACATATAAAAAAGAAAAAAAATCAAAACCCAAAACTAAATTTTTTTTGTACATTTTACTTAACTTAGTTTTTTTAAAAAAACCAAAAGAAAAAAAACTCTCTTTTCCTTAAGAAAATAACATTTTATTTAAGTTAGTTTTCTTCTAGAAAAACAAAATCCAAAAAATCTTTTCAAAACAAAAACTAAAAAAAAAGAAAAAAGCAAAAACATATAATTTTTTGTGAAATTCAAAATCTGAAAAAAAAAGAAAAAATTTTGAAAATCCAGAAGAAAAAACAAAACTCAAATCTCCCTTTTGACTTTAAAAATACTTTTCCTTTAAAAATAACATACAAAAAAAATTTCACTTCATTTTCCATACCTTGTTTCATTCTCTTAACTCGATTCTCACTTCTTTCTCTCCTTGACTTTATCTTGTGAATGAGCACTTGGACTCGTGACACAACAACAAACTTTTAGACTTGTGACACAACAACTAATCATTTAACTCGGACAAACGATCCTCCAGCAATGGCAAACGAAAATGCCCCACGAACTCTCATGGATAGAATCTTTCACGATAGAGTTTCTATTTCTTCTTGCATCACATTACCCGCCCCAACGGGTAACTATTTCGAAATTCATTCAAACCATATTGCCACGCTTCTGAAATTCGGCAATTTTGAGCACGAGGACCCATACATTTTCTTAACGAAATTTGGACAAATTTGTGCAACCATTTAACTCCAACAACTTTGTGATGATGGAATCAAACTTCGATCAATTTCATTCGCCTTTACTGATTACGCTGAAAAATGGTTGTACAACTTACCTTCAAACTCGATCAAAACTTGGGAAAAATTCGTTAAAGTTTTCTTAAAAAAAATTTACACCATGGAAAAAACAAATAAAATCCAAAACGAAATTGTCAGTTTTCATCAATTCGGGGGTGAACCTTGTGGAAAATATTTTGAAAGATTTAAAGTGCTTTTGATAAAATGTCCACACCATAATTTCGAAAATGGACCCTTTGCCAAATCTTATATGATGGACTTGAAAACATCTCATGAACCATGCTTGAATCGATGTGCTAAGGCAATTTTCTCGCCCAACATCAGAACGATGCTCGGAAATTCCTTGAAAACTTGGCCGAAAAATCATCCCAATGGGAACGTTCTAATGAAAAATCAATTTACTCATGATCGAGCGTACACTCAATAGGATCATCTTTGGCTTTGGAAGCTAAGATCGATGCAATGATTATAAATTCGACAACATTTTCTCATCGAACCAAATGAACCAAGCTTCCCAACCAATGTGTTATAAATGCAACAATCCGAATCACATAGTTGATCAGTGCCATAATTCGATAGAACAACTCAATGCTTTCAATAAGGTTAAGAATGATCTGTTTTCTCCAACATATAATCCTGGTTGGAGAAATCATCCTAATTTTGCAAGGAACCAAAACAATTCCAACACGAATTTGGTTTGCTCCAATTTTCAAGCATTTCCGAACAATGCTTCAAATCCTCCCCTTCAACCCAATCATTTCCAAAAAAAAAATTTCGGGTCCGTCTCAAAATCAACCGCAACAAACTTTTGCTCCCCAAGATGACAAACGATTGAGTTCACTTGAGAAAAGTCTTGAAACTTTGGCTAAAGCAACCACTCAAAGCCTCCAATCAAACAGTAATTTGCAAAATTTGTGAACCATGTACATGCAGAATATGCATCAATCGATTGCTAAACTTGAAATGGAAAGGAGTCAATTAACCACGTCTGTGAGTGAACATGAACGAGGCACATTCCCAAGTCAGCCAATTCCGAATTCCAGAAATCAAAACATAAATTCAAATCAAGCCCATGTTGTTCAAGATAGCAACGTAACCCAAATGAATGCTATCACGACTTTACGTTCTGGTAAACAAATCGATAATCAAGTTGTTAACCCAAATGATTTACTGAAAGTGCCTCTTGACACTTTAAAAAAAGCAAATCTGAACAAAACATTGAGCCAAACATTGAATCAAATTCCAATCCAAATTCTTCTTCTACTCAAGTAGATCCACCTACTAAGTATCATGTTCCATTTCCCAATCATCTTCGACCCAATAAACATTCTGACCAAATGGAAAATATGTTTGAAATTTTTAAACAAGTGAAATTAACATCCCGCTTCTTGATATCGTTCAGCAAGTCCCAACTTACGCTAAATTTCTCAAGGACTTGTGTATTCAAAAACGACACACTCATGTACCCAAAAAAGTCTTCTTAGCTGCCGGACTTAGTAAAGTCTTGTCCCAATCAATTCCCGTTAAATACAAAGATCCTAGATGTTTGACGATCTCGTGCACGATAAGTGACAAAACGATTATGCTTACTCGATTTGGGTGCGAGTGTCAATTTGATTCCTTATTCAGTTTACTAGTAACTAGGCTTGGGTGAACTAAAACCAACGAAAGTAGCTCTTCAATTTGCCGATCATTCGATAAGGAAACCCATGGGAGAAATCGAGGACATACTCATCAAAATTGGTCAATTTATATTCCTCGTCGATTTCATCATTTTGGAGACTCAGCCCATGAATAATCCAATGAGTAAAATTCCATTGATTTTAGGCCGACCCTTCTTGGCTACTTCAATGCTTTAATCAATTGTGGAAATGGTTCAATGGAAATTTCTTTTGGAAACTTGACTTTGGATCTTAACATTTTCAATCTTGAAAATCAGCCAAACGAACCGCATGACCAAACGTTGGAAGTAAGCTCCATTCAAGAAAATTTTGACAATGACCTTAACAACGAACGCAAGACCGAATACGAACAACTGTTTCAAGACGAGTCTAACGAAATAAAAATTATGCTTCCGTTTAAACCCCTCACTATTGAATCGGAACTTCAACCGAATTCTTTGACTGAGCAACCCCCGAGGTTGGACCTTAAACCTTCCCGATCACCTTAAGTACGCATACTAAGGTGACAACGAAACGTTTCCCGTCATAATCTCTTCATCTCTCTCTTGATCAAGAAGTTTCCCTTCTTTCAATTCTGTCAAAAAACAAAGAAGAAATTGGATGGTCAATTTCTGACATAAAGGGAATTATCCCCACTATTGTTCAACACCGCATTCATTTAATCGACGAAGCCAAACCTATTTGTGATGCACAATGTAGGCTTAATCCCATAATAGAAAATATGGTGCGCGAAGAAATTCTTAAAATTCTTGACAATGGTATCATTTATCTAATATCTGATAGCGCGTGGGTTAGCCCAATTTACGTCGTACCAAAAAAGTCTGGATTTACCGTTGTCACAAATGAACAAAATGAGCTTATACCGACTCGTACTCAAATGGGTTGGCGTATTTGCATTGACTATCGGAAATTAAACACTGCAACACATAAAGATCACTTCCCACTTCATTTCATTGACCAAATGCTTGAATGATTAGCCGACCATGAATTTTATTGCTTTCTTGATGGTTATTCCGGCTATAACCAAATTTCAATTGCTCGTGAGGATTAGAAAAAAACGACTTTTACTTGTCCATTTGGAACCTTTGCTTACCAACGCATTCCTTTCGAGCTTTGTAATGCCCCTACTACTTTCCAACGATGCATGGTCGGTATCTTTTTTGAAATGATCGAACGTTTTCTAGAGGTCTTTATGGACGATTTTTCAATCTTTGGTGACTCTTTTTCAGAATGTTTACATCATCTTGAGATAGTCTTAAAGCGATGTAAAGATAAATACTTAACGCTAAACTGGGAAAAATGCCACTTTATGGTCACACATGGCATTGTCCTTGGGCACGTCATTTCAAATAAAGGCATTGAGGTTGATAAGGAAAAAATCGATGTCATTGCAAATCTATCCATTTCCAAATCTGTTAAAAAAATTCGCTCTTTGCTAGGACATGCCTGATTTTATAGACACTTTGTGAAAGACTTCAGTAAAATTGCTCGACCCTTAACTACTCTTCTTGGAAAAGACGTTCCTTTCGATTTTAACTCTGATTGTTTCTCTTCTTTCGAACGTCTTAAAATAAAACTCATTTCTACTCCAGTAATTTGCTCACCGAATTAGGATCTTCCGTTTGATATAATGTGTGATGCTTCTAACTTCGCCGTTGGTGCTGTCTTAGGACAACGCATCAACAAAATTCTTCACATCATCGACTACGCTAGTATGACTCTAAACGATGCTAAACTTAATTACACAACCATTGAAAAAGAGCTTCTAGCAGTAGTCTTTGCGCTCGAAAAGTTTCAACCTTATTTGATTGGCTTACACATTACTGTTTACACCGACCATTCTACTTTAAGTCATCTTTTCGCCAAGAATGATGCTAAATCTTGCTTAATTCATTGGATTCTTTTACTACAAGAATTTGATCTTATAATCAAAGATAAAATAGGATCTGACAATGTCATAGTCGTTCACTTATCTCGTCTTCCCAATGCACCATTGCCTTTACCAATCAATGAAAACTTCCCTGATGAACAAATCCTTTCAATTTCTATCGATCCATGGTATGCTGATATAGTGAACTACTTAGTCACTAAGGACCATCATCTTGGTCCAAATAGGACAAATACAAATTCCTGTCCCAAGTGAAATATTTCTATTGGGACGATCCATACTTGTTCAAGTATTGTCCAGACTAAATTATTCGACGTTGCATCCCGAATAATGAAAGAAGGAGTGTTCTCTCGTTCTGTCACGATCAAGCGTGAGGTGGACATTTCGGTTCTTAAAAAATTGCTGAAAAAGTACTTCAATGTGGCTTTTACTAGCCCACTCTTTTCAAAAACTCATTCGAATTTTGTAAAACTTACGATCGTTGCCAAATGGTAAGAAAAATATCTCAACGCAATATGATGCCCTTGACTCCCATTCTTACGGTCGAGATTTTTGACGTTTGAGGGATTAATTTTATGGGACCATTTCCCAACTCCTTTGGAAATTTGTACATTCTCCTTGCTGTCGATTACGTTTCTAAGTGTGTCAATGCCGTTTCGTGTAAAACCAACGACCCTAGAATTGTTGTGAAATTCTTCAAAGAAAACATCTTTTCGAGCTTCGGCACTTCTCGCACAATAATAAGCGATAACGGAACCCATTTTTGCAATAGATCATTTGAAACTCAAATGAAGAAATACTCGATAACCCACAAGTTATCCATTCCGTATCATCCTCAAACTTGTGGTCAAGTTGAAGTTTCAAATCGCCAAATCAAAAAAATCTTAGAGAAAACCGTTAATAAAAATCGTAAAGATTGGTCTAAAAAATTAACGGATGCGCTTTAAGCTTACCGTACTGCTTTTAAAACTAACAATGGGATGTCCCCATCTCATTTAGTTTACGGGAAAGCATGTCATTTACCAGTTGAAATCAAACATAAAGCATTGTGGGTAGTGAAGAACTTAAATTTCGATCTCGATAAAGCTGACGAAAACCGAAAACTACAACTCAATGAACTAGAAGAACATAGGAACGATGCGTACGAAAACTCGAAAATTTCAAGGAAAAAACCAAAGCTTTTCATGAAAAATCTATCCTAAGAAAAGTATTTTCGCCAAATCAGAAAGTTCTTTTGCATGACTCTCGACTTTATTTGTTCCCTGGGAAGTTAAAATCAAGGTGGACAGGACCATACATTGCACAAACTGTTTTTCCATAAGGTGCCATAGAAATAGAAAACCCTAGTGACGGATCGATTTTTAAAGTCAATGGTCATCGTTTAAAACCATACTTGGAATTTCCAAGTAATCTAGAGGAGGAGCTTATGATTCTTCATGAGCCATACTACGTCTAGTAAGAAATGTTAACCCTCTCTTGTAAATATGTACATATTTTTCCCATTACACTCATTATACCATGCATTGACTGTGAGGACACAGTCAAAATTAACTGTGAGGACACAGCCAAATGAATATTAAAGCCAATTTATCATTTCGGGAAATAATATAAAAGATATCATGATAAAACAACTTCGATAAAAGTAGCGTTATGACACTAATTGGTAAAATCTAAGAAAATTATGAAATTATTAACTACTTATATCCTTTACAAACATCCCAAGTAAGTACTATTGTCAAATTGCAATCCCTCTTGTATTATAAGCTAATAGTATATGTTAATCATTTATGCTAAGTATTTCATTGATTCACTAATCAGGGATTTTTGTTCCTTTGTTGGTAAAAGCAGGAATGTGAAGCTATTAATTCTGCGCTTTCTTGTCAAGCACAAATAATGAAGCTAAAGGGTCTCCATCTATTATGGTTCATGTTTCTTATTAGTCAATAATGGATTTGTTTATTGAATAGTTTCATGTCCATATTTATTATAATCAAGTGGACCTTTATTTTCGAAGAAATCCATGAAAAAGGGACAAAGGCTATATATTACCCTGGACAATGAGTCTTGTTATCAAAGAAAACTGCAATATTCTTATTCTCGTTACCGAACGAGAATCTTTATTAAAGCCTGGATTCAAACTCTCTTCTATATGATGACATAATTCATTATGGACTTCTGGATTTCTTGTTATTATTATCCGGACGACAGAGCTCTCTCTATTGAAGAATTTCCTCTTTATTCATGGTTGACAAGATTCTCGAAATAAAATATTATTATAGTCTCCTACATTGTACAAATTCTTAGGAAATTTAAATCCAAACTCTTTTCTATATGATGTTGGATTTCTTTACCATGTGGGCTTTTGGTTTTCTTATTATTGTAATTTGGACGGTAAAACTCCTATTATTAGAATATACGTTCATTTCATCTTGATTAAGAGGATTTTCAGGATGAGAATTTATTACCTCCTATTTCAAAGATCTTTAATTCAAGAGTATGAGTTTGGATTTCTTACCAAGCGATAATAGATTTCTTATTAGACTTGTAGTTTCCCTGTCCTTATATCTGGTAAGTAAAGCTCCTACCAATGAGATTTCCAAAAAAGTGCATGCAAGGACTACCCATTGTCTAAAGCCATATACCTTATTATCAAAATGGTGAACCTACAAAGTTCCAGATCATCTTATCAAGCGCTAATTATATTTTAATAATGCTGAGATATCATCCTCGGAGTTGTTGGCTTTCCGGCCTTATTTATTATTCCTTGGATGACAAAACTTCTACTATCAAAATGCATGTGACCAAGCGTATAGACCAACGTAATTTAGAGAATATCAATATGACCTCATGTTTCATGCAAACTTCCAAAAGTGTAAATAAGCATAAATTGGTATTTATCCTAGCTCACAAATCTCATCATCATAGTATGAGTACTCATTTAGTATAAATAGGGATTAAGGTTTTTAGGTTAAGCGGGTGCCATGAGAGTTATCTATGGGGACCGCTTACTTAATTAAAGAAGATGCTATAAATTCCTGGATTCTTCCATTAGAAATAAATTATTACTTAACGATGAAATTTAAAGCAAAGTTCCCTTATATTATGATGATACTCATCAAAAAAGAAATAATCCATTCACATAGTGAATACAATAGTAAGGTTTTCTTACCAAACATAGGTCCCTGTTAAATAATAAGGTTCAAAGCACCATTTTTAATTTAGTTTGATAAGAAATCCGATCTTCCATTTCAAAATCAAGAATCAAATCATCCATTATTATGGAATTTGAATGGAAGACATATTTTATGAAGAGATACCACTCCCTGCCTAGTGATCAACAAAGTTCATTAGGAAAGGTGCTACCTTGATTCTTTTGTACGGAAAAGTTTCCAAGAATAAGTGGTCATTGATATCAGCGTACAGATGGTTGGATAAGTATTGATGATAATGGATCAAAGAAGTTAAAGAAATTGAGCGCCTTCCAACACTATAATCAACAAAGCACTATATGAAAGGACCGAGTAGTCTTATATCTAAGAAGGGGAGGTCTGAAGGAAGTGAAATTAGGACTCAATAAAGGATTTTATAGAGAGTATTCTGGCAATACGAACAAGAAAAGCAATGAGACAAAGATGTTAGTTACCCCAGTTGATTTAACTTCCATCACCAATGCTTGGCCTTTTTTACTTAAGCGAAGACATCATTTCCATAAAAGTTTTGGAGTTCTAGGCAATAAAAGTTACAAAAAGGACGATCAAGAGTACTCCCAAAGAGAATTTTAGTCAGAAGATTGGATAAGGGAACTATACCTAATTTTATGGTCACGTAAAACTCGAGCAAGAGTGACCACAATCACTTTCCATCAACATAACTATCTAAAGTAATGATTACTAAACAAAGTAAAGGTTTCACCATGTTAAGAAATTACATAAGCTTATGAATCAAACTAAGAATAGACGTAGGAATCCTTGAGTTTAGTCAAAATTATAGATTATCAATGGAAAGTCTTCAAGTGTCACAATTCGAGAAACCTTACCAGGAAAACAGTTTAGTATTCAAAAAAAGGAGAGTGACTGTTTGTACCAAAATTGACATAAACACCCAATAGAAATTTTATAGAGAAAGAAATGAAGAATAATAAACGAAAACAGAGGAAACAAGTAATTAAATAACAAAAAATAAGCAATAAACACAATGATTTATAATGGTTCGGCGTTGAAAGCCTACGTCTACTTTGGAGAAATAACTTTATTAATCACTTTGATTGCTAAGTATAGAGAGATGGATCAGGCATGATCTGTAGTTACAATGGAGCATCAAGGAAACAACAGTGTAAAGATCTTGAAAATAAACAATCAAGTCTATATTTATAGGGGAAGACGGTGAAATATCTTCCTGAAATTTTGGTAGTGTAGTCTCCAGATCCAGAAGAAGTCATAGTATCGATCGCGGGTCCCACATCATTCATAATAATGATCGGCATCGATCGTTCCATGAGCTCCTTTTGGCATGTGATCGATATCGATCGTTTTCCAAAAGTTGAACTATAATATCGATACGGTACGATCCATAATTGGTGAATATGAATCGTACCAGATCCATTTTCAGTAAATGGTATATTTTTGTGATGACCATCCCATGCCACCCGCATATCAATGACCTAAAGGAGTGCTATAACTGTGCCAGCTGATATGGAACAATCAACAAGGTTAATATTTAAAGTAGTAAACTTGTTGCGTATCTCACGGCATGGATAAAATATAATATAGAAAATATACAACAAAATATAATGAGCCATAACAAATGAGAATAACATCTCCACTAAATCATGAGTTATGGTACAAATGTCATAATATCTCAGTACAACATTTCCTCACTGCATCCCTCAAAGTACATAGAAACAAACAGTTGAAACTACAAATATAGGGTAATATGCCATAGCTTCACTAAGCTCATCTTCGTACATTAGCTGCGACTCCAAACCTATCATCTAGTCTACTCATTTAAGAGTACCCAAGATGATAAGAGGAAACATAAAATTTTAGGTCAGACAGCAGTCTGGTGTGAGCAGTAAATGACTATTAAAAAGCTATACTGGAAAATATGGTACTAAACAGGCATAAAAAACCATACCTGATCTGTCCTTGCAACCAAAGAGTTAGCGCATGATAATATTATATAATATGCTACTCAAATAAACGACAATATGATACTATAACAGAACAGGATAGAAGAATCTAAGCAGCCTCCTCCATTGACCTTATTCCCAATCCCTTTTCCAGCATTCCTATAGATAATAGCCTACCCAAGAGAAATAGTAAACATAACAATCATAGCAACCATAGCATCCATCAACCAAAATCTAGCTATCATCTTCTAAAGCCTTGAATATATGATAACTCGTATGGCCACGTCCTCGCTTGCCAGAGACTAATGGAAATCCCGGTTCTCGATTGTGTTCCCCATACTTCAGGTCCGAAACCCCACACAGTTGTCTCCTACAGTACCTCCACACCGTCTGACACTAGACCCCCTTGGAGCGGTCCAGGATACACGACTGGCCCTACCAGCCTTCAGGTGCCCTCGCCTATAGTACTTGAACACAACCAGAACACTCCGAGTTATCAACGATTCCTTGACACTCCCAAACCTTCAGAGCTTTCACAACTCCAATCCATGTCCAAGCACGATTCCTGCCACTCAACCTAGTCCAATATACCACAGCTTCGTTCCATCCTAAGCTGTCTATCAACTCCTTCGATCCTACTCCTTATCCGAGCCCCCGACCGAAGAGCTAAAACTTTATCATGCTATAACTTCCAAACCATAGAAGCAATCAGCGAGCCACAACTTCCAGCATGATCCACTACAACCCCAGAGTCTCTACCCTGGATTTCGCATCCAGTAGAGCCAATAATTTGGATCGGTACCGATCTGATCCAATTGGATCTATGCCGATCCAAATACTTACATATTTTGGACTCTATTTCTCTTTCAGCCTCTAGTGCACTCCTTCTAGATGCCATAGACCCTTAGCCATTCCTCTTAGCCTTCACGTCTTCTCTTCTATGCACCATAGCCGATCCAATAAAGATAATCCATCCAATCTTCAACACTTGGCCTATCCTCCGATCTAACTTCATAGAGCCATTCTAGAACCCATGCTATATTCCTCTATGAGTCTCTCCTCTGTTGGAGCTCAAAATTCGGATCGATACCGATTTGATCCAATTGGATCGGTGCCGATCCATAGACTTAGCTCCAATTGTGGTGCAATTCATAGGACTTCCTCCTGACATGTTGTAGAGACTATCCTCCAAGTTTCGTGCAATTCCAACGAACTTTACTCCTGATATGCTTCGATCACCAATCTAAGTCCTAAAACATGTACAACACTAGCAAACGAATCAAACATAGCAAGCAATTCAAACATAACAACAATGAATCAAACATAACAAATCATCCAATTATATCCCATATGAACATACAAATCATCCAATTCAATCTACCATCACAACTCTAGCATAGATCTAATTTAACATATAGAATTTCATAGCCAAATATACATAAATGACACTAGCCAATGATCTAATCCCAATTATATATTTAATTAGGTTAATCTAGGATTCCTAAATCCGAAATTACCTGAGTCTAATCAATTTAATTTGATAATTCTAACCTATAATCACCAACTACAACATATAATCCATCATAGACTAGTTATATATCATAACCACTCACCAAATCTACCAAACCTATGAAATATGATGAAGATTCAATCCGAACAGCGAGAACTTGGATGAAGATGCTACCAAAGTGATGAGATCAAGATCCTAGTTGAAGATCTAGCCTCTAATTTGCAATTAGAGACTATTTGAGATGAAATCCAATGAGATGAATGGAGAATTAGAGAGGAGTTAGGATTTGGGGCTGATTTGAAATGAGAGATAAATTTTCTAATGGTCTCTGTCACACAATATTTATAGCCAAATGAGATTAGACTAATAGCTTGCTAATTCGGCCCATTAATCCCCTTCTAATTCTGGCCATCAAATTTTAAAACTTAAAAATGTTATAACTTCCTAACCACTCATCTGATTTTCCTATATGACCACTCTACTGAATGGGAAACCACCATCCCGAAGTAATGAAATAGGTTAGAGCATCTAATCGTCTTCTATCAAAAGTTATAGACGAAATAAGATCTCCAAGGACAAAAGTAGTCACATAGAAATTCGGGAAAAATCATAGATAGATAAAACATCCCTAAAAACCATATCCCAAAATATTAAAATCATACAACCACAAATGAATTAAATAAAATTATTTTACGATCCTCCGATATGTAAAATATAAGTCGTTACATTCTCCTCCCTCCCCCTTAGGAATTTCACCCTCGGAATACCTAAACAAACATAAGAAACCATGGTTATCTCGCATGCCTACTAGTCACTAGCAAAGACTTAACAATCCAACTAAACAGTTAAATCAATAATAGCAAACAAAACATATCCTAGCATGCGAAATTCTAATAATATAAGATACAACGGTGCAAGTAGATACGACATATGGGTCTTACTACTCGAAGAGTTCTAGATAGGTCGTCCTCATGCTCTCTTCAGTCTCCCATGTACAATCGCTGTCATCCTCACACCATTGCACCATAACTAGCTTAACTACCTTCCTCCTAAGCTGTTTCGTCTCATTCCCAATGATTTGAAGCAACTTACGTGGTCTTGAAACTTCTGGCTCAACCTCTATTTCTTTCAACTGATCCCATACTACCACAATACTCGAGTCATGCACAAATTTCCATAGATAGAAGATATGAAAAACATTGTACATAACCACCATCTTTGGAAGTAGTCCTACTCTATAAGCCAACTTACCAATTCTCTCAATAATTGGAAACAGTGCAACAAATCTGGGTGGTAAATTTCCCTTCCTACCAAACTGAGAATTCCAAATCTTTTCCAAACTGAGAATTCCAAATCTTTTATTCCCTTATTTTCATAACTCTTCTGATGGTCTTGAGAAGTCCTCATTCATTGTCGAATGATCTTTATCTTCTCCGACGTCTCTCTAATCATTTCGAGCCCAAGTATCGGTTTCTCACCTGCTTCCCACCAACATGAAGGTGGATTACAAGGTCGTCCATACAATGCTTCATATGGTGCCACCAATACTTGACTGATAACTGTTGTTATATGCAAACTCCATTAAATGCAAATGATCTTCCCAAGATCCTCTAAAATCTATAATACAAGCTCGAAGAAGATCTTCCAAAATCTGATTCAATCTCTCGGTCTGGCCATCCGTTTGTGGGTGATAAGCTATGCTCAAGTGCAGCTCGATTCCTAAAATCTCTTGTAAGCTCTTCCAGGATCCACTGGTAAACAACAGGTCTCTATCGCTTAAAATACTCTTTGGCACCATGGAATCGAACAATCCACTTAACATACAATTTTACCAACTTGGATGTCGTTCTGGTAGATTTGACATGTATGAATCTTGCACTCTTGGTCAGTCGATCTACCACTCCCCAAATACTATCATATCCTGCTCTAGTCCATGGCAATTCATCTATAAAATCCATAGATACTGTTCCCGTTTCCATTCGGGAATATCGAGTGGTTGTAGCAATTCACTAGGCTTCTTCTGCTTAGCCTTCACTAATTGGCAATTTATACACTTCGAGATGAATTTTCCAACATCCTTCTTCATACCTTCCTAATAGTAAGTCCTCTTCATGTCTCTATACGTTTTCTTACCACCAGGATGAATGGTTAATCTGGAATGATCGTATTCCCTTAGTACTTCATCTCGTAATCCATCAACATCTGGAATAACCAACCTCTTATCCTTCCGAAGCGAACCATCTCGGTCAATCTTGTACTGCCTCAAATCTTTAGATTCCACTTCCATCTCAATCTTTGCCATGATCTCTACTAGCTTAGCATCTTCCTTCTGACTAGTACCAATTCTTTCTATGGGAGTAGGTATGATTGATAGACTTTACAACATCTCAGGCTTGAGCTCACAATGTGGCCTGAAATCAAATCCAGCTATATACTCCATATGCTTCCATTCAAAAAACATAGTTCCTAATCCAGCATGTCTTCTGTTTAGTGCATCTTCTACTGCATTACCTTTGCCAGGAGTGTAGGAAATATCAAAGTCATAGGAGGTTGAAAACTCTAACCACCTTGCTATTGAAGATTAAGATCCTTTTGATAGAAAGGATACTTCAAGGATTTATGGTCCGTGAATAGCTCAAATCTTTCTCCCAACAAATAGTGCCTCCACAGTTTTAAAGCAAACACAATCGCCGCCAACTCCAAGTCATGGGTTGGATAATGCTTTTCATGTGGTTTCAATTGTCGACTAGCATAAGCGATAACTCTCCCTTTCTGAATCAACACAGCTCCAAGACCAATACCACAAGAATCCGTGTATACTGTTGTATCTTCATTCCCACTTGGAACAACCAATACAGGTGCACTCATCAATCTCTCCTTTAGAACCATAAATGCATGCTCACATCTAGCATCCCAAGTAAAAGTCTGATTCTTCTTGGTCAAGTTAGTTAACGATGCTGCAATCTTTGAGAAGTCCATTATGAGACACCTGTAATATCTTGCCAATCTTAGGAAACTTCTCACATCCGTAGCATTCTTGGGCAGATTCCAATCATGGATCGCTGCCACCTTTGCAAGATCCACTACTATTCCTTGTCCTGACATGGCATGACCTAAGAATCTCACTTCTTTCTTCCAGAAGTGACACTTAGAGAACTTAGCTCTCAACTTGTGCTTTCTCAAAATCTCAAGCACAATCCTCAAGTGCGTCAATTCTGGAGTAAATCAGAATGTCATCCACGAACACAAGCATGAACTTGTTCAACTGATCTCTGAAGACTCTATTCATAAGATCCACAAAGTATGCCGGAGCATTGGTCAACCCAAAAGGCATCACCAACCACTCGTAGAAAGTCGACGGTGTCCGAAATGCAGTAATAGGCACACTTTCTTTAGCCACTCTCAACTGGTGAAATCCCACCGCCAAATCCATCTGAGAAAACACCTTTGCACTGTGCAGCTGATCAAACAAGTCATCAATCCGTAGAAGCAGATACTTATTCTTCTTTGTAACCTTGTTTAGCTCACAATAATCCACACATAACCTCAAAGAACCATCTGCATTAGTCATGAATACAACATGTGCACCCCCATTTGGATATACTTCTCTGAATGAATCCTTTCTTCAGTAGATCATCCACTTGCACCTCTAATTCTTTCTGCTCTTTGGGTGCCATACGCCTTAAAGGCTTCACTGTGGGTCTGGCTCCATCCACTAAGTTGATTCGAAACTCGATATCCCTATGCGGTGGAAATCTTGTCACTTCCACGAAGACAACAAGGTACTCTCTAGTGATAAGCATTGATGACAATCCTTCCCGTGGAATCTCAAGCGAATATAGAAAGCTGACCAATACCTCATCCTTTGGTAAGTAGCATATCACTATCGTTCGCCCTTCCACATTTCCAATTTTCACCTCTAAATTCTCGCAATCCATGGCAGCCACATACCTCTTAAGCCAGTCCATTCCCAAAATAATCCTGAACCCAGCAAAATTAAGAACAAAGAAATCACAAGAAAAAGAACATCTATGACTCGATCACACTAAACCACGACAAATCATACAAAGACTAGTAGATCCTTTAACAGGGTTCGTCACAGTCAAAGGTCGGTCTACTATCTTGGGTTCCAAATTTAGTCTGCATACTAAATCACCACAGATGAAAGAATGCGAAGCTCCAGTATCAAAAAGAACTCTAACTGAAACATCTCTAATGGAAAGCATACCTTACACCACGACTTCTTTCCCCTTATCCTTAGCAGTAGGTGCACAAGATGAAGTCAGGACTTCATCCAAAGCATATGCCTTCACAATCTACTTACCTTTAGGTGGTTATGGATAGTCCTTCTTAATATGCCCAGGCTTATAACAGTTGAAGCACTTTCTAGTAGCCTTACATTCATTGACATTGTGACCTTTCTCCTTACATTTATGACGAACAATCTCACTCTTACTCTTTTTCTGGCCCCTTTTCCTTATTGTTGTTGCTTCCTCTTTCCATTCCATTTTCTCTTACCTCCACCGCACTACTGTGGTTTTGGTTCCTTTTTCTTATCAATAGCAATAATAACAGTCTTATTCTTCGGGTACATACATTCATGTCTAAGGACTTTCTCCATAAGTTTCTCAAAAGACACTTCAATGTTGTCCACCAACTTCTCTCCCAAGTGGTAGTCCAATCCAGCGATAAACTTCTCATTCTTCTTCAAAGGTGTATCGATAAAAGACATCCCATACTTCGACAAAGTATCAAATTCTGCCACATACTCAAAAACAAACATCTCCCATTGCTTCAACTAGAAAACTTCTTGAACTGAACGGACTTCTGAGCCGTAAAAATGAACTTCTCCTCAAATCTAGCCTTAAACTGATCCCAAGAAACCTGATCCTCTGGAGTAGCAATGGTAACAGCATTCTACCAATTCATTGCTCAACCCTATAGTTGTCTTAAAGCAAGCTTCCTCTTCATAGAATCTTCCACATCCATATCCTTGAACCCGTATTTGAAATAAGAGATAAATTTTCAAATGGTCTCTCTTACCCCATATTTATAGCCAAACCTGATAAGGCTAATGAGCTTGTTAATTCGGCCCATTAATCCCTTTTTAATTCTGGCCAACAGATTTTAAAACTTAAAACTGTTATAACTTCCTAACCACTTATCCGATTTTCCTATATGACCACTCTAAGGAATGGGAAACCACCATCCAGAAGCAATATAATAGGTTAGAGCACCTAATTCGACTTCTACCAAAAGTTATAGCTGAAATAATATATCCAAGGGAAAAATTGTTATACAGAAATTCAGAAAAAATTATATATATGTAAAACATTCCTAAAAAAATATCCCAAATTATTAGAATCATACGACAATAAATGAATTAAATAAATTTATTTTACGATCATCCGATACGTAAATACGGGTCTTTGCAATTTTCACATTTTTGTCATTCTATTGAGTCTGTCTTCTGCTTTCACCTCGCCACTACTTCTATTATCATCTATGCCTGATCTTTGGGCTTCATGATTGTTAATTTGACATGTTGGTTTCAATAACAGTCGAGTCTAACTAATTTAGTCAATTCGAATATAGCCGACCCAAAAGGCTGGATAACACTTGCCCCCTAAAGTACATCTTGTTTTAACATGATGTGCTTTGAGTCGATGCAAGCTAGAGTCATCGAAAAGTAATCCACCCAGTTTTCTAAATAGTAGTTATCCCATCGATGAATTGTTTTCCTTGAAGAGTCGCATCTCTTTCTTTTTGACGTGGCAATTGACTGGTTCCCAATAGTATAAATTTTGGATTCTAATTTGCCAATTATATTTATGCCCAGTTCCATTGAGCTAGTTGGCCTCGGTTATCTGATCTGGTTCTTTCTCTGATAACTTCAGGTGTGAATTCAATTTCTGTCAATTTCAAGAAATCGAATTTTTGGGATGCACACGTGCACGTTTATGTACACGTTCTTGTCATTGGCTCCCGGATGCATTTGTACGATCACGGGTCGTTGCCAATTCAGTGGAATGTAATTCAATCATTTCATTTTTAAGATGGATCGGCATGAATCCATCAAGTAAATGGATCGTACTTGATCCATTTTTAACATGGATCGGGTCAATTTCGTTTGAGATTCATGCCCGATCGTCTTCCCTCCTCTCTTTTTTTAATCCAAGAAAGAAGATAACGGATTGTTCCAAAGCTATTAGTTTTGTATCATACATGATCTAAGTTTATGTTGAATGAACCAATTTCAATGCGTATTAAAGAAAAGGATTGACATACATCCATCACAGAACAATCACGCTCGATCGTTTCTTGATTTGGCCATTTGATTGAACTGCAGGCTAAGAAAAATGGATCGGCGTAAGACCATCAAAACACGATCATACCTGATCGTTTATCGGTTGGACTTCCACTGAAATGCAACTTTGATGGTTCATATTGCTTCCTTCATATATATACTTGGACACTTAGATTATTTTCTCCACTTTATTTCATTAGCAAGAGTACACTAACCGAACCAAAAAGAAAGTAAACTCCATCTTCTTCCTTCAATTCACTTCCGATCCAAATTCTTAGATCTAAAATCATTTCCCAAACTTCATCCATTTTTTAATCGATCAACTCCTTCACTGTACCCACCATCACCCCCTCCATCTACTCAGATCTAGTTTCAACATCGAGTCCAAATCACCTTCGCTTTTCCACTTTTATACATAGGTAGGTTCAATTCTTTTCTTACTTATTATAATTTAGTGATGAGATGATGGAATCTCGGTCTAGTTTGTATGATTCAAGTTATGGCGATTCGATCGGTTGGAGTGGAGAGGGAGATGGAGATGTGGTATTGAGATTGGATGGAACACGCTTGCTTGAGGTCGAAGGTGGAAGATCGTTTTCAGCCGATCGTTCTTGAAGGTCCAAAATGTGGGCTGTCACCGATTATTTCTATGAGGTTGATATGGTAAAGTGTAAAACAGACGATTCATAATAATCTAAGAATATAGGATAGCGGAATGAAAAGAAGTTCGAGCGATCGTTTCGATGGTTTGGTATTTGAAAAAATGAAGAGAATTTGGACCGGCCGTTTTCTAGTAGAGTTTTTGGATCGGTGGTTGGAGTCTTGAATTGAAGTGAAGTGTGAAATCAGAGTCGAAGGTTGGATTGATTGCAATGATCGGTTGGAGTACAATCGGTGAACGATCGGTTGTGAAATGATCGTGCAAAAATGATCGGTTATGCATATTGGGATCGATTGATCGTAATATTATATTGGATCGGTTGTTGGTTTAACTTTAATAAACATACTTAAAATCCTCAAACCATAATTAGAACTTGCTAATGAGCTTCAGCCTTGAATGCTGGAATAGTTGTACATGACTTGCATATGAAACAGACTGCATATTCAAACGATATGACAATCAAACAGTGGAAAGAACTTGACTAGTCTTCTGAATATTATATTTGTTGCCTATGCTTTGGACAAAATTTTGAAGCTCATCCACTTTTGAACGCATAATTCGAACTTCAACATGCCAACAACTTATCCCGATGCTTAGACTGAATTCTTAGCCAGTGACGTAGAGAATCAGTTGAGGCGGCCAGCAATAACGGTCACTCCGATCGAACCCCGAAGTCTCGTCATAGTCATAATCTTTAGTTTTGAACTATTTTTTACTGCATTGCGTGATACTGCACCACTTTGCACTAGTACACACCTTGCATGGGGAAACAGTTTTTTTTTTCTAATGATGACTATCTACTGAGTTTAGTAGTCATGGGTTCCAGACGCTCGGGACGTTTAGCTGCCATGTCTTCCGGAACAGATTTTACAGCACAACAATACAATTGATGAATTGAGCTCTGCAACTACTTTCGATAAACTCTCCCTTGGGCATCAAGCTGAACAACCGGAAAGCTCCTATCAATTACTCGACATCTCCTCTGTCATTCATGTCCTTCCAGCAGAAGTGATAGATCCTTCTCCTGACACTCTAGAAGACGTTATATTTTTTGAAGATCCGGAGGATTCCGTGGCTTCGAAAATTTATAAAGCCTCTCTTTGCATAATTTGTGCCAGACATGAGATTCCGTTTGATGACATGCGAGTCCTGACTCAGGATGATAGAGTTCATATGCCCGCTAAAGGGTTCACTGCATGCAACAAGTTCATGTGTTGGACAGAATGCGTCCCACCCTTCAATTCATTTATTTGAGAGATGCTACATCACATGAGGTTAGCACCAGCACAACTGCATCCAAATGTCTATGCCTTGCTTAATTGTACCTACATGGAATTCATGGAGTTTTTATTTCATCCTCTAACTCCTGAAGACATTTGAAACACCCCCACCCCTTAATATACCCAAAAGGACACACTAAAAGGCGTGGTGCGTTGTAGGTATAACTAAAGCTAACAGAGACTAAGATTCACAAGACAAATATAGATAAAAACAGTGAAAACTTAAAATAATAACTTAATTAAAACAAAGCTTCATAATCACTTCATAAATAAGTCAAATACCAAATGCCACATACATGTCTAAATTCTAGTATGTCTCACGAAACAAAAACTCATAGTCTCAAAAATCAGCGTACATAATATCCCTCATAATAAGCCAGTACATAGAAAAACAAAAGCTAAAAGAAAAGAAATACATGGTAGCAAACTCCTCTAAGAAATCTCCAAGAAACTGTAATCTACTGTCATCTCCCTTGTTTGCCTATGTGGGGGGAGGGGAAGGGGAAATAGAGGAGTGGGTCAGACTAAAAGTCTGGTGAATGATAGTAATTACTAGAGTTTTTAAGCAAGATAAAAGTAATAGACTCTACAACAGCTCTAGCATAAATAAGGATAATAAAGGAAGTAGGAAAGAGATAAAATGGAAATAAGTACAATTAAATATTGATCAATTTATAAGATAGGTTAACTTTGATTGCTTGCACTTGTCTTCGATTTCTGCTTTAATTAGGCTGAATTCCTAATCATGTAATTAAGATGTAACCCTAATTCTACCCATTTTGATCGGCTTGCTACCCCATAGACCTTACTGCGGACTAACCGCTATATAACTCCCTACACAGCGGCCAATGGTATCTATGAAAGATGCATAGAGCAACCACTATGGATCCGGACGACATATATAGCTCCCTACACAGAAGGCAATCGTGTCTACGAAAGACACTCATACTAAGCGCTTGGAACTTATAGCTATTACCGAACACCCGAATGGAAGTTGCGCGTAACTGCCACCATGCCCATGCTACCTTTTTCTCCACCTATTGGGTCTTCTTATTACCTCTAACTTCCAGCATAAGCGTGCCCCTCATCTCACTTCAGGCTAATGTGAGATCACCGTGTGTCCATAGAAAATAGGGGAAATGTTGTTGGTACCGGCCCTTCATCCAAACAATATCTAATTGCACCCCTTATCCAAATCCCCCATGATTTGGACTTCTAATTAACCAATTACTACCATTTTTAGCATAAGCGTGCCTTTATCTCACTTCAGGCTAATGTGGGACCACCGTTTTGTCTAATAGGGAATGCTATTTGGTACAGGTCCTACTTTCATCTTTGCTTATTAACTTCGGTAAATTATTTAAATAAGCCTTTACACTTTTCTCTACTATCTATGCTTATTAATTTATCCTAAGTCTTAAGATAAGCCTTATTCTGTTCTTTTTCTTATTATAACCTATGTTATAATCATGCTTATTACTTAACCCAAAGTCTAAGTGTAAAAATAAGCTTCTTTCGTTTTTTACTCTATTTAGTTATAATTCTAAGTTATAACTATGCTAATTATCTTTAATTAGTTCAATTCTAATTATAATTAGGCGTAATTTCAGTCCAATTCCATTATTTATTTCAGTCCAATTCCATTATTTATTGCAGTCCAATTCCATTATTTATTATAGTCTTTATAATTTACATCTTATTTTCTTCATTCAATATTCTTACTTATATAATCCATATTTGCATTTAATTTATTCTTTATTCTAATCCATACGCGAAGAAAAGGGGATGAATAGATTAGACGCTTGCATAAAATCCAAAACATCGAAAAAGATGTAAATAAGAAATAAATAACAGTAAATAAACTCAAATACTGTAAATAAACTGTAAATAAATAAAAAGCTATGCTTAACAGTAATAAATTATAATTAACAAAAATTTTTTTTACTGAAAAGAATAGCTGAAAGAAAATACTCTGAAAATAGTTCTAAAAACTTTAAATAAACTACTGAAAAGGCTATTCCAAAAATCGTAGTAAAACTACAACTATTGGAAACCCTATTATTTTAAATTACTTAAAGAAATCTTAAAATAATTACAATCACTCACCTCCGGTCCTAAGCTCTTCCTTCGGTCTTCCCGGATCCACTTGGGGTTGTTAAAATATTTTTATTAAAAAGATTCTCTCCTTGGAAAATTATTCCTTTTAGGGTCTATCCTTAAAAGGTGAACCCAAGCGGAGAAAATCAAGATGAGAAAAAGTGTTAGGCCTAGGATTCTATTTATAGGGGTTGAAGTGGATCTTAGACCGTTGGATTTGGGGATTGAATAGAATGCAACCACATCATAGGATGAATATGAGCCATCAGATGCAAAACTGGAAGGACCAGATTGAAATAAAGGATGCAAATGGCATGCAAAAGATTCGTTGGAACATACTGGAACGTTCACCTAAGGCAGGTCGACCGGGCGGTCGACCGCCCCCTTGCCCAAGTCGACCGACCGGTCGACCTGGCCATATATATATATTTCATTTCTCTTTATTTTTTTATTTTGTATCTTGGTCATATTACTCGGTTTTTGACGTTCTATGTATCGAAATTGATCAGAAAATTACCACGGACACAATGGTGCAACTTCCGTGGCTTAATTTTGATAATTTCACAAAGTTATTTTATTACTTAGTTAATTAACGAGTTAATTATTATGGGTTAAATTTCGGGTTGTTACAACGTTCGATTTCTTTTCACCTTCAAGCGACGAAAGGGAAGCCTTTCATTCACATTCCTCGAGTTGGCCAAGAAGTGCTAGATCTTGACTGGTACTTGGAACAAGTTGAGCACTTCTAGTGGTTCTATATTCGCTGCCCGTCCGGCTTTGCCAGACGATGGTTAGAAGGATGTAAGTATTACTCCTTACTTGATTTCTTAAGTGCATGTACCCAGGTCATATCCTAAATTAAGCAACTTTTTTGGTTTTTGTAGGTTCTTATCCATGAACCGATGGATAACGATACACTGACGTGGTCTTAGCACTAAAAAGGGTTCCATCAAAAGATAGAGACATTGAGAATCTCCTTACTAACGAAAGCCTCATTACCTACTGCCTGATGGAAGAGGGTCGTAACATAGAGCTACCGGTCACTGCTGGAGTTATAGTGACTGAGCAGTAGGATGCTGATGATGATGAAGGTCATCAAGCTGATCCTGTCATGCCCCTAGTTGAGGCGCCTTAGGAATCTACCGATAAAGATGCGGTAGGAGATGAGGGTGACAACCCCGGTGGCGTGATGCGGTTTCTAGTTTCAGGGCTACAGTCGGATCTTCACAAACGTCACATCCCCCCACTCTCGAAAATAGAAAAGGAAGAAACTCGTTTGTAGGTTCGCTAAGAGTCACCTCTTCAAACAGCCCAAGCTATCCATCACCCCTCAGGTTATTCCGGATCAGTCCGCGTCTCAATCTTCAGAGCACTTGGACAAAACATTTGAGGCATTATTTAATCTTTCGATACCGAATGACGTTGATGCCTTTCATTTTACTGACATTAGCGTCGATGGATCAGAATCTCCTTCTAGAGCTGGGACTGGAATCCCTCCCACCACTAGTGGAGAGGTTACTCCTACCAGTAAAGCTTCAATAACTGGTTCATTGTGGGGACACTAGGACACACACATTCGCATGCACTTCACATTATTGCATTGCACTTATCTCATGTCTTTCAATACATAGAGCTGATTCATTCTTTGTCTTTCTTCGCAGAAACGATAGTGAGGAAGAATCACATGTTTCAGTCTTTGCAGGAAATGTCACGCTAGAATCCTGATTCTCGTTCAGGCTCATGTTGCCAAGGTAGTGGTCGTGAATACAACCCTAGCTATTGCTCCAGTTGGGATCGGGATTACCAAAGTAGAAGTGATAGAGATAGATTTTTCCATGATAAACATCGATCCAAGTCTAGATCTCCTCCTCCTAAAGATTCTAAAAGGCAACAAGATTGTCGCGACGATGTTCCTCCTATTGACACCTCTCGTGCCCCCCTTCCACTTTAGTTTGTTCACAGTCCGTTTTCTATATCATCCTCGATGACCCAATGATCGTCGGCATAATAGTGAGCATGATGTTCACCAACAAAGGCCGAGCAAAGAAAGCGCCGACTCCCAAGTTGTCACTGAAGCTCAACAAGTAGTTGCTGCCGCTCATATGGCCCAACTTAAGTTAGATTTTCCAAATGTATTGTAGGATCGATTTCACCCTAGAGGGGGGATGAATAGGGTGATACTAATAATAATAAAAATTAATGCGGAAATAAATAAAATAATTGCAGCATAGATAATAGCAGAAATAGAACAACACAGATTTACCCAGCTTCGGCAAAACCCTACCTACGTGCTGCCCCCAAGGTTTCTACTAGAAATTAAGTAGTCAGATGCTTATACATATAAACTTGCGACACCCGCTATCGACTAACCTAACTCTACGCTCAAAACCCTGCCACAACTCAGCCACTGAGTTGCAAATTCTCAAACTACGCCCCGTAGTTTGTACCTAGTCACACAACTAGAAGGTTACTCAATTTTAAAGGAAATTACAAATGAAATAATAACTAAAACAATACAAAACCCTAATTGAAAAATTTGAAGCCCAAATAAAAGCGCCGGCCCACTTAAACAAATATAATTTGTAAAATGATGTCTCCCTTTATTTTCTTCGGCCCGTATCCTTTATTTTGTGAACTTAATGTTCGCCTCCTTTTTCCTTTGCTCGCGAATACCAGGGCTTTGTAATGAATTGAAGCTCTGCTTGTGATACTGATTAATTGCAGTGGCTATTGCGTTGATTGGCTTCGTCAATCGATCTCTGGCTTTAACTTCCTTCGGCTGCTTCAATTTCTTGAGTTCGACTGTATACAATTTGGTATGTGAATTTTTCCCGTTTACTTGCTCTGTTGTTTTGCTTTGGCTCGAACTCGATTCGAGTTATTGGTTTGGGATTTAATTTGAATCTTGGCTCAGTGATTTTTTTCTTGAACTCGAATGCATCTTCTGCCGATGATGTTAAGGGAATTTATATAGGGATTGAAACCCTAAATTATCGTTCGTATTTTCAATTTGAATTCTTCAAATAATTTTGTTCGGACATACGTTTTTGCTTGAATGCTTATGATGTGTTTTGGCTATTTCAATTCGTATGTTGCTTGAATTTCTTTGAGTCGGTTCCATTATTTGTTCCTTTGATTTTGGCTTTTTGAAAATTGTGACTGTAGTTTTCTGCTATGACTTTGACGTTGAGATAAACCTGACTTCGACTTGTTCAATTATTTTTACCCCGATTGACTTCACTGCTCGTACTGGTTCAACCTACCACTGTTTTAATTTTTCTATAAACTCTGCTTCATATAGACTGCTAGCTTTGGTTGATTGTCTCCACACATATATACATACATATATGTATGTATATATGACTTGATTGCACTTGTATCAATTTTTGGTCATTCATATATACTTTTGACTGATTTAGTTCTAGTAGTCTTCATGTGTGAACATTTATATTTTGGTTCTGCACTGTGTATATACATGTGTGACCATACATGTATATATGTATGTTATAGTTTGATTTTTAGAGTGGTCTGCATTTCCAGGCTATGTTGTATGTCTGCACTTGTTCCTCTTGGAGTCTTCACTTGTTGTTTGATGTGTGTACTTGTATCCTATTTGTATGTAGCTTGCCTTTAGCTTGTACATGTACATGCTGCTGTCCACCTTGATTTACTGTTGCCTCTGGTTGTGATGACCATGTCATACTGATCTGGTACATTTTGTTATTGAGTGGTGTGGCATTTTATTCTTGTGTGACACTTCACTTGTATGCTATCACTGCACTTTTGTGTTATTTGGGTTACTCTGTTTGCATTGCTTCGAGTCAGTTCAAGGTTTGCTTGATGGATGTCTATGCAGTTTCTTATAGTTTGGCACAACTTTGTTGTTGCCTCTGTTTTCATGTGATGGTTTTGTTTGAAGCTTCATGTACTCATGTTTAACTGAACTTTGGTATTGCAGTCTTGTTAATTACTGCATATATGCCGTTCCTCTTGAAAACTACTGCATATTTCGAATGTCCTCAATTTGCATATGTATGGTTTAGATGCATGTAGAATATACCCTTGTTCCACTGAGTCATTGAGTTATGTTCAGTTGCTTTTTTCAGGACCTTACTTTTGTTCCTTGTTCAAACTGCACTACTCTGAACTGATATAAGTTTGTACTTATATGCATATGTGCATGCATATGTCACTTTGCTATATCTGGATAGTTGCATTTGCAGTTTGTGTTTGAGTGATAGCTGCAGTTTCTTCGAGTCACCTGATATATGTTTGTGAGGTCTGATTGATACTTGTGTCTGGTCCATCATTCTCTGGAGTCTGGTGCACCTTTCTCTGGTTCATGTTGTTATTGATTTGATCGAGACTCTATGCACTTGAGTTGAATCCAGCCTCGGCTCGGGTTTGACCTTGAGCTCACCTGTCCCTGCAGTTTTATCAAGTGTATATTAGTGTGCACGACCTTGTGGCATGTACAGTGATACACTGTGCATGTCACAAGTTGTTCGTCTATGATGAATTCAAAATAAATGATGACGAACAATCCAAATAACCAAGGCAAATAATGTTTTTCAAACACACACTTTTATTGTACACTGCAAAATATTTCTTTCTCAATTTTACCGCGTTAGTGTTTATTTTGCAGATAATTCAGATGTTGGATTCAATCTGAAATAGAGTTGAAGATAAATACGAGTGAATGAGTGATATGTAGTGAGGTGAAGATTGTAAATAGAAATTTGTGATGTAATCAAAATTGTATTATAATTGAAAATGTATATATGTGGTGAGAGCTCAAATTTGTACTATTCAAAACTGTAATAAAATATTTGTTTGAATAAAATATTTATTTGAATATGACTCATGTGTTATTTATTTTATTCATCAAATATTTGTTTAACTATGTGAAAAATAAAATAGTACAATAAAAAATACATTTAAATGAATATATATATATATATGTTTATTATCATCAAACAAAAATCATATACTAGCTTATTCTACAATCTCCCCCTTTTGATGATAACAAACATATATTAAGATTTTGAATTTATTAAATGTATTTGGTCATTGATGAACTCTATTTGCTCTCCCTATTTGAATGCTCCCCCTACATCAAAGCTCCCCCTTCATATATGCATGAAAATAGATAATCATATGCAAATAAACCTAGATGAGAATATGCAAATAAAAAATATGACTTGAATTATTTGCCAACCAAAATCTTAACTTCTCTCTTCCCCTTTTGTTATCAGCAAAAGAGTAATAGTGTTAAGAAAATAGAGATAAAATGATAGACATTAATACAACATTAATACCCAATCGAGTATAAATATTAAATTTCAATAAAAAATCAAACAAAAATCATAAATACTCTATTAGGCGCATATTCTACTTTAGAGTGATAGGGGTGATGTCGGCATATAAAACCATATAGTTATGTCTATTTGTGGTATATTTATATTAGGAATTTGAATATCTACTAACCATGCATAACTGTTAGGACTTTTAAATGAGATTAGTAGTATTTCCAATTTCTATATAAAAAAATGAATTTCAAGCATCTTCTAACCACGCATAACCGTGAGGACTTTTAAATGGGATTAGAATCAACTCGTCTATTTAATAACCAATTTTGATATGTGTTCCATACATGCATAACCGTGAGGACTTTTAAATGAGCATAAGCACATAAACAAATATTCCAAGTAATTCACTCATGCATAACCGTGAGGACTTTTAAATGAGAGTGAATACTTTGGATGTTTTTATTGCTAAAAAAATAAAATAAAAAGGAATAATTTCCCGTTTAGAATACCACATTTTGACATACTATATTGGATTTTAATGAGTGATGGTCGTTAGAAATATGATAGAAATTGAGACGGTCATGGAATTTTTACCAACAAAAGTTATTATAAATCTTATTTTAATTTTTTAAAGAAATTTACTAAATATAATGTCTCAAGTCATAATATATGATTAATATCAACACTTATCACTTTTTCAATCACTATTTATCTTTTCGACAATCAATAGGGAGTCAGATTAGTTAATGTAGTCATTTAGGATCAAATCCAAAGATAATTATACAATCAAATTGTCTAAAATGACTAATCTGAAACGAAGTCGACAAAAACAATTTTCTGGAAGGGGTGTTATTTAAAAGAAATGTCTGCTAATTGAAAATCAGTTGAAATGAAAAATATGCGGATATTTTCTTTGAAATTAATGCAACTAATGAATATCTCAACATAAAACTCGTTCTACTAGTAATTTTTCTATCAACTAGTTTACCAGTGCAATCTGCATCTGAATTTCCCTTTGACTCAAGATTATCATTAGTTGAATATCATATACCAAATCATGGAGTGTGCAACAAATACCATAAAATCCTTTTACAGCTTTTAAATGAAATTCTTTTGGATTTGAATTGGAACCGTGCAAATAAACAAACAATGAACATAATGACAGGTCTAGAATCAGTAAAATAAACAAATATATCCACAAAACAACATCTCTTATCACCTAACTTTGCAATACAGTTAGTCCAAGCAAATCTATATGAACTAGTTCACGGATGAAAAGATGATTTGTCAACATTTATGCATAAGTCAAAATCAAAATCAACATTCATTTCTTTATCATATCACTGGCTGATTTGAATCAGATTATGGTGCAGATTTTCAACATATAATATATCGTTCAAGATAAATGTATAGTTACCTATTTTACCTTTACCGATAATTTTTCGTTGTTACCCATTGGACTCTGCCACCTTTGTACTAGGCTAAGGAACTTTGATTTGTCACCCGTCGTGTGCCTGGAACAGCCAGAATCCAAGTAACATAGTTGTTGTTCCTTAGCCTGCCACCACACCTACACGAGAAAAGATTTTTGTGACCTATTTGTTTTTATAGGCCATGATTGTCAGTGGCAAAATATTTTTGTAAAATAAGTTTGCATAGAACCAAAACAGTCTATATTTGTTCCTTTTGGCACCCAGATTTGTTTAATTTTAAGGGATTTTATATTCGTGTCTTCTGGAACCCAAATTGGTATGGTTTTTTTGTGTTTGGGTCTATACCAGAAAATATTGTGATTGTGTCCAATTTTTCCACAAATTGTGCACTTGGAATTGACTTTATTAATTTCACTTCTAACCTGTTCAGATTGAGTGTACCCAAGTCTTTGTCTAACAGTATTAACAGTTTTTTTCCCTATTAGCATATTTAGTGATTTTTCTCCTCTGGAGAATTTTCCTAAAGTTGTAGACAATTGTTGGACTTGTGTTTTGAGTGATTCATTTTCATTTAATAACAAGGTTCACTTTTTAATAGAATTTTCTCTCCTAGTGTTTTCACTTTCTTTCAAAATCAGAATTTCATTTTCAAGTGATTTAATTTTAATTTCTAATTTTTTAATTTCTTCTTCAAGTGATGGACACTTATCACACTTAGGGCTCTTGTTTCGATAGCTTTTAACCAATTGATCAAACTGTTTATTTAATTCTATCAAACTATCTCTTTGTGATTCAATTTTTGCATATTTCTCCCCAAGTCTTTCAAAACAGCCATTTACTTCATGAAAATATATAAGTAATTCCGAATTAGTAAGTTTTGATACCTCACTTGGCTCGTCATCATCACTGTCAGTTGTTTCTCCTTGAAGACACGGATTTCCTTTTTCACTCTCACTGCTAGTGCTTTTATCATCTTCATCAGTTTCATCCCAAGTAGTTGCTAAACTTCTTCTTTTCGGTTTCTTTCCTTGGCTGAGTCGATTTTGAGGACAATTTGGCTTGATATGACCGGGTTTGTTGCACTTGTGACATATGATCTCCTGCTCTTCTGAGTTGTCCAGTAGTTTGACTATTCTGCTTTTCAATTGTTGATTTAGAGCTGGATTTCCATATTTTTGGTTCCAATTTTTGAATCTCTTTATTATCAGTGCCAATTCAGCTGCTCCATCATCATCATCATCACTTTCCGTTGTTCCTTTGAGAGCTATTGATTTCTTTTGCGTATCACCTCCTTCGCGTTCTTCCTTGAATTTTTTTTCTAGCTCATAAGTGGTGAGATTTCCGATGAGTTCTTCAACTTTGATTTGTTTCAGATCTTTGAATTTTTGAATGGCAGTAACCTTTGCTTTAAAATTTCGTGGAAGAATTCTGAGGATTTTTAGAACTATTTCCAGCTCCGTGTATGGCTTTCCAAGTGATTTTGATTTGTATATTAGATTATAAAGTCATCCATACATTACTTTGACACTTGCATCCTTTGCCATTGTGAAGTTTTCGTATTTACTACTAAGCATGGCAAGGCGACATTCTGACTTGGGAAGTTCCATCATGAGTCACTTCAAGTGTGTGCCAAATTTCCTGTGCAGTTAGACAATGTGAGACAAGATTAAATTCAATTTGATCTAATGAACAAATAATAGAATTCATAGCTTTAGCATTAGCATTCTATAGTTTATTTTCAAGATCTGTCCATTGATCCATTGGCTTTTCAATTTCTTGATTATCTACCACTATAGTTGGTGTCCTATATCCCGTCTCAACAATATTCCATGCATCTATGGTTTCAGAAAAAAATTTATTCTATTTTTCCAGTAAGCATATTCACCATTGAACATGGGTGGTCTAACTATGGACTGACCTTCAGCGAATGTATTATTTAAAGAAGCCATTTAAAAAATCAAATTTTTAAAACAAAAATTGGTTTTTAAAAAATCAAATGTTTAAAACAAAAAATTGTTTATGTTCCTAGCTCTGATACCACTTGTAGGATCGATTTCACCCTAGAGGGGGGGTGAATAGGGTGATACTAATAATAATAAAAATTAATGCAGAAATATATAAAAGAATCGCAGCACAGATAATAGCAGAATAATAAAAGCAAAAATAGAACAACATAGATTTATCTAGCTTCGACAAAACCCTGCCTACGTGCTGCCCCCAAGGTTTCTACTAGAAATTAAGTAGTCAGACGCTTACACATGTAAACTCCAAATAACTAAATGATTTAGTGGAACAAGGGTATATTCTACATGTATGCCTCGATGGAAATTTTTCTTTGTACCTAATCTTAAGAAAGTTCCTAAAAAAGTCCAGTAAATGACCATGGATAGTGTGAATGAAATCCATAAGCAGTATAATGAGTGGATGAGAATAGCGGAGAGGATTTCTAAAGTATCGTAGGAGAGAGTGGCAAAGATTGAGAATTTGAAATGCCAAGAGGTCCAGGAAAAGAAGATCATTGAAAATCTAACCAATGAGTTAGAATCCTTAAGGAGCTCACAGGCAGAAGCTAAGAGAAAAGCAGATCGGCCATCAAGGCACTTGAGGATGAGAAGGCATGGCACTTAGCCGAGGTTGAAGCGCTTCGTCATCGGAACCATAAACTGGTATTAGAAAGGGATGCAACCCAAAGAAGCGCAGCTGAGTACAAAACTAGTTTGAGCATGACTCTAAAAATAAAGAGGAAGCATAGAAAATCGGTCAAGATGCTTGTGAGGAATTGGTTACCGTCAGGCTTGAAAGAGACGCGGCTGTTGAAAAGGCCAAAGACATTGACACCCTCATTAAACAAGAAGTGGAGGCTGCAAAAGAAAAGGCCAGAGAGGAGGTTATGGAATAACAAGATCCATTGCTTATTTTATAACGCCAACGTCCTGAAGCAGAGAAACTTGGATTGGCTTCGGGGTGACTACCCTTACCATCTTGTATGTGTTAGGAGCATTTTGTTCAGGAGGAGAAGGAGGCTCTCGGCATTGAAGAAATCAATGTGATGAGGCTGGAAGGCGAAATTCTATTGGGTGATGACCCCAAAGTTCTACATGAAACCTAGCTTATACACCAAAAAAAGCATGCCACAACTTCTCAAAATGAAGCTGGTGAAGGTTCCGGGTCCATGTCACATAATGTCGCAGAAGACCAGAATCCGATGACCCAAGCTATTCCCAGCACCACTGTGGATTCTTCTATCGTGCCTGGGTACAATCCGAAGAAGCCACATATTGCTACATCTAGTAGGCTCTCCTTGATTATGGAAGGAGGTTCCGGTGGCACTCTGGCTCACGTAGGGGACCAATATGGAGAAGGTATTTCAGTTAACTCAGCTGTTCTTCAGAAATCTAGAGTGTCCTCGGTCGATATATCTAATCTCTTTAGTTATGTTTCCTCGACTTTAGATCTGCGGCCTAAAGTTCCACCTCTTCCTCAAGAATCTCAACCAAGACCTTAGGTGCCAATAATGGAGTCCATTACTGACATGGCTTCGGCAACAACCCAAGGTGTCCCAAAAGAGGAAGCTTTTATGATCGACGAGCACTTGGTGGATGCTTTGTTGAGGGAAGAAAGCGATCCACGTCAAGAGATTCCTGTTGATGACGACGTTGTGATTACTAGAACTTCCCAATCCTTGTCAGGCCCCTCTATGTAAGAAATGGCATAGAAACCTGGGGCGGACATTGCCCTTGTGAAGAAAGTCAAGCAGGAGAAAATGGAGATCATTCCCCCTCCCGTCTCCATCGATTAGCTTGGAGAAACTGATGATGCTTTTGCTCCTCAGCTAGAACTTGCTCAAGATGCACCTACTGGGTCAACCCAGACTACTCCGGTGAAAGGCCAAGAAAGCGGGAAGAGAGGAGAGAAGAGGAGTGGGGAAGTTCGAGTGAAATCTCTCCCAAATCCAAGAAGAAGAAGAGGAAGCCGAGGAGGAAGTGATTCTTTGCATGCACTTACACTCCCAAGTCTTTTGGGGTTTTTGGCCGAATTTATATGGGATTGGCCCCCATTTTTTGATTCTTTTGCTGTGAATACTTGTACATGACTTTTCAAGCTTGTAAATAAATTTTTTTCCTTTTGTGGAACTTTTATATGAATTTGCTTAAGTAGTTGAGCTAATACATTTTCCATTCAATGTACTTGTAATTCGTTGCTCATTGATTCAGATGATAGTCCGTTAACTTTATCCTAAGGCCTCCATACAGTCGTGGCCTTAGTCATACTAGACATTGGGCTCAAGCCCTGGTGTTACGCTGTCAGATTCATCAGTTTAAGTGATTATACTCCTGCCTTCAGTTCTCGGGTTTAAGGAGTTAGATAGTGGATGGTCGAATTCCAACTTTAGCGAATTTATACTCCTCCTGTCGATTTCAGGTCAAAGTTTATGGAATAGTGAGTGGTCGAACCGCACTCATTTTTTGTTTATACTCATATTCGCACTCTAGGGATAATAGTTAGTTGGTGGGTGATCAAATCGCATCCAATTTGTGTTTATAATCTAGTCCACACTCTAGGTACTTAGAGTTATTTCAGAAAATAGTCGGACTGTAATTTCCTTAATTGATTGATTTGCCCCCAAGTCTGGGTTTGACTTAGCGAGCGATCAGTCATGTCACGATTGCTTTTGATTCATATCTATCCCATCGCTTGGTGGGATTAATTTGATTACCAGATGGTCAAGTCAGATCCATTTCTTGTTAGGTACTCCATCCATCGGGTTGTGAGTGAGAATTATCGAATGAACGGTCAGACCACATTCATTTTGTTTAGTTCAGTCGTGAACTTGTGCAATCGGCTGGCTCCAAACTTTGGGAATCCGCTTGGACATGTCAATATTAGTTAGTCGGGTATCGTAACTAATATGTAATGCTACAACAATCACAAATATGAAGGAAATTCAAAGTTTATTTGCTAAGTGGAAAGGAATGACATAATTTGTCTTATTACATATCTGTAAAATCAAATGCTAAAGAAAATTTGGAAATTGAATACAACTGAATAAGAAAGAATAAACTAAGTGAAATAGCATCGTAAATGCTTGCTATTCCACGCCCTTGGGAGTGCGACGCCATCAACAATCGCTAGCTTGAAAGTTCCTTCTCCAAGCCTCTGCTCAATGACGTATGGTCCTTCCCAAATAGTGTTCATGTGTGACGGGACAGGAAAAACCCGTTTCAAGATGAGACCACCGATTTTAAAGGTTTTAGGTCGGACTTTAGTGTTGTTATATCAGGTGACTCGATATCGATGTGCAGCTGCCCTTGAATCAACTTCTTCATGCTTCTTATCTACAAAGTCTAGAGATTCTAAGAGGAGATCTCTATTTTTTTGGGGTCATAGTAGGTCATTCGATGAAAAGGGACTTCGAGTTCAACAAGAATGATGGCTTCAGAGCCGTAAACAAGAACGAATGGAGTATGGATAATCGCGGACTTCCGAGTGGTTCTGTAAGCCCATAATGTCGTTGGGAGTTCATTCACCCACTTGCCTCTAGCCTTTTCCAAAATTTCTTCGAAATGGACTTTATAATTTTGTTCACAGCTTTAACTTGTCCATTTGCTTGAGGGTGAGCAACTACTGCAAATCTCTTTTCAATATGAGACCGACGGTAGAAGTCTTTGAATTCGGCGCTGTCTAATTGGGTTCCATTATCATTTACAATGGTTTATGGAAGGCCAAAATGACATATGATGTTCCAAACAATGAAGTTGATTACTTTCTTCGTCGTGATCGTTGTTAAAGGTTCTGCATCTGCCCATTTAGTAAAGTAATCAACTGCTACGATGGCATACTTCACACCACCTTTAGAGATCGGCAAGGAACCTATAATATCTATGCCCCATATGGAAAATGGCCATGGACTGGCCATTTGAGTAATTTCCGATGGCGGAGCTCTTGGAACTTTTGTATACATCTGCCATTTACCTCATCGCTTTGTGTAATCAGTAGCATCTCGGTTGATAGTTGGCGAGTAATGAGTATTTTCTTTGCTAGGGTTTGCCCCCAGTGTGACCGCTACATTCCCCTTCATGAACGTCCCTTAGAACTCATTTTATTTCATCATGAGCGATACACCAGAGTAGGAGAACAGAAAAACCCTTTCTATACATGATTCCTTCTTGAATGATATATCGTGAAGCTTTGCAAAGAATTTGTCGCCTTTCATTTCTCAGTTCGGGAAGGACTCCCTATACTAAATGATCTTTAATTGGAGTCATCCACGACTCCTTCTCAGGCTGCGTCTCTAGTACCCAGTCGATTTTTATCTGGTTTATGCTCGGAGCGTCTAGTACTTCGAATGGAACCAAGCCCATTTGTTGTGCTTCCCCCGTACTAGCAAACTTTGAAATGAATCGGCCTCTTTGTTTCGATCCCAGGGAATGTGTCTGATGTCATAATACTCAAAGTCAGTTAATAACTCTAGGACTCGGATAAAGTATGGAGTGAGTCATTATCCTTTAGCCTAGTAATCTCCCCTGACCTGGTATACCACCAACTGGGAATCACAAATGATTTCAAGAGATTTTATTCCCAGTTCTCTGGCAAGTTTGAGTCCAGCAATCAGAGTTTCATACTTAGCTTCATTGTTCATTACAGGTAAGTCAAGCTTCAAAGCATAGAAAATTGATCGATCTTTTGGAGTTACTAGCACGACTTCGACACTATAACAACGATCATTGGATGCTCCATCTGTATATATTTTCCATTGAATGGTAGGGGCTCCACTGCTCTTTGGGAGATCATCCCGTGCAGTGAATTCTGTTATAAAGTCCGCCGGTGTCTGTCCCTAGATGGCTCTCCAAGGGAGATAAATGATGTCGAATTGGCTTAGTTCGATATTCCATATCAATAACCTTCCAGACGTCTCAGGTCGCTGTTAGACCCGTCGTAACAGTTGATCAGTGTGAACGTTGATGGGATGAGCCTAAAAATAGGGACAGAGCTTTTATGAAGCAATCAACAAGTAGTACGCCAATTTCTTTATCTTCTAATATTTCCTTTCAACTCCCATTAATCGCTTGCTAACATAATAGACAAGTCTCTAGACCCGATTCTCCTCACGTAGCAGTGTGGCACTTATAGCGTGTACCGACACGGCCAAGTGGATATACAAGTCTTTGTGATTAACCAGCTTTGACAAGATGATATGTCTCTCTAAGTGGTTCACCAAAACTTGGAATGCATCTTCACAATCCTGTATCCATTCAAAGTTCCTTTTCCTCTGCTAATCAAGTCGAAGAAAAGAATGCATTTATCGATGGCCCTGGAAATAAATCGACTTAGGGCGACAACCTTCCCATTTAAGTTCTGTAGTTGTTTGATGGTCTTTGGTGCTTGGATGTTGCAAATATCTCGAATCTTTTTAGGATTAGCTTCGATGCCACGGGCATTGATGATGAAACCCAAGAAATTTTCCAATGCAATGCCAAAAGAACATTTCAAAGGATTGATTTTGATCTTGTAAAATCAGAGGATGTCGAACATTTCTGCTAGTCTCTAATGTAGTTGCTTGATCATAATGACTTCATGAGCATATCATCCACATATAACTCCATCGTCTTTCCAATCTGATCTTTAAACATTCGGTTGACCAGGCGTTGATAAGTTGCTCTAGCATTCTCCAATCCAAATGGCATTACCACATAGCAATACAATCCAACGTCGATAATAAAACCGGTGTGCTCATGGTTGAGGATATGCATTAGGATTTGGTTATATCCAGAGTACGCATCCATGAAAGATAGCAATTCGTGTCCTACGGTAGAGTCCACCAGCTAGTCAATTCTTGAAAGGGGAAATATGTCTTTCGGGCATGCTTCGTTTAAATCCAAATAGTCAATGCATGTTTGCCACTTTCCATTCACCTTTCTCATAAGTACACGATTGGATATCCATTTAGGTTAGAGGGCGTCACGATTAAACCCATTGCTTTTGAGCCAATCCACTTCCACTTAAAGGGTGGTAGAACTCTCCAGGTCTATGCCACGCCTTTCTATTTCACCAGAACATGCCTCAGGTCGATATTCAATGCATGGCTTACAATGGTAGGCGAGATTCCACACATGTCAGAATGAGTCCAAGCAAACACATCAAGGTTCGCTCATAGAAAACCAACAAGTTCTTTCATCATTGGAGGTCTGAGCTGTGATCCGATCTTTAGGACCCGTGACGGGTCGTCGTGGCTGACCATGATGTCGATCGTCACCTTGGCCGGTGCAGCCTTGGTCACTTTGGGCTCCTCCTTATCATCCCTCGGATCTATGTCTTTGTAGAACCAACTATGGCGCCTGAGCCAAGGCCCAGGCGCTGGTTGTTGATCTTCGGTAGCTTGGATGTGGAGATACTTGTCCACAACCTTACCTTTCTCCTTCCACCGAGTGTCTCTCAACCCAGCCACATAGTAGGCATGTCCAGTTGCCTAATCACCATGCACAACTCCCATGACATTATTAGTTGGGAATTTTAAGGTATGACACCAAGGGGCGATGGTTGTTTGGAATTTAGCAATGACCGGTCGGCCAAGGAAAACATTATATGGAGAGTCCACATCTGGCATAACAAATGACAACACCCGCACTCTTGTGCGGTCGCCTTCTCCCAACTCCATGGGCAATTAAACATAACCAATAGCTTCAGTGAAAGCACCGTTAAAGCTATGGATGCCGGCTTTAGATGGTTTCAATTCTTTGGCTTCTGTCCTTATCTGATCGTAAGCCTTTTGAAAATAATATTCACGAAACTCCTATAGTCAATCAAGATCTTCCTCACTAAGGCGGGGCCGATAATGGCCGAAATGACAATTGGATCAATTGTTTGTGCCTTCACCTTATCTGCATCTCTGTTTTGAAATACAATGTCGTCTGCCATTGTACGCTATTGTTTGACCAAAAACCCATCTTTTGTATTTGAATAATACTCAAAATTCATATGCTTGATTGGACTAGCATAGCGCTACATCTCGTATTATCTCTTGTCAACTGGATGTGGTCCTCTGACTATTGCATTGATAACTAATCTTCCACTAGTTCGTGCAGGCTCCTCTACCCTGTGCAGCACTTGTCCTATTAGGGTCGAATGTCCTCTGCTCGCCATCCTATGGGGCTTTAACAAACTGCTGTAGTTTTCTTTTCCGAACCAGTTTCTCGATAACCTCCTGGACATGACTACACTCATTTGTATTGTGATCATAACATTCATGGAATCTGCAATATTTTCCAGTCTGCTTCTGTTTCTCCATTGATTCCTTCGGAGGTGGCTTCCTATACTACATGGTATTGCATGTAGACAAGTAGACATTCTCCAGAGACGTATTCAGTGGTGTGTAGGTATCATACATTGGAATCCTTAACTTTCCTCTTCCAGAATCCCTCTTTTGTTCACGGTTCCTACCACCACCTTTCTTTTGTTGATTTGGTTTATTTTGAACACTTACTTGAACTTTTTTGAAACTCTCCTCGGACTGTTTCACTGCAGTGTTACTCTGCACTCCCTCTCCACTTATACCTACAACATTCTTCTTTATAGAGCATCTAGCTTCCTCTTTCCTCAAATACTGAGCTACTTTCGCATAGAAATGCTCGTTGCGGGTCATTTGCCAGCTAACCAATCGCCAAAGTCAAATTCTGGATCAATCCCTCTTGTTACCGCCATCAATATTGAATGGTCATTTGGATTACTGATTTTTGTGATAGCTGTATGAAATCTCTCCAAGTAATCTTTCAGTGATTCTCCTGAAGATTGGATCACGCTTGATAGAGACATTACATCTTTGGGGCGAGTTTCATGCATACGGAACTACTCCATAAATTTTGTTGCTAAATCGTCAAATCTAAAGATTGACCGTGGGGGCAATCTCGTAAACCACATCGTCACTATGCCAAAGAGAGTAATATGAAAACATCTGCATTTTATGGTATCATCAGCTCGTGCTGGGTCCACTAGCCATTCATATCTCATAATGTGCTACCTAGGGTCGATTTTTCCCTCGTAGGCAGGCATCGATGGCATGCTAAATCTTCTCGGGTATTCTGAGTGTAAAATATTATCCATGAATGGGGTATGGCTTCTTGAGATCCCCCGATCATCATTGGTCAAGCCTTAGCTTTCCTTTACTAGCTGTCCGACCATAGCCAACAAGTTCGGTTTATGGATAGTTGGAGCCAAGTGGTAGTCGTGCTTCTCCTCATATGAATGGTCCGGTCGTTCTCTATAGACCGTTCCACCCCTTCTTGGGTCAACATCCTCTCGATGTGCGTAATGTGCGTTCACATTGTCGTTATTCCAAAGAGATAACTGATCTACTTAACTTGAACTCCAGCATCCAGATCAACCGTGGCGCTACCAGTGTGCATTCTTACCGTCATCTGCTGTCACCTGGCTCTAAACGTTGGATCGGCATCGACCGTTCCAAATGGGTCGATACCGATTATGATCAGTCTGTATGGATTAGTCGATTGATGGCGGGTCGATGTTTTGGCATAGTATCCATCAGTTCTTTGACGTCTACGTCTATGATAGTCATCTGATGAAGTTGAGCTCTCCGATGCAGAATAAGGAGTTGGCTCCCTTCTAGTTTTCATGTGTTTTTTATCCCTGAGTTGATTCATTAGATCGATATTGGCTTGAATCTGCTAGTTTAACTGTCGGTGGTTATCCACGAGATCTCTCATCAGATTCTAGAAATCAGCTCTTGTGGTGGAATTAGCTAGATTCTGGACATCAACTGGATTGGTAGCATTAACATTTACTGGCAGATTGCTCTGGCCTCCTTGCTGGATGCTGCAGTTCTCGTTTCCTTCTGCATTTTGAGAGGTAGATCAAGTGTTCCTAACCATTGTTGATAGTTTTCCTTAGACTTATACAAATCTGAATTGAACGAATAAACTATTTGAAGATAATTTTGGATCTTTTCCTGGAATTTGTGCAATCCAGTAGCAACAAAACGATCCAAATGAAGCTGAGAGGCTTGGTCCTCAGTGAAAGCGCCAAAATGTTTGTATCAAAAATTGAAAAATTAGCACAAACGCCCAATAGAGATTTTGTAGAGAAATAAATGAAGAATAATAAATAAAAATAGAGGAAACAAGCAATTAAATAATAGAAAATAGGCAATAATAAGAACATAATGATTTATAGTGGTTCGACGTTGAAAGCTTACGTCCACTTTGGAGAAATAACTTTATTAATCATTGAATTGCCGAGTACAGAGAGATGGATCGGGTATGATCCGTAGTTACAATGGAGTACTAAGGAAACAACAGCGTAAAGACCCAAAAATGAACAATCAAGTCTATATTTATAGGGGAAGATGGTGAAATATATCTTCCTGAAATTTCAGTAGCGGAGTCTCCAGATCCAGAAGAAGTCATGGTATCGATCATGGGTCACACATTATTTATAATAACGATCGACACTGATCGTTCCATGAGCTCCTTTTGACATGCGATCGATATGGTGGGCTTCTGTCTTCAATATATTGGTGTTCGCAATGTTTAATGTATATTTGACTTTTTTGAGATATCGATCGTTTTCCACTGAGTTGAACTATAATATTGATACGCTACGATCCATAATTGGTGAATATGGATCATACCCGATCCATTTTCAGTAAATGATATATTTTCATATTTTTGTTGTTCTATTAAGTCCATCTTATGGTTTCGCTTCGCCACTACTTCATATTATCATCTATGCCCAATCTCTGGGCTTCGTGATTATTAATCTGACTTATTGGTTCTGATGACAGTCGAGTGTAACTTGTTTAGTCAGTTCGAATATAGCTGGGCCAAAATGCTAGATAACATCGACAAATATCAAATGCAAAGCAAATGACCTTCAAATTTCAATTCAAAAAGGATCTTTATTCCTAAACATTGGTTGGTTAAGCAAAATGGGAATGCAATAACAAGGATATGGAATATGAGAAATAGAGAAAAGAGATAAAGAATTTCAAAAGATTCATTCTAATAAATAGCACCTAGATTGAGATGTGATATGTTTGACCTAGCTTCTAACCTGACAAGGTTAGTTAGGTTTGTTAGGCAAAAGCACATCTCATACCTAATAGAGGACAATTAATCCTTTGGTCCCACCGACAGGCCTAGCCAAAGCACCCTTTCAAGAGAGATGAACGAGAAGCCTTCGGTCCCTCCACAAGGCCTGGCCAAAGCAATCATCGAAATATTTATGGTCAATTAAGCCTTTGATCCTACCCTCGAGCCTAGTCAAAGCACTTATCCAAGGGAGATGGACGAGAAGCCTTCGGTCCTATCACGAGGCCTGGCCGAAGCAACCATCCAAGGAAGATGGTTAATGGAAACTTAAATAATCAAATAAGGTATATGAAAGCAACCATCTAAAGAAGGATGACCGATCCAACTCCTGATTCGGTGAACAACCAGACTCAGAACATGCAACAATAATGAATATTCCCTCAAGACTATGCGACAATTCCCGCCTAGCGGTAACGTCAATTAATTCTGATAAAAACTTTTTTCAAAATAGGTTTCAAGATGATTTCCTTACTTTGAAAAATCTATTTTTAACATATATATATATTCCGTCTTTGCATCAAAGAATTTCCTAATGAAATTATGAGAGCTTCTATATTTTAAAAAGATAACTTCGAACAACTTATGGAAGATCTTTATGGAAAAAGAACATTATCAATGAAAACAATCATCGCAAATAAAATGTATTCAAAAGATTGCAAAGACCTATGTGTTTTGGAAAATGTTTTCAATAAAATAGTTTGTAGGAAAGTCATGGTTTTTTTAAATCAAAATTTATCGAAAGTCAAGAAGCACAAACAATTATTTATGAGATATCCGGCAAAAAGAATGAAAACTTTAGAAGAGACTAAGCAAAAAAAGAGCAGAAGTTTACTTAAGCTAACGTTTAAGTAAACCTCTTTTAGAGCGGGACAAGTGGTACAACCAAAATTCAAAGGATAAATATAGTGTGGTGCTATTGAAGGTTGACATATAATATATCAAAGATTGATGAGAAGTAAGCCATTGAATGTTGGCCTAAAGAGCCATCGTAGGTTGATATTTATGAGCCGTCGAGTATTGATCAAAAGAGCCATCATGAATTGAAGGCTATCATGAGGTGAAGGCTATCGTAATTTGAAGGCTATCAAAGGAAGTCTATCATGAATTAAAGGCTATCGTGAGTTTAAGTCTATCAAAGGTAGGCTATCGTGAATTGAAGACTATCATGAGTATAAGGCTAGAAAAGGAAGGCTATCAAGAATTGAAGGGTGAATATAATGCTATTTTGAGTAAAAGGCTATCGAAGGAAGGCTATCGTGAATTAAAGGCTATCATGAGTTAAAGTCTATAGAAGGAAGGCTACCGATAATTGAAGGCTATCGTAAATTGAAGGCTACCTTGAGTTGAAGGCTATCGTGAGTTGATGGCTATCGAAGAAAGTTATTATAAAAGCTATTGAAGGAAGCTTATTGTGAGTTGATGGGTATCGAAGGAAGTTATCATTGTTAGAACCTCCAACTTATGTTTCAATGATAATAGCTATACAATCATATACATAGATAGACTTTATCAAAATTGCAAGTATATACTAAAAGTAGACACCGTGATCAAAGATATTAAGACTCAAAGAGAGACAAATTTCATTGACCATACTAAAGGTTATTCTATTCTAAAAGGGTCCTTGATAAAATATTGTTAAGATCTCCTTGAGTATATATGCATACACAACTTTATATACATAAAAAACACATAGAAAACTGCAATTTCACCTCACAGATGTCGGAGGTATACCCACATACATCTATGACAAGTTTCGGTTTAAAAAATAAAAATACCGACAGACGTTTGAGGTATATTCATAGACGTCTGTGACAAGGTTTGGGTTAAAAAAATAAAATAGTCACAGATGTTTTTCATTATACCACATACGTCTGTCAAGGAAAAAACTACCATATTTGAAAAGACACTTCTTTTTGAAACCAAAGGAAATCATCTTTCATGAAGAGTTGCAGCCATTAAAACGAAAAGTTTTCTTCAAAAAGCAACAACTCCTCATATGCACCTCTCTAACTCTATAAATAGCATCTTGATTGAGAACTGACTCAACTTGCTTTGATCTATATATACTCTCTTGATTTCTAAGCATTCTCTTGCATATACATTGTTTACATACTCTCAATCCATTATAATCTTTTGGTTAAATTCACTTCCTATAACTCAAAGCAATCATATTCATATACTCAAAGGAGATCATAAGAATATTTGTATTGTAAGTGTAATGACCCAAGATTTTAGGAATATGTTCTGAAAAATATAAATGAATTTAAAATAAATTTTAAATTAATTTTGGAAGGAGATTGTTATGGCTTGATAGTGTATCAGTATGTGTGTACATGTGTGCACAGGGTATACACATGAACTAAAGCTAAAAATCTCTGAACTTTAAGAATAAATACATATTGATGTGTATGGGGATAAATATATATATATGTATATATATATTAAATCTTTAAAAGCTGAATGCATAAGTAAATATAAATAGATGTATGCTACTGAATATTTTTCTTAAGTATACATGTGCATGTGTGTGTCAGTATAGAATGATGCATAAATATATGGGGGGATGTACTAATTATTTCAGTAAGACTTACATACAAATATATATGTGTTAATAAAATACTAGAGTTTAAACTAGTGAAATAAAATATACAGACACAATTTTAATATAAGCAGAAATCAAAAGAAAGAAGATATAAAAAGAACTAATCCTCTTATAAATAAATAAAGGAAGTACATGCCATTTACATGAAAGCTAAAAATAGAAAAAAAAATAAGAGAAAACAGAGAAATGTTGCTATAGGCAGAATTAGGAAATGTAATAAACAAATAACAAAACCAAGTCACATTTTTAGCATGATTGTAGAGAAAGGGGAAAAGTATTCTCTGAAAAGCAATTTCTGAAAGAAAAAAATGTAACCACTTTTCTCTTCATCCAAATTAAGCCGGGAAGGGGGGGGGGTAAAACTTTGGGTTTAAAATGCAGATAACATGATTTTCTGGTGGGCAAAAATGGCTTTAGCCAATACCCAAAACCCTAAGAGAAACCATGTATATATATACAAGTATATACAGCAGCCTCCTCTTCTCCTCAGAATAGAATTTTGAAAAAAAAAAGGAAGAAAAACAATACCACTGAAATCATAAGACAAAGGGAAGAAAAAGAGCTTGAGGATAAGAGCAGGAGTTCATCAATTAATTAAGGAAATAAAGAAGAGAGCTAGGTGAGAAAACTCACTCAAAAATATAAGGCAATAAGTCCTAATGTAGGCAGCCAGTTAAAAGTATTTTCTTAAAAGAATATATTCATATATAAATGTTTATCTGTAAATCTAAACCTGAATATGTTTTGATTTTCTTTGGTTGATTACTTGTTTTATTATAACAAAGTTTTATGTGTTGTTAGCATACATATCTGTTTTATGCACTCAGATCTCTGATATGTTAATATTTAGGGATATAAACAAATACCCAGAAAATAAAATGTTGAGAATAGGCAAGTAGTATTGGTTTTGGCTCAACCCAGAAAGATGTAAATAATAATGAGCTGCAATATACTCATGTATAAGTGCTGAGGCTCGAAATAGAAAGGAATTAGGGGTGCAATAGGGTTGCCTATGTGCTGATGCCTCTGGTTCAATAAAATGCATAGCAAACCAAATTTTGTGACTCAGTGAAACCAGATTATTCTGAGTTTAACTCAAGCACAAATGTTTGCAAAAGAAAACTCTCCCAGAAGCTATAAGCCAATGTTAGTTGCCTAAACTCCTTCTAGAGTACCAAGATGAATATATGTATATACAGAACCTTATTTTGTAATCACAAATGGTTGTTGCTTGTTTGTCTCTGTATGATTATGAATAATATGAGATGCCATGTTATGGATGTTTTAGCTAATGAAATGAATCACTGAAGGGTTTTGCCATGAACAATCAAAAGAGCTATTATTAACTTAAACCTGATTAGGAAATTGGGGTCAAGAACACTGCAGGAATGACTTGTGTGCTTGAGTAACATAAGTTGACACATGGCTTGTTTAAGTCCTGAGATCTTTGTGTAATGGAGTGAATTAGTTCATTACAGTGTGTCCATTGATTCATAAGTATTGCAGGTGAGACCAAGGATAGATAAATATACCAAGGAAGTAATACTTGAGCAGATGAGAAAACTAGAGTTTTTCCCAGATTTGAAATATGAGTATTGAATGAGTGATTTAACTCATATTAGTTATTTTCCTGTTTGGTATGAATGATTGTTTGTCTATGATTGAATTGTATGCTTGAATGTTTGTGCTATATATATATATGTAGTCTCTGGGAAGAAAATTTAAGTGTGCACATGCACAATGACACAGAGCATGCACACAAGTATTTACCTAATTCCAAAGGACAGAACCTTATGTATTTGTACTTAACTTGATTTTAAACTAATTAACAAATTGCTTTTGTGAATTTTCTCATACCAGACATGTGTCTGACCCTAGTGTGCTATTGGCATCTGGGGTGTCTCATTTAAAATGAGGCAGTTTCCAATGCTTTTTCAGGGATTGCAGCAACTAAATAAGAGTAGGAGCAAGGCCTTGAGAAGAAGATATAGCATGCTAAAAACTTAGTTAGATAAGAGCCTAAATGTTGAAATCTGCATGTATTGACAATTTAAATTGCTACTTGTATTAAGTGTTAAATATTGATTTGATATTTGTAGGCATTTTGTTAAGAATTTGACTTGTATCTGGAATCTATGAACTTAGTTAAATTTCTGTTATGTTAAAAAAGGGTTTTGACCAAATCTTGTAAGTGGATTTAGCAAGAACACCATGTTAAAAATTGTATGATTACATTTTATAAATGTATTAGTCAATCTTGAGTCTTTGAAAAAGGATTTAAGTTTTGGAAAATCAGGACAGTTGATTCTCAGAAAATTAAATGGTTTTATTTTCTACTATGGCATATGTATACAAAAGAAAATAGACATAGGTTGAATGTTTATATGTCTGCAAGGTTTTCATGATTCAATTTGTCCAATACAATTGTTTCATGTCCTATTTTTAAACAAAGAAAGGAATCTGAAGTAAGGTAGATAGAAACCAGATTCAAATAGTTGCAGATATATATGCACATAAATATGTTTAGTGCAAACATTACCACATCTTTTTTTTAGCACTTGTAATAGAAATCTGGATTTCACTCAGATTTTAACCAAATGCATTTTAAATGCCAGACAGATCTTATAAGAAGAAATACAAGTCTGAATGATGATAAACACTTCTATCATCTTCAAAACCTAAGAACCATGCTCTTAATTCATATCAATCCTGAAGCCTTCCAGGATTTAGGAATGAGTTTCAAAAATGATTAAGCAAGGATTATTGTTTTGTATGATGGATTTTTAGGCAAAAATGAAAATATATATATATATATATATGTGCAGATAGGTAGATAACAGATTCCAGACTGCACAAAAGAAAAAAAAAAAGGAAAAACCAAAAATTGTGTTTGAACCGACCAGCATAGCACTCGAACTCGTGACCTTGTATGTATAAGTTAGGCGCGTTTCCATTACGCCTAGATGTTGCTTGTGTTTCCTTAGGATCCACTTTCTTTTATACTGATTTTGACACTATTCAGAACTTAACACAAACATCTATATTAAAAGCTTGTTTACTACTGATTATTGCTTGATCACTTCTTAGTTAGTGTAAACAGACTAATGTGTATGTTCCAATGGATTGTTTGGTCAAAAATAAAACAAATTAGCAATCCAAAATCCTCTTGTTTTCCAGAACTCTGATTCAAAACAAGAGAGGCATATACATCCTCACATGTATGTGCTTATCTTTGTAAATGTACTGATATATTTATATTGGTTGATTATTGTGATCCTGGATATATTTGGTTATTGGAAAAAGATAGTGACCCTGATAATCATGATTGCAATGGATGATATTTCTATATATATTTATATATATCCTCTTTACCCAAAAAAAAAAAAAAATTCCTTATGAAATTAGAGTAAAAATTAGGAGGGTCATTTCAGTTGGTATCAGAGCTATGTTATCCAACATAGTAGAAGTAAGGATCAAGTCCTTAGATAGAAATAAAAATTAAAAGGAACTAAATATTAAACTAACCAGCTATGTAAATTATTATTAGCAAACTATGGTAGGGAGACCACCAAATCAGGGAGCAGGATCTTCCCATGCACCACCAATGGTCAATCTGCAAGACTTAGTGAGAGCATTTAGGGATGGGGCAGGACAAAGGCAAGAAAATCCCTATGAAGAACTCTCAAAATTGCTTAAGACATATACTCATTTAGGAGGCAAAAGCTTTGAAGGGACAGAGAGTATCATGGAAATTCAAACATGGTTGAGGACATTGGAAAGAATTTTCAATGACATGCAACTTGATGATCAAAGAAAGAGGCAAGTGGCTTCAAGACAGCTAAAAGGAGTAGCTTTAGGCTGGTGGGAAGTAATCATTGCAGGAAGGAATGAGAATGAAATCACTTGGAATCAATTTAAAGAGATGTTGGAAGCAAGGTTTGTACCAGCATCAGCAAAGACTACCTTGTTAGAAGAATTCATTAGACTTAGACAAGGAACCATGACTGTCACAGAATATACTCAAAAGTTTGAGGGGCTTTCCACATATGGAGCAATGCTTGTGGCAGATGAGGCATCTAAAAATGATAGGTACATAAAAGGTCTGAACCCAGGACTTAGTAGAGCCATGTTACCCTATGCAGACAAGACTTTTGATCATGTGATAGACTTAGCTTTGAGGTTGGAGCAGCATGACAAGGAAAGAGAGAAGTTCAGAAATTTTAAGAGCAATAATAACAAGAAAGGTAAGGGGAGGTATCACCCTTATGATAAGAAGAAAGAAGAGGCTAGTAACAAAAGCACTGGAGATGTCAAAGCTAAGGAAGACAAGAAGAAAATTGTGTGCCATCAATGTGGAAAGGAAGGGCATATCAAACCAAAATGTCCAGAATTGAAAGGAGGAGCTTTCAAATGCTATCTATGTGGGAAAGAGGGGCATATGAAGAGGAATTGTCCTGAGTATAAACAGCAAGGCAAATTGGCAAATTTGGAAGGAAAAGGCAAAGCCACAGTGGAGAGTAACCCTGTAAACCATAGCCAAGTGGAAGGTACATTACTTATTTGTACCATACCCATAACAGTAGTATATGATACTGGGGCAACTCACTCCTTAATTTCTTATGAACTGGTTAGAATGCTAAAACTGAATTGCATATTGGTTGAAACCCCATTGCATATACACAGTCCATTGGGGAGTTCTAGTGTTTTAAATATGATTTGTGTGGATGTGGGATTAAACATAGGGGGAAATATTTTTATTTCCAATTTATATGTTTTGAATTACCCAAATATAGGTGTTATATTGGGGGTAGACTGGTTAAGGCAATTTAAAGCCATAATTAATTTAGACTCATCCACCATATCATTGCAAAATTCTAGAGGCCAGAGAATCACAGTTTTATGTGAGGTAGCTAAGGAAGGAAAACTATATCATTTAGTTGACTCAGAAAAAGATTTCAGTGAACTAACCATTGAAGAAATTCCCATAGTCAATGAATATTTGGATGTGTTTGGTGAGGTCAAGGGTATTCCACACCATAGACCAGTAGAATTCCAGATCAATTTAGTTCCAGGAGCAAGCCCAGTGATTAAAAAGCCAACTAGAATGGGGCCAAATGAACTAAAGGAACTAAAGAAACAGTTAGAAGAATTGGAAGAAAAGGGTTTTATAAGACCAAGTAATTCTTGCTGGGGAGCACCAGTGGTATTTGTTAAGAAGCAAGATGGTTCTTTAAGACTCTGCATAGATTATAGAGAATTAAACAAAGTAACTATTAAAAATAAATACCCATTGCCAAGAATAGATGATCTTTTTGATCAATTAGCAGGGGCAAAAGTATTTTCTAGACTAGACTTAGCATCTGGTTTTCATCAAATGAAGGTGGAAGAATCAAGCATCAAGTACACTGCCTTTAACACTAGGTATGGGTTGTATGAATTTTTGGTTATGCCATTTGGTTTGACCAATGCACCATCTTACTTTGTAGATTTAATGAACAGAACCTTTAGAGATTGTTTAGACAAGTTTGTGCTTATTTTCATAGATGACATTTTGATTTATTCTAAGACAGTGGAAGAACATAAGCATCATTTGCACCTGGTTTTGTCTAGGCTAAGGGAAAAAGATTTAAAGGCAAAATTTTCAAAATGTGTGTTTTGGAAGGAGGAAGTACATTTTCTTGGCCATGTTATATCTGCCAAGGGAATTTCTGTGAACCCCAATAAAGTAGTGGCTATCCAAGCATGGAAGAGGCCAAGCACTGTGAGTGAAGTGAGGTCATTTATGGGGATGGTAGGATATTATAGAAGGTTTATAAAAGATTTTTCAAAAATTTCTACACCACTCACAAACCTAACCAGGAAGAACCAAGCTTTTGTTTGGTCAGAAAAATGTGAAAAGTCTTTTGAACAGTTGAAGGAGGCATTGGTGAATGCTCCAATTCTAAAGGTACCACATGGAAATGAAGAATTAGTGGTATACACTGATGCTAGTGGATTTGGCTTGGGTGCAGTGTTGATGCAACAAGGCCAAGTCATTGCATATGCATCCAGACAACTAAAACCCCATGAAGTAAGGTATGCCACACATGATCTCGAATTAGCAGCTGTGATATATGCTTTAAAACTTTGGAGACATTATTTGTTAGGCACTAAGTTTGAACTTTACACTGACCACAAGTCTCTAAAATATTTGTTTTCACAAAAAGATTTGAACATGAGGCAACATAGATGGGTGGAGTTCTTAGCTGCCTATGATTTTGACATACTCTATACACCAGGCAAAGCAAACAAAGTTGCAGATGCTCTAAGTAGACAGCATGCTAAATTGGCTATGATGATGATGGCAGAATTTAAAGATTTGTCTTTGCTAACTGAGTTAGAGATTGAGGAGAATGGTTGTGTGCACATTAATGAGCAAATGCATGGTGCACAAGAAGATAAAGGGAAGTTAAGCTTAATGACACTTCAACCAGATTTAATTCTGAAGGTAGGAAAAATGCAAGAACAAGATGCTCACTTATTAGAGAAGAGAATGCTCCTCTCAAGAGGGGAGGAAGTAATGAATCACCACATTGATAAAGATGGTTATGTGAGATACCAGAATAGGATGTGTGTACCAGAGGACATAGAATTGAAGAAGGAGATATTGGATGAATATCACAGAAGTAAATACTCCATACACCCAGGTAACACAAAAATGTATCAAAATTTGAAAAGAGACTTCTGGTGGAAGGGGATGAAATCTGATATAGCTAAGTACATTGCCAAATGTATGACTTGCCAACAAGTCAAGGCTGAAACTCAAAGACCATCAGGGTTGATGCAACCTCTTAGTGTACCACAGTGGAAGTGGGAAGACATATCTATGGACTTCATAGATGGACTGCCTAGATCTAAGAGAGGTAATACAAGTATATGGGTGATAGTTGATAGGCTAACCAAGGTAGCACACTTCATCCCAGTCAAGTCAGAAAGAACAGCACCAAAACTAGCTCAAATTTTTATAAAAGAAGTGGTAAGGTTACATGGCATTCCCAAAACCATTGTGAGTGATAGGGATACCATCTTCACTTCAAAATTCTGGAGAAGCTTTCAAGAAGCAATGGGAAGTGAACTATGTTTAAGTACTGCCTACCATCCTCAATCAGATGGGCAGACTGAGGTGGTAAACAAAGTTTTGGAGGACATGTTGAGGGCATGTATACTGGATTTTGGGGGCAACTGGGAAGATTATCTTCATCTAGTTGAATTTACATACAACAACAGCTACCAAAGCACCATAGGAATGGCTCCATTTGAGGCCTTATATGGTAAACCCTGTTTGTCACCTGTTTGCTGGGTAGAAGCAGGAGAAAGGTCTATTTTAGGACCTGAGTACATACAAGAAACCAAGGAGAAAATTGAGTTGATAAGAAGAAGAATGTCAGCAGCTCAAGATAGGCAAAAGAAATTTGCAGACATGAGAAGGAGGCAGGTAGAATATGAGGTGGGAAATTTTGTTTTCATCAAAATCTCACCCATGAAAAATGTGTTGAGGTTTGGAAAACAAGGCAAATTAACCCCAAGATATATTGGACCATACAAAATTCTGGAGAGAATTGGTTCCTTGGCATATAAGTTGGAATTACCAGAAAACATGCAAGGCATACATGATGTTTTTCATGTATCACAATTGAGAAGGTGGGTCCATGACAAGGCAGAAATCCTTGAAACCCCAACCCAAGTGCAGATAAATCCTAATTTGATTTATGAAAAGAATCCAGTGGGAATTTTGGCAAAAGATGTGAAGAAGTTGAGAAATAAATCTCTGAAACTTGTGAAGGTACAGTGGAGTCTAGATCCTAGTGATTGCACATGGGAGTTAGAAGACAAAGTTAGGATGAATTATCCTAAGCTATTTTCAGATTAAGGTAATTCTGATTTTTGATTGTTTTCTTTATTTTGGATGAATATATTTTTAGTTAGTATAGAACTAAGAATCTATTTGGTAGAGAATATACTTGTTCTCTGAATTAAGTTTAAAATTCATTTTAAGCTTAGGAAAATTGTGGGACACAATTTCTAAAAGGAGGGGTGTATGTAATGACCCAAGATTTTAGGAATATGTTCTGAAAAATATAAATGAATTTAAAATAATTTTTAAATTAATTTTGGAAGGAGATTGTTATGGCTTGATAGTGTATCAGTATGTGTGTACATGTGTGCACAGGGTATACACATGAACTAAAGCTAAAAATCTCTGAACTTTAAGAATAAATACATATTGATGTGTATGGGGATAAATATATATATATGTATATATATATTAAATCTTTAAAAGCTGAATGCATAAGTAAATATAAATAGATGTATGCTACTGAATATTTTTCTTAAGTATACATGTGCATGTGTGTGTCAGTATAGAATGATGCATAAATATATGGGGGGATGTACTAATTATTTCAGTAAGACTTACATACAAATATATATGTGTTAATAAAATACTAGAGTTTAAACTAGTGAAATAAAATATACAGACACAATTTTAATATAAGCAGAAATCAAAAGAAAGAAGATATAAAAAGAACTAATCCTCTTATAAATAAATAAAGGAAGTACATGCCATTTACATGAAAGCTAAAAATAGAAAAAAAAATAAGAGAAAACAGAGAAATGTTGCTATAGGCAGAATTAGGAAATGTAATAAACAAATAACAAAACCAAGTCACATTTTTAGCATGATTGTAGAGAAAGGGGAAAAGTATTCTCTGAAAAGCAATTTCTGAAAGAAAAAAATGTAACCACTTTTCTCTTCATCCAAATTAAGCCGGGAAGGGGGGGGGGGTAAAACTTTGGGTTTAAAATGCAGATAACATGATTTTCTGGTGGGCAAAAATGGCTTTAGCCAATACCCAAAACCCTAAGAGAAACCATGTATATATATACAAGTATATACAGCAGCCTCCTCTTCTCCTCAGAATAGAATTTTGAAAAAAAAAAGGAAGAAAAACAATACCACTGAAATCATAAGACAAAGGGAAGAAAAAGAGCTTGAGGATAAGAGCAGGAGTTCATCAATTAATTAAGGAAATAAAGAAGAGAGCTAGGTGAGAAAACTCACTCAAAAATATAAGGCAATAAGTCCTAATGTAGGCAGCCAGTTAAAAGTATTTTCTTAAAAGAATATATTCATATATAAATGTTTATCTGTAAATCTAAACCTGAATATGTTTTGATTTTCTTTGGTTGATTACTTGTTTTATTATAACAAAGTTTTATGTGTTGTTAGCATACATATCTGTTTTATACACTCAGATCTCTGATATGTTAATATTTAGGGATATAAACAAATACCCAGAAAATAAAATGTTGAGAATAGGCAAGTAGTATTGGTTTTGGCTCAACCCAGAAAGATGTAAATAATAATGAGCTGCAATATACTCATGTATAAGTGCTGAGGCTCGAAATAGAAAGGAATTAGGGGTGCAATAGGGTTGCCTATGTGCTGATGCCTCTGGTTCAATAAAATGCATAGCAAACCAAATTTTGTGACTCAGTGAAACCAGATTATTCTGAGTTTAACTCAAGCAAAAATGTTTGCAAAAGAAAACTCTCCCAGAAGCTATAAGCCAATGTTAGTTGCCTAAACTCCTTCTAGAGTACCAAGATGAATATATGTATATACAGAACCTTATTTTGTAATCACAAATGGTTGTTGCTTGTTTGTCTCTGTATGATTATGAATAATATGAGATGCCATGTTATGGATGTTTTAGCTAATGAAATGAATCACTGAAGGGTTTTGCCATGAACAATCAAAAGAGCTATTATTAACTTAAACCTGATTAGGAAATTGGGGTCAAGAACACTGCAGGAATGACTTGTGTGCTTGAGTAACATAAGTTGACACATGGCTTGTTTAAGTCCTGAGATCTTTGTGTAATGGAGTGAATTAGTTCATTACAGTGTGTCCATTGATTCATAAGTATTGCAGGTGAGACCAAGGATAGATAAATATACCAAGGAAGTAATACTTGAGCAGATGAGAAAACTAGAGTTTTTCCCAGATTTGAAATATGAGTATTGAATGAGTGATTTAACTCATATTAGTTATTTTCCTGTTTGGTATGAATGATTGTTTGTCTATGATTGAATTGTATGCTTGAATGTTTGTGCTATATATATATGTAGTCTCTGGGAAGAAAATTTAAGTGTGCACATGCACAATGACACAGAGCATGCACACAAGTATTTACCTAATTCCAAAGGACAGAACCTTATGTATTTGTACTTAACTTGATTTTAAACTAATTAACAAATTGCTTTTGTGAATTTTCTCATACCAGACATGTGTCTGACCCTAGTGTGCTATTGGCATCTGGGGTGTCTCATTTAAAATGAGGCAGTTTCCAATGCTTTTTCAGGGATTGCAGCAACTAAATAAGAGTAGGAGCAAGGCCTTGAGAAGAAGATATAACATGCTAAAAACTTAGTTAGATAAGAGCCTAAATGTTGAAATCTGCATGTATTGACAATTTAAATTGCTACTTGTATTAAGTGTTAAATATTGATTTGATATTTGTAGGCATTTTGTTAAGAATTTGACTTGTATCTGGAATCTATGAACTTAGTTAAATTTCTGTTATGTTAAAAAAGGGTTTTGACCAAATCTTGTAAGTGGATTTAGCAAGAACACCATGTTAAAAATTGTATGATTACATTTTATAAATGTATTAGTCAATCTTGAGTCTTTGAAAAAGGATTTAAGTTTTGGAAAATCAGGACAGTTGATTCTCAGAAAATTAAATGGTTTTATTTTCTACTATGGCATATGTATACAAAAGAAAATAGACATAGGTTGAATGTTTATATGTCTGCAAGGTTTTCATGATTCAATTTGTCCAATACAATTGTTTCATGTCCTATTTTTAAACAAAGAAAGGAATCTGAAGTAAGGTAGATAGAAACCAGATTCAAATAGTTGCAGATATATATGCACATAAATATGTTTAGTGCAAACATTACCACATCTTTTTTTTAGCACTTGTAATAGAAATCTGGATTTCACTCAGATTTTAACCAAATGTATTTTAAATGCCAGACAGATCTTATAAGAAGAAATACAAGTCTGAATGATGATAAACACTTCTATCATCTTCAAAACCTAAGAACCATGCTCTTAATTCATATCAATCCTGAAGCCTTCCAGGATTTAGGAATGAGTTTCAAAAATGATTAAGCAAGGATTATTGTTTTGTATGATGGATTTTTAGGCAAAAATGAAAATATATATATATATATATGTGCAGATAGGTAGATAACAGATTCCAGACTGCACAAAAGAAAAAAAAAAGGAAAAACCAAAAATTGTGTTTGAACCGACCAGCATAGCACTCGAACTCGTGACCTTGTATGTATAAGTTAGGCGCGTTTCCATTACGCCTAGATGTTGCTTGTGTTTCCTTAGGATCCACTTTCTTTTATACTGATTTTGACACTATTCAGAACTTAACACAAACATCTATATTAAAAGCTTGTTTACTACTGATTATTGCTTGATCACTTCTTAGTTAGTGTAAACAGACTAATGTGTATGTTCCAGTGGATTGTTTGGTCAAAAATAAAACAAATTAGCTATCCAAAATCCTCTTGTTTTCCAGAACTCTGATTCAAAACAAGAGAGGCATATACATCCTCACATGTATGTGCTTATCTTTGTAAATGTACTGATATATTTATATTGGTTGATTATTGTGATCCTGGATATATTTGGTTATTGGAAAAAGATAGTGACCCTGATAATCATGATTGCAATGGATGATATTTCTATATATATTTATATATATCCTCTTTACCCAAAAAAAAAAAAAAAAATTCCTTATGAAATTAGAGTAAAAATTAGGAGGGTCATTTCAGTAAGCCAAAAACTGTTTATTGGAACACAAGATTGTCAAAGACACTTTTGTATTAAGCCTATTCCTTCGGGTGAAGTGAGGGTAGTTTGTTTAAAGGAAATATCAAAGAGGAACTTCGGGACTGGACGTAGGACGGGAGGTCCGAACCAGTATAAAAAAAATCTGGTTTGCCTGCTTTTTATATACTATTTATTATCTACTGTTGCATTAATATATATATATACATATATATATATATATACTTGCATATTATACACAAGTTAAAAAGTATACGACCACTAGACTTTCAATCACGAGTTAAAAGCTATCGAAGGAAGGCTATCTTTAGGTAAAGGCTATCGAAAGAAGGCTATCATGAATTAAAGGCTATAGTCAGTTGAAGGCTATAAAACGAAGGCTATCGGGAATTGATGGCTATCGTGAGTTGAAGGCTATCATGAGTTAAGCAATCTCCAGTTGAAATAAATAAGCAATCATAGGTTGAAGGAATGAGCTATCGAATGTTGAAGATGAAAGCTATTGAGTGCTAAAGAGTTAAGCTATCACATAACAAAGAGCTATCACATGTCAGCTATTAATGCTACAAAAAGCTACCGTTGATACAAAGAGCTATTGACGATACAATGAAGCTATCAAAAATATAAGACAAAAATGATTTTAAATTTGGGAAAACCATTAATGGAACAGAGGCAACAAAGGTGCTTCCAAAAGACAAGCTTATCAAGGCATATTAATGATCTCTCATCAGGCGAATTTGTTCAAGAATGTACAAGGGAAACAGTTGTGAATGATATTCGACACAAGAAGGTGAAGATGAATTAATTATATGAAGAGTTGATGCATTAATATAAGGAATATTTTGTGTTTAGAGCTTCAACAAATTCCTATGCAACCATTCTACCTTTGCTAATGCCACCACCAAGATAGCTGCTCTAACACTACGATTCCTATAATGATCAACTTGATAAAATCAGTTTCAATGTTCGATTTAAGTGCTGTTTATTTGTTATCATCCCAACAGACTTACCCACTCTTAATTATATTTGAAGTTTTTTATAAGAGATTTCCATGAGTAAAATCTTAGGAATTGCTAGGAGAAATAAATTAAATTGCTAAACAGAAATAATTTAGGAAAGGGGAATGCATAGTAGAAGGAATATTGTAAATAAAAATTAAAATTTCACGAGAAGAGAGGTTATCTATGATGATATTCATTAAAACATAATTCTTCTTCCAAACACGTTCCTCTATATTTTCTTTTTCAAAAGTACCTCTTGTTTAAACTTACCATCAAAATCTTTGGAAACTTTGAAGGTGCAAGATTAGGAAAATTATAATTTGTATCTTTAATTGAAAATCCATTTTTACCATATTCAATCTAAACACATGTGAAATATTGATATTAATTTTATTTGAACAATTGACAATTTTAATAAAATGACAATTACATTCTTGAAAATCGATCAAAAATAATATTTCAAACACCATCCAAATTTATCAATGGAATCTTATATATATATATATATATATATATATATATAAAAGTCAATATCCATATTATCTTATAATGGTAGAAATTTTGATGGAGAGAAAAAGTTGAGGTTGGTTCTTTTCCAAGATCTCAGCTTTTAACAGTTCTTTTTATTGAAATCAAAATTTAAGGATTAGGGTTTAGAGATGAAGATAGATATGGTTTTGGTGGGATAAATGTAAGTGAAAAGGAAAGAAGATAGATGACAATAAAAACATTAATTTAGTACTTTTTTTAATCTATACGTGGTAAAATTGATTTTAATATTCTCTTAACCAAACTTCTCTATTAAAATAAGTCAATGTTTATTCCTTTGTCCAAATTGATTTCCCTTAACAATTTCATAAATCTTAATATTTTATTTTGAAATGATGTATACAAATGACCACTTTTGGTTATTAGTTGTTATTAAATAAACATATAGTTTATTTGGTATTTTTACGTAACTAATCATTTTGTATTAGTAGTTTAGTAATGATGAATAATTTACTTATCATATTTATTACATGTATTGGATAGAAAACACATTTTCATTATCAAGATGAGAGGAAAATGCATAAAATAGCTTTACACTTAGTTGTAAGAAAAATTAAAATAGGCCTAAGGTAGTATAATTAAAACACTTGATGGTGCTGCAACAATTAAAGCACTTGATGGTGCTGCAATGGTCGAGGGTCGTAAAGTGGTTCTAAAAATAGTTCCAAGCAATATAAACTTCCATTGGTTAAATTTGACATATAGTAATTAAATGTGAAATTATAATTTAAATTAGTTTATTAATAGAATAAATATGTTCTTCAAAACATTTGCTAACTTTTTTTACAATTATTCATTAGATTTTCATGTTAACAAAACCACCAATTAGTGGCATGAGTCACACACACCGTCGTCTTTTACATTTCGAATATCATTATACGGTATTAAGAAGTAGTTTCTATGGTGACCTTGGAGTCACGGTTATGTGGTGCTAAGGACAGAGTACACACACGGATACACACACACATGCACACATATTTGGAAGATTTTCAATATGTGTGTATGTATGAAGAATACGCAGTCCTTTTTTGCATCCACTATGAATGCCCAACTTAAATTTTGGTATTTATGTTATTTGCAATTCAATAATTATTTGTATGTGTGTTTAACTTGTCATCAATATTGTCTTTGCAAAAATTGCATTATTTTGACTTTTATTGCCCACTAAATATTAATATTCTCGAATAAAATAAATATTCATAATACATTTTATATTGAATAACTATTTTTTATGGTTAAAAAATATCAGTATAAGATAATGTTTTGCACGTATAATGTTGATGATAAACAATCACATATAAAAAAAGTTATTGAATTCTGATCATCGTATATACCAGAAATTAAGTTGGGAACAAGCTAGGAATGTGGAAAAACCATGATGTGAGTCCCCCTTATACATATATGAGGTCATCCATTTGGACACATAATTAAACACAGTTGAAATGGGAGATAATCCAATGATTGAGATTCAGTGTGTCAGCACTAATCACGTGCGCAAACAAAACTTTATAATATATATATATATATATATATATATATATATATATATATATATATATATAAGTTATTGGAAGTTGAACTCCAAAAAGATTAGTTTTACTTTTTTTATAGAATTTTGAGACTATTTATTTATTTACGCTTGTTATTGTCCATTTATGTTCCCAAAGCATCCATTCTTTTATTCTATTTAATATTGTTAGTTCTTTCTCATTTCAATCGTTCCATTCATTTTAAACCAAACTTTCATTCTTTTTGTTCCCCGATTCACTTATCAAAACCAGTTTACTTCGTCCCACTATTTTATTTCTTAATGTCCTATTGTTTTATTCCTTCCCATTCTTGCCATATTCTTTGTAAATTAAGCATCACCAATTGATCGAATAAAGAATTGGCAATACGTTCTTCGCCTTTATAAAATCCATCATTCTAAGAACCGAAAATAAACTACAAAGTGTAGTGATTACTTCAATATTATTTTCAGCTATAATATTAGGTCCTGTTTGGCTTGTCGTTTTTAGTTTTGTGTTTTCGTCTATACAAAAGCGCGTCCGTTGTATGTATTGTTGAAAAACAAACAATTTTGAAAAATGAAATTAACATGTAAAATAGAAAACAAGTTTATTTTTTTTCGTGTTTTGAGAGATAACAAAAGCACGGAGAACAATCCAACTCCTTCGTTGTCTGTTGGTCGTCGCAATGACTAAGAATTATAAATCTTATTCTCTTATTTTTTGCTATTTCTTAGTGCAAGTTGAAAACACAAAACTCAAAATACAAAATGAAACCAAACGGGACCTTAGATTCTTCGATTAACATAAATAATAATGGGCAATACTTTCATTCTTCCCGGCGTTGCAGAAATTGAAGCTATTACCATCAAACGAAGGAGTTTACACGAACATAATTCGACCTCGTGTTTACAAAAAGACCCTCTGTTACGCTCCAATCTCCTTGTCCTCGGTTGCCCTTAGCAACACGTCCTTTTAAGGTGCCATAATCTCTACTATAGTGAAAGCGCATGACCTTCACCTCTCCTCCACTCATCTATCAGTGGCCTTCATCTCTTGGCTTTCGGTATTACTCTAGCAAGAGAACCCAGTCCCCACTGTCATCGAAGCACACTGCTCATCGCTTATCCAGTAGGCATTAAATGCTTTATGACTTTCATATCCCTTGGGCTTTCATCATGACTTCACTCTTGGGTCTTGTTTTACTGATAAAGGCTCTGCCAAATTATGTACATTACTTTCTCCATGCACTATACCCTATTATGTATGTTACTTTTCACTTGTCATTTTCTTGTTGGTTGTTTTTTTCTATGAGTTATGAGTTTTAACTATCTTTGATACAATTTCATCTTTAAAATTTCATATAAATTTATATGTTCATAATCCAATGAAAAAAATCTCCAAAATCATCCGGTCAACATTATAATTCATCTTTAAGTGATTACTTACATAATACCAAGGGTTTTAAGGATCGATATTTCTTTACTCTAGTCATTTATCATGTTATAATCACATATGATCATTATAATGGCATTATATCACTAATCCAACTTAGAATCCTACCTGTAAATTATCATATATAATTAAATCCAAATTATACTGCATTTGAATTTATATTATGTTAGCATTACTCCCTAGTTTTTAATAAGAAGTGTAGACCAGAGAAGATCATACGAACGTACACACACATGCAACAAACTACAATATTCACTCATGATAGTCCATTCATTACAAGAAAGTAGGCAATTTTCGACGGCTAGCCACCGTCCCTAACCGTTGAAAATGCCGTCGGAATACGAACTACGGCTTCCATCCGTTTCCGACGGCTTCGACGAGATAATAGCGACGGCTGTTCCGACGGCCTTTCCGTCGGATTTTCCGACGGCCAAGTCGTCCATGTGGCTCCGCTAAGCCGCCGAGAGCTGTCACTAACCATTGAAATATTCGTCCAGATGACCGTTGAAAGCCGTCGCTTGCCATTGGGAATCGTGGCCAATAAGCTGTCCGAAGCCGTCGCACGCCGCCGGAAGTTGTGGTCAATAAGCCGCCGGTAATCTGAGCAAATTTTTTTCCCTACATCACTGCTTCGCTTCCATCTCAATATCAATATATAACTCATCAAAATCAATATATAAGCCACATATACAAGCTGAAAGCAATATCAATATCAATATAAAACTCAAACATCATAATATCAAATGCAAACATATTTCCATCCAACATCAAACTCCAATATTTACAAAACAAACCTTCCATCATCACTCTCACCCATCCAACTTCAATATTTACATCCAACATCAAACTCCACATATAAACTCCACAAATCAACCACCAAATCAATGTCAAACACCACATGTCCATAAATTAACCTCACCATCACTCAATGTTTATATACACAAACTACATCCAACATCACATGTCCATAAAAAAACTGCAAATCGTACCTCAATACTCATCATCGGCTCCGGAACCACCGGACGAATGGAATGTACCATGACGCTCCATATACTCGAAAAAACGCGGGTTGAGCTGCTCCATTTGCTCTGCTTGGAGGCGGTCCTGCTCCTGCAGTTGTGCAATATGATGTCTGAGCTCATTAATCTACGCGTTGTCCTGAGCCTTTTGGTAAGCCTTTTGTGATGTCCGAGCCTACAAAACAAGTCGAAGTATGTTTAAGTTATCATGTAACTTTTATAAAAATTAAGCAAATTTTACAACGTAGTAAATTTTTATAAATTACTGATTGGTTGCCGTAGCCGTGGCGCATGTTTCTCTGGGTTGGGCCCATAACAGAGTCAAAGATTGCGTCCTCCTCATTAGTGGTCAACTGCTCCCGTCCGGAATGCTCAAGCATCTGTGCACATGCCTGCATAAATTTTTCCTACAACGTAAAATTAAATACAAATAAATATACATGACATCATTATAATATTTTATAACTAATTAATTAAAATGATCATTATTAATAACTTATAGCTTAAAATATACTTACATGTGCGGCGTATGCTCTATCATCCTCATGTCAGGCATACGACACTGATCTCTCGTCGTTTGTCTGCCTAACTGCATAGGTATGTTCAAACACGTCCATATATGAGACGGGACCCCCCACCCCGCTCTCTTTCCTGCAATAATTGGTGTATATTATTGTTGTTCATAAAATTTATACTAAAAATGTAATAACTGTTCGTAATTACAATTAACTAATTTACCAAGTCCTCACGATGGTGCTGGAATGATTTTGACCCACCATGGTGTGTGACAAGATTTTTCTGCTTGTTCGCATAGTTCCTATCCGACTCTGTCTGTAAATTAAAAATTAAGATTATATTTTATAGGTATAAATTATGTATTATGTACTAAATAAATTAAGGTGATATCTGATAGACTTACCTTGAATTCGTCGCTACCCCACCATGCGACCCAAGCATCCCAGATGCTGGCGCCCATCCATTGTGGTTTCTTCCAAGATTTTCTTATGCTAGACATCGTATCCCTATAATTCTTTGCCACTTTTGAATTTCGGTGGCACGGGCAAAGGGACACATCCTCCTTTTGTAAGTCTACCGCCCCCTCTATATATGTTGAAAAAATATAAGTTATACATTTATACTTAGTCAGCAAATTGTTAAATATGCGTGTATATGATTTTTGTTTGATGATAATAAACATATATACATTCATTTAAATGTATTTGATATTGTACTATTTTAGTTTTCACAGATAAAATAAATATTTGCTTAATAAAATAAATAACACAGAATTGGAATTCAAACGAATATTTTATTCAAACAAATATTTATTACAATTTTGATAGTACAATTTCAAGCTCTCACTATAACTATACAATTTAAGTCACAATTCAATTACATCACAATTTCATAGTTACATCAGTTCCTCACTACATATCACTCACACTCGTATTTATCTTCATCTGCATTCCAATGTGAATCCAGCATCTGAGTAATCTGCAGAAATATACATTGACGCAGTAAAATTGAAAATAAAATGTTTTCGCAGTATAAAACAAAATATGAATTTTGAAAATAATATTTGCCTCAGTTATTTGGGTTGTTCGTCATCATTTATATTTGAATTCATCATACACGAATAGCTTGTGACATGCACAGCGTATCACTGTACATGCCACAAGGCCGTGCACACCGATATATGTATATACACTTGATATAGTAACAGGGACAGGTGAGCACAGGTCAAACCCAAACCAAAAATCGGGTTCAACTCAAGTGCAACGCAAATAGAGTCACAACACGTGCACAAGGTCAAACCCGAGCATTTAAGCTGGATTCAACACAGGTGCAAATACAAAACAATGGGTCGAGAAAAAACTGAGTCAATGATGAAGCACCAGATCTCAAGCCATGCACAGAGAACACACACGAATGGTAGCACAAAGAATGGCCAGAAACAACTACAAGCAAATGCAAACACATGTATACAATGCTACAACACAGTGAAGTGAGCAACATCAGTGAGACATGGCACACTGGATTAAGTAGTGCAATAAAGTACACTAATCCAACAAGGCATCAAATATACATGGGGTAGTGACCAGTTTTCTGACTCAAAGCTACATGCAACCAGAACTATTTCTGTAACCAGATGAACCAGACAAACAGAGATAGCCAACTGATTAGAGGAAAGCAACCAGGGTAATCAATGAACTCAAGTTGAAGTGAATACAAGTACAGCTTGCAAAACCAAAATGGACAGCAGCTACAACTAAATGCAAGCCAACATTGCAGTATCACTATATCATGAATATCTACAAGCATGAGAGGACAATATGCACAAGTGACTCAAGTACAACAAATCAGAGACATGTATATATATACAACTACATGATGACCAGACCAGACCACATGAATACAACAGCCTCGACATCAAATTGTCAAGACAAGCTACAAAGCTCAAGCTATAGCATGGTTCAGTTATATATGCAATGCACTGACACATTAGAACCAGGTCAATGCCGTAGTGGACAATACAAGCTTAACTACAAGCATACATATATACAGAGCTGTACATGTACTCGAGACAACATGGAAGTAGTGCACACTGCATGTAATAGTTTCAAACTGCCAGTGTGACAATAGTGGTGCAATATACATATGTATAAGGGCATGTATCAAAACCACACTACAAAAAGCAACTCAACACAATGCGGAGAAACCCAGAACAACATGACCAGACTCGAGTGTTAGTAAAGTGCACACGACTTGAACAAATGCCACTGTGATCTCGACAAATCAAGACAAGTCAGTGCAAGCAATCAGGTGAAGGCAGCAAAAATCAGAGGCAACTGGCAATAAATAATACAATCAAATCCAGATACAGTGAATCAATGGAACCAGACTCAAGCTCAAGTAATACAAATGACACAGACTCGAATAAACAAGAGCAGGCACACATTAGAGTGTTATATATATATATATAAACCAAAGCATACATGGAGCAATGATCAGAAACTACTCCAGACGAAGAGCAGTTATAAAAAGGTACATGTCGAGTATGCTACAGAGAATCGAAGCCGTGAGCAACTTGAAGCCAGAAGAAATGTAAATGCAGACCAAAGAATCAACATAGTCAACCAGAAAATATTCTCGAAATCAAAAATGACTAAAAGTCAAAAATCAAATCCAAATAAAAGAGGAAAGTTTTCTTCCGTATCGATCAAGGAAAGATCGAACGATTTAAAATCAAAACCGTGAGAAGCAAGTATCAATATATACGAGTTTGATTTAGTCAGAGAAATCATCAACATCCAACAATAATCGAACGGCCAAGCAAATAATTGACAAATTCAAACAAAGATATACGAACGCTAATAAAGTAGATCAAACTCCTATATAAACCAATCATCATCGGCAATTTTAATTATCGAATTCAAGCAATCAATCCTTAAAGCAAAAGGAGCAAATAACATACCAGAGAAAAGTCGAATTCGATCAACTCGTAGCAACCAGCCGACTTCAACAAATTTCTCAAACCCAAATTTCAGAGCGACGAACGAATAAATAAATCATCTCGAGGCAAGCAACTGATCAGTAGAGGAGCAAATCAATCGACAGAGCAACAACCACAATCGGCATCGTCAAAAATCAAAAACCCAAATTTCAGAGGAACGAGAGCCGCCATTTTCACAAGAAAGAAACGGGCTAAAGAAAAAAAAAGGGGCTGGCCTTAATAATTTAGGGCTTTAGTTTTTACTTTTGTTTTATTTTTGGGTCAGGGTTATTTTGATTAAGGGCAAAAATTGGTTTCAAGCTTTCTATTTTATTTTTGCTCTTGTTGTTTTTTGTTTTGAAGTTTGTACTCTTCGAATCAAATCTGGGTAAATCACCACCTAGGATTTAGGTTGTGTCAGATTGTCTAGTTAGGATTAGTTCAGTGAGCAGGGATTGCGAGTTTGCAAAACTCTATAGGTGGTAGCAGGGTTTGCGAGTCTGTTAGAGTGTTTGTAAGCGGGAGACTGTTTAATTCTAATAGAAATCTGGGAACGCAGCAGTAGGCAGGGGTTGCCGAAGCTGGGTAAATTTTGTGTGTATTTACTTTCAGCATATTTATTTCTCTGCAGTTTGTTTTTGTGTTTAATTCAAGAAAATTTGCTATAACCCTATTCACCCCCCTCTAGGGTTAATCTAGATCCTTCAAGTGGTATCAGAGCCCGGTATTTTTCTTTAACTCTAGAGTCATGAATCCACCAAATATTGCTTTTTCTGAGGGGCAATCTATTGCTAGGCCACCTATGTTTAATGGGAATGATTATGCTTATTGGAAAGTTAGGATGGGTATTTATCTTAGTTCTGTTGGTCATGATGTTTGGGACATTATTGAAACTGGCTATAAATCTCCCACTATAATTGTTGGTGATACTGAGATTCCTAAACCTAAGGATAGGTGGGACGCTAACGATAAGAAATTAAAAACTACAAATGCTAAAGCCATGAATGCTTTGATCTGTTCTCTTGATAAGAATGAATTTAATAGAATTTCTCATTGTAAAAATGAGTAGGAAATTTGGCATACCTTGGAGGTGACACATGAAGGAACTTCTCAAGTCAAGGAGTCTCGTCTAGCCCTATTCAGCAATGAATATGAGAACTTTGTGATGGACAAAGGCGAGAGCATAAAGGACATGTTTGGACGCTTTTCAACTTTGGTGTACAATGCTAGAGCGCTTGGGAAGGTATTCACTGAGGTAGAGCTTGTGAAGAAGGTGCTACGAGTCTTACCGATGAGCTTTGAGGCAAAAGTCACGGCAATACAAGAATCGAAAGATCTGAGTAAACTAAGCATGGAGGAGTTGATCGGCAACTTGATGACATATGAGCTTGAACTAAAAACAAAGGAGGAACGCAACAACTCCGAATCAAAGAAGAAGACGATTGCCTTAAAGAGCAAAGAAGAGAGCGATGAAGAAGAAGAAGATCCAATTGAAGAGCTTGCAATGGCTGTCAATAATCTTAGAAAATGGTCAAGATTCGGGCCACGCAAAAAGAAAACAAGTGGTAATAGGTCAAAAGATTTTGACAATTCCGATAATGAATTGACTTGTTATAACTGCAAGAAGCCTGGCCACTTCAAACAAAAATGCCCACATCTCAAAAACAACAAAGGAAAGAAAAAGAAGAAGAAGGTCTTTGCAGCGACTTGGGATGATGAAGAAGGAGAGGAAGTTTCGAATAATAGCTCAGAGGAGGCTAATTTGTGTCTTATGACAAAATCAAATTCAGAAGAAAGCTCGGAGGAATCTAGTGAGGTAAGTGACTATTCTTATAAAGAACCTGTTTTGATGTGTTGTGATCTTACTAAAACAATTGATACTCTTGAATCTAAAATTGAAAAACTGAAATCTGATAGGAGAGAACTTGTCCATGAAAATACTAGGTTAGAAACTGAACTTGAAAATATTCAAAACCTAGACTGTAAAAAATGCAAAATTTTAGATTCAGAATTATCAAAACTTAAGAATAGCTTTGAGAATCTTGAAAAAGAAAACTTGAGTCTTAAGGAAACCATTGACACTAGGAAAAAGGATTTTATAAATAGATGCACCTCACTTGTGACTGAAAACACAACACTAAAAACCAAAGTCCAAAATCTTGAGAAAACTCTGAATAACTTTTCAAGAGGAGAAAAATCATTCAACATGTTATTGGGAAATCAACTTTTTGCTAACAACAGAAAAGGACTAGGCTTTGGGAAAACACAAGTTGATGATAATGCAAAAGGTAAGAGTGTCTTTGCTAGATGTGAAATAATTGGTCATTGTGTTGAAAATTGTAGTCATAGAAACAAGAACACAAAATTTATACAAGTTTGGGCTCCTAAGAATTCTACAAACAAATTTCATGTCTATTGGAACAAGAATAAAAGGACAAAACAAGTTTGGGTGCCAAAAGGAATATATATTAATAGTTTTGGGTCTACTCAAACATATTCATCAAATTATTCTGCCACTAACAACCATGGACCTATAAAAACAAATAGGTCACAAAAATCCTTTACCGTGTAGGTGTGGTGGCAGGCTAAGGAACAACATTAGTGTTATCTGGATTCTGGCTGTTCCAGACACACAACGGACGACAAATCAACGTTCCTTAGCCTAGTATAAAGGTGACAGATTCACAATGGGCAAAAAACGAAAGATTATCGTACAGGTAAAACAGGTAATTGTATTTATTTTCAAACGATAGATAAAATGTGAAAATCTGCACTATAATCTAAATTAAATCAGCCAGTTATGTGAAATGATTGATGATGTTAATTCTGATTTTTTTAACCAATCATCTTTAAATAGAATTACTTGAAGTAATTATGATGGTTGACAGATTCTAACTAACTTGATATGATCTTACATGACTTGTTCTTATCTATGACTTTGATTTGTGCTTAAAATTTGACCAACCATTTTTTTTCCATTAAACTTAATCTGTTTGGTCAAATTATGATGTTGATTGATTACTGATTACTCATGCTATAAAAAGGTTTTTAAGAAATTGTTGAAATTGTTGAAACTTTATTGGTGAAACTTCAATTGTTTTGAAATAATGGTGATGGTTTAATGACTGTTGATCCTACGGTTTCTAAATCTGACACTGTGATATTTGTTTGATGGTTAACACGACTTCAATTCAAAGTCAAGAAAATTTCGTTTAAAAATTGTTGAAAATAATTCTGAGATAGTTTGTTGAAATTTCACAATCTGGTCTATGACATCCAACGAGTGAATATTGAGTGAAATTTAAAGTCAGATGCAGATCACACTGGTAATGTAGTTGATAGAAAAATTACTAGTGGAACGTGATTATATTTCGAGACATTCATTTGCTGCATCATCTTTCAAAGAAAATATCTGCATATTTTTCACTTGAAATAATTTCTATTTTAGCAGAAATTTTTCTTAAAACCCCTTCTAGAAAATAATTTCTGTTGACCTTGTATCAGATTAGTTATTTAAGAAAATTTGATTTTATAACTATTTTTGAAATTGATTTTAAATAACTATGTTAACTGATCTGACCCCCTAAAAATTATCTAAAAAGATAGATAGTGATTGAAAATAAGATGAGTGTTGATATTAATCATATATTATGACTTGAGAAAGTATAATTAGAAAATTTCTTTAGAAATTTAAACAAGAGTTATAAAAACTTTTTGTTGATAAATATTCCATGATCATTTCTATTTCTATCATTTTTATATCGACCATCACTCATCAAAAGTCAATATAGTATGTCAATATGTGGTAGTTTAAACGGGAAATCATTTGTGCTTCAATTTTATTATATTTCTAACAATAAATAATAATATCCAAAATATTCACTCTCATTTAAAAGTCCTCACGGTTATGCATGGGTGAATTACTTGGATTTTTGATTATGTGTTTCCATGCTCATTTAAAAGTCCTAACGGTTATGCATGTATGGAACGCATATCAAAATTAATCGATTAAATAGACAAGTTGATTCTAATCCCATTTAAAATTCCTCACGGTTATGCGTGGTTAGAAGATACTTGAATTCATTTTTAAAATAAAAATAAAAATTTAGAATACTACTAATCTCATTTAAAAGTCATAACGGTTATGCATGGTTAGTAGATATTCAAATTTCCTGAAATAAATATACCACAAATAGACACAACTATATGGTTTTATTTGATGATATCATCCTATCATTCTAAACTAGAATATGCGTCAATTAAAGTATTTATGATTTTTTGTTTGATTTTTTATTGAAATTAATATTTATACTCGATTGAGTTTTAATATTGTATTAATGTCTATCACTATATCCCTATTTTTCTAACACTATTACTCTTTTGCTGATAACAAATGGGGGAGAGAAAGGTTAAGATTTTGGAAAATAAAATTCTTCACATATTTTATATTTGCATATAGATTCATATTGCATATTTTATTCTCATGCATATATGAAGGGGGAGTTTTGTGTAGAGAGGGAGCATTTAAATAGGGGGAGAAAATTGAATGATCAAATACATTTAATATATTCAAAATCTTAAATATATGTTTATTATCATCAAAAGGGGGAGATTGTTAAATATGCGTGTATATGATTTTTGTTTGATGATAATAAACATATATACATTCATTTAAATGTATTTGATATTGTACTATTTTAGTTTTCACAGATAAAATAAATATTTGCTGAATAAAATAAATAACACAGAATTGGAATTCAAACGAATATTTTATTCAAACAAATATTTATTACAATTTTGATAGTACAATTTCAAGTTCTCACTATAACTATACAATTTCAGTCACAATTCAATTACATCACAATTTCATAGTTACATCAATTCCTCACTACATATCACTCACACTCGTATTTATCTTCATCTGCATTCCAATGTGAATCCAACATCTGAGCAATCTACAGAAATATACATTGACGCAGTAAAATTGAAAATAAAATGTTTTTGCAGTATAAAACAAAATATGAATTTTGAAAATAATATTTGCCTCGGTTATTTGGGTTGTTCGTCATCATTTATATTTGAATTCATCATACACGAATAGCTTGTGACATGCACAGTGTATCACTGTACATGCCACAAGGCCGTGCACACCGATATATGTATATACACTTGATATAGTAACAGGGACATGTGAGCACAGGTCAAACCCAAACCAAAAATCGGGTTCAACTCAAGTGCAACACAAATAGAGTCTGTAACGACCGTGATTTTTGAATTACTGTCGAAATTAATATTTTAAATAGAAATTTTAAAAATTAAAATTTGGAAAAAAATATTTAGTGCAAATCATTTTGCAAAGTCAGTAAATGCTTCAAGTGGTGAACGTTAGAAAATGTAGTGCATTTCCTTCTTCACATGTAAATGGAACAAGTCCATTTCAAAAGCGAAAATGAGCATGTGCTGTCACTCATCTTATAAAGCAAGATTGAAACTTTGATTTCACGCACAAAAAGTTTATATTACCAAGTTGATTTCACTGTGCTACCATCATTTCTTTGTACAGCACGTCCTTTCTATCCAGTGATGCACAATTCATCTTTAATGCATGTGTACCAAAAAAAAATATATCCCAGCACACCTTTGTTTGACTTGGACGCAAACTTTATTTGGGAAAAGTATGCCTTCACCACTTTTCTAGTAGCATCTTTTTCTTTCGTTGCTTTCATTTTCAAGTAAGCACTGCAGCATTCTTGTAGCTCATTTCTTTAGTAGCTCAACAAAACACGTTAATGGCGTTTCAAAATTTTGGCTCCTTATCAGATCTCGGTTGCCAGTTTATTCTCTAACAAAATAGAGGTGAGTGCAAACTCACGTTTCTAATTTATTCACCATTTTGTTTTTGGTGTAAAAATTATATTGACAGGCATTTTTGTTAATTCAATTTTCGTGTACACTGTGATTCATTGCTAGGTCGTTTATTTTAGAAACTCCATTCCTGCGTGTAAGTTTAAGTGTAGAACAGGTCACCTTAGCTTGCATTTTAATCCAGGCGTGCAAAAAAAAAAAAATGAGTCCAGGTTGTTCTACATTCATTTACTTCACCACTTGCATGAAAGTAGGCTCGCACGAGTACGTTGCCCAAATTATTTATACTTTTGCCTATATAGTTACATGTCTGCATCTTTTTTATTATAATTTGCATTGGGCGTGTGTTGCAAAGTGTGAATTAAACCCAGGCTATACATTTGATTCGCGCATATACATTTAGTTTTGCCTGGTCATCTTTTAATATTTTATCACTTCATTTTTATGTGGTATTAAATGTGTACTTGCATGCAAATGTAAGTCCAGAAAAAAAAAAGTGTTGCCAGGCCTTTAAAAAGAAAGTAGTGTGCGTGCGTGGAAGAATAATATTGTTCAGACCTTTAGCTTATCAGTGGTGTGCAAAGTGATATGGTGTAATATTTGTTTGAGTTTGTTGACATTTACTTTGCCATATTTATTTCGTGAGCATGGGAAAATTTGCAAAAGTTATCAGGTTGTACATTTACACCTTACCATGTGTGCATGTAGACATGTCAGGGCCATAATAGTAATTGATTTCATGCTCGCATATAATGTGTCGGGTCAAATATTTTGGTTTATTTCATTTTTGACGTGACCGCATGTATTGTTGCCTGGTCATCGGTTGCATTTACTTAAAAATGTGTACATGTCACATTTTGTGACACGTGCTTGCATGGGAGAAGGCTCGCATAGGTCATGTTATTGTACGTGAGCATTAAGGCTTTGGACAAAAGCTTTATATATTTTGCCAAAAGGAGTTACATGCCTTTATCTCATTTACATTGTTTACATTAGGCATGTTTTTACAAAATATAAATTAAACCCAGGCTACAGATTGATTTATGCATATCCATATTTAAATTTGCCTGACCATCATCAACTTGTTGGACATGTTATAGTGTGTGTGCATGAAGTCTATTCTCAGGCAGTACTATAATCTGACGCAAATATAGTAGCGCAGCCTACCGGTTAGTTTACATTGAACGTATGGTTGGTTTTAAAACGTAAATTGTTGCCGTTATTTTTATAACGGAATTTTTACGTCGGTATTATATTTTTAAAGCGTGTTGTTTTGATGACATTTTTGACGAATAAAAATTACTGTTATTTCGACTTCAGTAACCGTCAAGTTTAAAGTGAATTTTCAAGCGGTTATTCCGCAACACTGATTTGATGTCCGTTTTTATGGTGTTTTGTGAAGCACAATTTATTTGTCGAGATTGCTGTTTTAATCACGTATTTTAAAATTATTTTAAAATAAAAGTGTTTCCAAAAATTTTACAGTTTGCGCTTTCAAAAGAATGAGGAAGCGATTTAAACGCTTCAGCAAAATTGAGGACTATGAACCCTCACTTTTACTGATTCGCTTAATTCCGGACTTGTCCGTTTGAGAACGTAAAATGTTATTTTATAAAATACATAATTTTGCACTTTCAAGGAAACGATGAAGAGATTTAAACGATTTAGCAAAAGTGCGGAGTATGGAACCACACTTTTACTATTTCGGTTAATTCCGGACTCGTTAATTGAAACATCTGCTGTTTGATGATTTTGATGATTTTATTTGGCTTTCGAGCCACTATGTTGGACCTTCGGATCATCTGTTGGACCTTCGGGTCATTTGTTGGGCTTTCGGGCCACTCTGCTGACCTTCGGGTCAAATACCAGTACTAGACCTTCGGGTCACTCTGCGGACCTTCGGGTCAATCTGATGGGCGCCAAAAATTATGTTGAGTACTTGGTAGGCTTCGGCCACTCTGAGATGCACGTGCGGCGTAGCTAAAACTCGCCATCTGCTGGGATCGATCCATCTTTTATGCTGATTTTCTAGTTATCTTGTTTTGATTTCTAGATTTTGTGACTGCTGATTTTCTAGTTATCTATTTTGATTTCTAGATTTTGTGAATTGCTGCTTTGAATTCAATTATGAATTTGGAAGTTGAGTTTGAGTATAATCTCATCTGAGCTTATAAATTTGCGTATTGCTGTTTTAAATTCAATTGTGAATTTGAAAACTGATTTTGATGGAGTTTAAATTGAGATTTCTTCATGTAAAATATGCTGATTATTTATGTTGTATAGTCTCATTCGAGACTATAATTATTTGTTTAAGTGTTGTTTATCATTCACTTATTTCTGAGAATAAATTAGACTGATCCGTTTATTATTTTCTTTTAAATAATACTCGGGTCAGACCGAGTCATTTCAGGGTAATCTCTATCTCTGATTCAGTAGCAGCTTCAGCTTTTGGGATTTCACATCATCTTTTGTCTAGCCTTCGAGGAGTTCTTTTGGTTATTCGACTCTCATCTCATGTATGTTGATGACATGTATTTGTATATTTGGTTCGTGTGAACTATCGATTGTTGTAGCATGTATTCCAGACTTGTCTTCCGCTATATATCTGATATTTCTGTTCTGATGTGATTATACTATCTGTGTTATTGTTATTATGAATTGTTCTGGATTTTCTTAAGCCACCGTAGTTTCGTTTTAGATTTGGATTGAATATATATCTTTGGGAGTAATTTATACAACTTCTATCGATGTAATCAATACTCGTCTAAGGCATAACTTACGGATGGTCGCTTCTAACAAGCCTTATTCTTCGCAATAGCAGACGTTATTCCTTATAATAACCTTTGTTATTGTGAGCATAGAGGTGGGGCGTCACAGCTTGGTATCAGAGCCAGGTTCAGAACAAATTATAATAAACACGGAAAATAAGCAGAATGGAACATGTGTTACAACTATTCGAGGGTTTTATTCGTGCCTTTCTAATCTATCCCTTCATTGTTCTTAAATCTTTATCCTCTTTAACATATTGGAGTATGTCTAGGGATAAATCTCATATCCCCGTAATATTCCATTTGTTAAATTCCTTATCAATCTTGCTTATAGTTTCCTTGAGTTAAAACAAGGAAAGTCCTCTGTTTCTGATTGTCTTACTGCTTCTAGGGGTTTCAAATCTGGGAAGCTTAATGTTGCTTAAGCATCTGGTGATTCTTCTCAACCCAAAGTTTTTATTCCTTCTGTTTTGCAAGGTTTTATTTTATTTCGTGTCCGTTCTATTAGAGTTCGTTTCGATATGGGTGCATCGCATTCATTCATGTCAAAAGAGCTTATTGATGTTATTCCTTTAGATGTTGTTAGTCTTTGCGACCCGTTGAGGATTATAAATCCTATTGGTGGATCCGCTACTCTTGGTTTGTTGTGTGGTTATGTTGAGATTATTCTTTGTGGCTTTTCCTTTCATGTGAATCTGCATGTTATGGATCATCTTTATTTTGATATGAATTTTGGGAATGGATTGGCTCCTCCGTTATGAAGTTCAATCCTATGCCCCAAAAGAATTTTATATCTCAAACATCCTGATGCTATCGAGTAGTTATCTATTGTATTTCTAAGTATGGACCGTACTTCGAATGCTTTCATTTCTTCCTTCCAATCGGAGGATGTCATAGCTAATATTCCAGTTGTTTGTGATATTTTTTTTTTCTATTGTCTTAGAGCCTATTTCGAGTTTGCCGTCAAATAGGGCAATTGAGTTCCGTATAGATCTTATCTCTGGTGCTCATCCTGTCAGTCGTCCTCACATGAGGATGTCTGCTAAGGAAATAAGGAACTCATGTAACAATTATCTGAGATTGGAAGCCAATCATTTATTCGTTCTAGCTCTTCTCCCCAATTCGACCTTACCATCGGTTTTCATTTAGTTACGAGTTATGGAAGATAGCATTCCACTTACCGCATTCCGCACTCGTTATGATTCTTATAAATGAGTTATTATGTCATTCAGTTTGCCCAGCTTATTTCATCCATTTTATGAATCGAGTATTCTACAAATATCTTGATGACTCCATTTGTGTATTTATTGATTTTGGATGAAAGCAACAGTTTAAAATTTTGCAAATCTTTTTCATAAGATTTACTTACAAGTATAATTGGATTTGTGTTTATCATATAGAAGATGATTTTGTGATTGTATTGCCCATTGAGTGCTTTAAGAATTCTGGTCGATGTGCTTGATCAACGTTATCGATAGGAATCTCCTAAACGCTTTGATGAGACAATTTGACACAATAAATTGACCTATAAAAAGTAAATTTTTCTGGAAAATGATTTCATAAAGATAATTGTAATTTTGGAAGTTTTAGCTTTTCAGGAAAGAGGATTATTTGTAAGAACTCTTTTCCGATACTCTTATTCTTGTGGTTCCCGAAGGGAACCAAGACTCTATTGTTTATACTAATGCTAGTCGTATTGGTTGGGTGTCGTTCTCTTGCTAAAAGAAATCGTGTTATCACTTATGCTTCTTTACAATTAAAGCCCAACAAGATTCGTTATGCAACCCATGATTTGGAGTTAGCCGCCATAGTCTTTGCTCTAAAGATTTGGCAACATTATTTATTGGGCGAGCGTTTTGTTCTTTTCATTGATCACAAATCTCTGAAGTATCTATTCACTCAGAAAGAACTTAATTTGAGACAACAGCGTTGGCTCGAATTTCTAGCTTTTTATGATTTCGATATTCAGTATAACCCTGGTAAGGGTAATCGAGTTGCTGATGCGCTTAGTTGCAAGCAGCAAGTTGTTGTTTCCATGATGCTAGCAGAGTGGAATATTTTGGAAACTTTATCTCTTTGTGATATTAGAGACCGTCCTTCAGTTTCTGATTCTCCCGTGCTTTTATTTAGCATGGAAGCTCGTCCTAATTTATTGGATCGTGTTGCCGATGCCCAGAAACAAGATCTACATATTGCTTATCTTATCCAAAGTTGTAAATCGGAATTCCGAAGTGAGGATCTGAAGGATTTCGATATTGATATTCATGGTTGTATTCGGAAGAAGGGTAGATTGATCGTGCCTGATATTTCTAATCTTAGAAATGACATTCTTGAGGACTGTCATCGTTCTAAGTATACTATCCATCCTGGCAGTAGCAAGATGTATGCTGATGTGAAACGCTTATACTATTGGGAGGGTATGAAGCGTGATGTTGCAAGTTATATAAGTCGTTGCTTGACTTCTCAACTTGTTAAGGCAGAACATCAACGTCCCAGTGGTCTTTTGCAGCCTCTTGAGATTCCATTATGGAAATGGGATCAGATTTCCATGAACTTCATTGATGGTCTACCTCGTTCGAGGTCGGGCCATACTAGTATTTGGGTGATTGTTGACCGATTGACTAAATCAGCCCATTTTATTCCTATCAAGTCCAATCGGACTGCTCTTTTGTTGGCTAAGCTGTTTATTAAAGAAGTCGTTCGACTTCATGGTGTGCCTAGTTCTATTGTTAGTGACAGAGATCCGCTTTTTACTAGTGGTTTCTGGCAGAGTCTTCAGAAAGCTTTGGGCACTAAGCTCAATCTCAGTATAGATTATCATCCACAGTCTGACGGTCAGACTGAAAGGGTGAATCAAGTTTTGGAAGATATCCTTCGAGCTTGCATTCTTGATTTTGGTGGTAGTTGGGAAGACCACTTATCTCTTGTTGAGTTTTCTTACAACAACAGTTTTCAATCCAGTATCGGTATGGCTTCTTTCGAAGCTCTTTACGGAAGGTCGTGTCGATCACCATCTTGTTGGTTGGAATCAGGGGAAAAGTTAGTTCTCGGCCCCGATTATATTCGTGATTCTTCGGAAAGGATTGATATTATACGACAGAGAATGAAAGAGGCTCAGAATAGGCAGAAATCTTATGTCGATCATCGTAAGAAGCCTTTGGAATTTTTTTGTTGGCGATCTCGTATTCATTCGTGTTTCCCCGATGAAGGGTGTGGTGCGTTTTAGTCACTCCGGGAAATTGGCTCCCCGATATGTTGGACCGTTCCCTATTATGGAATGCATTGGCCATGTTGCTTATCGTGTATCGCTTCCTATTCAGTTTTCGAGAATTCATGACGTATTTCATGTATCCCAGCTTCGTCGATGCCTTCGAGATTCGGATTCTATTATTGATCCCCTTATGTTGCAAGATCTTGAGATCTCACCCGACTTGTCTATAGTGCAAAATCCTATTCGTGTGCTAGCTTCGGAGGTTAAACGCCTTCGGAATAAAGAAACCCCGCTTGTGAAAATTCAATGGTCCGCAATCCCCAAAGATTGCACTTGGGAAACCCAAGAATTCTTTGAGCATTCTTATCCATCTTTTCTATTTTAATCTTTATTGTGATGAATTATTTGTGTTTTGACTGCTTCTAGTATGAAAATTGCGGGGACGCAATTTTTATAAGGGGGGAAGTATGTAACGACCGTGATTTTTGAATTACTGTCGAAATTATTATTTTTAATAGAAATTTTAAAAATTAAAATTTGGAAAAAAATATTTAGTGCAAATCATTTTGCAAAGTCAGTAAATGCTTCAAGTGGTGAACGTTAGAAAATGTAGTGCATTTCCTTCTTCACATGTAAATGGAACAAGTCCATTTCAAAAGCGAAAATGAGCATGTGCTGTCACTCATCTTATAAAGCAAGATTGAAACTTTGATTTCACGCACAAAAAGTTTATATTACCAAGTTGATTTCACTGTGCTACCATCATTTCTTTGTACAGCACGTCCTTTCTATCCAGTGATGCACAATTCATCTTTAATGCATGTGTACCAAAAAAAAAAATATCCCAGCACACCTTTGTTTGACTTGGACGCAAACTTTATTTGGGAAAAGTATGCCTTCACCACTTTTCCAGTAGCATCTTTTTCTTTCGTTGCTTTCATTTTCAAGTAAGCACTGCAGCATTCTTGTAGCTCATTTCTTTAGTAGCTCAACAAAACACGTTAATGGCGTTTCAAAATTTTGGCTCCTTATCAGATCTCGGTTGCCAGTTTATTCTCTAACAAAATAGAGGTGAGTGCAAACTCACGTTTCTAATTTATTCACCATTTTGTTTTTGGTGTAAAAATTATATTGACAGGCATTTTTGTTAATTCAATTTTCGTGTACACTGTGATTCATTGCTAGGTCGTTTATTTTAGAAACTCCATTCCTGCGTGTAAGTTTAAGTGTAGAACAGGTCACCTTAGCTTGCATTTTAATCCAGGCGTGCAAAAAAAAAAAAATGAGTCCAGGTTGTTCTACATTCATTTACTTCACCACTTGCATGAAAGTAGGCTCGCACGAGTACGTTGCCCAAATTATTTATACTTTTGCCTATATAGTTACATGTCTGCATCTTTTTTATTATAATTTGCATTGGGCGTGTGTTGCAAAGTGTGAATTAAACCCAGGCTATACATTTGATTCGCGCATATACATTTAGTTTTGCCTGGTCATCTTTTAATATTTTATCACTTCATTTTTATGTGGTATTAAATGTGTACTTGCATGCAAATGTAAGTCCAGAAAAAAAAAAGTGTTGCCAGGCCTTTAAAAAGAAAGTAGTGTGCGTGCGTGGAAGAATAATATTGTTCAGACCTTTAGCTTATCAGTGGTGTGCAAAGTGATATGGTGTAATATTTGTTTGAGTTTGTTGACATTTACTTTGCCATATTTATTTCGTGAGCATGGGAAAATTTGCAAAAGTTATCAGGTTGTACATTTACACCTTACCATGTGTGCATGTAGACATGTCAGGGCCATAATAGTAATTGATTTCATGCTCGCATATAATGTGTCGGGTCAAATATTTTGGTTTATTTCATTTTTGACGTGACCGCATGTATTGTTGCCTGGTCATCGGTTGCATTTACTTAAAAATGTGTACATGTCACATTTTGTAACACGTGCTTGCATGGGAGAAGGCTCGCATAGGTCATGTTATTGTACGTGAGCATTAAGGCTTTGGACAAAAGCTTTATATATTTTGCCAAAAGGAGTTACATGCCTTTATCTCATTTACATTGTTTACATTAGGCATGTTTTTACAAAATATAAATTAAACCCAGGCTACAGATTGATTTATGCATATCCATATTTAAATTTGCCTGACCATCATCAACTTGTTGGACATGTTATAGTGTGTGTGCATGAAGTCTATTCTCAGGCAGTACTATAATCTGACGCAAATATAGTAGCGCAGCCTACCGGTTAGTTTACATTGAACGTATGGTTGGTTTTAAAACGTAAATTGTTGCCGTTATTTTTATAACGGAATTTTTACGTCGGTATTATATTTTTAAAGCGTGTTGTTTTGATGACATTTTTGAAGAATAAAAATTACTGTTATTTCGACTTCAGTAACCGTCAAGTTTAAAGTGAATTTTCAAGCGGTTATTCCGCAACACTGATTTGATGTCCGTTTTTATGGTGTTTTGTGAAGCACAATTTCTTTGTCGAGATTGCTGTTTTAATCACGTATTTTAAAATTATTTTAAAATAAAAGTGTTTCCAAAAATTTTACAGTTTGCGCTTTCAAAAGAATGAGGAAGCGATTTAAACGCTTCAGCAAAATTGAGGACTATGAACCCTCACTTTTACTGATTCGCTTAATTCCGGACTTGTCCGTTTGAGAACGTAAAATGTTATTTTATAAAATACATAATTTTGCACTTTCAAGGAAACGATGAAGAGATTTAAACGATTTAGCAAAAGTGCGGAGTATGGAACCACACTTTTACTATTTCGGTTAATTCCGGACTCGTTAATTGAAACATCTGCTGTTTGATGATTTTGATGATTTTATTTGGCTTTCGAGCCACTCTGTTGGACCTTCGGGTCATCTGTTGGACCTTCGGGTCATTTGTTGGGCTTTCGGGCCACTCTGCGGACCTTCGGGTCAAATACCAGTACTAGACCTTCGGGTCACTCTGCGGACCTTCGGGTCAATCTGATGGGCGCCAAAAATTATGTTGAGTACTTGGTAGGCTTCGGCCACTCTGAGATGCACGTGCGGCGTAGCTAAAACTCGCCATCTGCTGGGATCGATCCATCTTTTATGCTGATTTTCTAGTTATCTTGTTTTGATTTCTAGATTTTGTGACTGCTGATTTTCTAGTTATCTATTTTGATTTCTAGATTTTGTGAATTGCTGCTTTGAATTCAATTATGAAATTGGAAGTTGAGTTTGAGTATAATCTCATCTGAGCTTATAAATTTGCGTATTGCTGTTTTAAATTCAATTGTGAATTTGAAAACTGATTTTGATGGAGTTTAAATTGAGATTTCTTCATTTAAAATATGCTGATTATTTATGTTGTATAGTCTCATTCGAGACTATAATTATTTGTTTAAGTGTTGTTTATCATTCACTTATTTCTGAGAATAAATTAGACTGATCTGTTTATTATTTTCTTTTAAATAATACTCGGGTCAGACCGAGTCATTTCAGGGTAATCTCTATCTCTGATTCAGTAGCAGCTTCAGCTTTTGGGATTTCACATCATCTTTTGTCTAGCCTTCGAGGAGTTCTTTTGGTTATTCGACTCTCATCTCATGTATGTTGATGACATGTATTTGTATATTTGGTTCGTGTGAACTATCGATTGTTGTAGCATGTATTCCAGACTTGTCTTCCGCTATATATCTGATATTTCTGTTCTGATGTGATTATACTATCTGTGTTATTGTTATTATGAATTGTTCTGGATTTTCTTAAGCCACCGTAGTTTCGTTTTAGATTTGGATTGAATATATATCTTTGGGAGTAATTTATACAACTTCTATCGATGTAATCAATACTCGTCTAAGGCATAACTTACGGATGGTCGCTTCTAACAAGCCTTATTCTTCGCAATAGCAGACGTTATTCCTTATAATAACCTTTGTTATTGTGAGCATAGAGGTGGGGCGTCACAGAGTCACAACACGTGCACAAGGTCAAACCCGAGCATTTAAGCTGGATTCAACACAGGTGCAAATACGAAACAATGGGTCGAGACAAAACTGAGTCAATGATGAAGCACCAGATCTCAAGCCATGCACAGAGAACACACATGAATGGTAGCACAAAGAATGGCCAGAAACAACTACAAGCAAATGAAAACACATGTACACAATGCTACAACACAGTGAAGTGAGCAACATCAGTGAGACATGGCACACTGGATTAAGTAGTGCAATAAAGTACACTAATCCAACAAGGCATCAAATATACATGGGGTAGTGACCAGTTTTCTGACTCAAAGCTACATGCAACCAGAACTATTTCTGTAACCAGATGAACCAGACAAACAGAGATAGCCAACTGATCAGAGGAAAGCAACCAGGGTACTCAATGAACTCAAGTTGAAGTGAATACAAGTACAGCTTGCAAAACCAAAATGGATAGCAGCTACAACTAAATGCAAGCCAACATTGCAGTATCACTATATCATGAATATCTACAAGCATGAGAGGACAATATGCACAAGTGACTCAAGTACAACAAATCAAAGACATGTATATATATACAACTACATGATGACCAGACCAGACCACATGAATACAACAACCTCGACATCAAATTGTCAAGACAAGCTACAAAGCTCAAGCTATAGCATGGTTCAGTTAAATATGCAATGCACTGACACATTAGAACCAGGTCAATGCCAAAGTGGACAATACAAGCTTAACTACAAGCATACATATATACAGAGCTGTACATGTACTCGAGTCAACATGGAAGTAGTGCACACTGCATGTAACAGTTTCAAACTACCAGTGTGACAACAGTGGTGCAATATACATATGTATAAGGGCATGTATAAAAACCACACTACAAAAAGCAACTCAACACAATGCAGAGAAACCCAGAACAACATGACCAGACTCGAGTGTTAGTAAAGTGCACACGACTTGAACAAATGCCACTGTGATCTCGACAAATCAAGACAAGCCAGTGCAAGCAATCAGGTGAAGGCAGCAAAAATCAGAGGCAACTGGCAATAAATAATACAATCAAATCAAGAAACAGTGAATCAATGGAACTAGACTCAAGCTCAAGTAATACAAATGACACAGACTCGAATAAACAAGAGCAGGCACACATTAGAGTGTTATATATATATATAAACCAAAGCATACATGGAGAAATGATCAGAAACTACTCCAGACGAAGAGCAGTTATAAAAAGGTACATGTCGAGTATGCTACAGAGAATCGAAGCCGTGAGCAACTTGAAGCCATAAGAAATGTAAATGCAGACCAAAGAATCAACATAGTCAACCAGAAAATATTCTCGAAATCAAAAATGACTAAAAGTCAAAAATCAAATACAAATAAAAGAGGAAAGTTTTCTTACGTATCGATCAAGGAAAGATCGAACGATTTAAAATCAAAACCGTGAGAAGTGTAACAACCCACCTTTTTGGACGTTTCAAATCGACAAAAACCACACATGTCAGACTCAAACCATTCAAAAGGGAGGATTGTTAATGGGGTAAATAAGAAAAAAAGAAAACAAAACACAGAATCTCGCAGCGGAATAACAAAATATAATAATCAAATAAACAGTTCATGAAGCTGTTTTACAAATAACATTTGATTACACTTTTACAATTCAAATCAGAGTTATACATACATCAGAAATAAACAAATAATGCAGCAGAACACAGAATGTAGTGAAATAATAAATAGCAATTATATACTGAATCTTCGTCTTTGTCCTCCAGAAAATAAGTGTCTTCGCTAAACTGAAATACTCGGTCTGACCCGAGCGTAAAGTAAAACAAGAACACTCGAGTCAGGACTAACATTCTTATTTAAGTAAGTCAACTCAAGTGAAATGTACAGATAACTCAATAAGTGAAATGCTTAGGTTTAAATAAACATCATCTTTCACACTATAAATCAGTTCAGTTCAAATACCGACTTTATGTTCGTTTCCAATCGATTCGTTATCAAATCCAACTTCAGATTTCAATTTTTCACTTAAAGCTATTAAGTTATAATCAAACAACAAGTTTAAATCTAAAAAATCCAATTAAAACTTTCATTAAATCAATTAAATTTCAATTTCATAATTTCAAGTTCAAACACAAATTTAAACTTACAATATTTCAATTTTATTTCTAAATCAATTTATTTAAACCCAAAGTGGTTTTATATCGGGTATGTATATGTTCAATCCAAAGTGATTTATCTAACATATCACATGTGTCACATATCGTAAACAACATAAGTGAATATTTCAAATTCTAACATAACATATAAATATATAACATGACATATATACAAGGAACTTGCAAGGTGATTTACAATAAATTAACATGGCATATCATTTTTCACAAACATAACACATTATTTCCACATAGCATATGTGACATGTTATTAACATAGCATGTGCAACATATGATTTTATTAACTAACACATTTGTTTCAACATAGCATAGGTGATGTATTTCAACAAGGCATATACAAATATTTTTTTTTAACATAACACATTTTTTACATATCATATGTGATGTATTTCAATATGGCATATAAAAATATATTTTTCTAACATAACACTTTTTTTTACATATCATATGTGATGTATTTCACATACATATGTGACAATTAATCAAATCAACATAACATTCTACTTGTGACATATAAAACAACATGTGCATGTGAATATCATAACACAAATTCAAGGGAACATAACAACATATATCACATATTCGTATCTAAAGCAAACATTTCTTATAACATTTCGATGTTTATTTACCTAACAATAAAAATGTTAATCGTGAGTGATTGCTCACCTTTCGAGGTTAGAGAGTTTTTGACAACACAAATATGTAGATCCTAGTTGAAATCCAAACACGACAAGCTAACCAATCTTATCCATAGCAACAATCTAATAGAAAAGCAAAGCACGACAATGCACATCGAACTGATTGAGTTTTCTTCTTCTTCTTTTTTAGAGAGATGAAGTAAGGGAAATTTGTGGATTTAGAAATTTTGGAGTTTATGTAGTTTTGAGGATGGAGGAAGTGTGAGCAGAAAGCTTTAGATAGAGGAATGAGAAACAATCTGTACGTACTTTGGTTTTGTTCTCTAGTGGGATATTGAAAAGTCAACAGGTTGGACAGTGGGAAGGTGATAAAAGAATACAAAAATAAAGTAAGCTTTTCAAAGAAACGACGTGGTTATATGTTTAATAAATATAAACATGAACAGGCTAGCATGAATGATGCATGTGCATTAAATCTGAATTGTTAATGGACGAATTAGTGCAGGCAGAAGTTATGAAAAAGAGTGAATACTAAAAGTTGTAACGTGTAAAAATAAATGCTTAGATGCAAATACAAGAGGTATATAAGAATTAGGTCGAATAAACGTGGGTAAGAGAATGTATAGCTAACAATAAGAATGGAAAATGAATATATAGAGAATAAATGAAAGTTTTATGAAATAAAGAGAGAGGTTTTTTTTAATATGAATAGGTGAAATGTGAGAGTAAACAAGGCAGAAAAATATGAATGAGATAGTAGTTAGAAAAGGCAATAGAATATGAAACGTGCATGAATATGAATTCATGATGAACATCACCTTTCATACTTCAAAAGGAATTTAATGTCACATTAATTCAATATGGAAATATTTTTCAATTCAATTAATTCCTTTAACTCCAAATCAACTCAACTTTACACCTATCTAAAAGTTTTATTAACATACAGTAAATAAAATTTGAACACACCAATTAAAGTAACGATGACCACTGCTACATAAAATAAAAGGAGAACCATGATTCCAAATTCCAATTCAAAATCGGCGTTTTTCTCAGCGCACAATCATGAACATAAAATATTTAATTTATTCTAAATTTTACGATTAGCATTAAAATCACTTCTATACTGCCAAAGATTACTATTCAACGACCGTAAAATATTGCATCAAAATTCAATTTTTTTTCTTTTTATAAAATTACACTTACTTTAAAAACAACAACGTTTCTTTTGTTTTCATTAAAACATACATTTTTTAAAAATAACGTACATATCTTTCGTTAAATCCATTAATTACAATTAATGATTTTTTTTGCCTCTTTAATATTGAAAGATTCCAAATCGACATAGTTTTAATTAGTTTCAAAATTACACTTTAAAGCAGATCATGTACATTTCATTCATTAAACGCCATTAAGTTCAATTAAATTATCTTTCCCTTTTATAGAACCGTTGTTTACACATAAGAGTTATAAATTAACTTGCTTAAATAGATTATTTTCCTACTCTTGTAATCCATCTGTATGCTAAAACATAGTTCCAATATACATATATTTCTTCCTTTAAATCAATCATTCTATTCTTTATTTTAATGAAATTAAACCTACATTCACAAATGAAACATTCATTTCATTTGATATAAATGTTCTTTTCATTAAATCAACTTTCCTTATATTTTCATAAAACATAAGCTACATTTAATTACACCTATTAATTTACAATTTGGTGTCCTCTCTACCATTAATTGAAATTATTCAATCACATTAATTTCAATTGTTTACAAAGGTGAATTTAAAATGAACAAAATAAATGTAATGAGAAATAGAACAATTATTTCCTATCTAATAGTAATTTAAACATAATTACACACTATTGGATACAAACAGAAATTATACATTTCTTACCAAATAATAGTTTCTCGTCTCTGCAATCAATCTTTCAGCTACCAAACATTTCAAATAAATAAACATATGATTTCTTATTTAATAAAGAAACATTTATTTTTCTTCATTAACATTTATTATTCCAATCAATTGGAAATTTACATTCAGACAATTGTTAATTTCACTCAAACCAACGCTATTAAAATACACACTAGCATTTGTTATCATCCTTACATTATTGCAAACATGTTTCATTAATAGAATTTTTACTTAAGCTCATAACTTGGATTATAATTAAATTTGTATCAGTAAAATCTTACAGAAAAATTCCTAACAAATTTATTCAAAAATCTTATTTAATTTAATATTTTTAAATGTTTAAAAATATGGGTCGTTACAATCTCCCCCACTCAAAAATTTTCGTCCCCGAAAAGAAACAAGAAGGAATTCAAAATTTTGTTATATTTTATTTAAAACAGTCAATTTATTAATCCGAAAACGTACCTATTTGTTGGGCAAACAAACTTTATTTATGAAACCAAAAGCAGTAACTGTTACTTCTATAACCTGTATTTCACTTATATAATCCAAAGAGTTAAAATTATGTGAAAAGAATAATATTTTAGTTGTTTAAAATCAATAGCACAAACAACATACAATATATCACAATCATATGCACACAAAACTATACAACCATCATAGGCAACAAAGAATCCATCACACATCCATAGCAACCAAAACTAATGGTTTGTTCAGGTTTAGAACTTTTAATCGTACAAGGGTGATAAATAAACTAATAAGTGTACTTTATGCTCAACATCCTTGGATAATCACTTAATAGATTATTCATACAACCTCAAACAATTAGAAGTATTCTTACCCAAACTTCCCATCAGCCAAACAACAAGAATTTTAAATTTACTTAAATTTATTCTACTAGTTTTTTTTCACATCATTTACCTTTCCATTCATTTATTTATATAAAAGATCAATCACTTGCATAATTTGTTTTCCATTAAAGATTTAAGTCATTAATGAATCATTTCATAAAATACTACTTAAGCTCCTACTGCCTTACCTAAGTTTATAACTTAATTCTGTTATAGAATAAAAATTTAAGTTTTTGGTATTCGCTCTTGAAGAGAAAAGAAATATTTCAATATATCTAAAAATTCAATTAAAACATTTAATCTCATTCACTTAGTAAGAATATAAGATATATTTAAAACATCCTCATAGCATTTTGCAAGGATTTTCCAAAAAGTTTAAACAATGTTAAATGTTTATATCAAAACATATGATAAGCTTTAAAAAAAAATAAAGTTCCTTAAATTCGATAATTTATTAGAATCATTATTTTAAAATAAGTATAAACTCTAGATTATTAAACTGAAACTAATAGTATACTCAAATCTTACATTAAATATCCAAATCAAAGTATAAAATTTCATATCTTCATAATTAATTGTACACACTTGTTTTAAAACGAATATTCAAATCATGGAAAAACATTTATTATGGTTTAATACAAAATTCAAATAGTAAATAAACCTATAAATTTACTATTAGTACTTCGAAAGCAAGTAAATATTTCAAACCATACCTCCAAAATAGAGATTCAAGTTCATTTTTCAAGTATATTACCATAAATGAACTTCGCAAATCATTTTTTTTCATTTATATAATACCTTTAAATTATACATTCAAAGAAACTTATATAAATTTTACTTGAAATATTCATTTGAAAACTTCATTTGCAAATCAATAATCTTTAATACTTTACGAAAAAATTCATCTGTAAAATTTCTTGCTTCATATATAAATACCATTTAAAAAATTTAAATAACATCTTTATAAATATAGGTAAACTATTTGAAAACAATTATTTACATCATTACTTATATTTAAAAAGAAGTTATTGAAAACCTTAAATCCATTATTTATAAATTTTATTAGTTTTAAATCTCAAAATACTTTTAAACATCATTAATAAATCAATAATCATTAACTTTAAATACATTTTATTTAATTAATAACTTCCCATAATATTTACAACACTAATAATTTACTATTAAACCATGTTTTACATAAATAAACAATATTTTAAACATTTTAAAGTATTTAGAAATGAAAAAAAAAACCAAAATATCTTTTATATAATACTTTATCAAAATACTTTTATAACTCGATGTTTTAACAAGTTTATCCTCGTTCTTGCAGACTCTGGTCGTACATTGATCAAGCGTAAGACTAGAATTCTCCAAGTACTTAGTAGACCTGTTTCAACACCCAGTGAAAAATACTTAAAAACAGCTATGAGAAGTACCGCTCAAAATTTGATGTCAAATGATGATGTTACGATAGAATTGGCCCGCTGCTGATCCAGAATTTACGCAATGGACACAAAACTTTCCAGAAGATCCTTCCACCTTCCGGATTCCAGAAAAATATCGTAGCCATTTTGTAAACAAAGGACCATCGACCCCTGCTGCAGTGGTAACTGCTGATTCAATGATTTACGCAACGGATGAACTTCCTTCTCGGAAGATCCATAAACAACAGATCCCAGGATCGAAAGCGCCTCCATTGGGTAAACTAAAGAACCATCTACCCTGGAAAAAAAAATCGAGGAACTCATGAGTTTAAGTCCGGACAACCATATCGGTTCGAATCCATTTCTGAATTCACCCAAGTATATTAGGGTTTATCGGTCGAATCTATTCCTGGATTCCCCAAGTCCATCTGGGTCGAAGCATACCACACTATACTTCTTCGTGGAGGGTACTTCCCCATACCTTTTACTTCAAAATATAACATACCATATATAGTACCCTTTTAAAATAATAGCTTCAAATATCGCACTTATATAAATTCCATTATATATAAGATTTCATTTTCAAATAAAGTACTTTCCAAAATCAATAATCTCGAATATATCAAATCATTCTTATATAAATTCCTTTATATGTAAGATTTATCTCTTTAGATCAAATACCTTCTAAAATCAACAGTTTTAAAAATCACCTTATACTTATATAAAGTCCATCTTATACAAGAATCAAAATTTTTCCAAAATCAACTTCGTTGTACGAAAAGCCACATGGGATTGAACATCTTTGCTTTATAAAAGGTTTTGAATTTAGAATAGTTTTGTACATAAAATCGTTTTGTGAAATAGTTTTGTATATAAAATAGTTTTGTAAAATAGTTTGTAAATAAAATAGTTTTTAAAACAGTTTTGTAAAAATAAAATAGTTTGTAAAACAGTTTTGTAAATAAAATAGTTTGTAAAATAGTTTTGTAAATAAAATAGTTTGTATAAGAAAAATAAAAGAAAATAGTTTTGTAAAATGGTTTTAAATTAATAGTAGTTTTGCATACAGGAAAAATTCCCATTTAAATTACAAAGATATCCAACCCAACGACTTTCAAATTCAGCGTCAAAGCATATCAATAATATTAGAACATAAGAGGTACATATGCCATCATTTCACAAAATCACATTCGATCGCTCGCTCGAGTACACAAGTTTGCTTTCGAACTAGTATTTTTCATTCGACTTCCCTAATGCGGACTTCGATAAGGTTTCTTGACTAGAAACCAACATTCTCCTTGCATAGCCATATACTATGATAGAGAATTCTAGAATCAAACCAAAAATCCGTATCAAATATTCGCCATCAAGAATCGAATGAAAAATCCTAACACGAAGTGCTGTAATTCACATAGAACTTGTGTACTCAAATTCGAATATTTTTGCGAATAAAACAATATACATACAACATACGTAATTATTCTAATTTGTTTCATCATAATTACATTTCAATTAAATTCATTTTTAATCTCATTGATTAACACAAATATCACTTCATACTTTAATATTTGTTTCACAGAATTTCTCCAATTAATATAAAACATTAATGTATTCATTCTCATAAAATTGCTTATATTTCTCTTCACTTTAAATTACATTCATTTCACATGTAATATTTCTCATTTAATACAACATTTATTTGCAAATCTTTTCATAAGGAATTTTCTTAAGTTCATAACCAATTTATAAAACTTAATTCCTTTTTATAAGACATTGTTCGAGTTTAAAGTTATCACAACTTTATTTATAACCATTTATTACATCCATTAATTTCATAACAATTTACAAGTCATGGCTTTATTTATAATCATTTCACTTTTAATTCATATTTGCTTATCCCATTTACTTTCACCTTTACCTTTTAATTTATTTATGTTAATTAAATTTATAAACATATTTTTCTCCAATTTAATCACATTTACAACATTTCCTTAATCACAATTTCAATTTAAACATCCCTAGGCTTAAAGTTCACACTTTTATATTATTACATTACATGCCAAGAATGTATACAACAATTCTATTCATTTATTGGACATAGATATAACAAATTAAACCTTGTTTCACTTGCTTTCAAATTAATGTTATCAAATTCAACTGCATAATTCAATACAATTTCTAAGTTTTAACTCATATATTAATTTAGAAGGTTTCGATTATCCAAAATATCCAGATATTCCATTTTATTTCAATAGTTGAAACTACCGGTCAACAAACAACAAAATTCACAACAACATTTCAATTTCATAAACAAATATCCTAATTATTCATTTTATTCTCTTTAATACACCATTATTAAACTAGTGTTTAGTCCATTATTTCAATCAACAATAATTGCCAATGTTTATAATTTGATTAAATACAATAAATTAACAATAAATGATAATAATTAGATATTACCATTTCATAAAACAAACACATTACAAATAACTATATCAGTTATAAAAATTTATTCCTTTATATATATCATATAATATTAGGAAAAATAATTTCATTTCAAAACTTATATAAAACATTTTTATAACACTAACAAATACGCGCTCTCGTATATACATTCAGACAACTCATTCTAGGGTACTACTACCCTATCTCTAATGAGTTAACCCCAATAGGCTAAGGTATGTCTAAACCAAAGCTCTGATACCAACTGTAACAACCCACCTTTTTGGACGTTTCAAATCGACAACAAACCACACATGTCAGACTCAAACCATTCAAAAGGGAGGATTGTTAATGGGGTAAATAAGAAAAAAAGAAAACAAAACACAGAATCTCGCAGCGGAATAACAAAATATAATAATCAAATAAACAGTTCATGAAGCTGTTTTACAAATAACATTTGATTACACTTTTACAATTCAAATCAGAGTTATACATACATCAGAAATAAACAAATAATACAGCCGAACACAGAAAGTAGTGAAATAATAAATAGCAATAATATACTGAATCTTCGTCTTCGTCCTCCAAAAAATAAGTGTCTTCGCTAAACTTAAATACTCGATCTGACCCGAGCGTAAAGTAAAACAAGAACACTCGAGTCAGGACTAACATTCTTATTTAAGTAAGTCAACTCAAGTGAAATGTACAGATAACTCAATAAGTGAAATGCTTAGGTTTAAATAAACATCATCTTTCACACTATAAATCAGTTCAGTTCAAATACCGACTTTATGTTCGTTTCCAATCGATTCATTATCAAATCCAACTTCAGATTTCAATTTTTCACTTAAAGCTATTAAGTTATAATCAAACAACAAGTTTAAATCTAAAAAATCCAATTAAAACTTTCATTAAATCAATTAAATTTCAATTTCATAATTTCAAGTTCAAACACAAATTTAAACTTACAATATTTCAATTTTATTTCTAAATCAATTTATTTAAACCCAAAGTGGTTTTATATTGGGTATGTATATGTTCAATCCAAAGTGATTTTGCTAACATATCACATGTGTCACATATCATAAACAACATAAGTGAATATTTCAAATTCTAACATAACATATAAATATATAACATGACATATATACAAGGAACTTGCAAGGTGATTTACAATAAATTAACATGGCATATCATTTTTCACAAACATAACACATTATTTCCACATAGCATATGTGACATGTTATTAACATAGCATGTGCAACATATGATTCTATTAACTAACACATTTGTTTCAACATAGCATAGGTGATGTATTTCAACAAGGCATATACAAATATTTTTTTCTAACATAACACATTTTTTACATATCATATGTGATGTATTTCAATATGGCATATACAAATATATTTTTCTAACATAACACTTTTTTTTACATATCATATGTGATGTATTTCACATACATATGTGACAATTAATCAAATCAACATAACATACTACTTGTGACATATAAAACAACATGTGCATGTGAATATCATAACACAAATTCAAGGGAACATAACAACATATATCACATATTCGTATCTAAAGCAAACATTTCTTATAACATTTCAATGTTTATTTACCTAACAATAAAAATGTTAATCGTGAGTGATTGCTCACCTTTCGAGGTTAGAGAGTTTTTGACAACACAAATATGTAGATCCTAGTTGAAATCCAAACACGACAAGCTAACCAATCTTATCCATAGCAACAATCTAATAGAAAAGCAAAGCACGACAATGCACATCGAACTGATTGAGTTTTCTTCTTCTTCTTTTTTAGAGAGATGAAGCAAGGGGAATTTGTGGATTTAGAAATTTTGGAGTTTATGTAGTTTTGAGGATGGAGGAAGTGTGAGCAGAAAGCTTTAGATAGAGGAATGAGAAACAATATGTACGTACTTTGGTTTTGTTCTCTAGTGGGATATTGAAAAGTCAACAGGTTGGACAGTGGGAAGGTGATAAAAGAATACAAAAATAAAGTAAGCTTTTCAAAGAAACGACGTGGTTATATGTTTAATAAATATAAACATGAACAGGCTAGCATGAATGATGCATGTGCATTAAATCTGAATTGTTAATGGACGAATTAGTGCAGGCAGAAGTTATGAAAAAGAGTGAATACTAAAAGTTGTAACGTGTAAAAATAAATGCTTAGATGCAAATACAAGAGGTATATAAGAATTAGGTCGAATAAAAGTGGGTAAGAGAATGTATAGCTAACAATAAGAATGGAAAATGAATATATAGAGAATAAATGAAAGTTTTATGAAATAAAGAGAGAGGTTTTTTTTAATATGAATATGTGAAATGTGAGAGTAAACAAGGCAGAAAATTATGAATGAGATAGTAGTTAGAAAAGGCAATAGAATATGAAACGTGCATGAATATGAATTCATGATGAACATCACCTTTCATACTTCAAAAGGAATTTAATGTCACATTAATTCAATATGGAAATATTTTTCAATTCAATTAATTCCTTTAACTCCAAATCAACTCAACTTTACACCTATCTAAAAGTTTTATTAACATACAGTAAATAAAATTTGAACACACCAATTAAAGTAACGATGACCACCGCTACATAAAATAAAAGGAGAACCATGATTCCAAATTCCAATTCAAAATCGGTGTTTTTCTCAGCGCACAATCATGAACATAAAATATTTAATTTATTCTAAATTTTACGATTAGCATTAAAATCACTTCTATACTGCCAAAGATTACTATTCAACGACCGTAAAATATTGCATCAAAATTCAATTTTTTTTCTTTTTATAAAATTACACTTACTTTAAAAACAACAACGTTTCTTTTGTTTTCATTAAAACATACTTTTTTTAAAAATAACGTACATATCTTTCGTTAAAGCCATTAATTACAATTAATGATTTTTTTTGCCTCTTTAATATTGAAAGATTCCAAATCGACATAGTTTTAATTAGTTTCAAAATTACACTTTAAAGCAGATCATGTACATTTCATTCATTAAACGCCATTAAGTTCAATTAAATTATCTTTCCCTTTTATAGAACCGTTGTTTACACATAAGAGTTATAAATTAACTTGCTTAAATAGATTATTTTCCTACTCTTGTAATCCATCTGTATGCTAAAACATAGTTCAAATATACATATATTTCTTCCTTTAAATCAATCATTCTATTCTTTATTTTAATGAAATTAAACCTACATTCACAAATGAAACATTCATTTCATTTGATATAAATGTTCTTTTCATTAAATCAACTTTCCTTATATTTTCATAAAACATAAGCTACATTTAATTACACCTATTAATTTACAATTTGGTGTCCTCTCTACCATTAATTGAAATTATTCAATCACATTAATTTCAATTGTTTACAAAGGTGAATTTAAAATGAACAAAATAAATGTAATGAGAAATAGAACAATTATTTCCTATCTAATAGTAATTTAAACATAATTACACACTATTGGATACAAACAGAAATTATACATTTCTTACCAAATAATAGTTTCTCGTCTCTGCAATCAATCTTTCAGCTACCAAACATTTCAAATAAATAAACATATGATTTCTTATTTAATAAAGAAACATTTATTATTCTTCATTAACATTTATTATTCCAATCAATTGTAAATTTACATTCAGACAATTGTTAATTTTACTCAAACCAACGCTATTAAAATACACACTAGCATTTGTTATCATCCTTACATTATTGCAAACATGTTTCATTAATAGAATTTTTACTTAAGCTCATAACTTGGATTATAATTAAATTTGTACCAGTAAAATCTTACAAAAAAATTCCTAACAATTTTATTCAAAAATCTTATTTAATTTAATATTTTTAAATGTTTAAAAATATGGGTCGTTACAAGAAGCAAGTATCAATATATACGAGTTTGATTTAGTCAGAGAAATCATCAACATCCAACAATAATCGAACGGCCAAGCAAATAATTGACAAATTCAAACAAAGATATACGAACGCAAATAAAGGAGATCGAACTCCTATATAAACCAATCATCATCGGCAATTTTAATTATCGAATTCAAGCAATCAATCCTGAAAGCAAAAGGAGCAAATAACATACCAGAGAAAAGTCGAATTCGATCAACTCGTAGCAACCAGCCGACTTCAACAAATTTCTCAAACCCAAATTTCAGAGCAACAAACGAATAAATAAATCATCTCGAGGCAAGCAACTGATCAGTAGAGGAGCAAATCAATCGACAGAGCAACAACCATAATCAGCATCGTCAAAAATCAGAAACCCAAATTTCAGAGGAACGAGAGCCGCCATTTTCTCAAGAAAGAAACGGGCTAAAGAAAAAAAAAGGGGGTCGGCCTTAATAATTAAATCAGGGCTTTAGTTTTTACTTTTTTTTATTTTTGGGTCAGGGTTATTTTGATTAAGGGCAAAAATTGGTTTCAAGCTTTCTATTTTATTTTTTCTCTTGTTGTTTTTTGTTTTGAAGTTTGTACTCTTCGAATCAAATCTGGGTAAATCACCACCTAGGATTTAGGTTGTGTCAGATTGTCTAGTTAGGATTAGTTCAGTGAGCAGGGATTTCGAGTTTGCAAAACTCTATAGGCGGTAGCAGGGTTTGCGAGTCTGTTAGAGTGTTTGTAAGCGGGAGACTGTTTAATTCTAATAGAAATCTGGGAATGCAGCAGTAGGCAGGGGTTGCCGAAGCTGGGTAAATTTTGTGTGTGATTTACTTTCAGCATATTTATTTCTCTGCAGTTTATTTTTGTGTTTAATTCAAGAAAATTTGCTATAACCCTATTCACCCCCTCTCTAGGGTTAATCTAGATCCTACACCCCCTCTATATATGTTGAAAAAATATAAGTTATACATTTATACTTAGTCAGCAAATTGTAAAGTGATTATATATAATGGTATATAATTTTACACTTACCAGAAAGTCCTGCCATATGCTCTCCCGTACATGGTCCGGGATCCTTTTCCACTTCGGCCAGCATGACGACATGCGATTCATGTACGCCTGCTTCGATATGCTTAGCATGACGTTAGAAGGCTCAAGCTCAAAACCCCTGCATTAAATACGATACACACAAATCATGACTAATATATCATACAAAATAATTACAATACTGAAGTAAATTTAATACTTACGAGCCGTTGGCTTTCGGTAGTAATCTAACTACTGTACGTGGCGCCTCCTGTGAAGGTCCGATGCCATCACACCACCGCGACCTGTCCCTCTCTGAGAGCAAGAGGGAGAATCAGTCTGTGAAGAACTCTGCCACCCAAAAAATGACATCTGTAATACCTGTGACATACATATTATTTTATTATGGCAGAATATATCATTCAATTATAAGTAAAAATATCAATATTTAACAATAACAAGCGCATGTAACATACAAAAAAAAGTGTACGTCAATACTCCCATAAATTACCTTATTTCAACGTGTATACTATTAAATTAGTCCTCGTCGTTTTCTAATACAGACTTTGTCTCGTACTCTATATTATTTTCCTCCATGGTCTCAAATGCTTCTACTAATACATTTGATTCATCATTTAGAGGTCCTAAATCGGTTTGATCATCTGCTATTGCAAATTCGCCATTTTCATTGATATTTGCTTGGTACGCTTGTTCGTCCGGAATATTATTTCCATCAAAAGTAAATCTTGCCTTCGTTTTAAAACTACCGACCAATCTGCTTTATCTCTTTTTAGAGATAGATAAGGAGCATAATAAACTTGTAGGGCCTGTTTTGCTAGTATAAACGGATCATACTTATGATAACGTGATGTAAGTTTTATTTCAATAATATTATATTTTTGGTGCACGTTAATTCCAAAACCTGGTACATTATTGAACCAGTTGCATCTAAACAAATAAACTTCTTCCGTAGGTCTGGTGAAATATGTTAAATGCAAAACCTAAGTTAACACGCCGTAAAAATCATTTATGTGATCATTTGGATCATAACTACCTTTAACATATACACCGATACTGTTAGTTATTTTTCAGCCCCGTATTCTTTGGTGTTGAATTTGTATCCATTGACAAAGAATATGGGATATGTCTTGCTTTTCTTTTTGGTCCCATCGCAAGATGTTTCAACCCTTTGTTGATGACACAATTTCCTGGATCATATACGTGGTTCGAAAACCAAGTAGAAATTTTTTTGCTGATATCCCCGTTTGGATGTTGTGATCCATAAATACTGCATATACAACCATCAACTTCAACGGTAAGGAACATTGAACGTGCCGCATCTTCAACCATATCTTATATAAGATTCGTCGAAACAAGTTCATTATCCATCTCCTCTTCCGAATGTACGGGATTAAGTGCTATAAGTTCTCCATGATGATCCCACACCAAATAATTCGGCACGGAACCATATTGGCGCAAATGAACTTTTACCATATCCGGTATCAAATGCTTCAATAGTTTACACCTACTACATGGACAACGAATTTCTTCGTCGTTTCCATTATTACGTAAATCAAATTCAATAAAGACGTGTACACCATTTTGAAAATGTTCACTTATTGAGCCTCCAATTTCTTTTCTTTATTGGTACATCCAGCTCCGATCGATAAAATAAATGACCATTTTTCCTACTTTAAAACATAAAACCGCATTAATTATTTACGTCTTGACATTTTTTTAAAAATAAATCATACATTTTATGTAACAACCCGAGATTTTTCACCAATTTATAATCATCGATAAATGATTAATGGTGATAGCTAATTGCTGTTTGGAACTTTATAAAACCTGTTTGAAATTCTTTGCAAATATTTGTAAAAAGAGATATGCGGGCTTTGAATCTTGGCCCGTTAACACCCTCTCTTCTATCTTTATTAGTTGGACCCATTCCATTTTAATTTAATCGACCCATCCCCTTTTTATTTTATTTCCTCGTTCGTTTTAGCCGGTGCCCTTTTCATTTTCGAAAAAAAACGAAACAAAACCCATATCTATACAAAGAAAAATGGCGGCGTTCGTTCGATTCTTCGATCAGTTCTTCTTCGTCAAATTGGGCTTTCAATTTCTGGAAGCATCGGCTACAAGCTCGACCGAGCAAAAGTGAGTAACCCTCACATCTATTTCAGCTTCATGCTTTGACATTTGATTTTGTTGTTGTCGATTTTGAACTGCTTATTCTCCGCTGTTATCATTGTCTCGGTTTTGATTTTCATTTTGGCGATACTGATTTCGTTGTCTTCGACTTGATTTTGTGTTACCCTTGGCTTTCACTGATTTTGCGATATCAAAGTTGTTCGATTTTCAACCTGGTTTGATTTTGAAAAGAAAATTGGGGCTTTCGTGCTTTTAGCTTTAGCTTGGCTATTGATTTGAAGCCGTCGACTTTCAGTTGTTAATTGATTGCGTTGACCATTCTATTTCGTGGGTGTTGATAACTTACCTGATTTTTATTTCATACGATTTTGTACTGTGTTTTGGTTCGATTTCTTGAATATTTAGCTTCGGCCAAGCTTAGTTATCAAGTCAGTGTTGAAATTCACGGCCACATCGACTTGATTTACATTCGACTTCGGCCACTTCATTTGAGTATGGTATTCCATGGCTTTGTATTATCTTCATCATCATTGACTTGATATCGAGCTGTAGTTATATACTGGAAAGGCATTATATTTTATTCAGACACTTCCTTGATCCATTTCAGCTACTCTGTACACATGTGATGCACTTGTTTTACTTGCTGCCTTGACTGTGTTCACTGTGTTCATGATGTTGCATTGCTACCAGTTTACTTGACCATTTGTATATGTCTGTATGTTAGTGCATTGCTTTGTGTTTTGACATTGTAGTCTTGGCCTTGATGTTCTCTGGTCTGCATGAACCAGTTGATGATTTTTCTGTTGCATCCATTCTTTTGATGCTATCTGCCCTGGTTTAAACCACACTTTGATTCACTGTCTTGTAGTACATTGTTTGATCTGTTGCCATATTGAGTTGCACTGTTGATGCTAAGGCTTGCTGGTTCGATGTACTCGGATGTTGTCTGCATTGTGTCTGCATTGTTACATTTGTTTGCACTGTGCATTCATGTGCATACCTCCCTGTTTACTTCATGAGTATTGTTCTCTGGTTATGGCTGGTTTCAGTGCAATTGACATTGTATATATGTAGCTTTACCCATGTACATTCTTCACTGCAACTTCATTTGCCTGTTGTACTTGTAGTGTATCGAATTTCTAATGCCTGTGCCACTGTATATAGTTTTGAGGATTGGGCATGTCACTGTGTCACTTTTTAAACTGTTGCTGTTCTTGGATGCAATTGACGTTGTTGCCTTGTACATGTAGTTCGGTCTCATTTATTGTCGACAGTTTTGGGTTCATGTGCATTGTCACTACATAATTTGTTGCATCATTAACCTGGTTGTTCTCCCTGTTCATAGTTGCCAGTCACATGTTCAAGTTTGGTGTAGTCTTCATCCTACTATACATTATTACTGTTACATTGTTAAGCATTTGCACATGTTTTCACTGGGTATATTACTGCCTGGTTTTGATTTTATGGGTATTACTTGATGGCATTGGTTAGGGTGATCACTTTGAACTGCTGCTGACTTTGGGTTTGTTGTATACATGAGCTTGGTTCATATGTAGAATTGATGTGTGCATTCTTGGACATGTTTCTTTTTCGCTTTGAATTATGTTGGGACCAATTGCTTTCGATCCATCGAGGTAGTTGCATACTGATTTGTTTTTGTTCGCAATTGGGTTGAGTCACACTAGTGTGACTTGACCTTTGCAGTTTCGACGTACGGTAGTGGCGAGGCAGTACACGCGTGCGTGTACTGCAGCCAAAACAGTATTGGCATTTATGGATATTTGATTATTATTGCTTCTGTGCACTAATAACTGAGTTTGAATTAGACTGACCCGTGTATTATTTTCTTTTGAATGTAATACTCGAGTCAGACCCGAGTTATTTCAGGTTGTAGATTTTCTTCTTTGAGTCGCTGTTTAGGATATGAAGACTTTTCACATCTTCTGAAGTTGTCAGTGTCATTTTGTAGTAGTCGTGTCATTGTATAGAACGATATGTATTCATGTATATTAGTCGATAATGTACTTGTATATATAACTTCTAGAGTCGACAGTTGTAGTTGTATCATATGTATCATGTCAACTATATTGTAACTGACATCGGTTATATATATATGAGATTTTTGTTAATTTGTGTTCCGCATTTATATTATCTGTGTTGTTATTATATTCATTGTCCTAAACTATTATGAACCGTCGTAGTTCGTTTTATACTAGAATTGGGTGTGTCGATGGGAGTAAATAAATAATAGATGAAAAATAAAAAGTATATACCACTCCTATCGAGATAACCAATATTGGTGTAAGGCCAACTACGGATGGTCGCTCCTATCCAGCCTTATTCTTCATAATAATAGACAGTATTTCTTTTAATACTCTTTGTTATTATGAGCATAGAGGTGGGGCGTCACATTTTAATTTTCACAAATATATAATATTATTCTATTTAATTTTATTTTCAAACTGATTTACACAAATTATTATATGAATATAATCTACAATTTTTAGGTTATTGTTTTACACTTTGATGGTTGGTCAACCTACTTCCCATTACAAACACAACAGTAATAGTATTTGCAAATCATTTTATTTTAAATGATTCAACAAAATTTCGGCTGCACTTCCCCTTTGTTCCATGTATCGTACACATATGTGTGTACACATGAAACAAAAAGAAAGTATTGTCAAAATTTTGTGAACCGTTTGAAATAAAATAATTTGCAAAATGTAATTACTACTATGTTTGTAACTTGTCCAATACATGAACAAATCTTGTAAATATTGTATAGGATGAATATAAATGTCCGTTTTGTAATAAAAACAATCATATACAATATTCATCAGACAGAGCCAAAAACTCTATAAGAGATTTACAAAAAACAAAGCGTATTATACAATAATTTTTACATTAATTTATTTACATTGTAAAACACGCATACACTAAATCGTCGTTTTCGTCATCTTGAAAATGCATACATCAAATTTTGAGCATCGACTCTAATTAATCTAAAGTAGCCCTAATGTGCGTATGCACTAATTAATCAACGCATATACACCAACACATATATATTAAATAAAAAAAAATTCTCGACATTTCAATAATAAAATAATGTAGTAACAACCTAATTAGCATTCAAAATAAAATATAGGATTTAAGAATTTAACCTTCTTACCGAGAAATAGGTAATGTAGCTAGTTGAAAATCGAAGATTCCGACGTGCCAGCGACATGGAAGGCTGTTGACGGCATGAAGGAGGGGCTGGGGAGGGTTAGGAGGAGGGGATGGCTGATTTGGGGGAGGAAAACAAATGAAGAAACTGTCGGCCTAGGGCAGCAGGTATTCACGATTTTTCGACGGCTACCAACGGCGCTAATGACAAAATTAGTGATGGTTTCCAACGGCTAAGTTATTTTAATTTCAATTATGTCACGGAAATTGCTTGCCATCGCTAATTTGACGACGCATCGTCGGAAATTGTGGTCGCTATTTACTGTGCTTCTAGTGGTGATTACATAGATAACAAATCAATAAATCACATACCATGTCTGGCTATAATTCATACCCACGAAACCTAACATGCATTCTTAACATTTTAACTATACAGTCAACAAACAACACAAACCCAAAATTTTCATTGATTCATATATTTGCTAGTACAGTAGACTATTTTTATACCATTTCACAACAATATATATCACAATAAACTATACCATTATAAACTCATAAGCTGTAGTGTAGGGGAATACTACACTCGGGTCGGGTCAGTGGTGCAACTAGGTGACCTATCCTAGGTCAGCCTGATCATTAAAATAATGAATGATACAACCTAATTTCATCTACATCCTACTATCCACAAATATGTATCTTAAAATGGAGCGTGCAGTGCAACAACTAAATGTTATTTTGCATTAACTTTACCCCTGCTTGAGAACTATGCAGGTCTATCTATACTTGCTGACCCTCGTGGCCCCTACCTTGGGCTTAGCCTACTTATATGAGCATCCTCATTTCTCCATGCCTATCGCATGAATGCACCTAAAGCTATTATAAGATGCACATCCTTTACTTATTATGGGATGGAATATTACAGATAAGCCAAGAATAATTAATCATGACTGAGATAAGCAAGTAGTTGTCATAATGAAGATAACAGATTGAAAATATTTGTGCAACGGGATTTATTTCTATATGGGCCTGAAATGATTCTCCATCGAAGCCCATATGTTCACATGTTATGCCATGTTTACCTCCATCTTCATTTATAATTTCTAATTTGCAAAAGTAAAAAAATAGTTTAAGAAATTCTTTAGCCATCTCTCATTAATTTTTGGCTAGAATATACCAAGAAGAGGTAGAAAGCAAGCAACTTTAGGAAGATAAGAGCTAGGAAAGCTTGAATAAACCTTCATCTTTTTGTTTAGGCAAGTAATAACACCTCAATGCAAACCAAATACTTTTACAACTCGTATTTTCTTAAGTATGATAATCTCAAATTGTTTCTATGCTTGGTTTGTGTATTAAACGTCGCTGAAGCCGTTTTAAACGGATATAACAAGATCAAATAACCAGGAAATTAGAGGAGATATACCTTTAAAACCAAAGGTATATGCTTAGCAACATTTAGTCTAATTATAATATGCAAGTGTGGTGTGATTTGAGATCCTCTAACACTTATAGATAGAAATTGTATTGAATTCGATGTGTTTCAGAATTCTAATTAAAAAAGAGTTGATGTATATCTTTATTGATACAAAATGATTTTCATACTCATTTGGTTGCTGAGAGTCGGCTTTTATATAATTGAAATACAAAGGTTGATAATGGGCCTTGTATTCTCAGCCCAATATACAACAGTCTTTTGAACAGATAATATATGCAACAACCGACTCTTATAGCTTCATTTACTCCCCCCCCCCCTCAACCAAATGCTAGGGTTAGGGTTTTTTTAATCTTTCTCGAGCGATTCTGGTGTTCGGCTGCGCTGATTCCTTTCTATAGCCTTTCCTTTTCTAATCTATACATCGTGCTACTTTGCTGAGATTGAGATCCAGTTTGCTTTGCTTGCAGATCTGAAGTAAAGAGGTAGTGACAAACATGTGCTGTCTGTTGTTGTTTCAAATCGTCTTCAAGGCTTGATCTGAAGACTGATGCTACTATAGATCTGAAGCGAAAAACAAAAAGATGGAACTTTTGTTTTATTCTTCACTGATTGCTTCGACTTTCAGGTCCTCTCTGAATCGATGAAAGTTTTCTGCAGATAATGCCTTTGTAAGTATGTCTGCACGTTGGTAAGTTGACGGTAAGTGATTCACTTGAAGCTTTCCTTTTTGTATCAACTCGCGAACGAAATATAAGTCAATCTCTATATGCTTTGTCCTTGAGTGCATAACTAGATTAGCTGCCATGTAGACAGTACTTTGATTGTCGCACCACAATGTTGGTTTTATCTCTGTTTTAATGTTCATTTCTGAAAGTAATGATTGAATCCAAGTGATTTCTGCGGCAGCACTAGCTATACTTCTGTATTCAGCCTCCGTGCTGGATCTCGAAATAGTTGACTGTTTCTTTGAGCACCATGAAATTGGATTATTGCCTAAGTATATATAGTAGCCTGTCACTGATTTTCTGTCATCAACATCTGTTGCCCAATCTTCATCTGCATATGCTGTGATACTTAGTTGTTTGCACTTTTTTAGTGTAATACCATAATTTGTTGTGCCATTGAGATATCTGAGTATCCTTTTGACTGCTTTCCAGTGTTCTTCATGTGGTTCCTGCATGAATTGTGAGACTTTGTTAACACTGAAAGATATATCTGGTCTTGTTATGGTGGAGTATTGTAGGGCTCCTACAATACTTCTATATTGTTTGATATTTAATATTGGTTCTCCCCTGTATTTGGACAGTTGTTGATGACTGATCATTGGTGTAGGCTGAGATTTAGCACCATCCATTTTTGCTTTAATCAGCAGTTCCTTGATATATTTCTTTTGGCTTAGAAAGATTTCTGAATCTGACTTTCTCTTCATTTCTATTCCCAGGAAATAATTTAGCTCACCTAGATCCTTAATTGAGAATTGCTTGTCAAGATACTGTATGATGCTTTTGATTTCATTCTCATCATTACCTGTTATAATTAGATCATCAACATATATTAGTATGTAAACAGTAAGACTACTATTAATTTTGATAAATAAGGAATTGTCTGATTTGGTAGATTGATAGTCCAAATGAACTAATGTGGCTTTCAACCTATCAAACCATACTCTGGGAGCTTGCTTTAATCCATATATGGCTTTGTTTAGCTTGCACACAAGATTGGTGTCTTGCTTGTATCCTTGTGGATGCTCCATGTAGATTTCTTCCTATAGAACACCATTCAGAAATGCATTATTTACATCTAACTGTCTAAGTTCCAGTTATTATTTAAAGCAATTGTAAGAACTATTCTGATGGTTGTTGGCTTCACCACTGGTGAGAAAGTCTCACTGAAATCAAAGCCATATTCTTGTGTGTACCCATTGGCAACAAGCCTTGCTTTATGTCTAGATACGGTCCCATTTGGATTTCTTTTCAATTTATATGTCCATTTGCATCCTATGATGTTTTTGTTGCTTGGTGGATGAACTAGACTCCATGTATTATTTTTCACTAATGCGTGATACTCTTCAACCATAGCTGCTTTCCAGTTTTTATCTTTAAATGCTTGTTCAAATGTTTGAGGCTCTATGATGCATACAGTTGCAGTATAAACCTTTGGTTTATATATTCCACTCTTTGATCTGGTTATCATATGATGGCCTGTTCTGGTCTATAATTCAGCATCAGATGACTCTGAATTGCTGTCCTGATTAGCATTATCATCTGATTGATCTTCATGACTATTTTGATCTTGATTGCTTGATTCTACAGGTGACTGAGGATGTGTAGCAGGCTGACCTATTGCATCATGACCTGGTCCGGATGACATAGTGTGTTGTGATCCAGAGGTTCCTGTTCTTTTCTCAGTTTCATCAGGATGCCATATATTTGGCATTACTGGTATGTTTGGTATGGAAGTCTTTGGATTATAAACTTTGTATGTAGTTCTAATATTTGCATTGGCAAAAGGAAATATCCTCTCATTAAAAACTACATGTCTGCTTATAAATATTCTTCCTGTTTCATCTAGACACTTGTATCCTTTCTGTTTGATTGGATAACCTATAAAAGTACATGGTTGAGATCTAAAGTTTAGTTTATGACTGTTATATGGTCTCAGATACGGAAAACACAAACATCCAAAAGTTTTTAAATTTTGATAGTCTGGTTTGACTCCTAAAAACTTTTCTAAAGGACTTATTCCATTCAGTACTTTGGTTGAAAGTCTATTGATTAAATAAACAGCAGTACTGAAGGAATCTGGCCAGAATTTTAAAGGTAATGATGCTTGTGCTAGTATGGTTAGACCAGTCTCAACAATATGCTATGTTTTCTTTCAACTAGGCCATTTTGTTCAGATGTGTAGGGGCATGTGATTCTATGAACTATACCATTATCTAGAAAATATTTACTAAGAGACTTGTATTCAGTACCCCCATCACTCTGAATGATCTTAACTTTATGATTGGTCTGCTTTTCAACTTGAGTGATAAAATATATAACAACATTATAAGTTTCTGCCTTAGATTTTAAGAAATATATCCAAGTGTACCTTGTACATGCATCAACAAAGGATATATAGTAATTATCCCCAAAATCTGAGCAGATAGGTGCTGGGCCCCACAAATCTGTTGAAATCAGTTCAAGAGGTACTTTGTATTCTGTTATAGAATCTGCAAAAGCTAATTTGTGGCTTTTTCCCATTTGACAATAAGAACATATATAAGGCAAAGTTATATCATCAAAATAAATTTTATTTTCTTTAAGGACCCGTTTTACGATACTTGTACATGGATGACCTAATTTGCAGTGCCAAAGATCAAAACTATTTTTACTGGTTTGACATGACTGCAATTCACTGCTATTACAATTTGTCATTCTTTGATTTGAACCTTTGCTATTAGTCAGGGTGAACTTGTATAGACCATTTACTGCATTACCCTGCAAGAGTATTTCCTTAGTATATATTTAACTAAGCAATAATTTGGGTAAAATTCAAAATAAACATTATTATCATGAGCAAATTGAGAAACACTCAAAAAGTTTTTCTTTATACTGGGTACTCTTAATAGATTATTGAGATATAATTGTCTTTCACCATTGATATAGGCATTACCAGTGTGTGTGATCTCAATTGCTTTGCCATTTCCCATAATAATAGACTGTTTACTTCTGTATTCTCTGCTGCCCAGATTTAAATTCTCTAAGTTGTTTGTTAAATGAGTTGTGGCCCCTAAATCTGGATACCATGACTCATCTTGGATGTGATCTGTCTTAGCAATTTCATCCAGACTTTGACTTCTGTTTCCATTAGATTGTTTACCTGAATCTTGCTGTACTTGTGCCATGTTTGCACTGTAATTACCATTTGTCTGATTGTTTGATCCATGTCCGGGCACATAATTTGCATTGAATCTGAAGTAGCATTTTACAGCAGTGTGTCCAACTTTTTCACATATATGATATTTTGGCTTGTTATTGCCATTGAATCTCCCTCTGCCTCTTCCCCTGGCAGTCTGACCTCCCCTCTGAGATTGTTAATCTGTCCTTCCATAGTTCTGATTTCTGTTTTTACTATTTGAAGCATAGTTAATAGACATGTCTACATCTGAGGGTTTCTTGTAGTCTAGCCTTCCTTCATGAGCCAAGAGTATAGAACCAACGTAATCAATAAATGGAAGAGTTTCTTGTGATGCAATAACTGCCACCACTGCCTCATATTCATCACTTAACCCACTCAATATTGTTAAAACATGCTCTGTATTAGACATCTTATGTCCTGCTGCCTCAAGTAGATCACATGTATTCTTGATCTTGGAGAGATATTCTTTCATGGAATGACCGTCTTTCCTTATATTGTGTAACTGCCTTTTGTAATGCATTATTTTGGCTGCTGACTGTGTATTGAAGATCCTTTCAACTATAGTCCAAATTTCATTTGCTGTTTTACACCCTATTACTTGTGGTAACAACTTTACACTTATTGAAGAAAGCAACCAAGAGCTTATTAAACTATCTTGCCTTTGAAATTTAACATATTCCTCATTACTCACGGTTTTGTTTTCTTGATTAGTGATAAACTGGGTGGAGTGGCTATCATGCCAAGAATGTACCCATCAAGACCATATACTCTGGCAGCAGTTTCGACTTGAACTTTCCAGAGAAGATAATTGTCATCTTCATGTTGTGCAGTGATAAGATTGGAATGTGGGCTAATTACAGTTTTGATCAAACTGTCAGCGACATCCATTGATTGCAGTGAAGTGCTTGTATCATTACCTGATGTTGCACTACTTCCTTCAGCCATGAAGAAACTTCTTTAAAATAGAATTAGGAAAAATCAGAAAGAGGAATTGTGAAGAAATCAAGAAATTCTTCCCTGAACAGGTATGTTGCAACCAAGAAATATAATGAGGCTTCTCTGATTGCTCCTGGTATGGTACTTACCTTTTTTTATTGATGAGTTTCTGATCTCTATGAGTTTTTGATCTCTTCCCTGACTGGATTTCTGATTTTTCTTGATTCTTGAATTTGTTTCTATGAATATGCTGCAGCCGATTGCAAGATCTTGGCAGGGCAGTAATTCCTTGAACAAATTCCTTACTCAAATGATGATAGAAAAATTCTGATGAGTAAAACTGATCCAGATGATGAGGTTTCTCTGATGGGTCAGTTCTTGTATAGAAGCTGTTAAGCCTGTAGATGATTCTATCTGGCTCTGATACCAAGATAGAAATTGTATTGAATTTGATGTGTTTCAGAATTCTAATTGAAAGAGAGTTGATGTATATCTTTATTGATACAACTGAATTGACACAAAATGATTTTCATACTCATTTGGTTGCTGAGAGTCGGCTTTTATATAATTGAAATACAAAGGTTGCTAATGGGCCTTGTATTCTCAGCCCAATATACAATAGTCTTTCGAACAGATAATATATGCAACAGCCGACTCTTATAGCTTCATTTACTCTTATGCAAATGGATCAATAGGATATTAGGGTGTGAATAGTGTATTTAAACTTTTTAATAATTAAACTTATAGTTTTCAAATTATTCAATTCAAAATCATAGATATAGGTAGCTAAGTACAAAACAAATGCAGAAATAAAAAGTAGTAAAGTAAAAAGAGACAATTAAATTTTTTATACTAGTTTGGATTCCCAATACTACATCCAGCCTTATACTCATTAAAGAATTTTTACTATTACAAACTTGTAATTCCATGGATGTCAAGTACACCTATACAACTTGGCTTTGAATCATGTGGCAAATACACCGATTCCAACTTTCCACTGGTGGTAGGACACACCTGACCACTTGACTTTCCACATTTGGTCAAGAACCTGTAAAGTCCCGACTTTCTTCGAGTGTCAGGATATACTTTTACAATTTAAATAGTAGCACTACAATAAAACTATCCTTTTCCAACGCATGTTTTTACAACGGGCCACAAAAAACCGTTGTAATATACAACTTTTACAACGGTTTTCTTAAGCCCATTGTAATAAGTGTAATTTTTCATCTTCAAGTATACCTATTACAACCTTATCAGCTAGCCCGTTGTAATATGGTCTTATTATAACAGTTTTTGGCCCTTTGTAATAGATTCCAATTCTCAACTCTATTACAACAGTTCTTTCCCTTGTAATATAGATCTATTACAATGGTTCATGACCCGTTGTAATACATTCCATTCTCAGCTCTATTACAACGGTTCTAGCCCATTGTAATATCGATCTGTTATGATAGTTTTTGGTACATTGTAATATAGATCTATTAGAGTTCTTATTACAACATTTTTCGACCCGTTGTACTAGATATCAGTTTTCAGCTCCGTCTGCCCATTGTAATAGATGTCTATTACAACTATTTTCTCCTTCACGTTGTCGTAGATGCCAATTTTCAACAACTTTTATCGACTGATCGTTGTTGCCTTTGATTATTTTAGACGTCGTAGTATGATTTAATCGGTATTCCAATAGACTTAATTTTACTTTCCAGTTATTGGTACGTAACTTTATAAGAAGTTTTCAAAATAAAATACAAAATTGAAAACTCGTGTTTTGTCAAACAATGTATTTATGTAATAGTTTTAGTAGTTTTGTTACATAGCACTTAAAATAATTTTATTAATTTATAAAAGGTTGTAAAAGCATTATTAGTTTATAATTTATAACCAATGATTATTAATAAATAATTTATAATTACTAATTACTATCTATAATCAATAATTATTTTTTATATTTAATAATTTATTATAATTAATTTTTAATAATTAGTAAATTATAGTTAATATTTAATAATACGTTTAATATTTAATAAATATGATCAATAATTAATATTAAATAACAACTATTGAATAATTAATATCAAATAATCAATAACTAATATTCAATTATAATTAAGATGTAATAATTAATAACTAATAATTAAGAAGCAATAATTTATAATTAATATTAAATATAATTAATAATAAGAAGTAATTAATAATAACTGCCAAAATTTTGAAATTTTCATAAAATTCAAAAGTAAAAAAATTAAAACTTTTGGAAAATTTAAAGTTTTGTAAAATTTGTCAATTACTATATTAAATAATTATTAGCAAATAATTACTTTTAAATTATTATTGTTAAATAATTACTATTAAATAGTTATTAATATATAATTACTATTAAATAATTATTATTAAAATTTAATAAATACTAAATAATTAACAATAAGAAGTAATATTTACTATTAAATATACAACAACACCAAAACACACACTTTTGGTGTAAATGTAACTTTTCAAAATACCCTTTAAATTTAAATTACACCTAATAATGGAGACAACAACTTCCTCAATCACGTAGTCTTCTTCTTTAATCTCTCCTCCTCTTTGTTCTAAATTTCCCCATTCTCATTCTTTTAATGATTGTGATCCTTCATATTATCATTCATATGCTCAGGTGGTTAAGGAATCTAAGTATTATGCTCCTTAAGTCTTCTTTCAGAAACCCAAATCCAAGAAATGGGTCGATTCCAGAAAAGGGAGGAAAATTTGTTTTCGCTGCGAGGAATATTCACATATAGCTAAGGATTGTCGCGATCCTATTAGAAGTTTTGGGTGCGGTTCCTTTGGGAACAAAAAGTTCGAATAATCGATGAAATTCGATTCTAATGCTAACAGGCATAATGATCTCTCTAATCCTGATCATGATTTTCTTTTCATCTTAAAATGTATGAAACTTAAGAGAATACTGTTAGATCACTTATGGGTTCAGAGGAAGGAAGGAATCGATTTCTTGGAGGAGTTATTCAAACATTTTGATGTGATCAATGCGCTTAATATAGGTAAAAATTATAGAAAGAAATTTGATGATCCTGAATAATATTTTGGGAAATATGCTTCTTCTTTGGTTCATGATGATTCGGCTGTTGATATGTTGTCAGATTCTAATGGGAATAATGGCGTTTCGAATATTTTTGAAGATGTTAAGTAAGTTTCAGATTTTTCTATTGCAGTTCAAAAGAATGAGTTTTATTTCTTTGATCCACTGCTATTTGATCCTGTTGTTTTACATTGTAAATTGAATACTCATTCTCTAGAAAACATTGACACAAAATATGATTGTAGGAATGCTATCTATCCAAAGGGGGATTCCGGTTCTTCTTTTCATTTGCATGATTTGAATAAAGATATCAGACATGTTCATAGCAAGAGATCCAGAGCTAAATCATGTGAAGTGGGGAGATTTGAGTTAGCCACTGCTAATCGCTTTGAATGTCTTAAGTCAGTGGAGGATTCAAGAAAAAATCTGAAATGGTTGAAGGAGCAGTTGTGAATTCCCAATGTAAAGATGTCAGCATTGTTGTTGTTCCCTCATCTTTCGAACCACTGGTTTATGAGGATAGTGTAGGGAGTAGGGTTCTTGAGTGCAATATTTCTTCTGGAAGTAATTTGTTGGAGCATGTTGAGGGTACAGTTGTTAACAAGGTGGATGATGAAGGAATTTCTGAAAATAATTATAAGGAAGGCTTTAATTAGAGCATTGTTTTACATGTCTCTGATGACTGGAATATTTCAGCTGAGTGTTTGGGAGATGATAATATTCATTGTGATTCCAGTGTATTATATGATGATGTGCACAAGGATATTGATGTGCACAGGGATATTGATGAAATGGTTGAAGGAGCGGTTGTGAATTCCCAGTGTAAAGATGTCAGCGTTGTTGTTGTTCCCTCATCTTTCGAACCACCGGTTTATAAGGACAGTGTGGGGAGTAGGGTTCTTGAGTGTAATATTACTTCTGGCAGTTTGTTGGAGGATGCTGAGGGTAGAGTTGTTGACAAGGTTGATGATGAAGGAGTTTCTGAAAATATTTATAAGGAAGGCTTTAACTAGAGTATCGTTTTACATGTCTTTGATGACTGGAATATTTCAGATGAGTGTTTGGGAGATGATAATATTCATTGTGTGTCCAGTGTATTATATGAAGATGTGCACAAGGATATTGATGTACACAAGAGCATGCACACGTTTAATGATGTCAGCGCAAATAGCTTGATTAGTATTGGTGATAGATTTTGTGGTATGGTTGGGGTATTAGATGTCGCGGGGGTGAGTAGATTGACAGGATCAGATGATTTGCTTGAAGGAGAGGTTCTATTTGATGGGGATAGGGATGGCGATGTTCTGTTAGATGGGGATGGAGATTTGAGATGTGTTTATATTGGTTATAAGGAAGGTGAAAGGGCTGTTATGATGGGCAAAGATATTCAGTCTGATGTAGTGGGCAAAGATATTTAGTCTACGAAATCCTTGCTCGCAGTGGATGCATCATGTTCTGCTACAGTAATCAGCAATGAGTGTAATTTTGTTAACAGAACCTCAAGTTTATCTCATCGTGTAAGAGAGGAAGGCGTAGAAAATCAGTTGCTGTCAATGGCGTTATTCGTCGTAGTGCCAGGGTCTGTAGCAGTCATTCTTCGTTTATAGGTGAGTCACCTGATTCGAGTGCTTTGAGTGGCACTACGAATTCAGGCTCTGGTATGGATTTTGTTTTAGACAGTACTTATTCTTCCTATGCTCTAGGTAGTTTATCCACCAGTGAGTTATGTTAGTTAGCTAGGGATATCGCTTTTGTTTTTACTAATGATGAATTAGATGTTGCCTACATTAGGAGTAGAGAAATAGAGAGGGTTAGATCAGCTGGATTATGAGGATTATTAGATGATATATTAGGGGTCTGCATGATTTAAATAAATGTGATAAAATTAGATATTTTTTTAAAGATTACTTTATTGATATCACCCTTTTACAGGAAACGAAAATAGACTGTCTTGATCTTCGTTTTTATAGAAGATTAGGTGGTTATCATTTTAGACATTGGGCATGTTTACCTTCAATTGGAGCTTCGGGAGGTTTACTTATAGGGCGGCGTGATAATTCTTTTAAACTTCTTCAAATTATTACTAAGCAATACTCTTTGCATATAATTCTCATTAACCTTAGCGATAACTCTTTATTTAAATATTCTAACGTTTATGGACAACTTAAAACATGGTCGTCGAGTTCTATGGAGCGAATGTTCAGAATTTAGATCATTCGCTCCTGGATCTTGGATTATGGATGACGACTTCAATGTTACGCGGTTTTTAGCAGAGTGGTCACCCCGGGAAGGCGATTTCTCTTCTGTGGAAGAATCTAATCAATTTATTATTAATAATAATTTGATAGAATTGCCACTACTTAATAGAGAATTAAGTAGGAGTAATACTAGGGTGTGAAGATCCACAAACTAGGCCTTCGAAAATCGGCACCCATACTTCACTTGTACTCAAATGTCGTAGATTCAAACGCCGAATCTGGCTCTCCGGAGCTATAACACCATTAAGTATAACAACACAGCGGAATCAAGAAATAGATGATATCATATACAACTCCAAGAAATACAATATCCAGTATGATATACAACAATGATATCAATATGATACAACAATATCAGAGATATGATACAATGCTACAGCGGAAATAACAATAATGGAAGAGATCACTCCAAATGATCTACAAAAGAGAATGACTCCAACAACTCCAACATCAGCTCGAACCCATCATCACGATGCATAAGATAAGCAACGTTAGTCCATGAAATCCAAGAACTGAACTTGCTCCACTAGTCTACTAAACCTGAATATCTGAAAACCCCAACTCTAGACTGCCCGTGTGGAAAATGGTGGGCACTTAGAGTTTAGGAAAGGAGCAATAAACTCCGAGTCAGTCATGGGACTGGTGTGAGCAACAAAAACAGTTTATCTTTAAAACAACACAAAGGATTTTAAACATTGAAATCTGCAATGCTTTTGGAAAATGAAACTACCATAAGACCTCCCGCCACACACACAATGCAAACGCAGAATTGGAGGAGATTTCTTCTTATGATAGTCAAACATGCTTACTACGCAAAACAATCATTTTGATATTATTATTAGTGCATAGTGGAAAACATTTCGAAAGTATAATATTAATCTCAGCCAGCATAGGCATTTCACACTATGCCTACTATAGCTACCATCTAAACAGTGGGGCACCACCATAAGTAAATGGCAGGTTCTACAACTAAAACCGTACAAGTTTCGTATTGGGAAATGGATTTCCAACAAATGGTCAAGCTAAGGAACTTCCTACCACCACAAGGGATCGCCTCTGGCTGGACGTCCCGAGAGACAACTGCTCTCTGCCAACACAAGGCCGGGTTACCCCTGTAACAGGTAACTCACGAATATGCCATCCCCCGGTCCTTTGGGACCTTTATTCGAGGCGCCTCGATCAAACACACAATCACACAGTAAATGAGATTGGAGTATCCACATAGGTTAAATACCAGGGCTCCATACCTGATACCACCCTTTTCTAGAAGGAAATGACATACCCTAAAGGGCGCGACCATCATAACCTTGCCGCATATTCATGTTTCGACCATTTTCGGGTTGTGAGGTCCGAAGAGGTCTCGTCCACAAAGCTACGCTTTTTACAAAACCATGCTTTGATCACAAATGATCAATAAATGATCCTCACACAGCAACACTCAGCATGCCACATTACCAAATTGGGAGTATATCGCTGATAACCTTTCAACTACATAACCTCTGAGCTCGTACGTCTCAGAGAAGGGTGTTAAGCTAAGAGAATAAATTCTCCACCACCAACGGAAATGTATTTGAAAGAAATCAGCTTTATATCTCAAAACGTAATGTCAGACATGTAACCATACAAGTCTGTTCCGGGTTCGAACAGAACCGAAGGCACTTCCGAAGAAGCCCTTGCAATCCGGGTATTCACAATCCCGATCGGATTTCCCATCACTTAGGGGATCTCTATACCGGGAGCTACCCAGTGCAGAGATAATCGATAGGTTATCCTATCATTTTTGCAAACACCCGGTCTTCAACACCGGTCTTCAAATGTTATCCATATACGACGTATCACTTATTCGGAATGGGTTATGTGACACAAAGGTCCTCTCCCGGCTAAACCGAATAGTGAGCGTAATATTTTAAAACATATGGATATTGGGATTTCAGTTAAGTCACAACTTATTACCCAAAACTTCACTTCCAAATGGTGAGCGTAATATTTTAAACAAATCACCATTTTAAATCTGTTAAAAATAACAGATTCAATTCATAGCTTTCAAAAAGAATTCACTCATAACTTGGAAAACCATTTTTCAATTCAAACTGAAATTCCTTTAACTCAAATTGGAAATTCATTTCTTATATGAAAGCTTTTATTCTTTGAAAACAAACAGTTTTCATTTTGGAAAATCTGACTCATTTATACGAGTTAAGGTTCTTGGGTTAAATTCAAATTCTCAAACAATGCTTTAAATGGTTTAACTTCATATAAACACATTTATAACATCTTTAATCGTAACTTCCAATTATGGAATTCAATCCCAAATTATTTGAATTCAAATTCAAATTGAATTATTTAAATTGAGACTTTACCAAGTTACTCAAAATAGTTTTATTTTTGAAAACACCTTTTCAAAATCTTTAACATTTAACCCAAATCCATTTTCAAAATCAATTGAAATTAAAATTTCAATTTCAAAAACATTAATTTTAAATTATCTGTGACTTAACCGATTTCCACGTGAAATCCATATTTGTGTGTGTATGGTGTAGTCCAGGGGCTTCACACAGTAGTGCACATCAATAAATCATCACAGATTCAAAATACAAGAATATAGTTGATAAGCGGTATTAACTATAACGCTTATCGTTCATTCACAGATCACAAATATATATATATATATATATATATATATCACAGATAATAAATTACATCACAGGGAATTAATTACATTCATCCCAGAGAAACAGATCACAACACAAAACAGGATGTATCATAAAGCATCACATATCAGGGATATCAAACAATTCAACATCCAATATAATCCAAACATCCATAGATAGGATCAATTTAATTTTCTGATTCATTTAAATTAGATTTATCACTAATCCTGATAAAATTAATTTATTTCAAACCATTTCGATAAATTATCCTTTAATCGCTTATTAATTATCCCTTAATTATAAATTAATTAATTTTTAATCATTAAACAATTAACCTTTAATTGTTTAATTATTTATATTTATCACATAAATTATTTAACCCTTGATTTACTAATTATTCTCCAGTTAATCACCCCAATTAATTAATCACATTAATTAATTACTTTTAATTTATTATAATAAGTGATTATTCTTAATCACCTATATTTTATAATTACTAATTAATTATATTGAGAAATTATACCTTAATCACTTGATAAATCAATTTAAATCAATGGATTCACCTTTGATTTAGGATATTAATTAATTACCCCATACTTAGTTAATGAAAAATCTTTTGAACTTATCAAGACCCTAATCAAAGATAAACCATTGTCTATATTTATCATTTAAATCCTTATTTATTAATCCTTGGAAAATCGATTATCATTAACAGAAGAATTTAATTTAAAGCCTTTAGGTTGATTAAGAATCAAAACAATATCTCAGACAACCCATTTATCTTTAAAATCTCATTCTACATAACCCTAAAATAAAATTTTGTTTGTAAAATATGAATTAGCTTAAAATTCTTAAGTTAATTTAAAGCCATCATTTTTCTTTTACTACTTAAATATACCATTTCAATTTATAGACTTAAGGATTCACTTTTAAATATACTTAAAATTTTAACTAAACATTTTCCAATTTCTTTCAAAAACTGAACAAGGTTCATTTTCTTAAAGATTTAAACCATGTACATATATTTTTCCTCAAAATCTGCAGTGCTCCAACAACCCGAGCCCACACGAAATCCCCCCGAGTTAAACTAACATCTGCTTCGAGTCCACTATATGTTGTTTTGATAAAAATCTTTAAAACTCTGTTTAAACACTCTCGTGCCACACTCGAACAAATCTTGAAGTTACTCGAGTCATCCCCTGAAAACATTTCATCTTCCTTAACGTGATGACCACCAGATACGCCAATGCCCACGTGCACATGCACAGTCAGACCACCAACCTCCGACCATCTCCACAATCATTAGAAAAATCGACCTCAACCTCGACAGCTAACATCACAACCCAGAGATCAAAATTCGAGAGTAATTCGAAATATTGATACTTGGTCGAAAGTCTGGAACAACATTCGATCACAATCACTTCGCCAATGATAAACTAGGCCACCGGAGCACTCGCCATCCATACCAAAGATGCATCACGGCCTCCTCGCCACATTCCCCCACCTACGATCGCCTGAATCGAAATATCGAAGACGAAAATAACTCGCGACTACCACGTACGAAACGCAGGCTTAAACCCTAAATAAAACTAATTCTCCAACTTAGATGAATTAAAAAAAAAATACCTTATATTTTTCCTATGTTCTACGATGCTTCAACTACCACCATGTCAAGTTTCAATCTCTGAAAGTTAGTCGATCACCAGAAACTCACGAAAACCCATTTTCAGTTCAAGTCCAAACTGCTCTCAAACCACTCACTTAAAAATCATCAAACTTGGCTTAAAATTCCTATCTTCAAATGCCGATTCATATTATATGATCGAATCTCAAATTTGTGACACTCGAAATTTATCAAAAATTAATATTTCCTTTGTAAAAATTAAGTTTTTCATACTAAATGTACTTATGCTTCATGAAACTATTTTTAACTTATAATTCATACTTAAACACAGCTATTTCGTTTTGAAACCAAAGTCTAATTCTAATTAGATGATAAGGATTTGAATGTTTTTCTTGTTTAATACAACCCTGTGATTAATAGAGAAAGGAAAATGGGAGTCTTAGACGGTTTTGATATGTATATATATGCAGAATTAAACTGAGAGAAATCTATAAACAAAACAATATAAATCATACTCACAATCTATACTAAAATCTGAAGTAAATTTGTTTACTCACAGGTAAAAGAAACAAAGAAATCTGGTTTAAAAAGAAGGTTTACTCACCTTGTAAAAGCAAAGACAAAGAACTCAAGCCTGGAATTGTTGAACAGAGCACCAATTCTGGAAGCTGTTACTTGAGTTCCCTTTAAATCGTCTTGCCTGATTGATTCTTTAAAGTTGTAAACTAATGATGCTTGTTTGTTGATGATATTACTTTAGCTTACACAGTTGAATGAACGAAAATAGGATGAAAAGGCTGGTACATAAAAATGAGTTACAGTGTGATAAAAATAATGAGTTTGTACAAATTTCTTTAGCAGGGATATTTTTTTCTTGCTTGTGGCTGATATAATTTTTGTAGTGTACTAAGGAGGCTGCATTTATTACCTTGTACAATATACTTTTTTTTCTTCTTATCTCGGCTGATATGATAATATGGTGGTTGAAGTAAATTATGTTTTGCTTTGCTTTGTGTTTCTTTCTTTAGCCTTATACTTTGTTTTGTTGACTTTATTTGGTAAGTGTACATTTTTAAACTTAATTTGCTTGTACAAATGAATATCTTTTTAAGGTATATTTATTTTTTCCCCAGCCTACATACTTCTCTATTTTTATATAAAATGTTGAATCAGCCTATATATATATATTTATCCAACTTGTATACATGATATTGTCTTCTTCAGCAAGCTTAGTTATAGATATATATAAAGTCTGGTTGTCAATACAATTTTTTTGTTATTATCATTGTTAGTACATTTGTTGGTATTTTTATTTTACTTATATATTTATTTCCATTTTTATTTCTTTGCTTTATACTTTGTAATATAACAAATTTCTATATTTTGTTGTTAAATTTTAACAAATGTATTTACTTTATATTTTGTAACTTAACTTTTATTTATTTCTATTTCTGGCATAAATATTTATTATTATTTTTTCCTATTTTTATTTTTATTTCTAATATAAACCATCAAATTCTAATATAAATTATTTGTTTTACTTACTTTTATACTTGTGTCAAATATCTATATTTTATAATTATTTTTAAACCATTTACCTAAAATTTTATACTCAAATTCAATATATACATATATATATATAATTTCAAATTTACTCATATATTACATATACATATATATTCACATATATATAATATTTTTAAATTTAAATGATTTATACAAAATATATTTGGATATCGGGAAACTCGCATCACTTAATCAATTTACAATTAATTTCACAATTTTTATTCAAAAATTCATTTAATTATCAAATTAAATGTAATTAAATTTCGGGGTCGTTACATAGGGAATCTCCTTCAATGGCTCTTCTAGATAGATTTTTCGTCAGTGACAAAATTGAAGATAAATTTCCTATTTGTAGAGTTACTGGATTGCCGTATACATATTCTGACCATTGCCCTATTATTCTTACATGTGATAATCATAAAATTGTTAATAAAACTTTTAAATTTGAAAAAAATGTGGTTATTAGAATTAAATTTCCCTAATCTAATTAAAAATAAGTGGATATTAATGAATTTTTATAATATCAGAAATACTGATAACTCTGCAAAAAAATTTGTTTTAAAAGTTAGAGGTCTTAGAAATTTTATTAAAAATTGGAATAAGAATGTATTTGGTAGTATTAAAATTAAAAAAGAAAATTTACTTTCTGAAATGCTTAGAATTAATAAGGTAGAAGGAACTAGACAACTAAATATTGGAGAGTGTAATGTACTCTCTAATTTAAAAGAAGAGCTTAATTCAATTTTAGAAAAAGAAGAGGTTATGTGGAAACAGAAATCTAGAATTCAATGGACTAATGAAGGTGAAAATAATACAAATTAATTCATAATATGGTTGATGGTAGAAAACGTAGCAATACAATAAATTCTATTTTTGTGAATAATGTTGAATTGGTTGATCAAAGAGATTTAAATAAGGCATTTATAGATTACTACAGGGATATGTTTGGCAATAAGAATAAGTATAGAATGGACGTTAGATGGAATGAACTATATCCTATTGAGTCTAGAATTAATCTTACTAACTTTGATAATCCTTTTTCTGAAGAGTAAATTTAGAAGGCTATTAACGACATGCCTAGTGATAAAGCCCCGGGTCCTGATGTTTTTCCTATTTTATTTTACAAAATATTTTGGGATGTTTTAAAATTTGATTTAATTAGCATGTTTAATGAATTTTATAATGGAAAACTACAATTGGGAAAATTTAATTTTGCAAACCTCATTCTATTACATAAAAAAATCGGTGCTAATAATTTAAAAGATTTTAGACCAATTTCTTTAATTAATTGTTCCGTTAAAATTATTTCAATTTTTTTAGCAAATAGACTTAGTACAAGAATGAATGATCTAATTTATTTTTCACAAACCGCTTTCATTAAGGGTAGAAATATCACGGATGGAGTGACTGTTGTTCAAGAGTACATTAATCACTGTTGTAAGAATAACATTACATGTGCGCTTCTAAAACTTGACTTTGCGAAAGTTTTTGACTGGGTAGATTGGGATTTTCTAATTGATATGTTACTGGCTAGAGGTTCAGTTGCAAATGGATTGGTTGGATTATGACTTTGCTTAAAACTGGTATTTCTAGTATAATGGTTAACAGGATTTTAGGGAATAAAATATAATCAAAATGTGTCTTACGACATGTGATCCTTTATGTAACGCCCCACCTCTATGCTCATGCTAGCCAAGGACACACTAGGGTAATCCCGTCAACTAGCGCGAAGAATAAGGCTGTTGAGGAGCGACCATCTGTGCAATTGCCTTGTGCGAGTACCGATATGTCAGATAGTATAACATGCATTTCGTTTCAAGAGGAAATCCGACATACCGATGCAAACTCAAAGCTACCACACAGTGGCTAAGTGGGCCTCGGAAACAAGTATAGAAATAAACATAACATAAATCAGTCACAGACATTCATATCACAAAGGCGGAAACATATATGAATATATAACACGGAAAGGTGTACATTAGAGTAGTGGTCAAATAAGATCCACAATATCACAAAAGAATATGTATACATCATAGAGTCTATATCTCGAATGTATAACTACAAAAACTACAAAGATTCTGTAGTTAGACAAAAGTCAGAAGATGGTCCCAGATAAGGAGTCAAGCAGAAGCACCTGTAATATCTCGGTCTGACCCGAGTATTATTTAATAAGAAAATAATAAACGGATCAGTCAAGCTATAAATATCAGATAAAGGAATGAGATATAAGCAGAGATGATATAAGAACGTATGAAAAAAATAATTTCATACTAGAACAAATATGATTTAATCAACAACAAAATCATAAAATATCTCAAAATCTCAAAGCACCAAAAAGAATATCATATTCTATATTTTATTCACCAACTACAAATATTGACAAACATATTAATGCCAATCACAAAAGTTGGAGAAACGCAAATTCTAGAAATCATCAATCAGAAATCACAAAAGGGGGAGGCCTATCATAAATGGGAGCGTGAAAACTCACCAACACGTGTATCACAAATGGAATGCTATTCCATGGTCGCTAACCGTTAAAAATTGAGTCGAAGCTCCATAAACGGTCCGAAGACCACGGGTCGCTACCCCGCCAAATTGAACCGAAGTTCCACAGAAATGGGGTTTAGTCTCCCTTGTAGACAAATAGACATCGCACATCGCTAGTCCAAATCACAAAATGATCATCATCGATCAATAAAAAGTGTGAATTACACTAAGCCAGTAAATATATGATTTAACTTCATGTCCCATAACCACTAGCTTAACTTAAATATTTATGAACAAATTGTAGATTTCCACTCGAAAATTGTCACAAGATTTTCAATCGAACAAGTCCGAAATTTAACCGACGAAGTAAACGCAAGCGTTTCATACCACTTGTTTTGCTAAGGCATTTAATTATATTTTCTCATATGAATGAGGTAAAGGTTTGTGTATAATAATAGATTGGAAAACGGTTTTGAAAACAAGCTTTATATTTAAATAAGAGTTGAAATCATCTTTGTTAAAGAGTTTGAATATTTACTACTAGCATAGAAAACCTTTATATTTTAAAGTGACAAATCATAGAAATGATTGTAGAAACAATCAATCATCAAAATCCACGTTCGAAGGCGTGAATCAAATCCAAAGAAATCGATGACGAATCCATCAAAATGGATATCCACAAAAGTCCCGAAAAAGAAGTCATCGGAGAGGATAATAAATGATAACAACAAATCGGATAACCTTGAATCGATAAGGGCTGAAAATCAAAACAATATATAAAAGAAAACTGTTGGAAATTCTGGAAATAACATACTCCAGACGTCTACGGTATATGCTCAGACGTCTGCAGTAAGTTTCAGGAAGTTCGCTGAAACAGACCCCAGACGTCTGAGCTTACCTGCAGACGTCTGGTGACGAGCTAAAATTGTTTTTCAGCCTATCAAATGGAAGAGCAAACTCTCACCATTTGCACCCGGTCGAGCAATGGACTTTAGGGGCTTTTGCCAATCGACAATCCGGCCCTATAGGCTCTCCGATTCACCACCATAAACATGTTCACAAATCAAAGTAAGGATTTTCAAAGTTTTGACTTCAAAACACCAAAAATTGAAATGTTCACCAAATCAATTCAAATCAAAATCAAATGATCATGAACAAGTGTTAAGAATTCATACCTAACATCAAAGATAGTTATAGGCAAAGATGTGAGATAAAAATCTCACCTTTAAACCCAGAAATGATGAAGGAGAAGCTTGAATGCAAAGGAAGATCAACTTCACTTCAACTCCACCCTAGAAGCTTGAATCTAAGCTTAAAAGAAGAACATTTCCTAAGTTAGATTTAGAAAATTTCTGAAATTAAAGAGAGATTGAGTTGGAGAAGAAGATGGAGATACTTACTAAAGCTTCTCTTTGAATTTGGAGCTAAAACTTGGATTTGCTAAAGAAACTAGGGTTTAGGATTTTAATTTCCCATCTCCACCACCATTTTTGCTAAAGCTTAAGTTGTAGGAAATATTAAGAAGGAGTGAAGAGGTGTGGTGTGGAGTTGGGTTGATATGTTGGGTAAATGGGCTGAAACCCAAACCCAAAACCCTAAGTGAAAAGGTCAAAATTCTAGCTAGTTCCAAACATATCAATGTTTATACTTAAAAAAGTCACACACGTCGTTTTGGACTCAATGGAAGTGGTCTCGAGTCCCAATTCGACTGTTTACAAAAAGTAGCTTTTTGGACTTTATTCCGATTAACGATTCTACATTTAAATAAAATATTTAAATATACAATCGTAAAATATGCGGGTTGTTACAGACTCCCCTCCTTAAAGAAATTGCGTCCTCGCAACCTCCAAGAAATAAATAGGAAGTAACAACAATAAAAGTTTATCAACACAAAAAAAAAGAAATTTGAAATAAAAAGGTCACCTTAAGGAGCATGAGAGAGCAAGTTCGGATGTGTCCGCTCGATGAATTCTCTGGATTCCCAAGAGCAATCCTTAGGATTTGTGGACCACTGAACTTTCACAAGAGGAGCATCTTTATTTCGGAGGCGTTTAATCTCCGAAGCAATGATACAGATAGGATGTTGCTCATAAGTCAAATTAGGCGAAACTTCAATTTCTTCAATAACACCGGGCTCAAGAGTAGAATCGGAATCTCGAAGGCATTTCCGTAGTTGAGAAACGTGAAACACGTCATGAATAGCAGAAAACTGAGCCGGTAATGAAAGGCGATATGCCACGGAACCAATGCGTTCGATGATGGGAAATGGGCCAATATAACGAGGTGCTAATTTTCCCGATCGACTGAAACGCATAACACCCTTCATGGGTGAAACACGAATAAACACAAAATCTCCCACAGAAAATTCTAATTTCCTTCTTCGGTTATCGGCATAGGATTTTTGTCCACTTTGAGCTTCTTTCATCCTATGTCAAATAAGGTCAATCTTTTCTGTGGCATCACGAATAAAATCTGGGCCTAAAACCAGCTTCTCACCGGCTTCAAGCCAACATGAAGGAGATCGACATGGCCTTCCGTATAGTGCCTCGAAAGGTGCCATACCAATACTAGATTGGAAGCTATTATTATAGGAAAATTCAACAAGCGAGATATGATCTTCCCAACTTCCACCAAAATCTAGAACATATGCACGAAGAAGATCTTCAAGAGTTTGATTCACACGCTCGGTTTGTCCATCGGACTGGGGATGATAAGTGGTGCTAAACTTAAGCTTCGTTCCCAAAGCTTTTTGAAGACCTTTCCAAAATCCACTAGTAAACAATGGATCACGATCACTAACAATAGAAGTAGGAACTCCATGCAATTTAATAATTTCTTTGACAAAGAGTTTAGCCAAAATAGGCACGGTCCGATTGGACCGAACGGGAATAAAATGGGCGGATTTTGTAAGTCTATCTACTATCACCCAGAGGCTATCATGGCCCGAACGAGAACGGGGAAGACCGTCAATAAAGTCCATGGAAATTTGATCCCACTTCCATAATGGAATTTCCAATGGTTGCAATAACCCACCCGGCCTTTGATGCTCGGCCTTTACAAGTTGGCAAGTCATGCAACGCTTAACAAAGTTAGCAATATCAGATTTCATTCCCCCCCAATAATAAAGTCGCTTCATATCCGCGTACATTTTACTACTACCGGGATGAATGGTAAATTTAGAACGATGAGAATCTTCTAGTATATCTTTACGAAGATCAATGATGTTTGGTACAATAAGTCTACCAAATTTTCGAATACCGCCACGAGTATCAATATCAAAGTCTATCAAACCTTCAATATTGATTTTATCCCTACAAATTTGACCATGAGGAACCAATTCGGGATCATGCTTTTGAGCTTCAAGAATGCGGTCTAAAATAGAAGGATGAGCCTCAAGGCTACATAAAACAAGAGATGAACATAAATCAGATTTACGATCTCGAATCTCACAAGTGGATAAAGTCTCGAGATCATTCCACTCGGATATCATTATAGAAACAACCGCTTGTTGCTTTCGGCTAAGGGCATCGACAACACAATTTCCTTTTCCGGGAGTATAAAGAATATCAAGATCATAAGATGCAAGGAACTCGAGCCAACGTTGTTGATGCAAATTAAGTTCCTTTTGGGAAAATAAATACTTCAATGATTTATGATCGGTGTAGAGAACAAATTTCTCTCCCAAAAGATAATGGCGCCAAATTCTAAAGGCGAAAACAATAGCCGCGAGCTCTAAATCATGAGTGGCATATCTGGTCTCGGCAGGCTTTAATTGCCTAGAAGCATAAGCGATAACACGTTCCCGCTACATGAGAACGGCACCTAAACCAACACGACTAGCATCGGTATAAACAATAAAATCTTGGTTCCCATCGGGAATCACAAGAATAGGAGCATCAGAAAGGAGTTCTTTTAATTTATGGAATGAAGCTTCACATTTGTCCGACCAAATGTATTTAACTCCCTTCTTTGTCAAATTAGTAAGAGGTACAGAAATCTTAGAAAAGTCTTTTATGAACCGACGGTAATAGCCTGCCAATCCGAGAAAGCTACGAATTTCCATCACACTCTCCGGTCTCTTCCAATTTTGAATCGCTTCAATCTTTGAAGGATCCACGGAAATTCCGGATTCAGAAATGATGTGTCCCAAAAATTTCACACGAGATTGCCAAAAGTGGCATTTATAAAATTTTGCTTTTAATTGGTTACTCCTAAGAGTTTCCAGTACAATCCGAAGATGATTTTCATGCTCTTCCTCGGTTTTAGAATAAATGAGAATATCATCTATAAAGATGAGAACAAATCGATCAAGGAAGTCTTTGAAAACTCGATTCATAAGGTCGATGAAATAAGCTGGAGCATTCGTCAAACCAAATGGCATAACAAGCCATTCATAAGATCCATAACGAGTACGGAACGATGTCAAAGGAATGCTATCCTCTGCAATACGGAGCTGATGAAAACCGGTTGCTAAGTCTAACTGTGAAAAGACTTTAGCTCCACTAAGTTTATCGAATAAATCATCAATCCGAGGTAAGGGATATTTATTCTTGATGGTGAGATCGTTAAGCTTGCGGTAGTCAATGCAAAGCCTAAGTGTACCATTAGATTTCTTCACAAAAATAGCTGAAGCTCCCCATGGAGAGGAACTAGATTGAATAAATTGCTTCACTTCCAATTCGGATAATTGTTTCCACATTTCCTTATTTTCTTTATTGGACATACGATAAGGAGGACGAGTAATAGGCAGAGCTCCCGGGATTAGATTAATTCTGAACTCAATTGCTCGCTTAGGTGGTAATTTAGAACGGGCTCAAATATGTCAGGAAAGTCACGAACAACGTGAATGAGAGAAATGACATCTTCCTCATCATAATTATCATCATCATGAGGATTTAGAGAATAAAAGGATGCTTTCGAATTGGAATTTGGATCTTTCAGAAAAAGAGAAATCTGCTTAACAGATTGAGGATGCTGAAGATATATTGTCCGTTTCGGACATAGGATATGGGCTTCATAACGGTTAAGCCAATCCATTCCCAAAATCATTCCGAAACCAAGGTAACGCATAACATGCAAATCGGCACGGAAAGAGTAATCACATAAAATAATTTCAACATCTTTACACAATAAACTGAGTGTTTCGGATCCGCCGACCGGATTCGCAATTCTCAACGAAGTCATCAAGCCAGTAACATTCAAAGACAAAGCATCGACAAGTTCTTTTGATATAAAAGAGTGAGATGCACCCATATCAAAAAGAACTCGAATAGGAAGATCACGAAATATAATAATGCCATCAAGGATAGAATGAGTAATACCTTGACCACGAGAAGTGTTAGAAGGGGCTTGTACAACATTTAGCTTGCCTTCCTTCTTGCCCTGAAGTTTGGGACACAAAGATAAAGTATGACCTGAACTCTTGCAATATCGGCAGAAAAGAGGCTTCGTGCACTTGTTTGCATAATGGTCCTTAGAACCACAATTGTAACATTCTCCACGACGAGTGTTAGGAGTATTTGCTACCGAAGTTGTTTGCTTCCCCTTTTTGTTGGGATTAGGCTTGAATTTAATAGGTCTCTTCTTGTTGATATTTTGTTTGACCTCAACATCACTATCTTTATCAGCCTCTTCGAGTCGAAGGGCAATATCAACAAGTTGGTCAAAAGAAACTTCCAATTTTAGAAGTAATGGCTTTTTGAGGCTCTTGTTCAAGTCATAAACAAATACCCGGTTTTTCTTCAATGGGGTATTAATATATTCAACCCATATTTGGATAGAGATTCGACAGAAGCGACGTAGTCTGTCACGGAAGATTCACCTTGAACAAGGTCAATAAAGCGTCGAGCTAGAGATACTTTTTCAGCTTCCGACACAAATTTCAACTCGAACCTTTCTTGGAATTGCTCCCAAGTAAGGTCCGCTTCCATAATTTCAGAGATCAAAAGTTCGTACCAGTCTAATGCTCTTTCTTAGAGCATACTAGAAGCCACTTGGACTCGATGAAGATCAATAAGATTCATGCGAGAAAAGATGCGGTCGCATGTTCGAAGCCAAGCCTGGACTTCTATAACGCTCTCGGAACCTTTGAATGGCCTTCCACCCAAATTGGTGTAATCACTGCACAAGCGTGCAAACCCAGATTTAGGATGTGTGGGCTCAGGAATAGGTCCGACAGCTTGAGCATTTCTCACAAGGTCTAGAAGTTGCTGAGCAGACATAAATACTCCATCCTGGGGAGTTGCACTAGATTGACCGGAGCTGGGATGGCCAGGTCTAACCATTTCTTTTCTTTAAGAAAGAAAGAAAAGAGAAAAAAGGTTAATCTCAGAATGAATATCAAACAAACTTGATTGATAAAACAAGGTATCATAAAAAGAAATAGGATAGAACGGGTTCAATGACTCGAATTAATCCTAAGGCACGATTCCTAAGAAAGACTTAGGACAATGATCCTTGCTAGATTATTCTACATTGTTCCGAAGTTTGGCTCCGATAACAAGCTGGGTCGCCCCACCTCTATGCTCACGCTAGCCAAGGACACTACAGGGTAATGCCGTCAACTAGCGCGAAGAATAAGGCTGTTGAGGAGCGACCATCTGTGCAATTGCCTTGTGCGAGTACCGATATGTCAGATAATATAACATGCATTTTGTTTCAAGAGGAAATCCGACATACCGATGCAAACTCAAAGCTACCACACAATGGCTAAGTGGGCCTCGGAAACAAGTATAGAAATAAACATAACATAAATCAGTCACAGACATTCGTATCACAAAGGCGGAAACAGATATGAATATATAACACGGAAAGGTGTACATCAGAGTAGTGGTCAAATAAGATCCACAATATCACAAAAGAATATGTATAAATCATAGAGTCTATATCTCGAATGTATAACTACAAAAACTACAAATATTCTATAGTTAGACAAAAGTCAGAAGATGGTCCCAGATAAGGAGTCAAGCAGAAGCACCTGTAATATCTCGGTCTGACCCGAGTATTATTTAATAAGAAAATAATAAATGGATCAGTCAAGCTATAAATATCAAATAAAGGAATGAGATATAAGTAGAGATGATATAAGAACGTATGATAACAATAATTTCATACTAGAACAAATATGATTTAATCAACAACAAAATCATATAATATCTCCAAATCTCAAAGCACCAAATAGAATATCATATTCTTTATTTTATTCACCAACTACAAATATTGACAAACATATTAATGCCAATCACAAAAGTTGGAGAAACACAAATTCTAGAAATCATCAATCAGAAATCTAGAAATCACAAAAGGGGGAGGTCTATCATAAACGGGAGCGTGAAAACTCACCAACACGTGTATCACAAATGAAACGCTATTCCATGGTCGTGAACCATTAAAAATTGAGCCGAAGCTCCATAAACGGTCCGAAGACCACGGGTCGCTACCCCGCCAAATTGAACCGAAGTTCCACAGAAACGGGGTTTAGTCTCCCTCGTAGACAAATAGACATCACACATCGCTTCCAAATCACAAAATGATCATCATCGATCAATAAAAAGTGTGATTTACACTAAGCCAGTAAATATATGAGTTTAGCTTCATGTCCCATAACCACTAGCTTAACTTAAATATTTACGAATAAATTGTAGATTTCCACTCGAAAATTGTCACAAGATTTTCAATCGAACAAGTCCAAAAATTAACCGACGAAGTAAACGCAAGCGTTTCATACCACTTGATTTGCTAAGCCGTTTAATTATATTTTCTCATACGAATGAGGTAAAGGTTTGTGTATACTAATAGATTGGAAAATGGTTTTGTAAACAAGCTTTATATTTAAAATAGAGTTGAAATCATCTGTGTAAAAGAGTTTGAATATTTACTACTAGTATAGAAAACCTTTATATTTTAAAGTGACAAATCACAGAAATGATTGTAGAAACAATCAATCATCAAAATCCACATTCGAAGGCGTGAGTCAAATCCAAAGAAATCGATGCCGAATCCATCAAAATGGATATCCACAAAAGTCCCGAAAAAGAAGTCATCAGAGAGGATAATAAATGATAACAACAAATCAGATAACCTTGAATCGATAAGGGCTGGAAAACAAAACAATATATAAAAGAAAACTGTTGGAAATTCTGGAAATAACATACTCCAGACGTCTGCGGTATATGCTCAGACGTCTGCAGTAAGTTTCAGGAAGTTCGCTGAAACAGACCCCAGACGTCTGAGCTTACCTGCAGACGTCTGGTGACGAGCTGAAATTGTTTTTCAGCCTATCAAATGGAAGAGCAAACTCTCACCATTTGCAACCGGTCGAGCAATGGACTTTAGGGGCTTTTGCCAATCGACAATCCGGCCCTATAGGCTCTCCGATTCACCACCATAAACATGTTCACAAATCAAAGCAAGGATTTTCAAAGTTTTGACTTCAAAACACCAAAAATTGAAATGTTCACCAAATCAATTCAAATCAAAATCAAATGATCATGAACAAGTGTTAAGAATTCATACCTAACATCAAAGATAGTTATAGGCAAAGATGTGAGATAAAAATCTCACCTTTAAACCCAAAAATGATGAAGGAGAAGCTTGAATGCAAAGGAAGATCAACTTCACTTCAACTCCACCCTAGAAGCTTGAATCTAAGCTTAAAAGAAGAACATTTCCTAAGTTAGGTTTAGGAAATTTCTGAAATTAAAGAGAGATTGAGTTGGAGAAGAAGATGGAGATACTTACTTCTCTTTGAATTTGGAGCTAAAACTTGGATTTGCTAAAGAAACTAGGGTTTAGGATTTTAATTTCCCATCTCCACCACCATTTTTGCTAAAGCTTAAGTTGTAGGAAATATCATGAAGGAGTGAAGAGGTGTGGTGTGGAGTTGGGTTGATATGTTGGGTAAATGGGCTGAAACCCAAACCCAAAACCCTAAGTGAAAAGGTCAAAATTCTAGCTAGTTCCAAACATATCAATGTTTATACTTAAAAAAGTCGCAAACGTCGTTTTGGACTCAATGGAAATGGTCTCGAGTCCCAATTCTACTGTTTACAAAAAGTAGCTTTTCGGACTTTATTCCGATTAACGATTCTACATTTAAATAAAATATTTAAATATACAATCGTAAAATATGCGGGTTGTTACACTTTATCGCCTCTCTTGTTTAACTTAGCTGCAGATGTCTTCGCTATGATAGTTAAAAATGCTGTTGAAAATGGATCTTTAGGATGCGTTGGTACTGAAATTTCACGTAATGGTATCTCTGTTCTTCAATTTGTGGTTGATACCTTATTATTTACTTCTTATTTTCCTAATCACGTCATTGTCCTTAAATTTATTTATACAGCTTTGAACTACTTTCAGGACCAAAAATTAATTTTGAAAAAAGTTCGGTTTTAGTATTAAATGACGTTGATAAGGTTGAAGGTTTAGTAGCTAATACGCTTAATTCTAAAACCATGAATTTTCCTATTGATTATCTTGGGTTTTTGATTAGACCAACTAAACTTAAGCATGATGACTGGCTAATTATAATAGATAAAATTAAAAATTGAATTTCTAGCTGGAATGGGAGGTTTTTATCAAGAGCGGGTAGATTAATTCTTATCAATTTTGTTTTATCTACTCTTTCGATTTATTAGATGTCCATGCATCTTTTTTCAGAATGGGTGATCAATAAAATTGATAAAATGAGAAGGGACTTCTTATGGAGCGGCGATAATCCTAACAGTAGTCTAAAATGTTTAGTTAACTGGGAAACCGTTTGTAAATCGAAAAAGGAGGGAGGACTAGGTGTTATTAATTTACGTAACATGAATTTGTCTTTATTAGGGAAGTGGTTGTGGAAATTTACGGATATAAATGATAATTCTATTTGGAAAGAAATTATATCTAAATATTATTATAATGGTAGTAATAATTTATACCAAATTACACCTTAAGTTAACAGTAAATTGTCTAATTTTTGGAAATCAATTTTAAAATGTCATGAGATTTATAACCTTGGCACTAATACAATTGTTCATTCAGGAAATAATACAACTTTTTGGCATGACCGTTGGATATCTGTCATTCCTCTTAGGGTCGAATTTAAAGAACTTTTTGAAAATTGTAACTTTAAAAATGCTTTAATTAAAGATGTTTTTTCTCCGGATAATGATCCCCCTAGGAACTTTAGTTTTAATAGGATCTTAGAAGGTACAGCTCTTGGACAATTTTCTTTATAATGTGCAAGATTGAACTTATATAATATGGATAACGAAAATGATATTATTAACTGGGAATGGGATAAAAGTAAGAAATTCACTTCAAATTCTTTGTATAAATTTGTTAATATCTCAAGCGTTACTAATAACACTATTTAATCTTTTTTGGAAAGAAAATGCACCACCAAAAGTTAAGGTTCATATGTGGTTAATCAAGCATAGGAAGTTAAATACTATTGAACTTTTAAAAAGAAAGAATTTACAAACTGATAATAAATGTACTTTTTGTAAATTGTATTTTGAAAATATTGATCATATATATTATGATTGTAAGGATACTTGCTACATTCTTAATAATACTCTTAAAATCGTTAACTTTATTCTTGCAACTAAAGTTACTGATTATGATTTTTACTGGAATAACTTAAGATTTAAGTTTAAAAAGGGAAATAGATTTTTACTAGATACTTTATTTATTATAATATGTTGGTATATTTGGTTTAAGAGAAACCAGAGACTATCTAATAATAACAATAGTTATAATAATAGATTGGTATTTACAATATCATCATTTTGTTTCAATTGGATCTCTAATCCAAAATATAAATTGGCTAAAAATAATCAATTTAAAGAATATCTTAATAAGGTTAGAAAAGACATTGAGTTCTTTAAACAAAAAAAACAATATTTTTAACATTAATTACAACATTAGCATTTATTCGAATTTGAAAGATGATTATCATAATGCTCTTTTGATCAAAGGAGCATCATGTTAATATTTTTTAGATTTTCAAAATTTTATAAGTATATAACTACATATTTTGTTAATTTTTATGCCTTTTTGATTTCGTGATCACTATTTCATAACATTAAAGTAAGTTAAGATGTTTGCATAATGAGTTTTGAACCTCTTATTAATCTATCTCTTATTATAGTTTCTTTTTTGTCTTATAGTTTTAACTTTAGTTTTATTACTTTTATTTCATTAACACATATATATGTATATAAATTTTATTTATATACATATATGTGTATTATTCGTATATTTTTATATAGTTCTATCTACAGGAACAGGTTTAGGTTAAATATGGTGCTAGAATGCTATTTGTAGGAATTCAGGGTTGTTGTCGTGGGGATTGCAGGATTGCTGGTCCTAGGATCGTTGTTTGGAGAGATATCATATTTCAGATCTGGATCATCCGTGTTTGCAGTGAGGCGTTCATTCTTTGGTGGAGCTGCTTATTGATCTCATTTGTGCACTTGGATGCAACATGGATTATTTCAGGTACTTCTAACACTTCATTATCGGACGGTGGCCTTACTGGAGTTCGATATTGAGGTGTAATGGGCGGTGGCTTTACCGGAGCTCATTTAAGAAGTTACCTGAGTTTGTTTTCTTAGATATTTTGTGTTATGATTTGTCACCTACCAAGCATGTTGGCAGCTCCTTTGTTATCGGTAACACACACACACACACACATGTGTGCTCTCCTCTACTTGAGAGGATCACACATTTCTCTCAAAAAAATATTTACTATTAAATATTTATTATTTTATACAATATTCAAAATTTTAAAAAATTCAAAAATGTAGGAAAAAGTAAAAACTCCAATAATGTAAACAATACGCTACAAATTATTACGTTCGTATGTATTTAAATATTTTCTTTTGTAGGTATTATTTTTAACTTTTACAAGTATTTTTGGCTTTAAATAATGAAAATTTTGACTCCAATCTAGAACATTTTTCACCCATCCCAAAAGTTGGCTCCAATTCAAAACTTTTACCTCTCATCCAAAAATTTTGGCTCCATTTACAAAATATTTGGCTCCAATTGCAAAATTTTCGCTCAATTGTTTATTCCTTCCTGTGCCCATATTCACATTCATTCTTTCCACATCACGTTTCTTCAAATCCCCATTTACCAAAATCTCTAATTTTCAAGATGCCTCAAAATTAGTTTCGCGTCCTCAAATAATTTATTTTTCTCAACACTTCCCCATTACCGTCGCCACCTCATCCCCCTCCATCCCTACTATGCTCCATTTCACTGCCCCTCTCTCGTTACTAGATGCGGGTTAAGGTAATTTTGAGCGATGTTGGAAAATGAAAAATCACAGCGATTAAAATCACACAATTCCAAATACCAAAAAATCACATAATTCCAAAAATCAAACAATTAGCTAATTGGACAATGAGGTTGATGGTTCGGATTTGGTTGCGGGTTCTTTGAGGAAGGTCATTTGAGGGTTGTTGGTGAGGGTATTTGGGCATATGGTTGTTGAGGCCAAAGAGTGGTTTCGGGTTTTGCTGTGGGTAAAAAGTGGTTTTAAATTTGGTGGCAGTGAGGTAGTGAGGAAACGTAGGTTGGTGAGCCAGTGAGGAAGGTTGGCTGATGAAGTTGCAGTTTTTTGAGGATGGTTTCTAGTCATGGTTGGTGGTCGTGGTTGAAGTCTAGTCAAGGTAACCAACAGTGAAGTAGGGAGGTTTGTTTGGTTTAAGCAATTGATTGGAATTGGGTTTGAGAAAAGGTTGCAGTGAGGTTTCAATAGAAGGTTCAGATTTTTGGATTGCATATTTGGAGATGGTTGAAGTGTTGAGGAAGTGGTGTAGGCTGAATTGTGCTTTGGTTTTGGGTGGTTGATGGTGGCAGGTCGTAGGATGGTGATGGAGGTGTTGATTTGGTGAAGCACGATATATAGGAGATGCAGGTCTAGGCTATGCACCACTTAAGTGGGAAAATTGAAGGTAATTGAATTTGTTATGGTTAATATTTGAATTAACATGTTTAATATTTGTAACCGCTATATGTTAAAGTAGTAAAAATAAAAGTTGAATTTGTTTTAAGAAGGTTATCTACACCACACATTGCCATGTTGCTTGCATATAGTATGATGTATACTATGTGAAGGTGTTTCCAAATACATATGCATCTTAATATTTGGGTGATTATAGCAATGAGATGTCAATATATCGTTATGTAGGTTGTTCAACACAGTTGACTCCAGAAGTAGGTAGCCATGGCTGCTGCTAATGAAGATAGAGGCACAAAATCATCAGTTGAAGATGTGACTTCATACCAAGACCTAACTGCGTATTTTGTGACAACGGTTCAGGGAAGAAAACTAGCTATCAGGAGGCTGTTATTGAACTTGGCAATGAATTAGTAAAAATATCTTACAATATTTTGTTGTTATTTTAATTTTTTATCATTTATTTTGGCATTAGTGGTTAAAATTTTCATGTGCAATATAACGTAAAATAGTAAAGTTTGCATTTTTAGTGTTAATGTATGATGGTGAAATATCATTATGATCATTTCCTCCCTACTTTTGAATTATATTCTGGATTTGTATAATTAGATGGGAAACGTGAGATAAATGTTGGTGAAATTTGCTAGCTGTGGTCTTTCTAGCTTATTAGCAGCTTTATTGAATGATGTGTAACAAAATATTGTGCTTTCTATGTTTGTTGGGTTATCATATATGTTAAATTATTAGAACTTAAACTTTTTGTATCTGTATTTTTTGGTTGATTACTTTTGGTAGATTACAATTAATTTCTTTTTAATTGTAGGTGAAGAGAAAATTTGACTTAATATATGGGGGTGGAAGCATTGGATTAATGGGTCTTTTTTCTCAAGTTGTTCATGATGGAGGTCGCCATGTTTTAGGGTAATTTCTCTAATAGTATACGGGGGTGGAAGCATTGGATTAATGATGAAGCTACCACTCCTACCCAGCATCCTCCATACATAGCCAAGTCATCATCTCCAATTGAGCACCCACTGCCTACTTCATTCGCCTCTACTGATGTTGATGATGAAGCAGAAGCTAAAGAGAAGTTGACCATGTCTATCCAGAAGATTGAGGAAATCGTAAAGAACTTGTACCAAATTGATACTTTGAAGGTGGAAGTTGGTAAGAAGAAGGTTACAAAGGAAAACTTTGATGTCCATGCAATGACTGAAACACATCGTTTCATCAAATCTTTAAATGAACATGTTTAATATTTGTATTAACTTGGCGTGGTCATTTCTCTGAGAACTCCCCTACATGTCTATTTGCTTCTTTGTTTAAATGAGGATTTATTATAGTGTTGTACCAATGCTGCACCAATTCTTTATTTTATTTTATTTTAATTTTGCATTTTTTTAACAACGGGCATAAACCGTTGCAAAAGATTCTATTGCAATGGACAAAAATAGTTGTAGAAGATCATATTGCAATGGATTATGGCCGTTGTAAAAAATATTTACTGCAACGGTTTTAAAATGTTGTAAATGATTTTGGGTCTATTACAACATTGCATGATACGACAGGCGCATGCCCGTTGCAAAACCCCATTATATGTTTCAAATATAAAATCTTGTAGTTTTCAGTACAATAATCATGTAGACCTCCGATAACGGTTTTGAATTTTGAGAGGAATAGGATGAGATCGGAGTTAGAACGATTACGAATTCAAGTATGAATTATTTTTTCTTGCGTGGTTTGCATATTATTGAAGGATAAGAGTGAGAGAATATGGATTCAAAAAGTAATCATAAAAGTATTAATAGATCTTAAATAGCAAAGCATTGGTGATCAAAGATAGAGAGAAGAATGAGAGAGTTGTTATTAAAATTCATTTTCTAAAGCTTTTATATAAAAGATTAAGAGAAGTGACATTTGGTGAAAGTGTGAAAGGAAATGTCCATTCGTTTAAATTGAAAAGTCACCTTAATGGCTAGTATGTCGACATATGGTTCTAGGGTATGTCGCGTTAAATTTGGAAAGCTCATTATAAAAGTTTTTTTTATCTTTATAACTTTTAAATTTAATTTTGTACTTTAATAAAAAAAGATTCTAGAGATGAAAATAAAGCTTTATAAAAGAGATATTTCAAAGATATTCCACGGGATCTTTAACAAATATTTCTAAGATTGGATAAATACAGTTCTGACAAATTTTGAAGCCTTGTGCTCTTTTAGTCTTTGTTTCTTTGAGTCTCTTATGTCCTTTTAGCTCTGTCCTTAAATATCATGTGTTCTCTTAGTCTTGTTCTTGTGCTCCTAGACTTGAATCCTCTTGGTCTCCTTGATTTTCTCTTGAATCATTGTCCTGATCTATCTCAATGTATAAGTCATATGTACTTATATATCCCTACAATATATCCGAGCATGTATACCTATATTTCCTATAGTATACTCCACACAACTTGACAAATCATTGGTAACAATATTTATATAATTGTCATCAAAATCAATACTTTTGATATTCACATTCTTCCCATTTTTGATGATGATTAAATATTTTTGATATAAAATATAATAATATTAATTAACTCCGCCTAAGTCAATGCATTTCTTAGTCCCCATTTTTTTTGTCTAGTATATATTTTATATTTTATACATTTTCTCTCCTCCATTGTCATCAACAAAATGAGTTTAAAGATGTATAAAGTTAATAAGTATAAAGGAGCATAGGGTGTTAACTTTGTGTGTGCGAAAAAATCAAAATCAATTATGTATAAGTGAGATACATATTTAATCTACTAAAAACTATAAATATTAGGATAAAACATTTTATATTAATTTACAAACATTAAGTTGCAAATATATACATAATCATTCAAATAATCATACACATAATGTTTTAGTACAATAATCAAACACATATGTCATAATCATAAATACATACACAAGCAATTATTATGATATTTACTTGATCTTTAACTATAAGACACCTAAGGTTGCGATAGTTAGGGTAGAACATACATAATTCCCTTTGTATGATAAGGTTCTCTTGGGCATCGAAAATGACTTAGTCCATGCATCAAATGTCAAAATCATCATCAATAACCTGTACTTTCTCTTCTTCTTCTTCCTCATCATTATCTACTAATGGGTTTTGGATGACTAAGTTTGCCCTCGATTCGAGTTCCATAATGACTATTGGGTAAGTTTGGTTATTAATTAGGTGGTTTTGCATGTTGTGAATCATCCACCCTTGCTTCTCTTGTTTGTTATTAAAGCTAATTTAATGAACCTCAATTTTTATAAGCATATTAAGTATATGCTTCATGGATTCTTTGATTTTTCCAAGTTTTAAGAAGGCATAGTCTCTAAATGGAGAAAAGTTTTCCCTTGGCCTTTTAGAGTTGCTTAGATTCACTGGAGATTATTGCAGACAGTTTTTACAGAAAAAATGGTGGAAGAATGAGCTTTAATATGAAATTGATTAGACATATAATCAGTTTTTAAATTTTAGAAATGGGAGGGAAATTCTGCTCTGTTCAATGCCAAATATGTCGATATACATGTCAACCATATGTCAACATATGCTTGTCAATCTCTGTTTGCACAAAAAATGGACAAACACCTCAAAGTCGTAGGATTTAGTAGATATTATGTTGTTCTTAGTGATTTGGGTGATTTATGCAAATATATGAAAAGTAAGGGCTAAACTATAAAAAGACACGTAGATTTATAGTGGTTCAGCCAGAATGTGCCTACGTCCACTTTATATGTTATTTCTCTTCTCTTCTTTAGATTACAAGTACAAAGCTTTAATACCAGTAAAAGAAAGTTGTTTGAAAATTCTCTCCGTGCTTGAGCTCTCAAACTTGTCCCCCATCGTTTTACCCCTGCCCCTCTATTTATAGAGTGAGGCTGGGGACAGGGGTCTTGGATGTATATAGCTGCTGGCGGGCCTGGGCTGATGTGATCTGTTCTGACAGAGCTGGCCCGGTATCACTTTGGGTCGGTATTGTTTGGAAGTGCAGTTTGGATCGGTAGTGCTTGGACCGGTGGTGGGATGGTGAGGTTGGTCCGGTGGTTGGTTCGGTGAGGTGTGTTGGGTTCGATCCGGTAGTACTTGGACCGGTGTTGAGTTGGTGCCTGGTTCGGCAGGGGATGGAGGTAGGTTGATTCGGTAGAGCTTCGTTCGGTGGTGAATGGATGGGACTTGGTTCGGTGGTTTTGGACCGGCAGGGCTTTGGAGGGTGTGTTGGTTCGACATTGTTTTGGAGAGGTGCGTTGGTCCGGTTGTGCCTTCCTTTCTTTTCGCTCGGTAGGGGCGGAAACGCACCCAACATTTGCCCCCCAAAGTGAGGTATATGCTGGTATATAGCTTACTTTGTTTAAGCCTGGTCGTCCTTGTTTGGTCCTGCGTGCCGAATGGATTGGTTCGGTGGCCTCTTCCTTGCCTATAAATATCGGAGCTATGCCACCGTTGTTTCCTTACCGTCTGAGATAGCCGAACTGACTGATTGTTGAATCAAAATTTCTACCCTTTGCCGAATCAGCTGTGTTAGCCGAACCAGGTGAGACCCTTTTACTGCCGGATGAACTTTTATACTGCACTACCGAATGAGCTTTGGGTTTCTAAGCACCGAATGAATGGTGGAGTACGATTGCCGAATGTGTTCGCGAGTTGGAATGTCGAACGAACGTGTACTCTGGGTGCCGAATGAACTTGTACTCTGGGTTTTTTCATTTTTTTTATCACGATCGAAATTCCGGACTACATGTACTTGCTTGTTTATATTCTCTGTTTTAACAACATGTTTTTCCGATGTTGTAGATAATGTCTCGCAAAGCAGAAACTGGATCAGATAAAAAGAAGTCCCAGGGCGAAGGAGAATCTTCCTCCGTGCCCCCTGCTCAGCCAGTACCGGAACGTCACGGATCTACCCCGAGATCATTAGTGGACGGGTACGACCCTCAGGAACTTCTGAACTCCCCGCCCGATTGCTTTCCCAGCTCCCTTAAGGAAGAGAAGCTTGATGTCATCTCCCGTTCTTTCGGAATTGATAGGGCGCGCATGTTGTTGCCAGGGAGAGAAGTTATGCCATATGACCCTCCCGAAGGGTACTTTGCCTACAGCAGATACCACTGTATGTGTGGTGCCATCCCGCCTCTTAATGCTTGGGTACTCAGCTTTCTTACATATCTAAAGGTGGCCCCATTCCAGCTTCAACCCAACTCTTATACTATACTTGTGAGCCTCTTCGTCATCTTTCAGAGGAAGCATGGGCGTGCTCCTTCCAACCGGGAGATCCGGTATTTATATAATCTGAGGGGCTATAAGAAGGGGTCCCCATACATGAGCTTGGAGTCAGCTGTAACCTTCAAGCCGGTCTTGGACCTGTATTCTAAGTACAGCATGTTCAAGAAGGAGTGGTTCTTCGTCAGGGACGACTCTGTTTCTATTCGACGTTTCACCTCTGGATGTAAGTTGATGCTTTATTTATAATTTCCATTCTGGTTGCGATGCTTCTTCTCATACGTTTTCAATTTTTGCTAGCGACAGGTGGCTTTGCGGTTGTGGAGACTGATCGCCTGGTTCAGATGGCGGCTGAGATAGAAGCTATCCCCGGGAGAGATAGATCGGCTGCTTACCTGATCAGAAATGAGACCCTTCTGGAGTATGATTTGATCCTTCCACAACAATCAGTAGTCAAGCAGAGGGAAATGGCGGAGGAGAGGGCGGCTGCTCAAGCTAAGGGAGGTGTCACAGTAGACAGTGGCAAGAGGAAACCTTTCTCAAGATCTCCAGTGGTCGGAGGTAAGAAGCTTAAGAAGTCGGATGGCCCTTCCCCCAGCACTTGTCCACTTACTCCGGGGAAGGAAGATGTGGAGGAGGAGAGAGATGAGGGTGGAGATGACCGGGAAGGTGGTGACGGTGGCGATGGCATCGGGGCCTTGCTTCCAGGGCAAGCAGGCGAGATTCAGGAGTGGACGGATGATGCATTCTTCCAAGCTTTCGAGGGGCTGGACGGAGAACCGGCTTTGGTAGAGAAATCCGGGAAAGCTGACAAGGCCGGGACCGGTGCAAGTGAGCCTTCTCAGACTATTCCAGCCAAGGTGGCTCCGACGACTCAAGGTGAACTTTTGACTCTTGCAGGCTCCATTTATGATAGGGACTTAGGAATATTTTATGATCCGCTCCCGTCCTGGAATGAAATCCATGACTTATTGCAGTATCCTACTCCTCCCCATGGTTTGTATAACAAATGTGTTTCCTTTCTTCTTTTAACTTTAATTTACCGCGTTTCTCGAATTAGGGATCAATGTAAGCTTGTGACACTTGTTCTTCATATCAGGAGCAGGTAAAACGACCAAGGCCTCAGATCTTCGACACAGGCTTGAACAATACAAGCTCTCCAAAGCTTCCGCCAAGCCGAAGCCTTCGACCCACCGTTCCAGGGATGTAGTCGGCTACCGTCCTCTTCTCGGGGTTATTGAAGAGGGTATTCAAAAGAGAAAGAGGATTCATCCCTTATCCGAACCTTCACTTGGTCCTCAGCCCCCAGTTCAGCCTCTTCATGATATTACAGAGGAGGATACTGAGTTTGCACTCTCTCCGCACCCGTTTGAAAATCCTACCGTTACTCAGATTGATCGTCCTGGCTTGGCTCGTAATCCATTTGTGTGTCATCCTGATCTGGATCCAAGCTCCCATGATATTACCTTTGACGAGGTTACCGGTGAGCACCTTCTTCCCCGCAATCCCATGGTACGGGTGCTTGATGAGGCTAAGTCCTTAGACCTCGATTTACTTACTACTCGAATAGTTACCATGGGAGACGAGGCCAAGGCTAATATTGATCGGGTGGCGGAGGAGACTAGGAAGCTGATGGGGCATCATGCCCGGCTGGTTAAGGCTGGAGAGGAGATTGGGAGTGCCAACATCCGACTACGATTGATGGTTTCAGATCAGGCCAAACAGCTGGCTGATCAGGCCATTCAAATTTCTCAGCATGAGGCTGCCTCCGGACGGTTGAGGAAGACTATGGAGGAGGCTAGTAAGGCAGAATTGCGGAAGATGGAGGCTTCCTGCAAGGAGCAGATAAATATGGCCATCTCGACAGTGGACGAGGTTCGGAGGGTGGATCTTGAGTAGGTAGAGGAGCTGTCGGGGAAGCTTGAAGCCGTAGAGCTTGCTCAGGTCAGGCTAAAGGAGGAGATGGAGGCGATGAGGAGGTCCCTTCAGGCTGACTGCTCGCGATACCGACTGGAGAGGGATGCTGCCATTGCAAGGCTATCGGTCTCTGAGGCTCGTATGAGGGAGTTTGAGGAGAATGAGGGGATGATGGATGATATGCTGCAGGATATGTACTTTCGCATTTGGAAGCAGGGCAGCTTATCTTGGATGGACGACTACCCCTGGGTTATGGCTAGGATTTACCTCAGGGCTCTAGAGGAGGCCAAGGCTGAGGCGGATAAGGAGGGTGGAGCGGCCTTTAGGATGGATGTGGTCACCGCTCAGTTTACCAAGGAGGAGAAGACATCGGTGAAAGAGGGGATGCGGTTGTTCGCGGTTGAGGAGGCAGGTGTGGAAGTAGGGGATGACGACCAAGACGATCAAGGGGAAGTTGCTGGTAACCTCTTCTTCATTAGTTTCTTCTTTTGTTAACTCTGTTGCTTATCACTAATGATTTCCTTTTCTGACCGGACAGGTGGGCAACAGGACAAGGACAAGACTCCAACGCAACCGGCTCCCTGATTAGACCTGGAAAATTCTTTTTGTGGACTTGACATGGCTGTATATGTTAGTCTTAAAACAGTAAAGTAACTTTTAGGTTGTAATTCTTGTTACTTGTAATAAATAGCTCTATTCTTGATGTGTAATTCTTTAACTTAAGCCGATCTTGTCGTCTTTTGAATGTTTTCGCTATTTTGACATGTTGCATAAGAAATATAGCTATGCATATTCTTAAATTGTGTTTGATGTCAGGTTCTTGTTTAAAACATAATTTCATGACTTGCAGTGTTAGCGTGAGGTGTGAACAAATTATAGGCATATATGAAAGAAGGAAATACCGCCCTTTATATTTTGCTTGTAGATGGCAGCTTTGAATATCCTATGTGACCGAGTAAGGGATGCGGTCCAGTGTCCTGTTGTGAGTATCCGCTTCTATTAGTGAGTGTCTCCTGTTTTGTGTCCTGCACTTCAGGGATTGTTACAGAGGATAGGAGAAAAGTTTCTTAAGTAAAATTGAAATATGTGAAATAGTAAAACTTCCAATCACGGAAGGCCTTCGATGTGCTTAAGTTCGTGGCAAACGGGCCTTGTAGTCACTTTCCCTAGCTGTGGGTCTTGGAGACATTTGTCACCCATCTTACGCCTCCGCGGGGAGTTAATTCTTTTTTACCACAGCCGCACTTAAGACACATCGGAGCCAAGATCGCGCACAGTAACTACCCGGGCCATTATGGCCCGTAATCGTGGGTATTATTCGATTTACTGTGGCCGGCTAGCGTGGGTGCCGATCGTCAACCATGAACTGCCCCTGGCTGGCCACACCTTATGTTGGGGATTATAATCGGTTCACAGTTGCCGGCGAGCCGAACGCCGTAATGAGCTGCCTCGGCTATAGTCGGCCTTCTTGGTGGCTTATAATCGGCTCATTACAGTTGGCTTTAAGGGCCGTCGCGAGCAATGAGTTAACCCGCAGCAGAGGGATGCCAGGGTAAAAGTGTCTCATTGGCGAGGGCATAGATTCGCATAGTACCTGTTAGGTCTTATCCAGGTGAAATTGCGCTGTGGATTGCTTCGGGTGGAAATGCTATACGCATAGGATTTTGTTCAACAGAAAAGGATAAAGTTAACAAGCAGCCAAGATATAAAGGAACAAGTTAAAAAAGAGACAAGGTTTTTTAAAGTGGTTCGGCACGAAAAGGCCTACGTCCACTGATTCTCTTTGTTAATTCACTTCATATGGGCAGTACAAGTTAAGAAAAGTATCGACGGAGGTGTTGGATGTTCCATGCCCTCTGGAACACCTCTCCATCCACTGTTGACAAAATATAAGCTCCATTGCGGAGATCATTATGAATTACATATGGTCCATCCCAGATTGGATCTAGTGCTCCGAGGCGGGGGAAAATCGCTTGAGGACAAGGTCCCCTTCTTGTAAGGTACGATGCTTGACTTTGGAGTTGTATTGTGCTGCCACTTTTTGCTTGTGGGCCGTTGCTTTAAGGACTGCATCATTTCTTCTCTCCTCCACTAGATCCAAAGACATGTGAAGGAGTTCTTCGTTCTCTTCTGGGTTATAGTGGATCCTACGGTGGGAAGGCACAATGGTTTCAACTGGGAGCATAGCCTCCGATCCGTATGCCAAAGAGAAAGGAGTGTGCCCCGTTGATGTTCTAAAAGATGTGCGATAGGCCCATAGTGCCGTAGAAAGTTCATCCACCCAAGCACCCTTTGACTTTTCGAGCTTCTTTTTTATTAGAGTTTTTAGAATTTTGTTGACGGCTTCGACTTGTCCGTTTGCCCGGGGATACGCTACGGATGAGAAGCTTTTGTGAATTCCGTGCTCTTGGCACCAATTGGCGAATTCCTCGCTGTCAAACTGAAGTCCATTGTCTGATATGATTTTGAGTGGGACTCCGTACCTGCACAGAACATTTTTGATCAAGAAGTTAATAACTTTTGCTGAAGATACTTTATTAAGAGGTTCCGCTTCCACCCGTTTGGTGAAATAGTCCACTGCCACTATAGCATATTTGACCCCGCCTCGGCCCATTGGTAGCTCGCCGATTAAGTCAATTCCCCATATTGCGAAGGGCCAAGGGCTGGTCATTTGAGTAATCTCAGTCGTTGGTAGCCGCGGAATCTTAGCGAACTTCTGACATCTGTCACACTTTTTGACGAAATCCAAGGCATCCTTGCTTAAGGTGGGCCAGAAATATCCATATCGGAGTATCTTTTTTGCTAATGCCTGCCCTCCGGTGTGATCTCTGCAGCTTCCCTGATGGATGTTGAATAAGATTTCCTTGGCTTCCCTTCCAGCGACACACCTTAATAACGGGTTAGAGAATCCGCGTCGATAGAGGATGTCTTCTTGTATTGTGTAGCGGGATGCTTTCCTCAAGATTTTCTTGACTTCGTTACGCCCGTTGGGTAGCGTGCCACTTTGTAGGTAGTCTCGGATGGGAATCATCCAAGTTGCTTCCTCGGTTGCAGCTATCAGATTCACTTGCTCAAAACTTGGGGCCAGTTGCTTTGAGATGGTTAATGCCCCGAAGATGGCGATGTCTCTTACACTTGCTTGCTTCGCCAATTCGTCGGCCTCTTGGTTCTCTTCCCGAGGGATGTGTTTGACTAAGTAGTGGTCCAATCGGCTGAGAAGTAACTTGGTCTTCTTTAAATATGCTATGAGTCGTTCTTCTCGAGCTTGGAATTCTCCTAGTATTTGATTAACAATAAGTTGAGAATCGCTGTGAAGACACAAAGAATTGGCTCCGATTTCTATGGCAAGTTCTAGTCCGGCTATTACTGCTTCATATTCTGCATCGTTGTTGGTGGCAGCGAACTCCAACCTTATAGCATAATGCAGTTTGTTTCCCCTGGGAGTGATTATTACCACACCTGCCCCCGAGCCTTGTTCGTTCGATGCACCATCAACAAAGAGATTCCATTTGATATCTTCTGCAATTTCCAATTGCTCCTTATCTTCGTTGGTAGTGAATTCTGCAATGAAATCAGCCATAGCTTGTCCCTTGATGGCGGTGCGAGGGTGATAGGTGATATCATACTGACTTAGTTCAATGCACCATTTAAGTAGTCGCCCAGAAGTGTCGGGACGATGGAGTACCTGCCTCAGTGGTTGATCGGTCAGAACTTTGATGGAATGGGACTGGAAGTAGTGACGCAGTTTCCGTGATGTGATTAGTAAACAGTACGCTAGCTTCTCAAGTTTAGGATATCTGACTTCTGCCCCCGTAAACCTCTTGCCGACGAAGTAAACTGGCCGCTGCGTGCGGTTGTCTTCCCGTACCAAGGCAGCGCTTAGGGCGTGAGATGACACAACAAGGTATAGGTATAATTCTTCGCCTTCGCTTGGAGTCGAGAGTACCGGTGGTTTCTGGAGGTGTTTGATTAAGTTAAGGAAAGAGGTTAAGCATTCGTCAGTCCATTCGAACTTTCCTTTGTCTTTCTTCAGAGCTTCGAAAAAGGGGACGCACTTGTCCGTTGCCCTGGAGATGAATCGGCTTAGGGCGGCCAGTTTTCCATTCAGGCTTTGCATTTCCTTTCGAGTGGAAGGTATCTTGATATCCCTTAGCGCTTGGACTTGTTCAGGGTTTGCTTCAATTCCCCTGGCATGTTCGATGAATCCTAAGAACTTTCCTGATGATACTCCGAAGGAGCATTTTAGAGGATTCAACTTCATTCCATACTGGCGAAGTACTTGAAACATCTCACCTAGGTGGCTTACGTGATCGTCGGCTTTCCTTGATTTTACCAGCATGTCATCCACGTATACTTCCATAGTTTGCCCTATTAGCCCTGCAAACATCTTATTGACGAGGCGCTGGTAGGTGGCTCCTGCATTTTTAAGTCCGAAAGGCATTACCTTATATCAGTATAAACCCCGGTCGGTGATGAAACTAGTGTGGTCTTGGTCGGGAGCATGCATGGGAATTTGGTTATATCCTGAGTATGCGTCCATAAAAGATAAGAGCTCATGCCCGGCTGTGCTGTCTACCAGTTGGTCGATTCGGGGAAGTGGGAAGCAATCCTTTGGGCAGGCGTCGTTTAGATTGGAAAAGTCAATGCATGTTCGCCACTTCCCATTAGCCTTCTTTACCAGCACCGGGTTAGCGATCCATTCCGGGTAGATGGCTTCTCTTATGAAGTCGTTGGCGAGTAGATTCTTTACTTCTTCATCGAGGGCTGCCGATCGCTTTGCCCCCATACTTCTCTTTCTTTGTTTTACGGGCGCCTTGGTAGGATCAATGTTTAGTATGTGACATGCTACGTCGGGGGAGATTCCGGTCATGTCAGCTTGTGACCATGCGAATACATCCAAGTTATGGCGGAGAAAAATCGATGAGTTGTTCCTTCAATTCTGCTTTTAGTTGGGACCCAATTTTCAATAGTCTACTTGAGTCGTGCTTGTCTACAAATATAAACTCCATAGCCTCTACAGGCTTGGCGGTGGCCTCCTCCTCTCTGTCCCTAGGGTCTAATTCATTGAAAGGGTCGCTGGTATATCGAAGAGGAGGGGCTTTCTTTAGTTGCTATGCTTCTAGACTTTTCGTGCAGAGGGCAACCTCTACACCCTTCCCTTTATCCTTCCTGTGGTTGTTGCGAAGTTCAGTCACATAGCAGTCTCGAGCAACGTCTTGGTCTCCTTCTACTTCCCCTACTCCATTGTCCGTTGGAAATTTCATCTTTAGGCACCATGGGGCTAGGACAATTTGGAAGTCAGACAGGGATGGCCTTCCTAAGAAGGCGTTGTAGGTCGAATGGTTCTCTATCAGCACAAACGTTTGTTTTCGTACAGCGGAGCGGGGATGGCTTCCAATCTCAACAAAGAGGTCTAGTTGCCCGAGGGGCATCTTCGCATCTCCAGTGAAACCGTGTAGTGGTTTATCGCAGGGAGATACATCCTTCATTGATAATTTCATTTTGTCGAATGCATGTTTGAACAGGATGTTCACTGAGCTTCCAGTGTCTACAAAGATTCGGTAAACTTCGACGGGACCGAGCCGGGCAGAGATAACTATGGGATCCATGTGAGGGTACTGCCTTCCTTCCAGGTCACGCTTACCGAATGTGATGTCATCACTTTCTTTCCGTTTCGGGTGGCGTTCTTCTATAACCGAATTGACACAGTCTTTACTGTCTCTAAGCGACTTTCCATATCTATCCATCTCTTTCCAGCTCTTGTCTGCGATGTGCGGTCCTCCTGAGATGTATGGACCACTGTCTTCCCTTGACTAGAGCCGCTAGCGTTGCGGTTTCCTCTACCGGTCTCCGGTGAGGGTAGCCTTGGCTTTTCATTGGTAGGAGCTGGAGTCCTGTCCTGACTTTTTACATAGCGTTCCAGCTTCTTCCTCCTGATGTGTTCCTCAATCAGATCCTGGAGATGATGGCATTCATTGGTATCATGCCCATGAGATTCGTGGAAGCGGCAGAATTTTCCAGACTTCTGCGCGTTATTAGATTCCTTCTTGTATGGTGGGCGTTTGTATCTAACTTCGCCTTGGGTGGCAAGGAAGATATTTTCGACAGTCTCGTTCAAAGGAGTGTAAGTGTCGAATCTCGGTCCAGGCCGATATAGGCGCTTTTCTCCCTTCTTGCCCCCAGCATTGTCTCTGGAATCACTTCTTCGAACGTCCCTTGCCACAGTAGGGGCGTTGCTGTGAGTTGCCTTATTTTGCTGTCCTGACTGCCCCTCAACGGCAGCATCCTCAAGCCTCATGTATTTTCCAGCCTCATGGAAGAAATCGGGTAAAGTAGCTGGTTTTTCTTTTGTCAATCTTCTAGCAAATTTAGTGTCCGGATGCACACCACTACAGAGGGCCATTAGGATAAGCTTCTCATCGGCATCTTGGACTGCGGCTGCTGCGGCATTGAATCGGGTTAGGTATTGCTGCAGTTTCTCTCCAGGTTTCTGTTTGACGCTGGATAAGGAATAAGCGTCCTTAGGTTGTTCCACATGGATGCAGAACTAACTGATAAACTTTTCTTTCAACATTTCCCATGAGCTGATGGATCCCTGGGGTAGATGACAGAACCAGGAGGTAGCGAGATCTGCTAAGAAGAGCGGAAAGCATTTGCACAGTACTCCCTCTGTCGCTCCACTCATGAGCATATGTTGTGTGTACCTCTGTAAGTGTACAACGGGGTCGGAGGTTCCTTTGTAAGGTTCCATTGTTGGCATCTTCCATTCTCGGGGGGTGATAGCAATTTCGATGTTGCGAGCGAAGGGGCTGGTTATGCTAGCGCCTATCCCTCGATCTCTTTGCTCCCGTTGGACACACTCTCTGAATAAGCGTGTCATCATTTCATCAAAATTTAGAGCAGATAGAAACGAATTTGGCTCTGTTCTGTGGGATTGATCCCGTCCAGATGATATGTAGGGATGGTATCGTCTATCATTCCTCATACTTTCCGGTGGCTGCCTTTGGTCTTCTAGGAGCATGCTAGGGTCAGCCATAGTTGGCCCTTGCCTTGATCTTCCCCTACTGGGTTCTGATCTAAGCACTTCCTCGGGTCCAACATTGGGCTGGACTCTAGCTCGGCCCCGGTCACTGGCATTTCCATGGTTAGGCAGTATGACAGGCTCAGCTACAGTTGACCTCCGCCCTGTACCTCCCCCGTGGGGTTCGGTTCCAAGCGTTTCTTTAGGCCTAACTTCGGGCTGTGCTCGATCTCGACTCCTACCATGGCTGCTTTTGCCGTTAGCTCCTTCGAAGAAGGAAGATCTTTGTTGTCTCCGAGACCCTCCAGACTGGGACTCGCTCCATGATTCAGTGTTGCGGTTGGACTCTTCAGCATCCCTTAAGCGTGACATGAGATGGTCCACCAAGGCTTCCTGCTGGGATGTGAAGCGATTAGTTACTTCAACCACAACCCTATCTAGATCTGCCCTAGTAATTGCTGTGGGCTGTTCTACGGTAGGAGTGGTCGGATTAGCCTGTCCTTCATTCGGTACTGCAGCTAGAGGAGGACGATTTACTTGATCCGTGACCGCTGGATCTAGAAGACTGCTGGAAGCGATGTTTTTTCCTTTGTTAACATCTTTTTTCTGCTTGGGAGGCATGTTTTCCGAATGGTGGATGATGTTGTTAGGAAAAATGTATAAGTGGATGAAGCTAAAGCTTCGAGTCTTTATTTTCTCAGTGAAAGCACCAAAAATGTTTGCACAAAAAATGGACAAACACCTCAAAGTCGTAGGATTTAGTAGATCTTATGTTGTTCTTAGTGATTTGGGTGATTTATGCAAATATATGAAAAGCAAGGGCTAAACTGTAAAAAGACACGCAGATTTATAGTGGTTCAGCCAGAATGTGCCTACGTCCACTTTATATGTTATTTCTCTTCTCTTCTTTAGATTACAAGTACAAAGCTTTGATACAAGTAAAAGAAAGTTGTTTGAAAATTCTCTCCGTGCTTGAGCTCTCAAACTTGTCCCCCATTGTTGTACCCCTGCCCCTCTATTTATAGAGTGAGGCTAGGGACAGGGGTCTTGGATGTATATAGCTGCTGGCGGGCCTGGGCTGATGTGATCTGTTCTGACAGAGCTGGCCCGGTATCACTCTGGGTCGGTATTGCTTGGAAGTGCAGTTTGGACCGGTAGTGCTTGGACCGGTGGTTGGATGGTGAGGTTGGTCCGGTGGTTGGTTCGGTGAGGTGTGTTGGGTTCGATCCGGTCGTACTTGGACCGGTGTTGAGTTGGTGCCTGGTTCGGCAGGGGATGGAGGTAGGTTGATTCGGTAGAGCTTCGTTCGGTGGTGAATGGATGGGACTTGGTTCGGTGGTTTTGGACCGGCAGGGCTTTGGAGGTTGTGTTGGTCTGGCATTGTTTTGGAGAGGTGCGTTGGTCCGGTTGTGCCTTCCTTTCTTTTGGCTCGGTAGGGGCGGAAACGCACCCAACAATCTCCTTTTTAAAGTTTTATATGTTTATACACACATACACTTACTTGTTTAATAATTTTATTTTATATCTCTGAAAAAAGAACATATCCCTAGTTTACATCGTAATTTAACATATGTATTTTGTATTAGTGGTTTTGTTTAATATCTTCTATTAGTTGTTATTGATAAATTCTTGAGTTATAGTTTCATTACTTACATTGTCTCTTAAGAAATGGTTTCTTATATCCGTGTTTTTTGTTCTAGCATGATATGATGGATTTTTAGACAGGTTTATGGCACTTTTATTGTTATCATATATCGGTGACTGTTTTATATTTAAACCAAATAATGCTTTTTTTAACTTATAAATTTGATTAGGAAAATTTTTATCTTCAAAAAGCAGAGGTTGTTCAATATATACATCTTCATTAATTATCCCATTTAGGAATGAACTTTTTGTGTCCATTTGATATAATTTAAAACTATTACAATTTGTGAATTCAAGTAATATTTTTATAGCTTCCAGTCTTGCTACCAGAGCAAAAGTTTCATCATAATCTATTCCTTCTTCTTGATTATATCCTTGTGCTACTTGTCATGCTTTGTTTCTTATAACTTCTCCATGTTCATTTAAACTATTTTGTAGCCCCATTTAGTTCCAATAATAGATTGATCTTCTGGTCATGGAACTAATTCTAAGACATCATTCATTGTAAATTGATTCAATTCTTCTTGCATAACCAGAATTCCTGAATCATCTAATGATACTTTCTTTGGATTTTTGACTTCATTTGATGAGATGAATGCAACAATACTCATTTTGTTTAATTTATTTCTAGTTCGTACATGAGATTCCATATTTTATAAAATATTTTGTTTAGGATGATATTTTATAATTCTGGTTTTTGTTAGTTTATTTGCATTTATATCCTCATTATTCTCATTTTCATTATTGATATTATCATTATTTTCATTTGGGTGGGTCATTTCTTCTTTATTGTTATTTGTATTAACTATTTTAAAGATTTCATCGAATGAAACATGTAAAGTTTCTTCAATTGTATTAGATACTGTGTTACAGACTCTATAGCTTTACTTCTGTTGGAATATCCAATAAATATTCCGTTATTTTACATCAAATTTATCTAAATTAGCTTTCATATTGGGTATAAAACAGTTGCGTCCAAAACTAATAAAATATGAAACTTTGGCTTTTATCATAATATAATTCAAACGGTGTTTTCTTGGTTAGATGTGACGACCCGTATTTTTAACCATTTAAAAGTATTAAATAAATTTTTTAAATAAAATTGTTATAAATGAAAATTTAATGATTTTGTTTTTTTAGCAAAGCTAGCCGGCTTTATAGTTGGCCGTGCTACTATATATATAATGGGAAAACAGGTGCTCTGCGCATGCACAAAACAACTAAGAAAATGAAAATAAAAGCACAGGAGTTAGGCGAAGAGTACCTAAACTACTAAACTAAACTAGACTACGTTCCCTCCAAAAAGGAACTACCACCACCCACTGCAGACGAGGGGCTAATAACAAGAACATAACCAGAGAACAGAGTTGCCAAATTCAGAACATAACCCTCCGAAGAAGGAGAGTAAATAAATTTCCTGTTCCAACTAACATCATAAAACTTACTTTTATTCACCTCGCCAATCTCTCCTTCCCTAGTAAGTGTCAGACCGCCACCCTCAATGTGATAAATGATAAAACGGCTCTCAAGTGTAATAAAAGGTAAAAGGTGACAAATGGTTATATGTTACCAATTTAATAAGTCAATTGTAAATAAACGTAAGTAAATGTTACATTAATGTGGAATAAGACAATAACTGTAGTGTGAACGTAGTAAAGGGTATAGAAATGTAAAATTTATTTACATGACAACCATTGATGTAATAAAGGGAATGAAACCAAGATAAAATAATTAATTAGGATTTTAATTATAATAAATGTGTAAATTTACCAAAAATCCTATAAAATTGAAATATAGTAGTTGATACAAAAAAAGATGGAAATTGGAGTATATTAATGTAATGAAATGTAAAACAAATGTCAACTATGTTATTAGATTTATAATTGGTTGAATTTACAGGTTGAAATCAAAGTTAAGCAATTTATTGGAATTAAATTTTATTAATTGGATTTAATTACATTGAAATTTAAAACACTATAATTGGTAAATTAATTAACTTTTAATTGATATCTAAATTGTTTAAAGTATTGTAATTGTTTAAGAAATCAAAAATGCTAAAATTGGTTAATTATGGAATTGAAAGTGAAATTTTGATTTAATTAATTTAATACCAATTTATTTAATTAACTTAAAATAGCCATTTTGCCCACTGACTCGGATTTCGACGAAACCAGTTTTATCGGATCCGTAACGGTGAATTATTATAGGATTTCAAGTTTCGTAGCGATCGGACTTGTCGTTTAATCGTACGGACTCGAAACGCCTAGAAATCAAATTAATTAAAATCAACTGAAATCAATTTGAAATAAGCTGATTTTGGCATAACTTCTTCATACGATGGAATTAGGACTTGAAACTTGTTCCATTGAGTTTAAAATATTTGAAAGCATCTATTTTGATATATGGGTTGACCCTTTTTCATTCCGGAGTCGAAACGGGCTTTTCGGGTCATTTATCGTTCAACTTTCAATCCAAATCAATCTGGTCCATTCCAATTTCAGCTTTTGTCTATAAATAGCTTGTTATAAACCCTAGCAGCCTTTCTATTTCTCATTTTTGTACGTAAAGAAATTTCTGTTGCTCCTCTTCCTCAATGGCTGAAAACCCTAGATTTCTCAATTCAATTTCAATACAAAATTCAACCTCAAAATTCAAATGCCACAAACTATATTGAATTATATACCGATTTGAAGCTCTCAACGAGCGCATCTCAGATCTGTGATTCGTTTTCCAATTTGATCCACTATTTGTCCAGAAATTGAAGAATTATCCATAGCCGTTCATGGCGTGTTGATGAACTTCGATGGATCGACGATTCGTTGATACAGTATTGTGGAAAGGGCCGAGTGGATCGCATCCATGTGGGTTTTGTGACGAGTTGATGGTCGGATCGCTTGCAAATTCAACCAAGGGTTTATAATTAGTGGCAGGCGCTGCGTTATTCGTGGCACAGAGTTCCACGTCGAGCTTGGGGAGAAGGGCGGCGTGTTCGAGAGAGAGGCGGCGCGAGTGCAAGGCAGGAGGTCGCGGTTGGTCTGGCGTCGGCGACGACGATGGGGTAGGCGGCTAGGGTTAGTGTGTGTGTGCTGAAGGTCGACATTGGATTTTCTTGGAGAAGGGTGCGTGACGTGTCAGGTAGCGGCCAATTGTTTTTTTTTTGTTTTATTATAAATTTAACTTAAATTTTCAATCGCTCTAACACATATAACTTTTACATACGAGGTCTGATTCACGCGCGGTTTGATCCGCTGGGATCGTATCGAAATTCCTAACACTTTGACGCTAGTTTGGATGAATTCTGAGACCGTTCAAATTTTGGGTTCAAATTGGATTTAAATTCAAAAGGTGAGTGTTTTAACCCACTCACAACTTCTAAAATTTCATATGTTTGTTAAATTTAAATTTATGATGTGATTAGAAATTTATTTATGATTGTTTGGTATATTTTAAATCATCATCTCAGTTAATTTGAATTAAATAGTTATTTAATTTATTATTGAATATAAATTGCCAGTTAAATACCTGTTATTGATTATCAGTTCTATATTAATATTTATTGATTGATTTGGATGATGATTGTGATGAATGTTTGATTTGTTGTATTGGATGAATGGATGTTTTATTTTATATCGTTATAAACTGCAAGTTCACTATAGGTTGAAATGATACATACCCGAATGATCAATAGATTAAGGAAAAATCATTATGGGTTGAAACGATAGACTCGAGCGATTTTATTATTATTTCGGGATTGCTGTTTGAAATGATATATAACCGTAAATATTAAATTGCAGATTGAAATGATAAATATCTGTATCACTTGACCCTAGGGTAGAGAATTATATACGGACACCGGATTGGTTAAATTAAATTTTTGAATCCTTTTAAAGGATACTTTGAAATAAAAATTGATTTATACGAATTGAATTATTATCGAAATTCAAATTTATGATAAAATTAGAATTGGTGTAAAGGTATTATTAAAAAGAATTTAATTGAAATTTCAAAGTTGAAATTGGAATAAAAGTGAAATTTTTCAGAATTGAATTATTTTAAATTGTTTTAAATATAACTTTGAAATATATTGAATTTGGAGTAATTTAAATTGATATTTCGAACATGGATTGGAGGCGATATTGAATTAAATATTTTATTAAAGATTGGAATTTGAAAATTTGAAATTGGGTTTTGGGATATTAAAATGGTCCAAACGTACTGGAATGAAATAAATAGTTTAAAATTGATATAAATTTCAAATTCATATTTTTATATAAACCATTTTAAAAATATATTATTTTAAAGACTTTAATTATTAAGATTTTCAACTTTTAAACTAATTAACCTATTTTAACTTATTTTAAATCTAATTAATCTATTTTAATTCTATTTAATCTATTTTAATTAAATTTAATCTATTTTTTTTAAATCTATATTAATTATTTATAACTATTTAAACTATTTTCTTCTAAATTCCAAACTAAGTAAAATGGATGGGTTTATATTCAAATTCTTGATTTTTAAGTGAATATGGTTAATGATTTTATAACCTAAGTTGAGATTTAAATAACATGTTTGGTTTAATATGATATTTTGAAATGATAGTTTAGCCTATTTCGGAAATATGACTTTTGAAAGGAAATATAATTTCGAACTTCGATTTCAAATGTGATATGATTTCAAAGGTGAATATGATTTCGAAAGTAAGTAATAATTTCGAAAGTGATATGGTTTGAATTGAATATGATATTTTGATATCAATTATGAAATGATTTTGGAAATGTAAAAGAACCATCCGGTGTGTAATAAGCGATTGGTTGTTAAAGAGACCGGGATCAGATGTTGTCATACTCTCTGCCAATACTGGAAACCACTTTGACAACTATGTACGCGGTGGAGATTCCATAATGAAGTAGGATGGTGGCGACGATCCTAAAGGTATATTTACATGGCCCTAACTTCCGTGAGTTAGCATAAGGTGGCTAAAACAAGAGCGATTCCGGGCCAATGAGGTAGCTCCTCTGATCGGACACATTCCATCGATACTATATTCTGACTTGCAATTTATTTGGTGGCCACCCTTCGATTTTTACTTGGGAGTGTGTTTCGACTTGGGCGGTCGTTGCGGCTATGCCTTACCAACAGTCCAGATGCGTAATTGGTATATCTACCCTGGCATTGCCTAGTTGTGCCATGTCACCTACCCTAGCGCGCCTTCTACGAGTTTGGTTTGTACCATACCTATGGAGTGCCCTCTAATGTCACCCAGTTTATGGGTGGGATTATGGTACTGTATAGACTATGAGAATATATAAAATGTGTTAAGGGGGATATGGGTAACGCCATGCTATTTTAATAGTTTATCTTACTGTAGACATATTATAATAGCGTATTGTACTACGTAGTAGATAGTTTAACGGATCTTTAGGAGATGTGAATCCCGAACATCTCTTAAGTTACTACACTCAAGTTAGACACTGGATATGAGATGTCAAACCCCGTAAACATCTCCGACGCCGTTTACACTCATATTTATTTACCGTTGATTTAACTCACATAAGATCTTTTAGTTCTGACTCGAGTGTTTTGTCTTGTCAATTCGCTCGGGTCAGCCTGAGCATTTCAGGATTTGAAGACCTTATTTCCGGAGGACGAAGACGAAGAATGTATTATTATTATTTACTATATTATTCCACTGCATCATACTGTTCCGCTGCAATGTTATGTATTTATCTCTGATATGTGTAACTCTGATTCTGTATTGTATAAGTATAATCAAAAGTTTTGTAAACAGCTTCATGAACTGTTATTTGATTATTATATTTTGTCATTCCGCTGCGAGATTCCATTTAGTTTTTTTCTTTCTCTGCTTTTCCTTATTCACCCCGATAACAAATCCGCCCTTCTATATGGTTTGAGTTGGCATGTGTGTCTGCTTAAAGCGTTCAAAAAGGCGGGATGTTATAGTTGGAATCAGAGCTTTGGTTTAGCGATAACTTTGCTTTGTGGGGTCCGCCTCTTTAAAAATAGGGTAGTATTACCCTAGGATGAGTCGCTGAGTGTATATATATATATATGAGAGAGCGTATTTGTTAGTTTTATAAAAGGTTTTATATTGTGTTAATTTGTTCCGTTTTGTATTTATAAATTCTGGTTGGTGCATAGGACGCTATGACATCGATAGGGATTTCTAAACACTTAATAGGATAGACCGACACAATATTTGTTTTGAAATAAAGGTAAATGAAATAATTTTTCCTATTATATTTTCTGTATATAAAATAATGATTTATAAATGATATATATTTGGTTGTAATATATTGGTTGTTCGGTAGTGAAATTTATAAATATAGGTTGGAAATAAGATTTGAAAATAAAATAAATGAAATTTGGAAATTTAGAACTTAAGTTCCGGGGTTTTTGAAAATTTCTTTCGAATGGTTTTGGGATATAACAATAATATTATTAGAAGTATTTTCTGATATAAATATTTCAATTTGATTTGAAAGAATTGTTTTAAAGAATTTTGGAAAGAAATAAGTTCTGTACTCCCCTCTTTGCCGCTGGAAAATAATTTCAGTGATGAGTGCACGCATCATCGGCGTTCATTTTCGAGTTTCAAAGTGGGAAGGCTGCTGTAGTAGTTTACTACACATTTGTTTTGATAAATGAATATTAAACTTTATTTTTAAGTATGATTTGATATATATAAAGATATGATTATATATATATTGAAATAATTGAAATGGAACCCGGCATTTAGCTCTAAATTTTATAAATTAGAGATTTCAATTATTGTAATGGAATAATTTTTTTAACTATTTAATAATTGAAACTTCTGAATGAAAATAAGAAATTATATGCTAAGTTATAACTGAAATATACAAGGAATTTGAAATTTGTAACTTGTAAACGAAAAGAACATGAAAATAAGAAATGATTATTGAACCTTAAGTTAATTAAAATAAGTAAGTCAAACTTGTGTAACTTTCAATTGCATTCTTAAAGACATATATAAAACTTACCAATTATAAAAAGTTGAAATGTTAAAAGAATATGTAATGGAAATTTTACAAGTAAAACTTATGTAATGGAAGTGTTCAATGAAATTTACTTTTATAAATAAGAGATTTGATATGAAACTAGTTATAAACTTGAGTTAAAATTGTAATACTACTAATTAAATGAAATAGAAAATGAATACTGTAAGTAAAGGATTTTGAACTTAAGTTAATATTGAAACTATTTATGATTAAAGTAAATAATAAAATGAATGTAATGCAATAAATGAAATAAACACTGAATCAATGAATGGAAGAAAATTTTTGTAAGAAATAAATGTAAGTTAAAGAAATAATCCTTGTATGAATGAAAAGAAAAAAAAAACTGTAAATGTTGTGAAAGAAAATTTTAAGAATAAACTTAAATAATGTTAGAAGTTATTGTTTGTTTTGGTTTATGGATTGTTTGGGAAATGATACTTCTAATTGTTTGGATGTATGAATAATCTTTGAGTTTTATCTAAGACTGTTGAGTAAATGGTATACTTAGTAGTTATTTGTCATTCTATGTGATCAAAAGTGTCTTAACCCGAATAAACTATTTGCTTTGGTTGCTATGGATGGATAGTTTATTCTATTGATTTCATATAATGATTGTATGTTGTGATTGCAAGTGATTGTTGTTTTATATTGATTTGTTTGTTAGTGGTTGAAACAACTTTAAATATTTTATTTTATATAATTATTAACTCTTTAGATTATATAAGTGAAATACAAGTTATGGAAGCAATTGCTACTGCGTTTGGTTTCGTAATTAAGCGTTATTTGTCCGACAAATAGGTACGTTCTCGGATTACGGTTTTCTAGCGATATTATATTATTTTCCCGTTGTTGGGATATATTATTTTGAAATTTTGATATATATTATTATTATTGATAATATTATTTTCTCCTAAGCCTCTACGTACAAAGGAGACTCTGCCGAAATTTTTCATGAATTTTGGACTTAGAATTTTTTTCATGAAATGTTTTCCAAACTTTTATTTACTTGAATATAAAAGGATTTAAGTATTATAAATTGATATATTTTATGTAAATTATTTAATTTTGTAAATTTATTTGTTATAAATTTAATATTTTGAATAAGATGTGTTAATTTCTTAATTCTTTCTTTTCCCTCCTTTTTCCTTTTCGGGGACGAAAAGTTTTGAGTGGGGGAGAGTGTAACGACCTGAAATTTTCGATGATTTAAATTTGTTAATTTAATAAGTTTTGGTAATTAAATTTGGAAGAAATAAAAATCTATAATTTAATAATGAAATGAATACTGAAACGAAGTAACAAATGATAATTAAAACTAATAATTAACAATTTGAATGAAATTGCAATTAATTGAAATAATGTAAATTGTTATACTTGGCTATAAATTGAATATAAGAAAACAAACGTGAACATTGAATTAATTAATGAATTAATATAATAAATGGTAATTGAATAAAATCAATGTTCTGTAAGTAATTTTAATATTTGTTTGAAAGTAATAAACTCAAGTGTAATAAAAGGTAAAAGGTGACAAATGGTTATCTGTTACCAATTTAATAAGTCAATTGTAAATAAACGTAAAAAAATGTAACATTAATGCGGATACGACAATAACTGTAGTGTGAACGTAGTAAAGGGTATAGAAATGTAAAATTTATTTACATGACAACCATTGATGTAATAAAGGGAATGAAACCAAGATAAAATAATTAATTAGGATTTTAATTATAATAAATGTGTAAATTTACCAAAAATCCTATAAAATTGAAATATAGTAGTTGATACAAATAAAGACGGAAATTGGAGTATATTAATGTAATGAAATGTAAAACAAATGTCAACTATGTTATTAGATTTATAATTGGTTGAATTTACAGGTTGAAATCAAAGTTAAGCAATTAATTGGAATTAAATTTTATTAATTGGATTTAATTACAGTGAAATTTAAAACACTATAATTGGTAAATTAATTAACTTTGAATTGATATCTAAATTGTTTAAAGTATTGTGATTGTTTAAGAAATCAAAAATGATAAAATTTGTTAATTATGGAATTGAAAGTGAAAATTTGATTTAATTAATTTAATATCGATTTATTTAATTAATTAAAAATAGCCATTTTGGCCACTGACTTGGATTTCGACGAAACCAGTTTCATCGGATCCGTAACATTGAATTATTATAGGATTTCAAGTTTCGTAGCGATCAGACTTGTCATTTGATCGTACGGACTCGAAACGTCTAGAAATCAAATTAATTAAAATCAATTGAAATCAATTTGAAATAAGCTGATTTTGGCATAACTTCTTCATACAATGGAATTAGGACTTGAAACCTGTTCCATTGAGTTTAAAATATTTGAAAGCATCTATTTTGATATATGGGTTGACCCTTTTTCGTTCCGGAGTCGAAACGGGCTTTTCGGGTCATTTATCGTTCAACTTTCAATCCAAATCAATCTGGTCCATTCTAATTTCAGCTTTTGTCTATAAATAGCTCGTTATAAACCCTAGTTGCCTTTCTATTTCTCATTTCTGTACGTACAGAAATTTCTGTTGCTCCTCTTCCTCAATGGCTGAAAACCCTAGATTTCCCAATTCAATTTCAACACAAAATTCAACCTCAAAATTCAAACGCCACAAACTATATCGAATTATATACCGATTTAAAGCTCTCGACGAGCACATCTCGATCTGTTATTCGTTTTCCAATTTGATCCACTATTTGTCCAGAAATTGAAGAATTATCCACGGCCGTTCATGGCGTTGATGAACTTCGACGGATCGACGATTTGTTGGTACATTATTATGGAGAGGACCGAGTGGATCACATCCATGTGGGTTTTGTGATGAGTTGACGGTCGGATCGCTTGCAAAAATTCGACCTAGGGATTATAATTGGTGGCGGCTGCTGCGTTATTCGTGGCACAGAGTTCGACGTCGAGCTTGGGGAGAAGGGCGACGTGTTCGAGAGAGAGGCAGCGCGAGTGCAAGGCAGGAGGTCGTGGTTGGTCAGCCGTCGGCGAAGACGATGGGGTAGGCGGCTAGGGTTAGTGCGTGTGTGCTGAAGGTTGACATTAGATTTTCTGGGAGAAGGGTGCGTGACGTGTCAGGTAGCGGTCAATTGTTTCTTTTTGTTTTATTATAAATTTAATAAATTTTTAATCGCTCTAACACATATAACTTTTACATACGAGGTCCGATTCACGCGCGGTTTGATCCGCTGGGATCATATCGAAATTCCTGACACTGGTTTGGACGAATTCTGAGATTGTTCAAATTTTGGGTTTAAATTCGATTTAAATTCAAAAGGTGATTGTTTTAACTCACTCACAACCAATGTTTTAAATCTCGGATTTTGGCCAATATCTCGGGAAAATATCTCGGCTATCTCGGGCGATATTTAAAACACTTATAACTAAATAGGCTGCCAAATCTCGGATTTTGGCTGATATCTCGGATTTTTCATCTCGGCCATCTCGGAGAGATTTAAAAGCCTGCTCACAACTTCTAAAATTTCTTATGTTTGTTAAAATTAAATTTATGATGTGATTAGAAATTTATTTATGACTGTTTGGTATATTTTAAATCATCATCTTAGTTAATTTGAATTTATTTGAATTAAATCGTTATTTAATTTATTATTGAATATAAATTGCCAGTTAAATACCTGTTATTGATTATCAGTTCTATATTAATATTTATAGATTGATTTGGATAATGATTGTGATGAATGTTTGATTTGTTGTATTGGATGAATGGATGTTTTATTTTATATCGTTATAAACTGCAAGTTCACTATGGGTTGAAATGATACATACCCGAATGATCAATAGATTAAGGAAAAATCATTATAGGTTGAAACGATAGACTCGAGCGTTTTATGGATTTTATTATTATTTCGGGATTGCGGTTGGAAATGATATACAACCGTAAATATTAAATTGCGGATTGAAATGATAAATATCTGTATCACTTGACCCTAGGGTTGAGAATTATATACGGACACCGGATTGGTTAAATTAAAATTTTGAATCCTTTTAAAGGATACTTTGAAATAAAAATTGATTTATACGAATTGAATTATTATTGAAATTCAAGTTTATGATAAAATTGGAATTGGTGTAAAGGTATTGCTAAAAAGAATTTAATTGAAATTTCAAAGTTGAATTTGGAATAAAAAGTGAAATTTGTCAGAATTGAATTATTTTAAATTGTTCGAAATATTACTTTGAAATATATTGAATTTGGAGTAATTTAAATTGATATTTCGAACATGGATTGGAGGCGATATTGAATAAATATTTTATTGAAGACTGGAATTGGAAAATTTGAAATTGGGTTTTGGGATAATAAAATGGTCCAAACGTACTGGAATGAAATAAATAGTTTAAAATTGATATAAATTTCAAATTCATATTTTTATATAAACTATTTTAAAAGTATATTATTTTAAAGACTTTAATTATTAAGATTTTCAACTTTTAAACTAATTAACCTTTTTTAACTTATTTTATATCTAATTAATCTATTTTAAAGCTATTTAATCTATTTTAATTATATTTAATCTATTTTTTTTAAATCTATATTCACTATTTATAACTATTTAAACTATTTTATTTTAAATTCCAAACTAAGTAAAATGGATGGGTTTACTTTCAAATTCTCGATTTTTAAGTGAATATGGTTAATGATGTTATAACCTAAGTTGAGATTTAAATAACATGTTTGGTTTAATATGATATTTTGAAATGAGAGTTTAGCCTATTTCGGAAATATGACTTTTGAAAGGAAATATAATTTCGAACTACGATTTCAAATGTGATATGATTTCTATAACGACCCTAGGTTTTAAATTTATTTAATTTAATAATTAAATGAATTTTTGAATAAAAATTGTATAACTTATTTTAAATTGATTCGAGTTTCCCCGAATCCAAATAAATTTGGAATAAATCATTTAAATTTAATAATATTGTAAATATTGTACATATATGTGAATATATATATGTATACGTGATATATGAGAATATTTGAAGTTAATATATATATATATATGTTGAATTTGAGTTTAAATCTAAAATAAGTGGTTTAAAAATAATAAAAGAATAAGTATGCAGGCAAATAAACAAGGGAAGAAAATGTATCTTCATGATGCTTGTACAGGAAGAATTAAATAAGTGTGTACACGAGAAGGCAAGGAAATAAACTTGAAAAAAATAGGAAATTGGTAAACTTGAAATAAACTGGAAATAAACGGCAAGACAAAGGGAATAAATATGTCCTCATGTTTGTATAGGAAATTGGGCATCTACACTTGAAAAAAAATATAAATACAAGATATTAGTACATAAGATTTGCTATATAGTTTTGGTGATAAAGTGAACACCAGGAAAGAAAAAAAAAGAGAAACAAGAAACGAATACATAAATCTCTTTAAGCTTGCAAAAGAAGGAAGTAAACTAAGAATAAAATATAGGATAAGTGTAGACATAAGGACAGAGCATTTAATGGTAAAAATCTCTAGTACCCAACATTGATCATTTCAGCCCCCTAGTAGAGAAAAGATCTCTGACCTGGTTGTACAAAAAATGTCCCTATAAACTGTTTTATATAATTAAAGGCATCTTATTCTAATTCGTTCATTTAAAACTTAAAACAAATCCAACAATACAAACTCAAAGCAAACCAGAGGAGTGAATCAAAGATCAAAGAGGAAGATCTGCAGCTGCAAATATAAAATAAAATCCAAAACCGCATTCAAGCAAGTTTTCAAAAGATTCAAAAGAATTTTCAAATATCAGGTGCTCTGTTAATCAGGTTTTAACAGGTGAGCAACTCTTCTTATTTACCTGTGAGTAAACATCTCTGTTCAATCTAAATTCAAATGATTAAATATAATCTCAAAATGGATGTGATCTGCGAATGATTATGTTAATTGTGTTAGTTATCTTTTTTAAACTCTGTACATATGAATTGTGGACAGTACAGAGACTGTTTTCTACTCAGTTTATAGTTCAGAATGAACTAACCCTGAAAACAAATCGATTCCTCCATTTCTAATCGATTTCAAGCTTCGATGTCTAGAGAAAATATGTGTATTTAGGTAAGAACGATGTTGTAAAAATAAATTCAAAAAGCATAAATATATATACAGGCTGAAATTAAATTTTTACAGAAGGTACTTTAAAAGTTGGAATTTTCGAATGAAATAAAATCTTGATTCAAATATATAGCTTGAATTCTTGCTTAAAGTCATGAATTTTAAGGTGTGTTTGATGATTTTTAGTAGGCTATTGTGATGGCAGTTTAAAGATGAACAAAAAGGGGTTTTCGGCCAAATTCAGACGATGGGAGGAGTTCGGGGTGGTCGGATTACGAAGGGAGGAGGAGGGGCCTACGACGGTCGAAGGAAAAATGGCGGGAGGTAGCATCATCCACGGTGGCGACTACAGTGATCGTTTTGTTTCGTAAACCTAATTTTAGTGGCGCTCGAACTCTTGCTCACCGCAACCTCCACGACGCGTCGAGTTGTGCGACATTTGAAGGGGAGAAATCCAGGTGGATGTTGGAGCTGTAGACAAAAGCGCTGAGCCTCCGGTGGTCGAGATGGCCGCGACGAGGTGGTTTTGGTGAGCTTGAATGTTCCAGTTTTCGACTGGAAGTGTTTGATTTTGATTCGAGCATTGAATCGTTGATATGGGTGGTGGTTTAGGTCTAGAGGGTCAATGGTGACTCGTGGGAGGTCGAGGCGATGATCGGAGGAACTCCGATCCTCTGTGCACGTATACGTGCATTTGCGTGCACGGTTGTTGCCTGGAAATGATGAGGGAGTAATGTGAAAAGGAGGAGGAAGAGAGGGAATAAGCAGGGTGAACTCGCGTATGTTGACTCGAAGTTTTACTCGAGATTTTGAGGGGGAGGACTCGAAGGAGGAGTGATGTAGCTCGGGTTTGCTAATCTGGTTCCAGGTTTCAAGTTTTATAACCTGACAGTGTTGAGTTTTCTTTTTAATCTATATTTAAATTTCAAATTTAAAGCAAGATTTAAATTAAGTTTTAAATCAAGTACTAATACGGATTTAAGTTTACTATGGATCCAAATCTTGAATTTAAGTCAGCTTTTATAAAAATAAATGTTGAACAAGTTAAATGTTTTAAAGTAGATTTTTAAAAATGAAATTATTTTCAAAATATTTAAATTTGATAAAATTCCTTACAAAGGGTTTCCTTAAGATTTGAATGAAAATTTAGGAAGTGCTTAACTTAAATTTGGAAGTTAAATAATTTATTTATTTTAAAGCTTGATTTCTTTTAATAAAATTAAGTAATTAAGAAGTTGATTAAATGTTTAATGTGTTAACTTAAAAGTTAAGTTAATTTTATATTGATGAATGATTTAAAATTAACTAAAGATCAATTAATTATAAATTTAAAGCTAATTAATTTATAATTAAGGATAATTAATTAAATGGTAATTAATTGAGGGTTAATTTATTAATTTAAAGACAATCAATTAAATAGTGAAATTTATAATTAAAGATTAATTATTTATATAATTAAAGGTTGATGAAGTATAATTAAAGGTTAATTAATTTTTAATGATTAATTAATAAATGATTAAAGAATGATTAATCAAAATGATCTGTAATTTATTAATGTTAATTAACCAAGATTTGTAGTTATTCATAAGTAATTAATCTAGTATAAATTAGTTATGATCAGATATTAATTAATCCTACTTGTGAATGTTTGGACTTGACTGAATAATTGAATTGTTTGACATCCCTGATCTGTGATGTTGTGTGATATGTGCTGAGCTGTGATTTCTGTTTCTGTGATATATTACTATGTGAATATGAAACCCTTGGCCCGTAAAATGGCACTTGAATTTCAATGCGACAGGGAGTCGGATTCCAGTTGGTTATCCGAAACCCACATTGAATTATAATAGTGAATCTTTGTGACCAATAAATTTATTTTATCTATGAATCTGTGAATGAAGATAAGCGTTATCGATTATACCGCTTATCGATATATCTGTGATGATTGATGTTGCACTATTGTGTGTAAAACCACTAGACCACACTGTTACACACACAAATATGGATTTCACGTGGAAATCGGTTAAGTCACAGATCATTTAAATTTGATGTTTTGAAATTGAAATTTTAATTTCAATTGATTTTGAAATTGGAAATTTGGGTTTAAAGTGAAAAGCTTTTGAAATGAGTTTCAAAGATAAAAGTTATTTTGAATAACTTAATCGAGTTTTGAAATTTAAATAATTTGATTTAAATTTGAATTCAAGTTTGAAATTGAATTCTATGATTTGAAACTAGGGATTAAAGATGCTGTACAAGTTATATATGGGTTAAACCATTTTAAAGGTATTGATTTGGGAATTTGAATTTAATTCAAGAGTTTTAACTCGTGTAAATATAACTGGATTTTTATGAAACGAAACTATTTGTTTCCAAATAGTAAAAGCTTTCACATAAGTAATGAACTTCCAAATTATGTTGAACGGTTTCAAGTTTGAAATGGAATTGAAATGTTTTGAAAATTATGAAATGAGTCTTTGATTTCAAAGACCGGATGAGTTAATCTAACTTGAAATGGAATTGTTTTGGAAGACTATGAATGAATCTTTGGAAACGAGTTTTGAAAGCTATAAGTTAAATCTTGATTTAAAGATTTAACGAGTTAATCCAATTGAAACGGAAATTGTTTTGAAATATGTAAATGGATTTTTTGTGAATGGGGTAAACTTTGTGAATTGAATCTTTTTGTTTAAAAGATTAAAAGCGTGGAAATTGTTTAAACCATTGAAGGTTTTTGAAATGAATCTTTTTGTTTAAAAGATTGGAAATGGTAAATTATTTTACCATTCGAATGAAAAGTTTTGGGCTTTAAGCTGTGATTTAACTGAGACCCCAGTATCCATATGATTTTTAATTGCGCTCGTTATTCGGTTTAGCCGGGGAAGGACCTTTGTGTCATACAACCCATTCCGAATAATGATTCGACCTATATGGATAGCATTTGAAGACCGGTGGTGAAGACCGGATATTTTCGAAAATGAAAGGACAACTCGTCGAATGTCTCTGCACCGACTGGTCCCCGGTATAGAGATTTTATCATTCTTTGTGATGGGAAGTCCGGACGTGATTAGAAATTATCCGGATTAGCAAGGGCTTCTTTGGAAGTGCCTTCGGTTCTGTTCGAACCCCGAACAGACTTGTATGGATGTGTGTCTGACGTTACACTTTGAGATGTAAAGCTGGTTTCTATCAAATACATTTCTGTTGGTGGCGGAGAATTTATTCTCTTAGCTTAACACCCTTCTCTGAGACGTACGAGCTCAGAGGTTATGTAGTTGATGGTTACTAGTGATACATTCCCAATTTGGTAATGTGGCATACGAAGTGCTGTTGATCAATTGTTGATCAAAGCTTGGCTTTGTAAAAAAGCGTGGCTTTGTGAAAAAAACATTGCTTTGTGAAAAAGCGAGGCTTTGTGGAAAAGCGTGGCTTTGTGAAAAAGCGTAGCTTTGTGGATGAGACTTCATCGAGCCTCACAACCCGGTAATGGTCGAAACAGGAATGTTGCGGCAAAGGTTTGTAGGGGTAGCGCCCCTAGGGTATGTCATTTACTTCTGGATAAAAGGTGATATCATGGTATGGAGCCCAGATATTTTACCTACGTTGATGCTGCACAGTTATTATACTTTGTGGTTGTTGCTTTATGATCGAGACATCTCGGATAAAGGTCGGTGACGACCGGGGGATGACATGACTCGTGTGTTAGTTACCTAGTTACAGCTCGGTTAGAGCGTGAGGTAGTGTCGGCCTTTTGTTTGTAGAGATCCGGTTAGGTTCTCAGGACGTCTTTCCAGAGGCGTTTCCATTTCGGTAAGGAAGTTTCTTTGCCTGATCATTTGTTGGAAATCCAAAGAAACAATACGAACCCTGTACGGTTTTAGTTGTATTACCTGCTATGGAATGTGGCGGTAACCTGCTATTGAACATGGTAGCTATAGTAGGCATACGATGAAATGTTGTATGCTGGCTAAGATTAATATTATACTTTTGAAATATTTTCACACTATGCACTAGTAATAATATCAAAAAAGTTTTCTTTTGCGTAGTAAGCATTTTTGACTATCATAAGAAGAAATCTCCTCCAATTCTGCGTTTGCATTGTGTGTGTGGCGGGAGGTCTTATGGTAGTTTCATTTTCGAAAAGCATTGCGGGTTTCAATGTTTAAAAGCCTTTGTTGCTTGTTTTAAAGATAAACTGTTTTTGTTGCTCACACCAGTCCCATGACTGATCCGGAGTTTATTGTTCCCTTCCTAAACTCTGGGTGCCAACTATTTTCCACACGGGCAGTCTAGAGTTGGGTTTTTCAGATATTCAGGTTTAGTATATTATCTGGAGCTAGTTCAGTTCTTGGAGTTCATGGACCGACGTTGCTTATCTTGGAGCATTCTATTGGAGACATTCTATCCGCTGCTGGTGTTATCCGTTTTCTTTTCTGCTGCTATTTGTTGTATCATATCTTTGATGTATATTGATATTCATTGTATCACTCTGTTGTATCTGTCATTGTATCAATGTTATGTAATTGATATATTCTTTTTCCGCTGTGTTGTTATACTTAATGGTGTTATAAGCTCCAGGGAACCAGATTCGGCGTTTGAATCTACGGCATTTTGAGTACAAGCGAAGTACGGATGCCGATTTTTGAAGGTCGACTTTTGGGTCTTTACAATTTCAAAGGTGAATATGATTTCGAAAGTAAGTAATGATTTCGAAAGTGATATGATATTTTGATATCAATTATGAAACGATTTTGGAAATGTAAAAGAACCATCCGGTGTGTAATAAGCAATTGGTTGTTAAAGAGACCTGGATCGTATGTCATCATACTCTCTGCCAATACCGGAAACCACTTTGACAACTGTGTACACGGTGGAGATTCCAAAATGAAGTAGGATGGTGGCGACGATCCTAAAGGTATATTTACATGGACCTAACTCCCATGAGTTAGCATAAGGTGGCTAAAACAGGAGTGATTCCGGGCCAATGAGGTAGCTTCTCTGATCGGACACATTCCATCGATACTATATTCCGACTTGCGATTTATTTGGTGGCCACCCTTCGATTTTTACTCGGGAGTGTGTTTCGAGTTGGGCGGTAGTTGCGGCTATGCGTTACCAACAGTCCGGATGCGTAATTGGTATATCCACCCTGGCATTGCCTAGTTGTGCCATGTCACTTGCCCTAGCACCCCTTCTACGAGTTTGGTTTGTACCATACCTATGGAGTGCCCTCTGACGTCACCCAGTTTACGGGTGGGATTACAGTACTGTATAGACTATGGGAATATATAAAATGTGCTCAGGGGGATATGGGTAACGCCTTAACGCTACTTTAATAGTTTATCTTACTGTAGACATATTATAATAGCGTATTGTACTACATAGTAGATAGTTTAATGGATCTTTAGGAGATGTGAATCCCGAACATCTCTTAAGTTACTGCACTCACGTTAGACACTGGATAGGAGATGTCAAACCCCGTAAACATCTCCGACGCCGTTTACACTCATATTTATTTACCGTTGTTTAACTCACATAAGATCTTTTAGTTCTGACTCGAGTTTTTTGTCTTTTCAATTTGCTCAGGGTAGCCTGAGCATTTCAGGATTTGAAGACCTTATTTCCGGAGGACGAAGATGAAGATTGTATTATTATTATTTACTATATTATTCCACTGCATCATACTGTTCCGCTGCAATGTTATGTATTTATCTTTGATATGTGTAACTCTGATTCTGTATTGTATAAGTATAATCAAAAGTTTTGTAAACAGCTTCATGAACTGTTATTTGATTATTATATTTTTTCATTCCGCTGCGAGATTATGTTTTGACTTTTTCTTTCTCTGTTTTTCTTATTCACCCCAATAACAAATCTGCCCTTCTGTATGGTTTGAGTTGGCATGCGTGTCTACTTAAAGCGTACAAAAAGGCGGGATGTTACACTCACCCAATACATCGCTGATGTAGAAAAAATAACAATCAGACTCAGGCGAGTATCACATTTCAGACCGAGCGTGAATCCAGGCCCACTCCTCAGAATTCCAAGAAATGGAATCAGACAATATTGCATAATCATGCTCAATCTGGGCTACACCAGCAGGAGGCACAATAGGAGACAAACTGGCAGGAAGAGGAACAACGAGAGGAACATCAATGGGAACAACAACAGGAGACAAAGTGGCAGAGAGAAGAACAACGTGGGGAACATCATTGGCTCCAATCGAACCCGGAGCGGCAGAAGCAACCTTCGGAACCCATTTCCGGATATGTAACGACCCCACCACGATGCATAGGTTAGCAAAGAACATTATAAGTAATGTTGTCTGCTCATCTGGAGGAGACGGCTTGTTAAGGGCGATCAAATGTGAATATATCTTTATACTAACACTGACACGTCATTTATACCTTTTCACTTAATATCTGAACTGAATTTGACGTGTACAGTACTAATACAAAGTAATAGACACACCGATTTCTCAGAATTAGAACAATATATCATATAAATAACAGTCACAGATCATAGTGGAATAAATCTCAACTTAAACATGTACAAATTATTTAGTTTACAAAATGAAATACTAAACTCGATTGTTATACAAATTTAACAATTTTCTAATCTCAATTATACATTTTATATAAAGGTCCAAATTCCTAAATGGGATAAACTAAAAGTCCAAATGTTTATCTCCTTACTAGCACAACAATTCAAAGGTCAACCTGTCCTGTAACCTGAAAAGTCTCGGCCTGCCCCGAGCAAAATAACACCCGGATCAGACTATCTCTAAATATCCAATAGGGTGAGCACAAGATATAGCCTAAGAACAAACAACATATAAGTAAATACAGATGTTCAGGATTGAATTCACAGAACAAAAAAAAGTATCTCTAAGCACACAAATATCAGTGATTATCTCAGTACAGGGTTATAAGTTTACGTCAAAAACATGAACTAGTCACTAAACACAAAATTACAGAATTAACTTAACATCCATCACACAAGAACATATATTTATTTCACGAACCCATGACACAAGAATATATGTTTATTTCACAAACACAAGACACAAGTATATATACTTATTTCACGAACACAGAACAGTCACATAATCCAAATATCCAGAATCCAAGAGATCTTAATCCAAACCGATCATAATGATCGTCCAAAACAATCGCAATGATTATACTCAAAACCCATGGCAAACAAATAGACAAATTGGTATCACTCGAACCGATTCGATACCAAGGATCGTACTCATACCGGGAACATAGAATCACAGAATGATCTCAAGGATAGTCCATACCGATCAAGGTGATCGTAGAAACCATGACTCGATAATTCCACATTTATTTAATATTATTAAATTATTATGTTTGAAAAGAATCCAGGAATAAACTTCTTAAGGATCTAGCAGCCACTTGCCGCACACTAAAAGGGAGTAAACTCTAAATTGTCAAATACTATCACCTTCAGTAATCACTAGAATTTAACCAATACGTCCCATACCGTATGGTGAAATTCAAGTATTTACTAAAAGCTAGTAAATATCACTTATTACGGATACCACTGGAAAACCTGAACCATATTCTCTTAAGGATCTAGCAACCACTTGTCGCACACCAGAAGAGAATACAACTTTAAAGTGTTAAGTACTTTCCCAAATACGATCACAAGAATTTAACCAAGGCATTCCATACTACCTGGTGAAATTCGAGTATTCGTTAACAGGCTAGTAAATTCCACTCAAACATTCTATTCAATGAGTTATACCATATTCGATGAAGCGTTATTCGAAAGCATTTAAACCAATCGATGACACTAAGTCGATTATTAGTACTCCTCAAATTATAGAATTAAGATTTTTAAAATATTTTTTTCTCTTTGATTTTATTATCTAGAAACACTTGTTATGAAGTTCCAAAAGTTTATTTACTATTTTGATTAAAATAAATTTTCACTTATTTGATAAAATATTATATAAACCCTAATTATTTCAAATTTACTTTTATGTACATAGTGTCTTAAATTTTCGTATGAAACATTTAGTTAATAACCCATATTTTAAAACCATTTTTATTATTCTTCCAAATCCATTTATATATATATATAATTACTTATTAAAATCATTTACAAAATAAAGTCAAACTAATATAGAAACAAGTTTAAGATTTATAAATTTAAATAAATTCTCTTTCGTAAAATTACTTGAATATGAAACATATCAATTTATATATTTTCAACTCAAATTTAAAGCATTTAGATCTGCAGATTCGACCTCATATATCACATAATTTTTCAAATCACAAAACATGAAAGTTGTAGAAAAATGTCTAAGCTTTTAAAAAAGATAAAGATCATCTAAGTTGGACTTACGGTTAAAAAGTTATGGTCAAAATAATTCTCAGATTTTAAATTCACCGTCGCTGTCGTTTATTCTCAGGGTAGCGACAAATAAATATGGTTTCGACTACTTAAACCTCACAATTTTGCAAAACTCAAAACATCAAAGTTGTATAACATAGTCCAAACTTTCCAGAACATCATGAATTATATAAATCCGATAAGAAACAAGAAAGATACGTCTAATTTCCTAACTGTTTAGTTTAGATAATGTAATTATCAAAGTGACAGAGCTTAGAGTTTGCATTAGAATTTCGATCAACCTATGCTCAAAATTTGCAAATATATTCAACATGAAAGTTGTCACACACAAAATAAGATTTCCAGATCATTAAGAATCATCAAATTTCAATAAGAAATGAAAAAGGTGCGAGTAAAACAATTATCTGGTTTTTACTTCATTATCGCTGTTGTTAATTCTCGGGACAACGACACTAAAACATATTTTTGACCATGAAAACCACAAAATATTACAAAGCACAAAAAATGAAAGTTGTAGCAGATTATCTATGCTTTCCAAAACATTAAGAATCATCGAATTTCGATTAATAACAAAAAGGTTATGGCCATTTTAATTCCATATTTTAACACATCCAATTAAACATGACAGTGCGACACCATCGGTTTCTAACTCAATTTAGACCACTTAAACTACAGAATTTTGACAAGTGACTAAAAGAAAAGTCGTAGCTAGTTGAAAGACCTTTCTACAGCAAAAAGAATGAGCCGTTTTGGGTTATTCACCATAATATTGCTCTTTTACTGCAGCAATTTTCCACAGAAAATTTTCAGCGAACAATAACACCACAATCATCCAAGTTTACAATCAATTTACAACCAATTCAATTCGATAAAATAAAAGAAATTCAACAACAAATTATTCAATTTAATCCAAATAGCAAATAAAAATTATTTTCATGGATTAAAGATAGAACTGTGAGTGATTAACTCACTTTTATAAGTTTGAATTGATGCTAGAAACCCAAATTCTCCTATGCTAGCACCTCTCATCAATTAGACCTAAGTTAAACTTAGAAATTGAAAGAGAAAAGATTACAACCCTAGACCAAAACTAGAATTAATCAATGAATTAAATCCATTAGAGGATAGAGAAGATTACCTGATATTGATTTCTATATTTATTCAACAAAAGCCCTATGATTTGCACTAGATTTGGGATGATTCAGGGGGTAGGTTTTGATAATTAGAATATTTTAGTTTTTTGTTTACTAAGTTTAGAAAATGAAGAATGAACGTACAACTTAATGGAAAAGGAGAAGGAGGCTTCTCTTTGTTTTCTTTTAAATGGGCTTAACCCACTTAGAATAAATTAGGCACTTTATTATATTATTACTAATACTCTACTTATCAAAAACTTAAGCATTTAAACAATAGCCAATTGAACAAATGACTTCATAAATTAATTTAACAATGAACAACATTTTTATTAAGAAATCTACTAATCTCAAATTCTTCCTTTTTATTTAAAAATAAAAGATTCAAACTAAATAATCATTCTAGTTTAAACTTTAATTTCAATTATTTTTAAATAAACACTAAAATTCTAATTTCTCCATTTCACAAAATTTTAGAATTAATCATTCCAAAAAAATTATCTTTTATAAAAGACTACATAAATCCAAACTAATGACTTAAATTCTCCAAATTAAGTCATTATTGGTTTTATTTAATTTACTCAAAACCCGGGTTGTTACAGGATAGGAGGTCAAGGAAGAGGAATCCGAGCAGGAAGTGGATCTACCGAGACAGAACACGCATCCAAAGATGCCCAAAGGACTGACAAGACGTACATATATCTGATTTCCAAGTGTGGCGAACTCTGACCTCAGCAAAAAGGCCCTCATCAAGTCTAACTTTTAGGACCGAAGGGAGAGATTTGGCAGGAGTGATTTCGATCAAAGCTTTGGCATAAACAAATCTCTTTCTAGCCACATTGTTAGTATCATAACATATAACCCTACCAACAAGACTTGCTAGCCAATTGATCCCGATGAGTGACTGTAGGATAGAAGTAATGTGAGAAAAATGGGCCCTGACAGGGATAGATAAAACCTAAGCTCTAGCCCGATCCACAGACGGACTCCAGGATGTAATAATAAAAGGTTTTCCTTCAATGAGAATAGGGTCAGCTTCTAGAATACGCTGTCTTTCATCACAATGCAAGAATTTAAAATAGATCATTTCATTATCAAAATGAACACTCAAGCCCCCTCTAGGCTTCCAAACCTGATTGGATCCAGCCTTAACAAGGTGATAGGAAGTATTGGAGTCGAGGAAAAATCAAACTAAAAAATCTTTCCAATAAGCTACCCCGACGTCAATCACTTCCATCGAAGGAATCATAACACCTTCAATCTCAACATTATCAAAAGAATGAGGAGTGTGCACACCAACATTAATCGACATTTTGGTAAACAATGGCGACCATGATGGGGCAGCCATTGGCGGAGAGGGTTCCATAGGAATTACACGATTCACAGCAGGTGAATAACCTCCTATAGGTGAACATGCTAAGGACGAATCGGGTTGTGCATTAACTCGAACACCGGGTTTGCATGGAAGCTCAATGCCACTGCCAACAATATTGGTCCCTACTGTGTCATACACAGAATCACTAACGACATTGCCAACGATAGCAGTCGTTATAGACCCATTCCCACAATCCTTTTGCACAGTTTCAACAGCACTAATATTGTTCCCATCACCCAAACTAACCAAAGTCTACTGCCAAGCAGATGTACCAACTGATGCTAAGAGTGGAGATAATGAATGCTCACCTGAAATCGCAGGGGAGACTGGAATAAGCAAAGCAGCACTGGGTGAAGACAGATCTGCCAAAAGGCTCGCTAGGGGGTTGCCGCGATTCGGTAGAGGCAATGAATCAACACTGTTAAAAATTTTAGGCGCCAAAACAGTTGTCTCCGAAGGTGGAGTACTAGAAGAATTGACCACATTAGCAGCAGCACCAAATAAGACACCAGAACGAGTGGCAGAGCAAGCCAGATCTGGCAAGGCGGGTTTTGGCCTCTTCTTATGAGGTATGAGAGGGAGACGATGTGGAAGCGAAGAAGAAGCGAGGCAGAAAAGACGAAGAAAACACGAGCGGAATCAGACGAGAAGAGGCGCGATTACCAGGAGAATTCTTAATTGACATGATTTTGTTAATGGAAAATATATATTAGAATATAAGTTATGATTTTAAATTGAATTCTTAATGGACATGGATTTTAACAAGATATAAATGGTAACATATATTAGAATAATTTAGTAATAATGGTTTATGTGTAATTAATAACGGGGATTTGAATAATAAATCTTTTTTAATAAAGAATAGAATGAATGTTTTATTAAGAGAGAAAGCATGTGTTTGTTTATTTAAAATGTATTTTCGATAAGTTTGATTACAAAAATAAGAGAACAATTATTTTATTTTCTTTTCCAATAATTAGAATTCATCTAAAATCTAAAATTGAAATTAATTGCAGTTGTATTTATTGGAATCTTTTAATTAAAAAGAAAGGGAAGTGAATTGTAATTAATATAAGAAACATACGTTTTGTGTTAAAATAGAATGAAAGTTTTAATTAAAATAAAAGAATTTTTTTAAGGAAAATAAAATGAACGTTTTCATTTTGAATATAAGTATAATTTTATAAAAGAGAAAAATAAATTTTTAACAAAATTTTTATGGCCATTAAATCATAGTAGTAGGTGGTAAGGAAGTGATTTTAACGCTAACCTTAAAATTTAAAATAAATTAAAACTGTATGATTAAAAATGTGTTTTAATAAGTTTATTATGATAAAAAAATAAAATAATTTATTTTGTTTATTTTGAAAATCTACTCTGTTTTCAAATTTAGTTCAAAATCAGTTAAAATTTAAGTGAAAAATAATATTTTTCGAAATGTAAATATTTTTACATAAAAATTTCACATAAAATTTTTCTAGAATTTTCCTGATTAAAACGTCAAAGTCCGTTTCATCAAATTATGATTTTTCTAGCTCCATTTAAGTCGATTTCAAGATTATTTAAATGTTTAGTGATAACATATTTAGCTGCAATAGTGGAATTGTGACGCGAATGTTAAAATTTAAATTCAGTATCCTATTATGTCCGTTTCCACGCATTGAGAAAATCAGTATATTTATTTTTGTGTTTGGGCACCCGTTGTGTACTGTAGAGCTGTTTGAATTATAGATTACATGGCACACTATAATATGAAATTAGGTCCATACACAAATATTTGTGTACTTTTAAGTTGGTAGGAATTGGCCTAACACGTTAGCCATTGTTTTTAGGGTATTGCCTATTCTACCTCTCGTGTAAAATTAAATACATACATTTCCACGTTTAAAAGGACTATTCATATTCTAACCTACAGTTCTTCATTTATATACTTCCGCACTATTTACCTTCTCAGCCCATCACCAAATTTCATTTCATCTCGCTGCCACATTGCCACCTACCCATATCCATTCCCCATCAGACCTCTCCTCCTTCTTCCACCCCAGCTGCCGAAACCTCCATCTCTACCATCTTCCATTCGCCAAACCTCTCCAAACCCGAAGCTTCATCATCCCTACCCAAACTTCCTCCATCACCTCCTCTACCTTTCACCTAAAGCCCACCAACCTGCTCCTCCGCCTTAGCCTCCTACCAGCCGTCAACGTCCTCCATGCCTTCCCTTGGCCTACATCAGCCCATCACCCAAACGCCAAGCTTCTTTCCGGAGTTTGCATTGCCTATTCACCAATACTACTCATTACAGAGTCTTATAATCAGATGTGCAACCTCCATCCAAAAAAATAAAATTATATATTTGTGTCTGTTAGTTCCGTGAGTTGAGATCCGGGTTATCGTGTTCATGTCACCATCTTTCAGATTGCTAGGATTCATGTATTAGGTGAGTGTTTTAACTAACGAAATACTATCAATTCTATTGCAAGTTGAATCAACGTTATGTTGTGACAAATTATTTTATTTTGATGTTTGTGAATTTAAATTGACATTAAAATTGAATATCATTGATAGCTAAACACATTGACATGCGATAGTTGATGATTGTTGTGGTATATGTTTAGATTAAGTTGATTTAAATTTTGATAGTATGTATAGGCCATAAGTTGATAATAATTGATGATATGGTGATTATACATATGTTAGAATGGATAAGTTTATGTGATTGATGATAAGTTGATAATAATTGATGATATAAAAACTCTTGGACATCTTATATTGATATGTTGAAAAAGTTAGAATGGATAATTTTATTGTTTTGGCCCAAAATGTGATTTTGGACAAATTTGCTGTTTTGTCCTTATTTGAAAACTTTCATGCATGTATGTGTTCAAAACCTAAATTTTTGATATTTTATAATAAATGAGATTTTGAATAATGTAGTCTAAAATTCGATCGTAAGTTTACGTGTAAATTTTTCTGAATAAATTATTTAATTGAATATGAATAAATAGGCATTTTAAAAAATAGTGTTATTTTAACTTTAAATTTATTTTGTAACTCCATCTCAGCAAAATAAAAATATTTTGTAAAGAAACCCATACCAAATTCCATCATCTAGTATTTTCTATATTTTGTTCTTTGAAAATAGGATTATTGGAATTTTGAAATTTTGTAAAACATTATTTTGTCCTGGAACCTTTTTTGTAGCTTCTGCATATTATTTTAAGAATATTTAATAAAGGGACTTATATTTATTTCGGTCATCTAATAATTTTAATAATTTAATTTTTGGAATTAGCTGTTTGGAAAATAGGGAAAATTAGCAAATTGATTTGAAAAAATCTGAATCTTTAATGGAAATTCTAAAAGGTGTTTTAAGAACTCTAAAAATTAATTTGAAATTTTTATGAAATTATTTTTTCCTTTTATGATTAAATTAGTGTAAAATCTAATGTATTTCAATTATTAAATATAATAAATATTTTTGGAAAATTATAAAACTTTTTTATGAACTTCAGAAGTAAATTAAAGACTTTTAATGTTAAACACTTTCTAAGATTCTTTACAGATTCATCTATAAAAATTAAAATGGGCAAAATAGCGTACTTTTATATATTGAACGATTGGTTATTAAAGAGACTGGGGCCGGATATTGGCATACTCTCTGTCAATACTAGAACCACTTTAAAAACCATTTACATGGTGGATGTTATCCAGAATGTAGAGGTTGAATTGGCGAACGTTTACTGGAATGAAGTAAGGGAATGATGATGGATGACCTCTACACTTGTGTTAAATTTTTAATGACTAAAACAAGAGCCTATGTCTTGCTAATATGTTAGCTATCTTTAGTGTACATCTTTTCCTCATATTACCATTGATTTTTAACTCGATTGGTCTGCACCTTTGATTTTTGTTTGATGGACACGGTCGACCCTTAATTAGGGGTTACGACCAGCCAGAAAGGGACTCACTGATAGCTATCGAAGTTACTGGTGGTGTTACAGGACCTGCATAGACTACATGCTTAAAAATGTGTTAAGGAGGGTTAATGTAAAGCCTTAACACTATTTTAATATTTACTTTATTGATAGACATTACATATATATATATATATCATATCTACTATATATAGATAGTTTTACGGATCCTTAGAAGATGGAAAATACCGCAATATCTCTTAGGTTATTTGCATCCTTATTTCACATGATATCGAGTTAAGTTAAATAAGAATTTTTAATTCTAACTCAAGCGTATTACTTTCTTTTATGCTTGAATTAGCTAAAGTATTTCTGTGTTTCGAAGACGTTAATTTCTTGAAGATGAAGATGGTGTTCGGTAGACCATTTACTAGTATTATTCTGCTGCATTATTTTATTAAATGTATAACTCTGATTATATTGTAAAATGAAATCAAATGTATAAAAAAGCTTCATGAACTTGTTATGTAAGTTATTATATTTTGTCATGCCGTTGTGACATTCTGTGTATTTGTTACTTCTGTATCTTATTTCTTTGAAATAAAACCCCATTGATAATCTGTCATTTGGACCATTGAGTGTCGAAATAGCGAGTCATCACAATTGGTATTAGAGCTTTGGTTAAGCGAAGACCTAAGCCTATTGAGGGTAAACTCATTAAGAGACAGGGTAATAGAATGCCGTATCGTAAGTTGAGAGTATATTATGAGAGAGGTATTTGTATTTTTATATAAGTATCTTCTAATAATAATCTTAAGAGAAATGTTTCAAATGATTCTAAAATAAATATTTAAATGGTTATTTTATAAATTATTTATGAAAGATATGAAAATTTTATACTTTTGATTTAAAGTAGAGTAATTATTATAAAAAGTTGAGTTTAGATCTATTTTAAATATTGAACTTAGTAAATCCTAGGATTTTACAGAAATTTTATTTTTAAGCTTGTTTAAAAATGTTTTGATAACGTTTTTCTAATATCATTATTATAAGATATTATTTTAAAACCTCTTGAATGAAAAATTCCAAGTCAAGAAATTTTTCTTCGAACCACATATATAATTTTATTTTGAATATAAAATGATATAAATTATTAAAAATATTTAAAGAGTTTGGTTTAAATAAAACAATTTATGGAAATACTTATATTTTGCTTTAGAGTATTTTTCATTTGAATTTGCAACATGGAATACAAATATGAAAAAGGAAATGGTTTTATAATAACATACATTTTTATACACATATATTTTAACCCCTTTTATATATATCTTTAAGTAAGTAATCTTTGCTTAATAATTTATGAATATACTTAGGTATTTAATAAAAAGTATTAGAAGTTAAAAATAGGTATAAAAATAATTGAGAATAAATGAAGAAGAAATTTAGAGATAAGAATGTTTTAATAATAATTGTTAATATAACTTATCTTTTAATAACTATTGATTCTAAATGAAATATCCTGGATTATATACTTATATCTAAAAAATGATATTTTAAATAGACATTTAAGAGTATAGAAAAATTGGGAAAAAGATTGTTAAATGAATGAATATTTATGAAACAGTTTTCATAAAAGATATTTTATAGTGTTTAATACACAATTTTACAAAAGATTTGTAAAGTATTTATCTATGAAATTTTAGGATGTTATATCAAGGAAATTATATAAATATGATTTAAAAAATGAAAATTTATAAATAAAAGAATTTTATTTAAAGAAAGAAGATATTTGGGAACAAAGATTTAAAAAACTTTGTTTTGGATGAAATTTTTATAATGGAGATTTTAAATAAAGGAAGTTTATAAGATTTTAAGAAAATATATTTACCTTTGAAATTTTAAATACTTTGTTTTATGAATTCTAGAAAGGAAGTATTCCTAAAAAAAAGGTTTTCTAAAAAATTTGAAATATGAAAATATTTGTGAAAATAATAGGTCCATCTTATAAGTATAATATTAACTTCTTTTCATAGATATGATATTTTTGAAAATATTAATTTCATCCTAAGTATAATATTTATGAAAATATTAATTCCATTTTAGAAAGGATATTTAGTTATTTATTTATAAAAGATAAATGATTTTAAGAAATATTTATAGAAATGTCATTAATAGTGAATGTTATAAGAAAAAGTATTATGTGAGGATAAGAATTTTATATATTCATTTTTGTATTTAGAATTTGTTTGAATAAGAATAAAATATTATTGAATTTAAAATGGTATTGAAAGAAAAATAAATTGGAATTGATGATAAAAGGATTGCAAAAGATTGAAGGAGTTTAACAAAGTTATAAAAAGTATTAAGTTAGTGTTAGTACGTTTGAGTAATAAAGCAATAGATGTTACGTATATCTTTGGGATAATAAAACAATTTGAAATTTGGCATGCATGTGAATAGATTGTGGTTTGAGTCTACTAAAATAATTTTCTTGTAACTAGAAGTATCTTTGAAATAATAAATTTCTAATAAAGGAAAATTTGTTATTTTTGAAATGTTATTAAAGTTATAATCATTGTAACAGATTTAAAAGCAGCCAAAACTGAAAAATAATAATAATATTCATATATCCTTAAAATGGTAGTCAATGTTTTCATAAGTATAGGCTATGTTATAAATTAATGGAGTAATAAATACTGATTTCGAATTTAATATAATAAGTTTATTTGTATGGAAACAATTTATTGAAAATTATTTTGTATGTTTTTTTCTTTAATTTATAAAGAATCGTGAAAACCCAACAAAAATTTATGGAGTAGATAGGGAGCACTACCTAACTAAGAGAAGGTAAAGATTTAGCAATAGTATGTACAACCTGATCTAGAAATTTTAAAACAGTCCCAGATATTTAATTTTAGAATCTTGGTAAAGTTGTAAAGATATTCCACTTTTATAGTTGGGTTGTAAGTTAGGTTGCCCTAGTTGATTTAGAATGTAAATTTCTAAGTGTTGATTTATTTGGAGTTGGTTTTGTGTAAATTCCATAAATTATCTAGCTCACAATAGGTATAAAAGCGTGTCATTTGAATTAATAAGGGATATACCAAAAACGGAAACAGATGTGTAAGATATGGATATTCTTTTCTATAGTTTACACTATCTATTTCAATAAAAGAAAAGAAATAATTCCTTGTAATTCAAACGAAGCAAAGATCCCACTTAGTTAATTTAGGGAAAATTATAGCGGTAATCATTTTTAGAAGGATAGCTTTGATAAATTAAAATGTGCAAAGGAATATTCTAGTTTAGAAATTAATGATTAGAAATAAGAAATACACACACACACATAACCGAGCTTAACGTATAAAAATAGAAATATATAAATAGCATAATTTACAATGATATTCATATTAGTTATTATAGGACTAGGATTTATGAACATTAATTACAAGTTTAATGGGAAAGAAATTTGTAAATATAGAGAATTAAAGGAATTTAATACGATATTCATGGAGGAATTGAATTAGCATAATAGCTGGATTTTCAAACCGATAAAAAGATTAAAGCGATTTAAATGAGCACTGATTAGAAATGGTCCAACTTTGACATTAATGATCAATTACTATAGATATATTAATTGAAGTAATGGATGGATCGCATTTATAAGAAACCAAGAAGAATTAAGGAAGATGGAGAATTAAGTGGAATGACATACTAAGAATGTTCATCTTAATTTAGTAAGGAGCACTAAGACCCCACATCATTTACACCAGTTAATGATAAATGGCAACTTCCTACAAAATTCTCTTTTATAGTTTTTAGGATTGCTATCGCTAGTTGTCTCTCTTAAGTTATTAAAAAAAAGCGCATGATATGGTTGGTATAAGATATGTTCCTGTTTTATTATTGAGTCAATTTTATGGACAGGATTAAACTGCTAGTTATATATAAACGTGGAAGAACAACGAAAATAAGGAAATATTATAAGCACATTAAACTAGTGATAAATTGTAGGTAAGACTGGAAGTTAACGAGGAAATTATGTTAGTAACTAGGAATAAATAATGCATTAACCCTAAAAAGAAACCTTTAGCATTTTGACAAAAATAAATTTTAGCTTGCGAAGTGACACCATTAAAGGATGACCATTAACCCCGAAGGAGATAAGATGAATAGGGATATGAAGAGAACTTTTTATTGGATGGAGATGAAGAAGAAAGTGGCAAAATTTTCCACCAGGTGTTTGACGTTCCAAAATGAAAAGGATAGAATTGATTAGGTAGCGAATGAAGGCCGCACAAGATCGCCATAAATCCTATGTAGACAAGCAAAGAAAAGAGTTAGAGTTTGAAGTAGGGGATATGGTGTTTATCAAAGTTTCCCCACTTAGAAAGGTCATGAGCTTTGGAAAGTCGGGAAAGTTGGCACCAAAATTTGTTGGGCCTTTCCCAATTTTAGAAAGAATAGGAAGACTAACTTATCATGTGAATCTACTAGATAAATTGGCAGGAGTCCATGATGTTTTTCACTTAAGGAAATGCCTTCATAGCACAACTACTATAGTAGAGCCTGATCAATTGGCAGTCATTGGGATGAAGCCAGTAACGTCCTATGCCACCGCATTGTGGAGCACGGAACTAGAAAATTCCACAACAAAGAAATTAAGCTAGTTCGGGTATAATGGAGGGAAAATCCGATGGAAAGCATGATTACTTCTTATCCCAAGTTTTCACTGGCAAAGTTTTCTCTCTAAAATTAGGTTTTGGTTGCATCGTGGTTGCAAAATTTGAATGATAAGATATGGTTGATACACTTTTACTATCACTTTTTCACTCATATAAAACACTTTTTGCATGTTAGGATGTTTGCACATATGCCTATATGTCACGACACTTGCATTCATGCTAGGATTGAGCTCACCTATAGTATGTCTGCATACATAACCACATTGCAATTTTTGGTTGAGTTGATGGTTGTATAGATAACATGGTTGTATAACATGGATACTTAGTGTGATTTCGGGGACAAAGTCCTTTTTATGGTTGAAGAACATAACACCCCGTAAAAATTAATAAAAAATTTAATATTAAGAAATTAATTAATAAAGTAATAATAAGGCTAAAAATAGTAATTTTGTAAAAGTCATAATTTGACCACAGAAGTTATGTCATTGCATTCGTGGCGATTTTTTAATCAATTTCCATATATAACGTTTTCAAAACGGAGCCCAAACAAAAAGGTTATGGGCATTTGAAGTTTTCGAATTAAAAATCATTTAAATGGAATTCAAATTCAAAAAAAAATTATTCTTAGATTTGAACTCAAAAAGTAAACTTGGGGGTTTGGTAAATGTTAAAATTAATGCTAACATTAAAAGTTAATTAAGGGATTAAATAAATTCATAGTGGTAAAAATTAAACGGTTCCAAAAAATAAATGACACGATTGACCGCCCCTAAGGACCGACCGCCTATAGTAGACCGGTCGATCAGTGAGTGTTGGTGGCGACTAGGGTTTTCTGCATCTAAATGTATAGATTTTTATTATTTTAAACCCACTTATGTCTGATGGTTCTAGTGCTTTCTAACCACTGTAAAAAAGAGTCTAACCCCTCACTTTTATTCACAAATTATTTGGAAAACCAAGCGAAGCTCTGCCAGTTTCTTCCTTCTTCAAGGTATAGAAATTCTCTAAGGTTTTAGGTAAGAAACTTTAGGTCTTAGTGTTAAACTTTTAATTCTATTCTCCTCTAATCCTTGAAGTTCTAAATCTAATCTAAAAACAACCCACTTGTATATTTCTAAAGGAAGAGATCTGGAAAGAGATTTATGTGGGAGGAAACAACTCCAAGAGGATCTAAGGATTTTCTTATGAGTGTAAACCTTGGTTTTTCCTATTTTAGTAATTGTATAGTATAACTTGAATCTGATATATGGCTTTCAAGAATTTTGTTTACGCAAACATCACACTAAAACCAAAAATTCTGCTTAAGCGAAATGTCAATTCTTAAGTTTGAATCTCAATTATTCTATATTAAAATAATGGAATTGTGTAAGTATTGCAAAATAATGTTTTAAATTCTATTCCACTTCTTATCTTTTTCTTTGGATCTGATTAAGGGTTTGGAAGTGGTGTGTAAGGTATGGATTCTTTTATTCGTAGTTTACATCGCCTATCTCCGCAATTTAAATAGAAATTCCTTAATTCTATTATTTTATAAAATAGGGTGGTTATGAATTCTATTTTATATAGGCCTGTTGATTAACTTATGGATATTGGATATATGGAATTGAACTTGTATAAATTTGAAGTTTTGACATTTAAACGTTAGTTTAGAGCGCAATCTTCGCATGCTTATTTTAGACTTGTGTGTGTGTGTATGTATGTGTGTGTGTGTATTAGTGTAAATAATGTATAATTATAACGCATTAATTGCGTAGTTAATATAATATTAGTTATCATTAAATCCCCTTTGGGAATGTAATTAATTGTAAAGATGAAATAAGAGTTTTTCTTATAAGGCCTTGATTTATAATGTGGTAAGATGTGGGATAACATATGAAGAGAGTGTTTAGATTACGACTAAGTTATAGGGATGCAAGGTCAGTCAAAAGCATACAAAAATCTATCTAGCTAATCTTACTACCAGCAATGTGACTTTAGGGCTAATGTGAGTTGTAATAAGTAACCACGGAGGACACGAGGTTAGTCCCAATTTCGTAGAGTAAACCTGCCCAGTTGATCTGAGTATTAGTTCCAATGAATAATCGGACTAATGTGAGAAATTACGGTTGGGTTATGAGATATAATATGAAGGACCAGCTTCGGGGATTAAAGGTAGTAATTGGCTGGTTGAGGGCCCGCAAGTATTAAATGGTCAGGGTAAATGGTTAGGCACGGTAGAGGATATCTCGGAGAGGATTAGCTTTAGATTTGAAGTAGTAAGTGGCCTGAAGAGATTCCATATAATGTCAGCTATATAGTGCCGAAGAGGAATCCACCTTGGGATAGGTAGTAAATGATGGGGACCTGTCTTAAATTAGGTATAAAATGGTCGGAGTCTGCCTAGTTTCCATTAAAGAGGTATCAAGTAGCTTGGGTGCGGTCTCTTGTATTGTTAAGACATTATTGATGATAAATATGGTTTTTGGTTGAAAGAATAATGGACTGGAAAATCCTTAGGGCTTATGGTCTGAAAACTTATAATATGGTTAAGATACATAAGACATATTCTTATTATACTACCCAAGTACTATTATAGAACGACTCGAGATTTATTCATCAGACATTATTGTTCTGACTCCCTCCTCATTACAGCATAGGTTAGAGATGTTGATGTTGATTTTTGGAGGTGGTGGCGGGGACACAGACTTGTGGCAGTTATTATTTATCTACCTGTGTTATTTCCTTTATTTCTAATGTACCCATTAAATGATGTTGTAATTTTGGAATATTGTACTCTGGAACCCCGGGTAGTTGACGATTGTTTATGGTATTGTGTTATGTTTTTATGGTGTTTGATTTTTAAATAAAATGGGTACTCATCATATATTATACTTTATCCTTTTACTATGGGTTTTTGAATGAGTAGATAAATAGCCCACTGTATTGTTCTTTTTACCAACCAACAGCTTGCTTTAGAGTGGGTCTAAGTTCCGATGGGCTTTTTCTAGGTCGGAATTTAGGCATGTTTCGATGCAGGTTGTTACATGCTTGGACCAACCGTATAATGATGAGAGGAGAAATCAATTAATTTAATTGATTGAAATTTAAAAAGAAATTAAAGAAGAAAGTTTTGATAGGAGAACGAGAAAGGTTAATTCTATTAAAACAAAATCTCCTCATTTTGATTTCTTGAACATAACATAATTTTTCTTTCTTTTCTCTATCGTTCATTCATGGCTGAAACTTCTTCCAAAAAAATATCAAAACAAATTCAAATCAAAATAAAATTAGAGAAAGGAGGTTCATCCTTCTTGCAAGGTGGGATGCTAATTTATTTGAAATCTAGGGAGAAGCCATAAATCAAGGTGCGATAAAGGGCAAGGTTTATAGGGTAAGTTTATAATTCATTCATGATGTTTAAAATAAAGTTTTCACATATATGTAAACTGTATGCACTTATTAAAATCAATTTTAAAATTATTATATGTATTATGATTGATTGTGAGTTCTATTTTTGTATGGTTTTGACTGTTGATGATTTAATTGGATCTCAAGTAATTAATTGTTGTGAATCTTTTTTATAATTGGTTAATAATTTGTTTAACCAAATAATTATTGTTTTATTTCATTTTAGTTTTGGAACAAATCCACTTGTTTGGTATCCTCTTGTACGTTATTATAAATCTTCTTTGTTTTAATAAATTACTCTTGTTGTAACACTCGTTCCTTTTTAATCATGGATCAAATTTTAATAAATTGAATTATAAAATTAAGTGTGTGTATATCACATGTGTGTGTATAAATTAATCGAGTCTTCTTCATACCTTGAAATTGTATACCGATATTAAACTAAATTTCATTTGGTTGATTTGTTTACAATTAATTCTGTTTCATGTTTCAAAATTAAATTTAAATTCATTACATATATGTATATACCAACATATAAAGCTATGTTTCAGATCTAATTATATCATTAGGGTCAATAAAGTAAATTATAAAACTTCTAATTTTCTTTATGTTAATTTTATGTCTTTTCAAATTTCGATATAACACAACCTTCTTTTTTTTTAAATGGTTTGGATTTTTTTATAATTAAGTTTGAAATTCCATATGCTATTAAATTAATTGTTCAATTGGTGGTTAAAAAAAGGGTAAAGTAGAATTACACTACATGGTTATTTTCTTTTTCACTTAGATTTGATTAGATTTAATTGCAATATAAATTACCTTTCCATCTTCACTCTTCTAATTTACTCTTACATTAATTGTCTTTTTATTTGAATTATTTTTATACCTTTTTATATATGTAAATGTAAAATATAAGTGGCAACAAATATTACATTTATGTACATGTGTGTGTATATGTTTAAACTATATACATGTGGTACTGTCAATATGTGTATATAAACCATATACGTATATTCTAGTATACTCAAACATATGTATATTCTTAGGCATTTATATCCTGATATGCATGTGAGAATGTAACATGTATATATAAGTATGTATACACACACATACACACACAATACATATATATCCCAATATCAAGATGTATACACACATATATGTTTATATTAGCTCATTTATGTTGTTATATATTTGAATGTATGTTGATGCATTCCTAATAAAACATTTAAATAAAATGGTAACATGTTTAATTAACAAATATAAATAATGAATTAAATAAAATATGATTTTATTCAAAATTATGTTGGATCTAGTATAACTCCATTTAACTTCATAGGCCCAATAAAGATCCAAAATGGTGAAAGAAAATTGAAATTCACCTATTCCATTGCGGACTAGCCCAGTTCCAATAGGGATAACCAAAAAAGGTGTGCTCGCCAACATCTCCTTCAGTTTGACAAATGCCTCTTCACACTCCTCATCCTAAACATAAACCAGGTTTTTTTCGTAAGCATCGTCAATGGTACAGATATCTTTGCAATTATAAACTTTCGGTAGAAATCAGCTAATCCCAAGAAACTACATACCTTTGAAGCATTGTTTGGAACCTTCTCATCTCGAAAAGCTACCACTTTTCCTAGGTTTACTGCCAACCCATTACCATATACAACATGCCCCAAAAATCGGACTTCACTCCTCCAAAAATGGCACTTCAATTTTTTCCCTTGACCAATTTCTTCTTAGTACTTCCTTCAAGTGCAATTCATGCTCCTTCTCATCTCTTGAAAACACCAGGATAACATAAACAAATACGATAATGAATTTATTTAGTTGCTTCCGAAAGACCATACTCATCAAGTCAAGAAAATAAGTTAGGGGCATTAGTCAGCCCAAATGGCATCACAACCCACTCAAACAACCCATTTGGAGTATGAAAGGCAGTCTTCGTTATACTATCCTCAGCACGCCTCAACTGATGAAACCATGTAGTAAGGTCAAGCTACAAGAAAACCTTTGGCATGACAAGTTGATCGAAATGGCCTTCAATGCGAGGCATTGGATAACGGTTTTTCTTCGTCATCTTATTTAACTCCTGATAATCCACGCAAAGCCTTAGGGAAACGTTTGCCTTAGTAGTGAAAACGACAGGAGCTCCCAACCTAGAAATACTTTGCCTAATAAATCCTTTCTGCAACAATTTCAAAACTTGTTTATCCAATTCTCTCTTCTCTTTCAGAGACATGTCTCAAAGGCATCACCATAGGCCTAGCAACTTTCTCAAAGTCGATCCTAAATTCAATTTCTCTATAGGGTGAATTTTTGGAAACCTCTGCGAATACGTTTGTAAAATCTTTAACAACGGGGATATTGCCAACTCGTCGTATGATAGTTCTAACGAGTACAAATACGACTTCATCGTGGAAACAATTGGCTCACATAGAACTATCAAATCACGCTTCCTAGAACAACTTAAACAAGCAATCCCCTTATCCTAATTTAAAAATACTCCATATCGACCCATCTAATCCATTCCTAAGATCAATCTGTATCATGCAAAAATAAGCACAAACACATCACAACTTAACTCTACACTGTTTACAACCAAATTAAGATCATGGAAAATAGTAGACAAATGCATCGATCCTCCAACATGATTCAACAAAATAACGATGCATAAAGTCAGAGGTTATTCCTAGTTTTCCACTAATGCACTAGCTATAAATGAATGTGATGCACCAATACCAAATAAAACTCTAGTGGGAAATCAGATAGTAGTAACAGACCATCCATAATCGATTTCCCCTTCTTCTGGGCTGTTGGTGTAATACTGGCAATGGGTAAAACTTCCAATGCATAAGCCTTAACAATCTGAAAATCCTTTTGTAATGTTGGACACTCTCTCTTGTAGTGTCCCATCATGTCACAATTGTAGCACTTAATTCCCTTCAATCGTTCTTGTTGTCACGACTGTCCTTGTTGTCCTAATGGTTTCGACCTACAATCTCTTGCTAAATGTCCCACTTTACCACATTGATAACATTTTGTTCCCTTCTTAAGGTTCACCCTACAATTCTTAGTTATACGTCTTGTCTTATTACACCTCCTACATATAGTAACTTACTTCTTGTTTCGTCTACCTTGCGGTTTTTCATTCTTATGCTTGTTCTGATCATTTGATACTTGCTCCTTGTTCAAATTTCTACCCGTAGTGTTTAATGAAGCACCCTCAAATAATTTTTCAAAATTTTCTCCCAATGGTATTAGATTCAAAGCCGATTCCTTCTATGGATAATTCAACCCCTTAGTAAATTTCTCATCTTTCTTCTCCTGGTATTGATCAATTTGTATCCAAACTTCGCCAACTCATTAAATTTGTTCACATACTCCTTTATGTTCAAGCCTCCATGCTTAAGCTGAATAAATTCATCCAACAATATTCCCCTCTCAGCTCTAAAAAAGAATTTCATCTCAAACTTCCTTTTAAAAACTTCCCAAGTAATGGTATCCTCCTCTGTCTCAGCTATGGCAATTTCCCACCAATTCACTGCCTCTTTCTATAAACGCTAAAGTGCCAAATGCCTCTTAGTCGCATTACTTAATCCTAATAAGCCAAATATCTTCCCACAGTTCATTAGCCATGTGTTAGTTGATGCATATGATTTTATATTAATATACGACTTGATGGTAAAAAATTTCCAGAGTTTTAGGAAGTCAACATTCGATGGTGAAACAACAACCACAACTTCGGTCGCAGCGACTAGTTCGGTGGAGGTGGTAATGGAACTAGGCTTGGTAGTTGCTTGGAGATACCTACGGAACAAAATGGGCATGTTCATTCCACGAATCTCAGGGACATCCACTCGGGTATTGGCTTCCGCTCAAGTATTAACTCCACCAACATTGGTCTCCATTCCAGTTTCCTTTGAATTATTCATGCTCCACTTATCAGTAAATAAGATTCATTAGCAACTCCTCAATAGATTACTAGATAATCAGAGATTGGAAAAGGCTACGGTGTATTTACAAAGATTACATTTAGCTCTTATATATTACATATTTTATAAAATATACAAGTACGCTCTCTCAAAACGTCCCATATTCTATAACTTATGCTCTAATACCAAATGTAATAGCCCGCCATTTCAGAACCCCATAATTATACATCAAAGTCCTGAAATGGCCAGTCATTGGATGATATACATATTGATATATAGAGAGAGCATAAGGCAATAACTACACTAACAATTAATGTAACAACCCGCATATTTCACGATTGTATATTTAAATGTTTTATTTAAATATAACATCGTTAATCGGATTAAAGTCCGAAATGTTACTTTTTGTAAATAGTCGAATTGGGACTCGAGACCACTTCCATTGAGTCTAAAATAGCGTTTACAACTTTTTTGAGTATAAACATCGATATGTTTGGAGTTGAGTAGAATTTTGCTATTTTTTCTATTTGGGCTTTGGGTTTGGGTTTCAGCCCACTAACCCATCATAATACCCTAACTCCTCTACTCTTCATCCATTCACTCATTCTATTTCCTAACACTCAAGCTCAAAGTAAAAATGGGGAAAGGAATGGGAAATAGAAATTCCTAAACCCTAGTTTTGATTAGGAAACTCAAATTCAAGTCCAAAATCAAGAAGAAGCTTAGGTAAGCATCCCCTTCATCTTCTCCATCTCTATCTCTCTTCAATTTTAGAAATTCCTAAACCCTAACTTAGGAAATATTTGCTTATTAGCTTAGATTGGAGCTTCTTGAGTTGAAGTTGAAGAGAAATTGGCCTTTCCTTTGTGTTAGAGCTTCTCGTTCGTTGTTTTTGGGTTTAAAGGTGAGTTTTTGAACTCACATATATGTCTATATCTTTGATAGTTGTTAGGTAGTAATTCCTAACTTCTATTCCTTGTCCATTTGCCTTTGAATTGAATTGGTTAGATGAATATTCCAATTTTTGGTGTTTTGAAGTCAAATCTTTAAAAATCCTATCTTTGATGTTTGAACATGTTGTTGGGGTGTATCGAAGAGCCTATAAGGCTGGGTTGTCGCTTGGCATAAATCCCTAGTCTTCGTTGCTCGTCCGATCACTTCCGGTTTGGATTTTTGCCCCTTCTTGGGCTAGACTGAAAATACTGCAAATGACAGTTCAGTCGACTGAACTGTAAGGTCAGTCGACTGAAACTGGGAATAGAAAGTTCATGTCCCTGTATCAGTCGACTGAACTATATAGTCAGTCGACTGTAACTAGAAACTGAGAGTTTCTAGGCATGTATCAGTTGACTGACCATACAGTCCAGTCGACTGAATCTCGGAAATGTGCATTTTGCCTATTTTAGGCAGTTTTGTGTGGGTTTCCAATTTTTAATCGATTCTTGTCGATCTGGTTAGTTGTTATCACTTATTATCGACTATGATGACTTCTTTCTTTGGATTTTTGGGAATATCCATTTGACGGATTTGATATCGATTTTTATGGATTTAATTCACATTGTCGTATGTGAATTTTTGGTGATTGATTGTTCTACAATCATTTCTGTGGTTTGTCACTTTAAAATGCAAAGGTTTCTATACTAGTAGTAAATACTCAAACTCTTTCACCAAAACGAGTTCAACACTACTTTTAAATACAAAGCTCGTTTATAAAATCGTTTTCCAACATATTAGTATATACAAACCTTTACCTCATTCGTATGAGAAATCTAATTAAACGGCTTAGCAAAACAAGTGGTATGAAACGCTTGCGTTTACTTCGTCGGTTAATTTTTGGACTTGTTCGATTGAAAATCTTGTGACAATTTTCGAGTGGAAATCTACAATCTATTCGTAAATATTTAAGTTAAGCCAGTGGTTACGGGACATGAAGCTAAACTCATCTATTTACTAGCTTAGTGTAATTGACACTTCTTATTGATCAATGATGATCATTTAGACTAGCGATGTGCGATATCTTTTTGTCTGCATGGGGGACTGTACCCAGTTTTATTGAGCTTCGTCTCATTTTTTATAGGCTAGCGACCTTTGGTTTTTATGGAGTTTGGTTCATCGGGTGTTCGTTGTACTACGTCGTTGTCCGGCTTATTGGAGTTTGGTTCATCGGGCGTAACATTGTACTACGTTGATGGTTCCGAATTATTTGAGTTTCAGGTTCCTCGGGCGTTTCACTGCACTACGTCGTGGCACCGGCTCTATAGTTAGCGACCAAGGGATAGCGACCCATTTGTGATACACGTGTTGGTGAGTTTTCATGCTCCCGTTTGTGATAGGCCTCCCCCTTTGTGATTTCTGGATTTCTGGTGGTTGATTTCAAGAATTTGTGTTTCACCAACTTTCGTGGATTGCATTGATAAGCTTTATCAATATTTGTATTTTGGTGAATAATTTAAAGAATATGACATTCTTTTTGGTGTTTTAGAATATTTGAGATATTGTATGAAATTTGTTGTTATCTGATGTATACTTGTCACAGTATGGCATTATTGTTATCATACGTTTTTGTGATATCACTTATCATATCTCATTTTATCTGATATTTATAGCCAGACTGATTCATTTATTATTTTCTTCTTAAATAATACTCGGGTCATACCGAGGTATTTCAGGTGCTTCTGCTTGACTTCTTATCAGGGTCCGTCACTTGACTTTTGGCTAACTACTTTAGCTTAGTAGTTTTTGTTGTTATACATTCGAGTTATAGACTCCTTGATGTATACTTATTCTTTTGTCTAGCACTTGTATCTATTCTTTTATGATGTAGTGGATCTTGTATGACCACTATTTTGATGTACACTTCTATGTGATATATTCATATCTGTTTCCGCCTTTGTGATATGAATGTTTGTGACTGATTTGTGTTATGTTTATTTCTATATTTGTTTCCGAAGTCCACATAGCTACTGTGTGGTAGCTTTGAGTTTGCATTTGATATGTTGGATTTCCTCTTGAAATGAAATGTAAGTTATATTATCTGACATATCGGTACTCGCATAAAGCAATTACACAGATGGTCGCTCCTCAACAGCCTTATTCTTCGTGCTAGTCGACGACATTGCCCCGTAGTGTCCTTGGCTAGTGTGAGTATAGAGGTTGGGCGTCACAGCTTGGTATCAGAGCCAAACTTCGGAACAATGTAGAATAATCTAGCAAGGATCATTGTCCTAAGTCTTTCTTAGGAATCGTGCCATAGGATTTAATTTGAGTCTTCGTACCGTTCTATCCTATTTCTTTTTATGATGCCTTGTTTTATCAATCAAGTTTGTTTGATATTCATTCTGAGAATAACCTTTTTCCTCTTCTTTCTTTCTTAAAGAAGAGAAATGGTTAGACCAGGCCGTCCTAGCACCGGTCAATCCAGTGCTACTCCTCAGGATGGAGTATTTATGTCTGCTCAACAACTTTTAGATCTTGTGAACAATGCCCAAGCTGTCGGACCCGTTCCAGTGCCTACTCACCCTAAATCCGGGTTTGCACGCTTGTGCAGAGATTATACCGCTTTGGGTGGAAGGCCATTCATGGGTTCCAAAAACGTTATAGAAATCCAAGCTTGGCTTAGATCATACGATCGCATCTTTTCTCGCATGAATCTTGTGGATCTACATCGAGTCCAAGTGGCTTCTAGCATGCTCCAAGAAAGGTCATTAGATTGGTATGAGCTTTTGGTTTCTGAGATTATCGAAGCGAATCTTACTTGGGAGCAATTCCAGGAAAGGTTTGAGTTAAAATTTGTGCCAGAAGCTGAAAAAGTATCTTTAGCTCGACGTTTTGTTGACCTTGTTCAAGGTGATCTTCTGTGACAGATTACGTCGCATCTTTTGAATCTCTCTCTAAATATGGGGTCGAATATATTAATACCCCATTGAAGAAAAATCAAATATTTGTCTATGGGTTGAATAAGAACCTCAAAAAGCCTTTACTTCTGAAACTAGAAGTTTCTTTCGATCAGCTTGTAGATATCGCTCTTCGACTTGAAGAGGCGGATAAAGAAAGTGATGTTGAAGTTGTGGATGCCAAACAGAACTTCAACAATAACATGAAGAGGCATACTAAGTTCAAAGGCCCCAATCCCAACAAGAAAGGGAAGCAAGAAACATCGGTAGCAAAGACTCCTACCTCTAGTCGTGGACGATGCTATAATTGTGGTTCTACGGACCACTATGCAAATGAGTGTCCGAAACCTTTTTTTGTCGTTATTGCAAAAGTTCAGGCCATCTTATATCTACATGTCCCATACTCCAAAGTATAAGAGAGGGAGAGTTGAATGTTGTGCAAGCCCCTAGTAACGCTTCTCTTGGCCAAGGTATTTCTCATTCTATCTTTGATGGCATTATTTTATTTTGTGATCTTCCTATTTGATTTCTTTTGATACGGGTGCGTCCCACTCTTTTATATCAAAAGAACTTGTTGATTCTTTTTCTTTAAATATTATGAGCTTGATGAATTCACTAAGAATTGCGAATTTGATTGGTGGATCCGCAACACTCAGTTTACTTTGTGAAAATGTCGATATTATTTTATGTGATTATTCTTTTCGAGCCGATTTGCATGTTATGTGTTACTTAGGCTTCAAAATTGATTTTTGGGAAAGGATTGGCTTTATCATTATGAAGCCCACATCCTATGTCCTGAGCAGACTATATATCTTCGACATCCTCAATCTATAAAGTAGATTTCTATGGTTCTTAATGATTTCGATTTCCAATTCAGTGACATCATTTTATTCTTTAAACCTACATGATGAGGAGAATATTATTTCTCTCATTCAAGTAGTTTGTGAATTTTCCGGTATATTTGAGCTTGTCTTAGGATTACCACCTAAGCATTCTATTGAGTGGTGCTAAGGTCTTTTCAGCTCGACATTGCCACCGGTTTTCATCAACTACGAGCTTCGGAAGGTAGCATTCCACTTACCGCATTCCGCACTCGTTATGATTCTTATGAGTGGTTCGTTATGTCATTCGGTTTGACGAACCTTCCAGCTTATTTCGTCCATCTTACGAATCGAGTATTCTACGGATATCTCGATGAGTTTATCCTTATATTCATTGATTATGGATGAAAACAACAATTTCAAATTTGCAAATCTTTTTAATAAGATATTTATAAGTATGATTGGATTTTGTGCTTAAAACGAGCAAAGAATATTCATAAAATTTTAAGTGACATGTTTATCATATAGAATATGATTTTGTGTTGTTTTGCCCATTGAGTGCTTTAAGAATTCTGGTCGATGCGCTTGATCAACGTTATCGATAGGAATCTCCTAAACGCTATGATGAGACAGTCAGACACAGTAAATTGACTTGTAAAAAGTAAATTTTTCTAGAAAAGATGATTACATAAATTTCGTTATAATTTTGAATGTCTTAGCTTTTCGGGAAAGAGGATATTTAAAAGAACTCCTTTTCGATACTCCTATTCTTGTGATTCCCGAAGGGAACCAAGACTTCACTGTTTGTACCGATGCTAGTCGTATTGGTTTGGGTGCCATTCTCTTGCAAATGGAATGTGTTATCACGTATGCTTCTTGACAATTAAAGCTTGTCGAGACTAGATATGCCATTCATGATCTGGTGCTCACGGCTATTGTTTTCGCCCTTAGAATTTTGCGTCATTATCTTTTGGGAGAGAAATTTGTTCTCTACAACGATCATAAATCTTTGAAGTATTTATTTTCTCAAAAGGAACTTAATTTGTGTCAACAACGTTGGCTCGAGTTCCTTGTATCTTATAATCTTGATATTCTTTATACTCCCGGAAGGGGAAATCGTGTTGCCGATGCCCTTAGTCATAAGCAACAAGTGGTTTTTTCCATGATGATATCTGAATGAAGTGATCTCAAGACTTTGTCCACTTGTGAGATTTGAGATCGTGAATCCGATTCATGTTCATCTCTTGTTTTGTGTAGCCTTGAGGCTCATCCTTCTCTTTTGGACGGTACCTCTTTTGGCTAAACTCTATGTCAAAGAAATTGTTAAATTGCATGGAGTTCCTACTTCTATTGTTAGCGATCGTGATCCATTATTTTATTAGTGGATTTTGGTAAGGTCTTCAAAAGCTTTGGGAACAAAGCTTAATTTTAGCACCGCTTATATCCTCAATTCGATGGACCACCGAGCATGTGAATCAAACTTTTGAAGATCTTCTTTGTGCATGTGTTCTTGATTTTGGTGGAAGTTGGAAAGATTATATTTCTCTTGTTGAGTTTTCCTATAATACTAGCTTCCAATCTAGTATTGGTATGGCACCTTTCGAGGCACTCTACGGAAGGCCATGCCGATCTGCTTCGTGTTGGCTTGAAGCCGGTGAGAAGCTGGTTTTAAGTCCAGATTTTATTCGTGTTTCACCTAGGAAGGGTGTTGTGTGTTTCAGTCGATCAGGAAAGTTAGCACCTCGATATATTGGCCCATTTCCCATCACCAAACACATTGGTTCTGTGGCTTATCGCCTTTTATTACTGGCTCAATTTTCTGCTATTCATGACGTTTTCCACGTCTCTCAACTACGGAAATACCATAAGGATTCCGATTCTATTCTTGAGCCTGGTATAATTGAAGAAATTGAAGTTTCACCAAATTTGACTTATGAGCAACATTCTATTCATATCATTGCTTCGGAGGTTAAACGCCTTCGAAATAAAGATGTTCTTCTTGTGAAAGTTCAATGGTCCTTAAATCCTAAGGATTGCTCTTGGGAATCTTGAGAATTCATCGAGAAAACACATCCGGACTTACTCTTTCGTGCTCCTTAGGGTGAACTTCTAATTTCAAAATTTCTTCTTTTGTATTGTTATGCCTTCGTATGGTTGTTACTTTTTATTTTCCTCTTAATTATTGCGAGGACGCAATTTTTTTAAGGAGGGGAGTCTGTAACAACCCGAATATTTCACGATTGTATATTTAAACGTTTTATTTAAATATAGCATCGTTAATCGGATTAAAGTACGAAATTTTACTTTTTGTAAACAGTTGAATTGGGACTCGAGACCACTTCCATTGAGTCCAAAATAGCGTTTACAACTTTTTTGAGTATAAACATTGATATGTTTGGAGTTGAGTAGAATTTTACTATTTTTCTATTTGGGCTTTGGGTTTGGGTTTCAGCCCACTAACCCATCAAAGTACCCTAACTCCTCTACTCTTCATCCATTCACTCATTCTATTTCCTAACACTCAAGCTCAAAGTAAAAATGGGGAAAGGAATAGGAAATAGAAATTCCTAAACCCTAGTTTTGATTAGGAAACTCAAATTCAAGTCCAAAATCAAGGAGAAGCTTAGGTAAGCATCCCCTTCATCTTCTCCATCTCTATCTCTCTTCAATTTTAGAAATTCCTAAACCCTAACTTAGGAAATATTTGCTTATTAGCTTAGATTGGAGCTTCTTGAGTTGAAGTTGAAGAGAAATTGGCCTTTCCTTTGTGTTAGAGCTTCTCGTTCGTTGTTTTTTGGGTTTAAAGGTGAGTTTTTGAACTCACATCTATGTCTATATCATTGATAGTTGTTAGGTAGTAATTTATAACATCTATTCCTTGTCCATTTGCCTTTGAATTGAATTGGTTTGATGGATATTCCAATTTTTGGTGTTTTGAAGTTAAATCTTTAAAAATCCTATCTTTGATGTTTGAACATGTTGTTGGGGTGTATCGAAGAGCCTATAAGGCTAGGTTGTCGCTTGGCATAAATCCCTAGTCTTCGTTGCTCGTCCGATCACTTCCGGTTTGGATTTTTGCCCCTTCTTGGGCTAGACTGAAAATACTGCAAATGACAGTTCAGTCGACTGAACTGTAAGGTCAGTCGACTGAACTGTAAGGTCAGTCGACTGAAACTGGGAACAGAAAGTTCCTATCCCTATATCAGTTGACTGAAATGTATAGTTAGTCGACTGTACCTGGAAACCGAGAGTTTCTAGGCATGTATCAGTCGACTGACCATACAGTCCAGTCGACTGAATCTCGGAAATGTGCATTTTGCCTATTTTAGGCAGTTTTGTGTGGGTTTCCGATTTTTAATTGATTCTTGTCGATCCGGTTAGTTGTCATCACTTATTATCGACTTTGATGACTTCTTTCTTTGGATTTTTGGGAATATCCGTTTGACGGATTTGATATCGATTTTTATGGATTTAATTCACATTGTCGTATGTGAATTTTTGGTGATTGATTGTTTCTACAATCATTTCTATGGTTTGTCACTCTAAAATGCAAAGGTTTCTTTACTAGTAGTAAATACTCAAACTCTTTCACCAAAACGATTTCAACACTACTTTTAAATACATAGCTCGTTTATAAAACCGTTTTCCAACATATTAGTATATACAAACCTTTACCTCATTCGTATGAGAAATCTAATTAAACGGCTTAGCAAAACAAGTGGTATGAAACGCTTGCGTTTACTTCGTCGGTTAATTTTTGGACTTGTTCGATTGAAAATCTTGTGACAATTTTCGAGTGGAAATCTACAATCTGTTCGTAAATATTTAAGTTACGCCAGTGGTTATGGGACATGAAGCAAAACTCATCTATTTACTAGCTTAGTGTAATTGAAACTTCTTATTGATCGATGATGATCATTTTATGGTTTAGACTAGCGATGTGCGATGTCTTTTTGTCCGCGTGGGGGACTGTACCCAGTTCTATTGAGCTTCGTCTCATTTTTTATAGGCTAGCGACCTATGGTTTTTATGGAGTTTGGTTCATCGGGCGTTCGCTGTACTACGTCATTGTTCCGGCTTATTGGAGTTTGGTTCATCGGGCCTAACGCTATACTACGTCGATGTTCCGGATTAATTGAGTTTCAGGTTCCTCGGGCGTTTCGCTGTACTACATCGTGGCACCGGCTCTATGGTTAGCGACCTTGGGATAGCAACCCATTTGTGATAAAACGTGTTGGTGAGTTTTCATGCTCCCGTTTGTGATAGGCCTCCCCCTTTGTGATTTCTGGATTTCTGGTGGTTGATTTCTAGAATTTGTGTTTCACCAACTTTCGTGGATTGCATTGATAAGCTTTATCAAAATTTGTGTTTTGGTGAATAATTTAAAGAATATGACATTCTTTTTGGTGTTTGAGAATATTTGAGATATTGTATGATTTTTGTTGTTATCTGATGTATACTTGTCACAGTATGGCATTATTGTTATCATATGTTTTTGTGATATCTCTTATCCTATCTCGTTTTATCTGATATTTATAGCTAGACTGATCCGTTTATTATTTTCTTCTTAAATTATACTCGGGTCAGACCGAGGTATTTCAGGTGCTTCTGCTTGACTTCTTATCAGGGTCCGTCACCTGACTTTTGGCTAACTACTTTAGCTTAGTAGTTTTTGTTGTTATACATTCTAGATATAGACTCCTTGATGTATACTTATTCTTTTGTCTAGCACTTATATCTATTCTTTTGTGATGTAGTGGATCTTGTATGACCACTATTTTGATATACACTTCTTTGTGATATATTCATATGTGTTTCCGCCTTTGTGATATGAATGTTTGTGACTAATTTGTGTTATGTTTATTTCTATACTTGTTTTCGAAGTCCACATAGCCACTGTGTGGTAGCTTTGAGTTTGTATTTGATATGTCGGATTTCCTCTTGAAATGAAATGTAAGTTATATTATCTGACATATCGGTACTCACACAAAGCAATTACACAGATGGTTGCTCCTCAACAGCCATATTCTTCGTGCTAGTCGACGGCATTACCATGTAGTGTCCTTGGCTAGTGTGAGTATAGAGGTGGGGCGTCACAATTAACTTTCATAGTCTCACAACAAAAGGTCACACAAATTATCATGGTTCACAAATATATCATATCTTATACCAATACATAAGCATGTACAATCCAAACCCAATTAACTTCACACATTGTCACATAATTTCTTTGATACACACTTTTTTACAATATATACAAACCCATGTCTTCTGATCCATCTCTTTTCCAAACTCCATCACCCTAGATAATATAGATAAAAGAAAAGATAGGAGTGGGTTAGGCATATGTTTGTGTGAGTGAAGAAAATCTAATATAGGAATACTACAGTGATAGTGATATAACGTAATATAAGCCTAAGCATGATATCTTTTGGACCTGCCTACGTCGTGCTACATAACGATATTATATTATCTAAAAATGATCCGATCCTGAAAACCTACCGTAAAAGATCCCCTAAATATAATCCAATAACACCACTTGCGGTAAACAATTGCACACCTATAATTATCCGGTCTCGTCACTTATGGTAAAGGATAATTACATACTGGACTCACGCCTGGTCCCACCACGTGCACTATAGGTCGACTATTGTCCAGATCAAAACTCTCAAGGACCAGTCTCGTTATTTTACAGGAGAATGCCTCATTAATACCATGAATCAAGGGCCAACCATGTGTGCCTCAAGATTCAGCTATTTGTTATCATCCAAACTATATACTTGTATTAAACCGAACTATGAAATCTAAAGTCATACACACTACATTCAAATCTCATCATTTCCATCCAAGTCTTACATACTTGCCCAATTTCCCAAAACTGCATACTCTATTTTCAAACCTCACCATCATCAAGCTACTCACCATCGATCTATACATCCAAACAGCAAACAGCCAAATCATAGAAGTGTCTAAATACTCTCAATGATCATTATGTAAAAGATCGAAGCTACGAACATTAATTCAGGCATTCAAAATGCTCCAATTCCCAATCCGAGACATTCATCGGTGGACCAGTGTACACCCACCGATGCCCAGGTGCACGTCTTAGAAACATAATTTCATTTTTATTTTTTGTATTTTTGTTTCCAAATTTCATTTCTTGTTAATTTTTTCTAAGGGTTGTACTTCATATATACACACTATTTATCAAGTCCCAAAGGTTTTAGCACATCTACATACACAAATTTGGGTTTATATCAAGTTTCAATATGAAATTTGATGTCGAAATTACTTATTTTAGTATTCAGAATATAAAATTACGTTATTTTCCTATACTTCAATTTTTATCCCTATTGTTAGATTTATATTTGTCAAATTCACACCTTAAATTAGCCCAAAACCATCTTATATCAATACCAAAGCATTATATCAAGATCGAAGAAGCCACACTCACAAATTTAAGCCAAAAAACCCGAATTTTCCCACTGTCCTGAATTTCCAGAAAATCAAATCTTGAAATTAGCCTTTGAGTCTTACTCCATATGATAGAGAATCTACTATGAATCTTATGCAACTCGTCTCGTCTACTTTCGTTTAGAAATGAGAATTGGGTGTTAAGAGGAAGGGAGGAGGAAGATAAAGGTTATGGGTTTCAGAAATGAGAAAAGAGAAGTTAAAAACATAGATGCATGTTCTTAAATGGGTTTTAGAACGGAAAAATTAAAATGATATCTTATTTGAATTCAAAATTTCAAACCTAGCCCAACTCAGCCCAGCCTGGCCCACTATTCTCACACATATCCAACTCACTTAAATAAAACCTCAATATCCCTCTTATATAACGTCCGATTTAGACAAACGAATGCTCCATCTTGATCGGAAAAATAAGAGCTACGGAATGCCGTGACTCCCGTTAGCTAATTCAATCATTTGTAAAAATTACAATTTTTCCCTTCTAATGAAATTTACCTAAATACCATCCAATAAATTTTAAATTTATTTACTAATATTTGTTACTAATGTTTTAAGTTATATTTATAAAATTTCGAGGTAATACAGTTAGGAGGAGAGAAGAGAAAAATGAATGAGAAAGAATGAATTGTCTCTAGGAAATGAATTAGTGGATTTGTTTTAATTAAAAGAATGAAATTTTTTCCATTCTTTAATTAAAATTTCCTTAATTAATTCCCTTGATTATCTTTCTCTCTCCACTCCTCTCTCTTCACATCGATATCGTATATTGATTATCTTCATTCTTGTTTTGAGTTATAGGAAAATAACCTAGTGTTTTAAAGTTACATCGATATCGTATATTGATGCACGCAAATAACTTTTATAAATATATTCAAATAATTACAAACAACTTTCAAACATCAACTAAATTAAATAATAAATAATAGGCCTAAAATATTAATTAATTTATAACATTTTATAAATTAGTTAAATAATCTGGTTTTACGAAGAATTCATTATTACGGTTGTGCTACTCAAAGGTGTAAATTCAGTTTGCGATTAATATCGAACAATTCGAATATTAACATTCACATGCTACCTTAGCTAGTGGTGTGACATTTTGGCAGAATTTATCATTTACACATCTTTTGGTAAAATCCAATTTTACTTATTATAAGCGGTACCAGGTATGTAACGACCTAGAATTTTAGTCAAAGAAATTTGGAATATTTAATTTATTTTAAATATTGAAAAGTTATTTTTATAAGTTAAGTAACTTGGATTTCAAATATAACAATTTATTTGATAATTTAATTGTTAAATTTAATATTTGAAATTGTTTAAATAATTGAATCTTGAATTTAATATGAATGAACACGGTTTCAAAAGTTGAATTAATTTCTGTTTAAACAAGAATGAAGATAGTAAACTTTTAAATTGGATTTAAAAGTGATTTAACTGATTTTGGAAATTAGTCATTTTGATTAACGTGTAAAAATAACCTTTTGCGGCGCTGTCTCTGATTCCGATGAAACCAGTTTCATCGAATCCGTAATAATATATTATAATACACCGTCAAATTTCATGACGATTGGACGTATTGTTTAACCTTGCAAGATCGAAACGCGTACAATTTAATTTCAGGAATTTAAATTAATATAACTCGATTTGAAAAGCTATCTTCTGTAAATGATCGAATTAGGCATCAAGACTAGTTCTATTTTGTTTGAAATAGGGGTATAACATATAAAACACTAGGCAGCACGTCCCGTTTGGAGTTTGAAATTTTCGAACGTTTAAAATATGGACATTTTATAATATATATATATATATATATATATATATATTTGTCAACCATGCTTCAGCCATACTTCATCCCATACCCAGGTACAGGCAGCATACCCTTCCCCTTATTCGAATATATATTCGCGTTTACATCAGAAGAAAAAAAGGAAATGAAAATTACAAATTCCCTCCTAGCCAATCCTACGACCACACTTCGTCGGAGCCGCCACGGCCAAATCGGCCTCCGAACACAGAAAATGAACCCGAAGCAATGAATGAGACGACCAAGACAATTGAAAAATATCCATTGAAATAACAACTTGAAAGCATTCATAGTTTTATCATTCAATTCTTTTGTTTTGGTTTATTTTATATCACTGTAAATGGAAATAATATTTGTGTTTTTACATGCATATGCTCTTTTAGCTAATGTGAGCTATGAGTAAAATAGCCTTGGTTGCCTTATGATAGGGCCGAGCTGGTTGAAACAAATTCATGCATACACCCAGATGTGGGAACACAGAAACAGACATGAAAAAAAATTCAAGAAAAAAAAAACATTGATGACAGATTGACAGGAATATAACAGCAACCTGATATTGAAAAGAAAATTTAATAGATTTTTGAGGTAATATTCTAGGTGTGAATATATATTAATTGTGAGCTAAGGTTGAAATTCAATTAGTTGAGCAAACGGGTTTCAGTTTTATGTGCTAGAGTAGATAATGTCTGCATATTCATTATCAAAGTCAATGGATGCATATACCCAATACAACTTCTTGGTTGACTATCAAAATCAAATCAAGCGTATACAATTTAAAGGCATTCATTATGAGGGTATATATCACAAACATCTTTTTTTTTCTTGTGGTAGTACTTAATTACATTTAACTAAACATATTTTGTATGCCTGAGCATCTATTGTTTAAATGCAATGGAACCCACTACTTATATGTGGAAAAAGAAGTTATAAATGCATGTGTTAGGTAATTTGTTACCATATAGGGTAATAAAGACTACATTACTATCTGCATAAGGTAGTCATTGTAGAAGTTTAACAAAATTTTATTTTATCTTCTCTTTCAGCAAGGATGTGGGAGCAAACAACTTGCCATAATAACATTTCATACCCATTGGAGGAGTAGAGTTAGTTAATGTATGTCCTATTTGTCATATGTAGGTAATTATAAACAAACAAATTAAACAATGCTTCTCACATGATGTTGTATGCCATGGTGTACTATTAACATTTTTAGTTTATAAATTTTGAATAGTCCAGATAATGAGTGAAAAATTATTTGGGTGTATGATATAAGTACTACAATGTTGATATCATGAAAACTATGTATATTTACAAAGGCAAGTGTTTAAGTAAGCCGAAGTTAGCTCCTAGTTTGGTACATTCTATACAGAAAAGGAAGACAATCTCAAAAGAAACAATACAAATTTTCAATTTATTATAATGAAATTTCTGATATTTTTACACTAAAGCTGAATGTTAAATAAAGCAACATGGTAATAGGTAAACCAAAGATGGAAAAAGGAGACAAAGAACTAAATATTAATAATTAAATGCTTAGCACAACTTCAAAATAAAGCATTCCACGAACAATATAAAAAAATTCACATCAAACTCTATTTAAGCTAGAGCCTTTCAAATGTATTCTTATACTAATAGAGTAATCAAGTTAAAAATAAAGTAGTACAATGGGTCGGTTTTGTGATAATACATTGAACTAATGTCAAAAGCATTTGAAAACAAAAAGGCAAGGTCAAATGGCATAAATATTTAATGGATATAATTGCCAGTTTATTAAATTGTGTAACATTGAATGTCAGTGTCAACCAAATAGGAAAATCATTTATGTTAGTTGCCTAACGAACATATGTTTACATGATACATGACTCATTATGATAGCAGTTGCTGCTATAAAACCAAAAGGATCCATAATAATTCAATTTAAGCATGGAAACTTATCTTTATAATCAATCATTATCTTAGTTTCTAAAGTTTTATGAAGTTCACATAAATCAATATAGCCTTGTCGATTTTTATAAATAATAATTGGATGTTCAATCTTCCAAAATTTAATCGTAGATAGGAAATGTGAAGTACATGGTGAAATGTATTTTTTGAAATATTGTTTGTTACAACTTATATAAGTAGGACTGTACACTATGGTTTGTATAAGTTAGCTTATGTTATATATTGCATACAAATTTCTGGTTTTATTTTTGAAAATATTTTTCTGATGTCAGCAAATTACAGATTGATAATTCAAACATTTTTAATTGTTAAAACTGGAATTTTTATGCCTTTATGTATTCAATTTAGTTTGAATTTTTAAAGAATCACCGAGTTATAATGTATATTGTGTAGCCAGAACTCCACTGCATTGTGTGATAGGAATTTGCAAAGGAATTGTAATTTGAAAATAGTTGAATAATAAAAGAGATGAAAATTTATAGATTTGTGTTTATATCAGTGCTCCAAACTAACACATAGTAAGTCATTAAAGACTGTAAAAAAGTTCCTTTGAAATGAACTGAATATTGGAACAGACTAACACATTGTAACCCATTAAAGGCAGTAAAAAAAGGTTCCTTTGAAATGATTTGAATTTTTACATAGTGCTTTAACATTAAATATAGGACAAAATTCTATTCATTTCCTTGAAACGATTTGAATTTGTACCCACTAAGCCATATTGCCCTTGTACATTTCTAACACAAAATTATATTCCTTTCCAAATTATCGAATTACTGTACAGTTAAATTAAATATGAAACAGTGAACTGAGGTCCTAAACAAAATACGTAATTTACAGAGAAACCAACATTTGAGTTGAAAACACAAAAAACAATAGTTGATCACATATTTATATATATGTGTATGGCAACTAAATATATTACAAACCTCGGTTGTGACAGCTCATCCATTGATAGCTCTTTAAAATCCTAAGATGTATTTTCCAGTCCTAAGATGTTAGAATAGTGGGATTGTTGCGGTGGAGATAGCAGCAGTCGAAAAAGGAATCTAACCGATTTCTAGTAGTTCTGAACAGAATTAAGATCATATGGAAGAAGGGGATTGCAGTTTGGACTGAGTAGACAGTAGCCGTCGTAGTTTTGAGATTACTGCTGGGAGTTTTTACGGTGAATTACTGCACTGTTGGACCGTGTGCTGCGATTCAGAAGGAGGACGATGGCGATGAGATTTCTAATCGATTCGAAGGTAGAGGAGCCATGGATTCGATTTAGGGTATTAGAAATAATGCGAGGTGGAGCGAGGACAGAGCAATGACGAAGGAGTTTGGATTGAAAATCGAATAGCTTCTGATATAGGGATTTTATAAGAACTAACTGTATTTTGGTCCAAAGGGTATTTTGGACAATTCAAAAAGACACGGTTGAAATTAGTTTATGGAATTCTCATTATTAGTAGTAAAGATAAAGATGAGAACTAAAATACAAGAAATATTGGATTGTTTATCAACTCTTTTTAGTCTTACTATGGATTTATGAATATCGGAACATCAAAATAAAGGCTATTATTGCATAACATGTAATTATATTGATGACAATTGGAAATTACAAAAAAGTCATTGCTTATCACGAGTTACCTCCTCCACACACCGGATTGGCACTTAGTGCTACTGTGAAGCCAAAAGTTTTACACTGGAATATTGATGATGCTTCGAATAATAATGTTACGATAAGAGATTTTAAAGAATGGTTAGTTGATAAAGGTGTTTTGCCTTTAAATGGTGTATAGTTCCATATAGGTTGTTACACACATATACTAAACTTGATTGGACAAGACGGTTTAAAAATTGTGCATGAGCTTATAGAGAAAATAAGAGAAAGTGTCAATTTTATGAAGTCATCACAAAGTATAAAAACAATGTTAGGAAAATGCATTAGCTCAAACTAGATTAACTGGAAAAGGAGATTCTTATAATGTTCCAACATGATGGAATTTGATATATCTTATGCTTGAAAACACACTTCAGTTGCATTCTGCACTTAAATGATTGGTTGATTTGACCTATAATTACAAATCATTGCCATCAAGCGAAGAATGGGAGATTGGGAAAGAAATTAGTGAAATTTGAGAGTTTATTGTGATGCTACACTTAAATTTTCTACCATTAAGTATCCAACGACTAATCTTTATTTCAAAAGTGTGTGTGATTTTATGAAAATATTTTAAGTTGAGTGTTAAATGAACATGACTATATTTAATCCATGGCACAAAAGATGAGAAATAAATTTGATGAGTCTTTGTCTGGTTTTTGATCCCGTTATAGGATAACTTATATAGTTTTTCTTTGGCTTAAACAATGGAGAAAATTCACATATTCATGTTGGAAAAATAAATTAACCTTTAAAGGCTCTTTACTTATATGAAAAAGAAGGTACTCCATATATGAATGCATTTACCGCTTCTTGTCATTTTGTGGATTCATGTACTTGTATTCCTAAAAAGAGAAAAAAAATTGATTTAAATGAGGAAATTTTGTTAAGCAAAAAGATTTTTAAAGACGAAACTCGATAAGTATTTGGAAGATGTATTGTTGCCAATCAGTGAGGATGAAGGTAACTTTGAAATTTTTGTGTGTTGGAAAACCGATAGCCTCAAATTTTCCATTCTTGAAAAGATTTCTCATGATATCTTAGTAGTTCCGGTATCCACCGTAATATTCGAATTAGTGGTGGTAGGTTTATCACTAAGAGTGGATCTTCATTGTCCTTGGATATAATAGAAGAATTGACCTATATTTAATGATTGATTACCATATGAGATTGGTTGGTTTTCTATTTTGTTAAATGCAATAATTATTTCATACAATTATTTAATTATCCTTCTTTTTATAGGTAATAATGTTGAGCTTATAGACGATGCATCAGTTTCACAATATGTATCCTTCACACAAAGTATTTTTTTGTTTAGTTATATTTGAGTATTTTGGTTTATTTGTAATCTATTTTGCAAGCATGTGGTTGCAAGCATGCGATATCAACTGTAGGTACCCTCCATAGTAGATCTTTAGTATATATTTTCGTTTGGACGATGCATCAGTTGCAAGCATGCAACTGGCGGCATGCTTGCAAGCATTCAGCTTATAGCATGCTTACAAGCCTGTAGGTTGCATTGCATCATGCTTGCAAGTCGCAAGCATACAGCTTGTGCAACAAACTTCCTTTCTTACTTTGAAAAACGAGTCATTATGGGTAAAAGAAAATGAAAGATAAGAAGAAAATTTTACAATCACAGAATCTCACATCAGAAAGGAACAACATATAATATATAACATACGATTATACATAGTCACTGGTATCATAATACATCAAAGTCATAATAGTACAAGCTTCACAGTAGGACAGTTATAACTACCTGTCCTAACATCACAAGTCCAAAATACATATATATACATACACAACGGAAATAGATACTAGATAGCTATCGGTGAAGCCACCTGTTCCAGCTCCTCCAAAATGCTATCGCGAGAAACCTGGATCACTTGGCTACTCATAAAAATTTGAGTACCCAAGAGTTTTAGGGAAAGAAGATAAAACTTCGGGTTAGATATGGGTCTGGTGTGAGTAAATTCAAAACAATTGAAATTTTATTTTAAAACACTTTGAAAATAAACGGTATCTCGTAAGACCACACCGCACATAAACACGGACGGGTTTTTACCTTACGATAACCAAAACAATTTATATAGAAAAATCCAGTGATATTATAATAGTGTTTAGGGTTTTCAAGTAAATATATAAATAGCCAAAATTGTTACATTAATTAAATTACAGCATAATAGATATACAACTAAAGCTGAAGGCACTTATTGGAAATTGGGTTCAATACATGGCAAGGTAAGGAACTACCTTCCGAAGAGTGCACATCTAGATAAAATGCACTCGGGGTCTGACAAGAACATCTTGTACCCCTGCTATACAGAACTGGCCTACCACTTGACTAGTAGTACCAAATACATCACCACCATGGTTGTGATCAGCACCCATACTGGAGCATACCAAAATGGTACAAATATTGAGTCTAAATCTGGTGATGACATACCCTACGGGGAGCGACCCACATAGCCCTGCTGCATACCTTGTTTTTGCCATTCCCGATTAGTGAGGCCTGAGGTTACGTCATTACCTTTGAAAAGCACTACACACTTGGAATACTGACATTTCCTCCCAAGTGATGACAGAATGGCATCATTCATCCATACAAGTTGTTCAGGTGATGAACGAACCGAAGGCAGTATTTCCACTACACCCATTTTGGAATCACCCTCGGGGTTAGAAGCAAACAGACCTTTCACTTCTAGTCTTGAATCTTGATCATGACTTCAATACTTCCAATTCGAATATTTAGGTTGGTTTGAAGTGATTTTTGGATAACAGCTTGTCATCCGATCCCGATCTCTTCAAACCAACATTCGATAATTTAAAAAGGTCAAGTTATTGATAGTAAACAACTTCACTATCAGGTGGAAGATTAACATATGGGAATACATTCCATACTTAAGTTATCGTGACCCGCTTACCGAAATTAACCTCCTCATGTTTATCACAATTCCGATATCCAACATTCGTGCTAAACACAAGTCACTTACTTTCCATAAACGAGTCAACGTTTTCAATCACTACTTTAATTCATTCGGCTACTTAATGGTCTATACAAGAGATCATTTGGTTTGGAATCAATTCACCTTGAGAAGAATATTGGTTTAAAACACATTCGATTTAATTTAAAATCACCTTTGGAAAATATTTAATTAATTAAATAAATAAATTAGTTTAAACCCTAATTAAATCTTAATTAATCCAAATTAAATCAAGATTAAATCATAATTATACTCTAATTAGACTTAATGAACATAGTTAGGCCATAATTAACTTCCTAATGCATCTTGATTAAGGTTAAATCAAATCATTATTAGTTAAACCCTAATTAAATAAAATATTAATTAAATAATCACTTAATTAATTAATAAATAAATAAATAATTAATTAACTTAATTAATAATTATTAACCATTAATTACTTCTTAACCATGTTAAATACCAAGTAAAACTTAATTAATCAAACAATAGTCATTAACTTAACTAGAGTGATTATTAATCACTAGTTACCCTCTTAATTACTAATTAAGGCTAATTACCTTTTTATTTAACTAATTAATTAAATTACAAAAATTAATTACTTTTTAGTTACTAATTAAGTTTGTTTTGAAAACTTTTACAAAATAATTTCAAGTTAAAACTACTTGAAACTAAAATCGATAGATTTCGTCGAACTGCTCGACTTCAAAACCCCATACTTTTTTTTCATGGTTTGAAACATTCTTTAGAAAATTTAAACTTTAGTCCGTTTCAAAACTTTAAACTTTGAAAAACAACTTCGATTCCAACCGGACCTAAAATCCATCGCAATTACACAAAGTAGCTAACTTTGTTTACCAAAACTCATGCCTTAGCTCATGTTTTACAATCAACATATTACTAACACAAACCATCTTTATAATAGGTTACAAGTATACATCCATATATACATGCTTACTAACTTTATAATACACCATCGATTTCCATAACCAAATCAAGCTATAATAAACCATCCAAATCAGAATCAAGCCAAATGGTTACCATTCAACTTATACACTATATTATCACTATAATAATGACTTAATAATAAAGTATAAACCTTTTACAAAATAAGGTAGTTTACTCACCGAAATTCCACGGATTCAACTCTAACTTTCACTAGACCTTGCTAATGACCCTAGAGCTCGAAAAGGAAGTTGCTTTCTTGGATTTTTGGCTACTAATAGGCTCGGCCTAATGGTCTATTGGCTCGACATGGGGTCTAGGGTGGGAATGTGGGTAGTTTCTTGATAGAGTAGGGTGTGTAAGGTGGTAGAGAAGGGTTTTAGCTAAGGAAAATGTGTTTTAAAGTGTAAAAACATGATTTTTCCTAACTTTTGTAAACTATGGAAGCCATGAATATTTTGGAGAGGAGGTTTTAGAAAGTGAAGGGGAGAAAGCAAACGAGAATGTGTGTGTGGATGTATATTTATAGGCAAAAAGATTTGGAGAAAATTACTAAACTATCCCTTAATGATTTAACATATTATGTCATGATATTCAAAAAGTCACATAACCTTCCTACCCCTCTCTCTTATCACATCTCCCCTCCTTCTCTAGTCAAATCCTTAAGCTCATGATGAATAATGATGTCTTATTATGAAAATATTAAGATATGACAACACTTAATAATATACCTTTATATATATGTTTATTATTTTTAAAGTTATGAATTGTCACATCACCTATTAATTATAATTAACATAAGATAATCTATTCCTAAGTGTATTATTATTTAGTTAATTATCTACTATATATGTATGCATATGGTGCACAAAGATGAACAACATTCCCGACGATTTTCCGTTGTCGAAAGGTCGAAATTTTGGAAAACGTTCTTCGGTCACATTTTCTATTTTTCTACGACCTATTTAATTTGGTAAACAAATTTTGAAAACGATTTTTCCCTCATTATTAATTAATTAAAATGAGTTTATTTATTAATAAATTCTATTTATTACTATATAAAAAATATATAATTGCCTAGTTAAAGCGACCAAACCTTGGGTCGTTACATTCTACCCCCTTAAAAGAATTTCATCCTCGAAATTACTAACAAGAGTTAACACAAAAGGAATCATATATTCATACCATAAAATTCATCCAATAGATATACAAGCATCCAAAACAACAATACATCCATGACACGTACACAACAACTATCCTAACATCCATCTAGGATAAGCTTTCTTTATGTGATCCACAGTTTCCCAAGTGCAATCTCTGGGATCATCGCTCCACTGAATCTTAACCAGTCGCATCACTTTGTTGCGCAATTTCTTCTCATCTTGATCCACAATAATGACTGGATGCCTAACTATCGTCAGATTCGGTTCTATTTCCAAGTCATCCTAAACTGACGTTTCCACCACTGAAGAAGGATCATGCACGCTTTTCCTCAAATGGGACACATGGAACACATTATGAACTCCTGACAACTTTTCGGGCAACTCAACTCTATAAGCGAGTGGTCCAATCCTTTCCATGATCTTGAATGGTCCAATGTATCTCGGTGCCAGCTTTCCAGCTTTTCCAAATCGAACTACTCCTTTAATGGGGTTATCTTCACATACACAACATCACCGACTTCGAATTCCAAATCCTTCTTTCTCTTGTCAGCATAAATCTTTGGGTGATCCTGAGCTTCCTTCATCCTTATCCTAACCATTTCAACTTTCTCCGTCGCCTCTCAAATCATATCTGGACCAAGCACTAAACAATCTCCAAATTCTACACAACATACAAGCGATTTGCAAGGTCTCCCGTACAGAGCTTCATAAGGCGCCATTCCAATGATAGCTTGATAGCTATTATTATAGGAGAACTCAACCAAGTGAATATGATCCTCCCATGATCCTCCAAAATCATGAATACAGGCTCTCAGCATATCTTCCAAAATGCGATTAACTCTTTTAGTCTGGCTATCGGTTTGAGGATGGTAGGCAGTACTTAGACTTTACTTCATTCCCAAAGCTGTTTGCAGAGCTCCCAAAAATTAGCTCATGAAGATAGGATCGCATTCCCTTACTATGCTTATTGGAACTCCATGTAGACGAACTATTTCCCTCATATAAATTTCTGCCAATGAAGCTGCCGTTCTAGTTGGCTTAACCGGAATAAAATGTGCACTCTTTGTTAACCGATCCACAATGACCCACACACCTTCGTTTCCTTACCTGGTTCTGGGTAAACCATTTACAAAATCCATTGACATCATATCCCATTTCCACTTAGGTATCTCCAAAGGTTGAAGTAATCCGGTCGTTTTCTGATGATCTCCCTTAATTTGTTGGCAATTCGCACATCTGCTCACAAAGGTGGAGGTATCCTTCTTCATTCCTGACCACTAAAAGACTCTCCTCTTGTCCTTATACATCTTTTGGACTCCATGGTGAATACTCAATTTAGATTTGTGACATTCCGACAAAACTTCCTGTCTCAGTCTGTCTATATCCAGAATGCACAATCTTCCCTTGATTCTTAAAACACCTTGGTGATCCATCTCAAAATCTATTCATCGACCTTCCTTAACTCCTCGAATTAACTTCTCCATAGCATTGTCCTTCCTTTAGTTCTCCATTATCCTTAGCCGAAGAGTCGGGGTAACTTCCAAAAGAGACAAAACTGCATTCCTACTTAAGGCGTCTGCCACTACATTTTCTTTTCCCGACGTATAAAGAATGTCCAAGTCGTATGCCCCCAAGAACTCTAACCATCTTTGTTGTTTGAGATTCAGGTCTTTTTGGGTGTAAAGATACTTCAGGGACTTATGATCAGTATATAGCTTGAATTTTTCACCTAATTGAAGAAGAAGAAAATCCTACTTACTAGAATGTCTAAAGAAAGAAGAAAGAAGAAAGCCATGAAGAAGGAAAGAATTTACCGAACAAATAATGCCTCCACATTTTCAATGCAAATTCCATAGCCAACAATTCCAAGTCATGCGTAGCATAATTCTTTTCATGAGGCTTTAACTGTCTACTAGCATACACAATCACCTTTCCATTCTGCATCAGAACAACACCCAATCCCACTCCACACGCATCGGTATAAACCGTAAGTCCACTACTCCCATCTGGGACAGCATGAACTGGCGCACTGGTCAGTCTCTTCTTCAGTTCTTCAAATGCTTCCCCACATTTTGGAGTCCATTCAAACTTTTCACCCTTCTTAGTCAACTTAGTCAAATGTGAGGAGATTTTAGAATAATCCTCTTCTATAGTAACCCGCCAATTCTAAAAACTGCAAACTTCGGTAGGAGTCCAAGGTCACTTCCATTCCTGTACTGCTTCCACCTTTATCGGGTCCACTGAGATACCATCTCTCGATACAATATGCCCTAAAAATCTTACCTCCAATTGCCAAAAATGGCATTTAGAAAACTTTGCTTTCAAAACATGCCTCCTCAGGGTTTCTAAAACTACTTCCAAGTAATATTTATGTTCCTCTTCCGATTTGGAGTAAATTAAAATGTCATCGATAAAAACAAGCATGAACTTATTTAGAACCTCTTGGAAAACACGATTCATAAAATCCATGAAATATGCGGGTGCATTAGTCAGCCCAAAAGGCATCACCAACCATTCAAAGAAAAAGTCTAGGCCCCTAAAGGCAGTTAAGGGTATACTATCCTCAACAACCCTTAATTGGTGAAATCCGGTAGCTAGATCCATTTGAGAAAATACCGTAGCCCCATGAAGTTGGTCAAATAAATCATCGATACGGGGCAAGGGATATTTATTTCTAATAGTCAACTTATTCAACTCTCTATAGTCCATACACAATCTTAAAGATCCATCCAACTTAGCCGCGAAGACTATTGCTGATCCCCAGCTCGACTGACTAGGTCTAATCAATCCCCTCTCCAACAAGTCCTTGGTTTTCTTTACAACTCCTCTCTTTCCCTCAGAATCATTCTTCTCTTCGGTTGAACTATGGGTCTTGCACCAGGAACTAAATCAATTTGAAATTCTATTTCTCGATGAGGGGGTAAGCTTTTAACTTCTTCAAACACATCGGAAAAATTCCTAACGACTTCAATAGACCATAAATTTTCTTGAGCTGCTTCAAGGGCATAAAGGAAACTACACATATGGATATCGGGTTTCTTACATGATACCTTAGCCTTTGTCCCTATATTGGTTACTAAAGATACAGTTCTCTTATCACATTTTAAGTCAACCTCATACTTGGATAACCAATCCATACCCAAAATAATGTCAAATCCTTTAAAGTCTAAGACATATGGGTCACAAGAAAAGTTATGGGAAAGGTAGGAAATTGGCACATTCTTACAGATCATATTCAAGTGGGTTACCCCACCTATGGGGTTAGATACGCACATAGGGTTTTCTACAATACTAGGAATGAGGTGAAACTTGTCTACTGATTCTAAGGAAATAAAGCTATGAGAGGCACCAGTATCAAACAATGCTCGAACATAAATGTCATTAATAAGTAAGGTACCTTTAAGGACGCCTTTCCCTTTCACGTCTGCTAAACTCGATGGCTCATTCTTTGTAGCATACACCTTGGGCTGCTGCACTTTCTTCATGAGTGGACAGTCAGAAATTCTTCGATTTCTTTCGGAAGCAGATGAATAATCATCTGCTTTACCATATGCCCAAGCTGATGACAGTTGAAACAGAGGGTCTTTTGGACCATTAGAGAGATAGGTCCATTTTGCTGTTGCCGCTGCTGCGACTGAACTTTAGAATTCCTAGGAAACTTCGCGATGTGGCCCTTCTGCTGGCACTTGTGGCAAATAAAATCCTTGAAACGATTCCCTTGAGTCTCACTGCCTGGCTTCCTTTTTCCTTGATTCTTCCAATTGGGGTTAAACTTCCTTTTGTTGGAATTGTTCCCACTTGCATTTCCACTAGGTGCTACTGGAGTAGGCTTCTTCTCGCCCAAGACTTCATACCTTAACGCCATGTCTACCAAGTCCATAAATGAACCCTTAACATGGGCAGTCAACCTCTCATGGAAATTCTCCCTCATTTCCAAAACGAACATCTCATTTTTCTTTAGCGGATTGTTTATCAATTCCGGTCCAAAACAAGATAGCTCGTTGAACTTCGTTTCATATTCTACCACAAATGAATCTCCCTGCTTCAAGTCTAAGAAATTTTTGTACATCCGAGTCTTACCAGCTGCAGGCAGGAACTGATCTTCAAATGCTTCCTTAAAACGGGACCAAGTAAACTCCTCTTCTGGAACATTAGCTGTGAGTAAGTCCCATCAAGCTGCGGCTCCTTCCTGGAATTGCCATGATGCTAAAAATCTCTTCTGGTCATTTGATAGATCCAGACCTTTGAAAATCTTTTCACAAGTGCGCAACCAAGCTTGAACTTCTACGATAGACTCGGTTCCCTTAAACAGTTTCCCTCCCAGATTTGTGTAATCCTTACATAAAGTTGCAAAATTCACCCTTGGCTGCCCTGGTGTTGGCTCTTCGACAGTTCCAGCTCTTCCGGTCTGAGTCCGACCAATAATGGTCGTAGTGCTGCTAGTTCCTCTACCTTGCTTGCCTTTAGTGCTCATTTCTTACTACTTGGACATAGTAAGATAACACTTAGAATACTTAAACGAGATAACTCCAAAAATATGGCATTGATCAACCCTATCAAGCTAATATTTAGTTATCAAGAATATATATAAATATACAAATAAAAATTACAAATACGCTCTCTCGAAATTGACTCCAACCCAAAACCTAGGTGTTTGCTCAACCTAATGCTCTGATACCAAATGTAACGAACCACCTTTTTTACTTTGAGAATGAGTCATTATGGGTAAAAGAAAAGGAAAGATAAGAAGAAAATTTTACAATCACAGAATCTCACATCGAAAAGGAACAACATATAATATATAACATAGGATTATACATAGTCACTTCTATCATTATACATCAGAGTCATAATAGTACAAGCTTCACACTATGACAATTATAACTACTTGTCCTTACATCACAAGTCCAAAATACATATATGTACATAACAGTGGAAATAGATACTAGCTAGCTATCGGTGAAGCCACCTGTTCTAGCTCCTCCAAAATGCTATTGTGAGAAACCTGGATCACTTGGCTACTCATAAAAATTTGAGTACCCAAGAGTTTTAGGGAAAGAATATAAAACACCGGGTCATACACGGGTCTGGTGTGAGTAAATTCAAAACAATTGAAATTTTATTTTAAAACACTTTGAAAATCAAGGGTATCTCGTAAGACCATACCGCACATAAACACGGATGGGTTTTTACCTTATGATAATCAAAACACTTTTATATAGAAAAATCCAATGATATTATAATAGTGTCTAGGGTTTTCAAGTAAATATATAAATAGCCAAAATTGTTGCATTAATTAAATTCCAACATAATAGGTATACAACTAAAGCCGAAGGCACTTATTGGAAATTGGGTTCCATACATGGCAAGGTAAGGAACTATCTTTCAAAGAGTGCACCTCTAGATAAAATGCACTCGGGGTCTGACAGGAACATCTTGTACCCATGCTGTATAGAACCGGCCTACCACTTGACTAGTAGTACTGAATACATCACCACCATGGTTGTGATCAGCAACCGTACATGAGCATACCAAAATGGGACAAATATTGAGTCTAGATCTGGTGATGATATACCCTAATGGGAGCGACCCAAATAGCCCTGCTGCATACCTTGTTTTTTCCATTCTCGGTTGGTGAGGCTGGAGGTTACGTCATTACCTTTGAAAATCACTACACACTTGGAATACTAACATTTCCTTCCAAGTGATGACACAATGTCGACATTCATCCATAAAAGTCATTTAGGTGATGAACGAACCGAAGGTACTATTTCCACTACACCCATTTTGGAATCACCCTCAGGGTTAGATGCAAATAGCCCTTGCACTTCTAGTCTTGAATCTTGATCATGACTTCAATACTTCCAATCGAACATTTATGTTGGTTTGAAGTGGTTTTAAGATAACAGCTTGTCATCCGATCCTGGTCTCTTCAAACCAACATTTGATAATTTAAAAGGGTCAAGTTATTGATAGCGAACAACTTCACTATTAGGTGGAAGACTAACATATGGGAATACATTCCATACTTAAGTTATCATGATCCGCTTACCAAAATTAACCTCCTCATGTTTATCACAATTTCGATATCCAACATTCGTGCTAAACACAAGTCACTTACTTTCCATAAATGAGTCAATGTTTTCAATCACTACTTTAATTCATTCGGCTAGTTAATGGTCGAGACAAGAGATCATTTGGTTTGGAATCAATTCATCTTGAGAAGAATATTGGTTTAAAACACATTCGGTTTAATTTAAAATCACATTTGGAAAATATTTAATTAAATAAATAATAAATCAGTTTAAACCCTAATTAAATCTTAATTAATCCAAATTAAATCATAATTAAACTCTAATTAGACTTAATGAACTTAGTTAGGCCATAATTAACTTCCTAATGCATCTTGATTAAGGTTAAATCAAACCATTATTAGTTAAACCCTAATTAATTAAAATATTAATTAAGTAATCACTTAATTAAATAATAATTAATTAACTTAATTAAATAATTATTAACCATTAATTACTTCTTAACCATGTTAAATACCAATTAAAACTTAATTAATCAAAGAATAGTCATTAACTTAATTTGAGTGATTATTAATTACTAATTACCTTCTTAATTACTAATTAAGGCTAATTACCTTTTTATTTAACTAATTGATTAAATAATTAAATTACAAAACTTAATTACTTTTTAATTACTAATTAAGTTTGTTTTGACAACTTTTATAAAACAATTTCAAGTTAAAACTACTTGAAACTAAAATCGATAGATTTCGTCGAACTACATCCATAGCGACTATCGCTATGGGTGCAGTTCGCTCTAACATATTCTTAGCGAACACTTCACAACCCCATACGTTTATTTTCATGGTTTGAAAAATTCTTTAGAAAATTTAAACTTTAAACTTTAATCCGTTTCTATACTTTAAACTTCGATAAACAACTTCGATTCCAACCGGATTTCAAATTCGTCGCTATTACACAAAGTAGCTAACTTTATTTACCAAAACTCATGCCATAGCTCATGTTTTATAATCAACACATTACTAACACAAACCATCTATATCATAGGTTACAAGTATACACCCATATATACATGCTTACTAACTTTATAATACAACACTGATTTCCATAACCAAATCAAGCTATAATAAACCATCCAAATCAGAATCAAGCCACATGGTTACCATTCAACTTCTACACTATATTACCACTATAATAATGACTTAATAATAAAGTAAAAATCTTTTCCAAAATACGTTAGTTTACTCACCAAAATTCCACGAATTCAACCTTAACTTTCACTAGACCTTGCTAATGACCCTAGAGCTCGAAAAGGAAGTTGCTTTCTTGGATTTTTGGCTACTAATGGATTCGGCATGGGGTCTAGGGTGGGAATGTGGGTAGTTGCTTGATATAGGAGGGTGTGTAAGGTGGTAAGGAAGGGTTTTAGCTAAGGAAAATGTGTTTTAAAGTGGAAAAACTTGATTTTTTCCTAACTTTTGCAAACTATGGAAGCCATGAATATATTGGAGAGGAGGTTTTAGAAAGTGAAAAGGAGAAAGCAAATGAGAATGTGTGTGCGAATGTATATTTATAGGCAAAAAGATTTGGATAAAATTACTAAACTATCCCTTAATGATTTAACATACTATGACATGATATTTAAAAAGTCATATCACCTTCCTGCCCCTCTCTCTTGTCACATCTCCCCTCCTTCTCTAGTCAAATCCTTAAGCTCATGATGAATAATGGTGTCTAGTTATGAAAATATTAAGATATGACAACACTTAATAATTTATCTTTATATATATTGTTTATTATTTTTAAAGTTATGAATTGTCACATCACCTGTTAATTATAATTAATATAAGATAAGCTATTCCTAAGTGTATTATTATTTAGTTAATTATCTACTATATATGTGTGCATATGGTGAACAAAGACGAAAAACATTTCCGACAACTTTCCGGTGTCGAAAGGTCGAAATTTCGGAAAACGTTCTTTGGTCACATTTTCTATTTTCTACGAACTATTTAATTTAGTAAACAAATTTTGAAAACGATTTTCCCTCATTATTAATTAATTAAAATGAGTTTATTTATTAATAAAAATCCATTTATTGAGTATATAAAATATGTATAATTGCCTAGTTAAAGCGACCAAACCCTGGGTCGTTACGGCTTGCAACTGCAAGCAGTCGCAAGAATGCAACTTGCAGCATGCTTGCAAGTTCTAACATGTGGATTTGTGGTATTTATGTTAAAAGAGATCTGTTGTTCCCAAAAGATTATATCATTTATCATTCTTTTATATCCACCATTAATTTTTTTAATATAATTGAAATTAATTACAAAGTATTGGAGTTAGCTATTTATTTTTTTGCATAAAGAAATATTGCAATGAGAATACACTTGAGTGAGGATATGGATGGTGGAAAAGGGAGCTTCTTTTTTCTTCTTCTTCTTCTTCTTTTGATTTTACCTTTTAGACAACCAAGCCACTACTGTTTGTTGATGTTTAATGTGCATGTCGCTTGCAACAAATCTGAAGTTCAAAATCCGAAAATGTGACATATTTTATAGATGTAATTAATATTGGTAGTTAGTTATCTAGAACTTTTTATATAATGAAAATCAATCCCTTTCATTTAAATTGCAATCCATATGTCTATATCTTCAAACAAAATGATAAAAAATTGGAACAATTCCATGAAATTCTAGAGTATATAAAGAATATATGAATGATGAAACAAAAAAGGGAAGGAAAAAAAGTGGTGTGTATAACTGCAGTAGCAAATAGTTGAACAAGTAAAGAATTGCAAGCCTGCAATGTGCAGTATGCTTGCAAGTTGCAAGCCTGCAGCTTGCATAACTTGCAGCATGCTTGCAAATTACAAGCCTACAGCTTGAATGCAATTGGAAGCATGCAAGCAATTTCAAGCCTACAGCTTACATGCAATTGCAAGTCTTCTAAGCTTTTTATGCTCATCACTAATGAAGTTCCAATAACTATGTTTCTTATGCTCATCACTAATGCATAACTATGTTTATTTTGCAGAGGTAGACTTGTGGAAAAAGATGCATAACTACTCTATGGAAAAGAATAGAACTATTATGTCTAGTTCCATTTATATATTTTGGTGTTGGTTCAAATTTAAAACATGTATGTGCTTCTATATTTTATGTTCTATGATTTTTATGGTGGAAATACTCATGGAGACTTTTTTGTATGGAATATCGTGTGACCTACATGTATTTGTTTTCACGTTATGTAGTTATCATATTTTGGTGACACTGATAAAATATTTATTGTATGGAGTTTTTGTGATATATGTGATATTGTTGTCATATGTTGAGTTGTTTTGGTGCCCTTTCTTAATGGATTAAATGTAGTTCTAATGTTTAATTTTTGGATATTTTTGGATATCCAAAAGTATCCATATTTGATATACGTTTTTAATTTTTGAATATAGATATTTGAAAATATCTTTATTCACTAAACTGGATATGGATATTCGAAAATATCCATTGAAACCGATACAGATATGCTTTGGTTAATATACATGGATATCGAGTACGGATTCAGATGTGGATATGGATATAACACTATCTGTATCTGATTGCATCTTTTTGCTGGTATATGCTAGATTTGAACATGTGACCTTGTGGATCAAAGCCGGAATGCCTAACCACTGGGACAATTATGATGGTCGACATATTCGACTCCCGAATATTGACACTAATACATCCATGGTATTCACGTGCTGAGTATCCAAGTGTCCGAAAGACAGAACGTTAGGGTAAAAGAAAAGAAAACGAAATAGAGCAAGAAAGAAGAACATAACATCAGAATCCCACATGCGGAACGATAATATATAATATCTCAAAAGGTCTTTACTAAAATGAAAACTTTGATATACATACAACAATCAAAGTAAACTAACCTATCATTAGTTTGGACAGTTATAACTACCTGACCTCATAAATGTTGATGGACACAAAATAAGTAAAGCAACAGAAATAAAATACGGTATGAAATCATCAAACTTCTCTCTAAAAGCTCCAATGAACCATGGCTAAATCTGAAAATACACTCGAGCTAACCCGAGCATCATAAGAGAATAACACCCGGATCAGTTTGGTAAACCAGCATGAGAATCTTAAATCATATGGATTGCTATATTTGTAAAACCCTTCAAAATATGGATATTTCATAAGACCATGCTACAAATAAACACGAACGGGTTATTACCTTACGATAACCAAACTATTTCTATTATAAAATCCAGTGATAATATAATAATGTCTAAGGGATGAAATATAAATAATCATGTAGTTATGATGCATGTGAGTGTACATCATGACAATAATATGTATATAATCACAATAGCTAAGGCGCGTTCGTTAATTGTGTAGAATTCCATGGAGATGCCCTCGGTATTTCGAGAACGGTCCCCTTGCACAAGGATCAAAGATATCCTTTCAAGCATCATATATCTCTAGATAGAATATAATATAGGAAAACATAACTGGCCCAGGCCCGAACATATGGCATCAGGTCACATCACTCCCACATGCATATCTGTAAATATCACTAGAATAGAGTGTTTGTACCCTTTAATTTAGCTAAACACCATAGGCTATATCTCCTATCTTTGGTTTTTATCATTACCGATGGTGAAGTAACATTCAGCATCCTAGCACATGAGTCACAACTCGAACAGATCTTCCACATGAGCTCCAACTCGAACAAATGTCAGAACCACACATGGATTCTCATATCTAAACAGATCTCGAAATCACACATGGATTCCTCAATAGATCTCGAAATCACACATAAATTCTCATATATCAATAGATCTCGGAATCACACATGGATCCTCGCATCTTGAATAGATCATGAACAACTGCATGTGTTCGAGCACATCACATAGATCTCGAATCTCTATATAGATTCCAACATCTCGAACCAATCATGAACCACATCCAAAGCATAGAACATGTATATGGTTTTGGAGTGGTTACGGTTTTAAGTCATCTCATATAAGTACACTCCCCCGCTTACTGGGCGTTGCAAAACCAATCGATGGATTTTCATTAAACTCAAACCCAGTTCTTTGTAAAATAAACAGACTATACATAAGAGCGGAGATCATCTTCTAACCGTTTAAGTGAATGGATTTCCTTGTCATTTGTCCAATAAGAGAAAACGAGTCTATAGGCCTAGTATAGTATCACCGAAGATGAGTAAACCATATAATTCTCATGTTTCTTCTAGATATTTCCAAAGTTATATTTGGTCAATTTCAATAATAATGAGCATGATCACATTAGGGAAACTGAGTCTCGTATACTATCCATAAGCAAGTAATACATAAAACATGATCGACATACACAAGCAAGATCAAGTCATATAAACAACTTCTAATCCCCTTTTTAATTAATCTTCCTTTATTAATTAAAAACCTCTTTTATTAGCAAAACTCATTCATCTAATAAAACATCATTTATCGATCACAACTATTCGCTTGTACTCTTTCAATATGTCAAAACATATTCGTACACCAGTATAAGTATATTCAAAAATCAATAACAATTTTCTTACTTTAAACCTGTACTTTTTATATCCTTTGCAAAAGATTCTATACTTATAATTTCCTTATTTATATTCATTTTAAGTGTCTAAGTACATTCACAAACCATTCAAAAAGGTTTAAGATTAATGTTACTTAAACATTTTCACTACAAACCCAAAACAATTTTACTTATGCTTATCTTTAAAACATCCTTTTAAAGATCTATTTACATTCACAAGTATAATAAAAAGGATTAATGAAAAATGTTATTGACACATTGTCATAACAACCTAAAACCAATTTCATACTCATTATTCTCTTTAAAATTCCATTATTAAATATCTAAATATTTTACAAACTAATTTAATAATATTTTACCACTTTAAAATATCATCCAAGGGATTAAAAACAAGTGTTACTAAAACATTGTTTACAATAAACCCAAAACACTTCACTTGTAATATAATTCAAGGGTTTAAAAACAAATGTTACTAAAACATTGTTTACGAAAAACCCAAACCATTTCACCGGATCATTATCTTTAAAACTCCCTTTTAAAGATCTCATTACTTTTCAAGAGTATAGTTAAGTGGGATAAAGCAAATATTGCCCCAACATCATTATTATAAACCAAAAATCACTTTTATACTTACCATTAACTTTGAAGCATTCATTTAAAGCTCTAAGTATGTCTTCACTTATTAAACAAGGTAATATACTTTTTAATCAATTTTACAAAATCATCCATTATAACGTAAGTTTTATAATCCAAAAAATCCTTTATATTCTTTTACAAAGTACTAAACTTCTTTTCCAAACTTAAAAATATACTAAAAATACCTTTAAAAATATACATACACACATACTAATTTATAATTTGACGAAAATAAAGTAAAAACATATTTTATAATTTAAACCCTTTACTTTCAAAATTCATAAATAAATATTAAAAATATATTTAAACTTCAAACCAACTTTAAAATACTTTAAAATATGTTAGAAAATGTCACTCAAAAGATTAGTAAAAATACCAAATTTAAATATCATTTTTGAACACTTCAAACCATAAGCGATTTACTACAACATTTATAAATGCTGTTAAAAGTCCTTGTTAAAGAACAACATTGAAAAATACAATCTTTGTGACCAGTTTTAACCACTTAAATAAATGATTTAACACTTGAAATTTTACATTAAGTACTACTCTTATGATATTTAAAAACCATGGAAACCAAGGATATCTTTCAATTTATTTAGAAAAATTCTCGAAAACAAGCTATAATTTTCAATGTGCATTTATAACCACATTCTATACCAAATTTAGCCACTTGGTTCCACTAGTTCCAAACCTTTTGTAACGACCTAAATTTTTCAATGATTTAAATTGGGAATTTAATGAAGATTTTAAAATTAATTTATTTTTAACAATAAAATTCAATAACGAGAACTTGATAGTTGAAATACGTCCATTGAAATGAAGCAAATGAAATTTATTTTGTGTCAAAATTTGTTTGAAACTCGGTCGATATATTTTTCAGTAAGAATTATCAAATTTTGAAATATAAATATTCTTACATAGAAATGATAAAAAAATTCTGATTAAAACGTCAAAGTTCATTCCGTCCAATTCTAATCTTATTAGCTCCTTTTATCGACAAATGTCGTTGTTGTTCAAATTCAAAGCAGTATAACTGGCGACGGATGAAATTTTGGTATGGCTGTCATAACACAGATTTTAGTACACCATTAGTTTCGTCTCATCGTGCTAATCTCCGTGGTATATTTGTTTTCATATTTTAGTGTCCGTTGTAAAATGCTAAATGGGCGAGATAGCGGTACATGACCGTGCCACCTTGGATATTTTTATTCATCAATCAATTATCTACATCATCGTTTCTTTTCCGCATAACATTTTCACGCATGCTGCGAAGAAAATACCTCATGCAATTATCATATTCCATTGTTCATCCTTGTATATAATAACGTGCATCTCCTTCCTCTCTTTTTTCATCTAGCTCTCTTCCTCTATATAAAAAAAAGAGTAAAAGATAGAAATCACGTAACCTGAATGTATTCTTAACCTCTCCACCACCTCACTTTCCCTCACTGCATTGCTGCGTCTCTCCCCACCCGTGTGTAGCAGCCTCCGCCTTCCCTCTATCATCACCCAACCGCCTCTCCACCGAGCCCGCCTATCCACCCAGCCATCACCCAGTCCCCCTCCCCTCTGTTTCCACCCAGCCATCACCCAGTCCCCCTCCGCCATCACCACACCACCAAAGCTCCGCCTACCCTCTATCGAACCACCACATCCACCCGGCACCGCCTACCTCACTTCGCCACGTCAGGCCGAGGACTCGCCAAGCCACCAGAACCCGCAACAGCCAACCCATGCAAATGAAAGAAGAAGAAAAAAGCAACGTTGCAAGAGAAAAAATGGAATAAAAAGAAAGAGGCAAACAAGGAAAGAACCCAAGCTTATCTCACCCGAGCATTATCGTCACAGCTGTTAACTTGTGTGAGCACGTGGCCGCTTAGCTAGTCCGTGTCGATGTTTTCTCCATCTCAGTTTCATAAACAAAAGGTGAATGTTTATAAAATCATGACTAGAAATCGATTGTAAGTAAAACCATAAATCGATAAATAAAAGTGTTAATTAGAAAATGATATTGACATTGACATTGTATGTGATATGGAAATTATGATGACATATGTTTGGCTTGAATCCCGATTGCATGTGTAACCCATAGCTTTGTTATTATGATTATCAGTATGTTGATTCATGTTGTATGTTCCTGTTACCTTGTTATTATATGAATTGATTGGACACTAAAATTTGAACCGGGATATGGATTGAAATAATATATAACCAAATTTAAATCACTTGGCCTAGGATAGAAAATTAATAATAAACACCGATTGGCAAATGAAATTTATACTTGGATATTTAAGATTTAAATTTGATATAAAGGAATAATTAAGAAATTTAACTTGAAAAAAATAAAAAGAAATTATTTTTTTAAATTATGAAATTTATTTGAATTTATAAATTTGGAATTTAAGTTGAGGTTACTATTTAATTTTGATTATAAAAGTTTAAATTAGATTTTAAATGAAATATCGGTTGAATTGTTTAACTAAAGTGATTTTGTTGAATATTAATGATATTTAAACCCGTTAAATTAATTCAAATTTAATGGTAATTGTTAATATTGTATATGTGATTAAATTGTTAAATGATTAATTGATTTGTAATGGGATTTCAAATTGATTTTATTGAATTAACATCTAAAGTCAAATTGAATTGTTTTAAATTAAGATTTAATTAAAGTGTTAATTGAGTACTTAAGTAAATTGTTTAATTTAGAAGTTTAATTAAATTGAATATTTAATAACACATTTGTATTTAAAGATTTAATTGAATTTGTTAATTTGAATAAGATATTTAAATTGGTTAATTATGTAAAAATAAAATATTTGTTTAAATTTGAATGTTTAGATTTTAAGTCTAAATTCATTCAAGTTAAATGAGGAGATTTTGTTTTGAAATAAGATATGCTTTGATTTAATAAAAAAACCAATCTGTGTGTAAAATGACATTTGATTGTTAAAGAGACCAAGGCCTCTTATTGACATACTCTCTGTCAATATTAGAACCACTTTAACAACTGTATACGTGGAGGCGATTCTAGAATGTAGTGGTTGGTTTTGGCATACATTGTTGGATTTGAAGAAAGAGAACGATGATGGATAGACCCCGGCACTTATGCCAATTTGAAACGAGTAAAATAGGATGGCTTGACAGGGCCAATGAGGTTCGCCACCTCTAGCAGAAACACTTTTTCGTATTTATATCCTTACTTCGGTGTTTTTGGTGATCACCCTTCGATTATGGGAGTGTTGGACGCGGTGGGCGGTCACTGCAGCGATGCATTACCACCAACCCTGCAACCCGAACTGGTAGTATCCTACCTTGGGCATTGTCTCACGTGCCTTCTCATACTTTTATCCTTATACAAGACCACTACGAGTTTGGTTTAGTGTTGTCATATCACGGCGCATCCCTATCTCCTGACGTGCTACTGGGGCGTTATATGCAAACTATACGACAATGCTTGAAAATGCATTAAGGGGGATTAATGTAAAGCCTTAACGCTAAGAAAAATATTTACTTTACCGATATACATTACATATATAGCGTATCCTACTATATATAGAAAATTTGACGGATCCTTAAGAGATGGAAAATCCCGTAACATTTTTTGAGTTACTTCGTACATTTCACTTGAGTTGGATTTACTTACATAAGAACTTCTAGTCCTGACTCGAGTGTATTGTTTTACTTTATGCTTGGGTAAGCCAGAGTGTTGCAGTTTACGAGCAGTGCTTATTTGGGGATGAAGACTTAGTCGAAGACTCCACTCTATCCAGTATTAGTTCCTTCCTTCATTTTGGATTGTAGTAGTAGACTCTTATGTATCTCCAGTATTGTATAATTAAAGGCTAAACTCTGATGTATTTTGTTTAGTAGCTTCATGATCTACTATGTATATTATTCATTTTCGCTGCAAGATTTTGTATTATTCTCTGTGTTTGATTCTATTCTAACCCCAAATTGATAATCTGTCAAATTTGAATGGTTTAAGTTGGACATGTGTGGTTTATTGTCAACTTAAGTTATTCAAAAAACATGGGTCATCACAGTAGGTATCAGAGCTTTGGTTCAGTGAATACCTTAGCCTGAGGAGTAAACACATTAGGATTAGGGTTAATAATGCCCTATAATGAGTAGAATCTTTCTTGAGAGAGCGTATTTTGAAAATATAAATTTTTTAAAATCAAATCTATTTTCAAATTTCCTATTAACTTCAGTCCACCTTCCTTGTTAAAAATTCATTTGATTAGGATTTCCTTTTTTGTCATGGTGCTTTTCCATGTTCTAAACCCATCCTTGACTTTTCAGGATGAGCAACATAAGGAATGCTCGAGGTCGTGGAAGAGGAAATAGCCCCACACAAGAAGTTGTCACACTAGTTGTACCAGTTCCGCCAGTTAAGTTCACTACACTTTGCAAAGAGTACGCATAGCTTTATGGTACTAAATTCTTAGGGTCCGAAGGTATTATTGAAGCTCAACAGTGGCTTAAGAGCTTGGAAAGAATCTTTATAGGACTTGAGGTTTCTGATGCCCAGAAGCGTCAGTTGGTTGCTTGGCAGTTGCAAGATGCTGCCCAAGATTGGTGGGAATCCATTACCACCCGCACCGAGGAAGCAAACATCACTTGGGCACAGTTTAGGGAGGTATTCATGACCCAATGGATGCCTGAAGCTGTGAAGTCTCAGTTATATCGCAATTTTATGGATTTTAAGCAGGGAGGCATGACATTTTCGGAGTATGAAAGGAAATTTAACAAGCTATCCAAGTTTGGATTAGGTCTGATTGATACTCCTCTTAAGAAGAATGAGAAGTTCATAGCTGGCGCTCGTCCAGAATATTATGGTCGTTTGACTGCCGTGTTCACATCACTTTCACTGGTCTTATTGATATGGCCCTCAGATATGAAAACTCGAGCTCGAAGGAAGCATCGGTTGTTCACTCCTCAACTTCTCCAGCAAATTCCAGCAATTCCAAGAAGAGAAGGTCTAACTTTCAGCAGCAGAAGAGGAATTAGTAGAACACGAGCGGGATTTGACATTCTCAGAGAACGCCCATTGATATATCTTCTATCACTTGCTTCAAGTGCGATTAGAAGGGTCACTATGCTAATAGTTGCCCAGTTTCTGTAGGAGCGTCTGTTCCACTAGTTCAGAAGACTAGGCGAGACCTTTGTTGTATTTGCTTGCAACCTGGCCACTTCAAGAAGGATTGTCTCACTCAAAAGAAAGGAACTCCATCAGGTGTCTTTGTAGTTTCTACATCTACTCCTAAGGATGAAACTACCAACATAACCCTTCAAGGTGCCTTCCATATCTTACCGTTTTTTTCTATTCATGTTTTGTTTGACACTAGTGCATCCTATAGTTTCATATCTGCTGATTTATGTGACAAACTCAACCATATTTTGAAACCCGAACCTGCATCTCAACCTTTATGTGTATCAAATCCTATTGGGGGTCCTGCAAATCTTGGTATGATTTGTAAAAGGGTCAGACTCTTCAAAAACAAAAGATAACATTTTACATGGGACTTTTATGTTCTGGGTTTCATAGGCTTCGATATTCTGTTAGGTATAGATTGGATGACAACATTTAATGCTCATATTGCCAACCAATCTCGAATAATTTCTTTAGTAGATGATGGTGGAAATCACTTGGTAGTATAGTGTAGAATGCCTTTAGATTTTACTGGGAGTTTTGTTTTCTCTCTTGACTCATGTCTGAGTGATCTTAGTATTACTCCAGTGTCTAGCACTTCCTCGATGTTTTCGGTGAACTGAATTCTTTGCCACCTCAGTGAGAAATTGGATTCTGAATTGATCTCATTCCTGGAGCTAGGCTTGTCGTACTTGCTCCAAGAAGAATGGCACCAAAAGAGAAATACAAATTAAGGGCCCAAATCGAAGATTTATTCTCTAAGGGTTTGATTCGTCGTAGTCATTCAGAATGGGGGGGCAGTGGTGTTTGTTACTAAGTCTAACGATTCTTTAAGAATGTGCCTCGATTATAGAGAGCTGAATAAGCTTACTCCCAAAACCAAATATCCAATGCCTCGTATCAATGACATGTTTGATCAGCTGCATGGAGCAAAGGTATTTTCTCGGCTTGACCTAGCCACAGGTTTTCACCAGCTTAGATTTGCAGAGGATAGCATTCCTAAAACTATTTTTCGAACTGAAGATGGATCCTACGAATGGTTAGTTATGCCTTTTGGTTTAACTAATGCCCCAGCTTACTTTGTCGATCTCATGAACAGAGTATTACGGGAGGTTCTAAACAAGTTCGTCCTAGTTTTCGTTGATGATGTTCTAGTCTTTTCTAAGACTAGGAGAGAGCATGATGGGCACCTTAAATTTCTCCTTGAAACTCTGATAAGTCATCCATTGAAAGCTAAAGTTTCTAAATGCCACTTCTAGCGAGAAGAAGTCAAATTTCTTGGGCATGTGGTTTCGGAAAATGGGATTTCGGTCGATCCAGCTAAGATCGCCGTAATCAATGATTAGGAAACTCCTAAAACTCCTACAGATGTTCGCAGCTTCCTAGGCTTAGTTGGTTAATACAGGAGATTTCTCGAGAATTTCGCTCGAATTTCTTCACCACTCACAGCTTTGACTGGAAAGAATGTTAAGTTTTTTTGGAGTGAGAAGTGTAAGGTAGCATTTGATGAACTAAAGCGAAAGCTAAGCTGTGACGCCCCACCTCTATGCTCACGCTAGCCAAGGACACTACGGAGTAATGCCGTCAAGTAGCGCGAAGAATAAGGCTGTTGAGGAGCGACCATCTATGTAATTGCTTTGGGCGAGTACCGATATGTCATATAGAATAACTTACATTTCATTTCAAGAGGAAATCCGACATATCAAATACAAACTCGAAGCTACCACACAGTGGCTATGAGGCCTCCGGAAACAAATATAGAAATAAATATAACACAAATCAGTCACAGACATTCATATCACAAAGGCGAAAACAAATATGAATATATAACACAATAAGGTGTACATCAAAGTAGTGGCCAAATAAGATCCACAATATCACAAAAGAATAGATACAAGTGCAAGACAAAAGAATAAGTATACATCAAAGAGTCTATATCTCGAATGTATAACAACAAAAACTAAAAATGTAATGTAGTTAGACAAAAGTCAGTAGATGATCCCAGATAAGGAGTCAAGCAGAAGCACCTGTAACATCTCGGTCTGACCCGAGTATTATTTAATAAGAAAATAATAAACGGATCAGTTTAGCTATAAATATCAAATAAAGGAATGAGATAAAAGCAGAGATATAATAAGAACGTATGATAACAATAATGTCATACTAGAACAAATATGATTTAAACAAAAACAAAATCATACAATATCTCAAAGATCCCAAAGCACCAAAAAGAATATCATATTCTTTACTTTATTCACCAAACTACAAATATTGACAAACATATTAATGCCAATCGCAAAAGTTGGTGAAACACAAATTCTAGAAGTCATCAATTAGAAATCCAGAATCACAAAGGGGGGAGGCCTATCACAAACGGGAGCATGAAAACTCACCAACACGTGTATCACAAACGGAACGCTATTCCATGGTCGCTAACCATAAATTTTGAGCCGAAGCTCCACAAACGGCCCGAAGACCATGGGTCGCTACCCCGCCAAATTGAACCGAAGTTCCACAAACGGGGATTGTAGTCCCCACACAAATAAATAGACATCGCACATCGCTAGTCTAAATCACAAAATGATCATCATCGATCAATAAAAAGTGTGAATTACACTAAGCCAGTAAATATAAGAGTTTAGCTTCATGTCCCATAACCACTAGCTTAACTTAAATATTTACGAATAAATTGTAGATTTCCACTTGAAAATTGTCACAAGATTTTCAATCGAACAAGTCCATAAATTAACCGACGAAGTAAACGCAAGCGTTTCATACCACTTGTTTTGCTAAGCCGTTTAATTAGATTTTCTCATAGAATGAGGTAAAGGTTTGTATATTATAATAGATTAGAAAACGGTTTTATAAACGAGCTTTGTATTAAAAATTGAGTTGAAATCATCTTTGTAAAGAGTTTGAATATTTACTACTAGTATAGAAACCTTTGTATTTTAAAGTGACAAAGCACAGAAATGATTGTAGAAACAATCAACCATCAAAAGTTCACATTCGAAGATGTGAATCGAATCTAGAGAAATCGATACCGAATCCATCAAAAATGGATAACCACAAAAAAATCCCGAAAAAGAAGCCATCAGAATAGATAAGCGATGATAACAACAAATCGGATGTTCTAGAATCGATTAAAATAGGAAACCAAAAACAAAATAATCAATTTCGCTGAGGTAATCAGGTCAGTCGACTGACCCAAGTGGTCAGTCGACTGACATAGGAATACATATTTTGTATCCCCAGAGTCAGTCGACTGACCCAGATGGTCAGTCGACTGATACAGACCCAGGCAATTTCCTGGGTCTGGTTCAGTCGACTAACCCACTGGTTCAGTCGATTGAACCCGCTCCGAAGCATTTTTCATGTTCTGGTTCAGTCGACTGACCTTATGGTTCAGTCGACTGAACTTGCTTCAGGAGCATATTCAGCCTAGACCCCTTTGGGGCAAATCCGATAACATAGATGGAAGCGAACGAACGAGCAACTTCGACTGAGGATTTATGCCAAACGACAACCCAGCCTTGTATGGCCCTCTGAAATGCTCCACTGACGTTTTCAAACATCAAAGATTGGATTTTTACAAAAATTGGATTCCAAAAACCAAAAATTGAACAATTCACCAATTCGATCCAAATCGAAAGCAAATGAACATAACTAAGTGTTAGGAATTCATACCCAACAACTACGATATCTAAAGAAATAGACGCGAGTTCAAAAACTCACCTTTAAACCCGAAAACGATGAAGGAGAAGCTTGAAAGCAAAGGAAGATCAACTACTCTTCAACTTCAACTCTAGAAGCTTGAATCTAAGCTCAAAAGAAGAATATTTCCTAAGTTAGGTTTAGGAAATTTCTGAAATTAAAGAGAGAATGAGTTGGAGAAGAAGAAGGAGATACTTACCAAAGCCTCTCTTTGAATTTGGAGCAAGAATTTGTATTTGCAAAGAAGATTAGGGCTTAGGAATTCTAATTCTTTTTCTCTTCCCCCATTTTTCTAAAGCTAGAGTGTTAGGTAATATTATGAAGGAGTGAAGAGGAGTGGAGTGGAGTTGGGTTGATATGTTGGGTTAATGGGCTGAAACCCAAACCCAAAACCCTAAATGAAAACATCAAAATTTTACTCAACTCCAAACATATCGATGTTTATACTCAAAAAAGTTGTAAATGCAATTTTGGACTCAATGGAGGTGGTCTCGAGTCACAATTCGACTGTTTACAAAAAGTAGCTTTTCGGACTTTAATCTGATTTAACGATCCTATATTTAAATAAAATATTTAAATATACAAATCGTAAAATATGCGGGTTGTTACAAACTCCCCTCCTTAAAGAAATTGCGTCCTCACAATCTTTAAGAAATAAATAAGAAGTAATAACTATAAAAGCATATTAACACAAAAAGAAGAAATTTGAAATAAGAAGTTCACCTTAAGGAGCACGAGAGAGCAAGTCCGCATGTGTTGCTCGATGAATTCTCTGGGTTCCCAAGAGAAATCCTTAGGATTTGAGGACCATTGAACTTTCACAAGAGGAACATCTTTATTTCGAAGGCGTTTAACCTCCGAAGCAATGATTCGAATAGGATGTTGCTCATAAGTCAAATTAGGCGAAACTTCAATTTCTTCAATAACACCGGGCTCAAGAACAGAATCGGAATCTCGAAGGCATTTCCGTAGTTGAGAGACGTGGAATACGTCATGAATAGCATAAAACTGAGCCGGTAATAAAAGGCGATAAGCCACAGAACCAATGCGTTCGGTGATGGGAAACATGCCAATATATCGAGGTGCTAATTTTCCCGATCGACTGAAACGCACAACACCCTTCATAGGTGAAACACGAATAAACACAAAATCTCCCACAGAAAATTCTAATTTCCTTCTTCAGTTATCGGCATAGGATTTTTGTCTACTTTGAGCTTCTTTCATCCTATGTCGAATAAGGTCAATCTTTTCTGTGGCATCACGAATAAAATCTGGACCTAAAACCAGCTTCTCACCGGCTTCAAGCCAACACAAAGGAGATCAACATGGTCTTCCGTAAAGTGCCTCGAAAGGTGCCATACCAATACTAGATTGGAAGCTATTGTTATAGGAAAATTCAACAAGCGAAATATGAACTTCCCAACTTCCACCAAAATCAAGAACACATGCACGGAGAAGATCTTCAAGAGTTTGATTCACCCGCTCGGTTTGTCCATCGGACTGGGGATGATAAGTGGTGCTAAAATTAAGCTTCATTCCCAAAGCTTTTTGAAGACCTTTCCAAAATCCACTAGTAAACAATGGATCCCGATCGCTAACAATAGAAGTAGGATCTCCATGCAATCTAACAATTTCCTTGACAAAACGTTTAGCCAAAATAGGTACGGTCCGATTGGGCCAAATGGGAAGAAAATGGGCGGATATTGTATGTCTATCTACTATCACCCATAGGCTATCATGACCCGAACGAGAACGGGGAAGACCGTCAATAAAGTCCATGGAAATTTGATCCCACTTCCATATTGGAATTTCCAATGGTTGCAATAACCCACCGGGCCTTTGATGCTCGGCCTTAACGAGTTGACAAGTCATGCAACGCTTAACAAAGTTAGCAATATCAGATTTCATCCCATCTCAATAATAAAGTCGCTTCATATCCGCGTACATTTTACTACTACCGGGATGAATGGTAAATTTAGAACGATGAGAATCTTCTAATATATCTTTACGAAGGTCAATAATATTTGGCACAATAAGTCTACCAGATTTTCGAATACCGCCACGAGCATCAATATCAAAGTCTTTCAAACCTTCAATATCAATTTTATCCCTACAACTTTGGCTAAGATGAACCAATTCGGGATCATGCTTTTGAGCTTCAAGAATGCGGTCTAAAAGGGAAGGATGAGCCTCAAGGCTACATAAAACAAGAGATGAACATAAATTGGATTCACGATCTCGAATCTCACAAGTGGATAAAGTCTCGAGATCATTCCATTCAGATATCATCATTGAAACAACCGCTTGTTGCTTACGATTAAGGGCATCGGCAACAAGATTTCCTTTTCCGGGAGTATAAAGAATATCAAGATCATAAGATGTCAGGAACTCGAGCCAATGTTGTTGACGCAAATTAAGTTCCTTTTGGGAAAATAAATACTTCAAAGGTTTATGATCGGTATAGAGAACGAATTTCTCTCCTAAAAGATAATGGCCAAATTCTAAGGGCGAAAACAATAGCCGCGAGCTCTAAATCATGAGTGGCATATCTAGTCTCGGCAGGCTTTAATTGCCTAGAAGCATAAGCGATAACACGTTCCCGCTGGATGAGAACGGCTCCCAAACCAACACGACTAGCATCGGTATATACAATAAAATCTTGGTTCCCATCGGGAATCACAAGAATAGGAGCATCAGAAAGGAGTTCTTTTAATTTCTGAAAAGCAGCTTCACATTTGTCTGACCAAATGTATTTTACTCCCTTCTTTGTCAAACTAGTGAGAGGTACGGAAATCTTAGAGAAGTCTTTTATGAACCGGCGGTAATAGCCCGCCAATCCAAGGAAGCTACAAATTTCCGTCACACTCTCCGGTCTCTTCCAATTTTGAATCGCTTCAATCTTTGAAGGATCCACGGAAATTCCGGATTCAGAAATGATATGTCCCAAAAATTTCACACGAGATTGCCAAAAGTGGCATTTAGAAATTTTTTTCTTTCACCTGGTTACTCCTAAGAGTTTTCAACACAATCCGAAGATGTTTTTCACGCTCCTCTTCGGTTTTAGAATAAATAAGAATATCACCGATAAAGATGAGAACAAATCGATCGAGGAAGTCTTTGAAAACTCGATTCATAAGGTCAATGAAATAAGCTGGAGCATTCGTCAAACCAAATGGCATAAAAAGCCATTCATAAGATCCATAACGAGTACAGAACGATGTCAAAGGAATGTTATCCTCTGCAATACGGAGCTGATGAAAACTGGTTACTAAGTCTAACTACGAAAAGACTTTAGCACTACTAAGTTGATCGAATAAATCATCAACCCGCGGTAAGGGATATTTATTCTTGATGGTGAGATCATTAAGTTTGCGGTAGTCAACGCAAAGCCTAAGTGTACCATCAGATTTCTTCACAAAAATAGCTGAAGCTCCCCATGGAGAGGAACTAGAACGAACAAACTGTTTTGCTTCCAATTCAGATAATTGTTTATGCATCTTCTCATTTTCCTTATTGGACATACGATAAGGAGGACGAGTAATAGGTTGAGCTCCAGGGATTAGAATAATTCTGAACTCAATTGCTCGCTTAGGTGGTAATCCTAGAACGGGCTCAAATATGTCGGGAAATTCACGAACAATGTGGATGAGAGAAATGACATCTTCCTCATCATCGTTATCATCATCATAAGGATTTAGAGAATACAAGGATGCTTTCAAATTGGAATCTGAATCATTCAGCACAAGAGAAATCTGCTTAATAGGTTGAGGATGCCGAAGATATATAGTCCGTTCAGGACATAGAATATGGGCTTCATAACGGTTAAGCCAATCCCTCCCCAAAATCATTCTGAAACCTAAATAACGCATAACATGCAAATCGGGACGGAAAGAATAAACACATAAAATAATTTCGACATCTTTATATAGTAAACTGAGTGTTGCGGATCCACCGATCGGATTCGCAATCCTTAATGAAGTCATCAAGCCAATAACATTCAAAGACAAAGCATCAACAAGTTCTTTTGATATAAAAGAGTGAGATGCACCCGTATCAAAAGGAACCCGAATAGAAAGATCACGAAATATAATAGTGCCATCAAGGATAGAATGAGAAATACCTTGACCACGAGAAGTGTTAGCAGGGGCTTGTACAACATTTAGCTTGCCCTCCTTCTTGCTTTGAAGTTTGGGACACAAAGATATAGTATGGCCCGAACTCTTGCAATAGCGGCAAGAAATAGACTTCGGACACTTGTTTGCATAGTGGTCCTTAGAACCACAATTGTAACATTCTCCTCGATGAGAGTTGGGAGTATTTGCTACCGAAGTCGCTTGCTTTCCCTTCTTGTTGGGATTAGGCTTGAATTTAAAAGGCCTCTTCTTGTTGATATTTGGTTTGACCTCAGCATCACTATCTTTATCAGCCTCTTCGAGTCGAAGAGCAATATCAACAAGTTGATCAAAAGAAACTTCTAATTTCAGAAGTAATGGCTTTTTAAGGTTTTTGTTCAACCCATAAACAAATCTCTGGTTTTTCTTCAATGGGGTATTAATATACTCGACCCCATATTTAGATAGAGATTCGAAAGAAGCAACGTAGTCCGTCATGGAAGATTCACCTTGAACTAGGTCAATGAAGCATCGAGCTAGAGATACTTTTTCAGCTTCTGGCACAAATTTTAACTTGAATCTTTACCGGAATTGCTCCCAAGTAAGATCCGCTTCACTAATTTCAGAGATCAGAAGCTCGTACCAGACTAATGCTCTTTCTTGGAGCATACAAGAAGCCACTTGGACTCGATGAAGATCATTAAGATTCATGCGAGAAAAGATGCGGTCGCATGTTCGAAGCCAAGCCTGGATTTCTATAACGCTCTCGAAACCTATGAATGGCTTTCCACCCAAACTGGTGTAATCACTGCACAAGCATGCAAACCCAGATTTAGGATGGGTGGGCTCTGGAATAGGTCCAGCAGCTTGAGCATTTCTCACAAGATCTAGAAGTTGCTGAGCAGACATAAATACTCCATCCTGAGGAGTAGCACTCGATTGACCGGCGCTGGGACGGCCAGGTCTAACCATTTTTCTTCTTTAAGAAAGAAAGAAAAGAGGAAAAAGGTTAATCTCAGAATGAATATCAAACAAACTTGATTGATAAAACAAGGCATCATAAAAAGAAATAGGATAGAACGGTATGAAGACTCAAATTAAATCCTAAGGCACGATTCCCAAAAAGACTTAGGACAATGATCCTTGCTAGATTATTCTACATTGTTCTGAAGTTTGGCTCTGATACCAAGCTGTGACGCCCCCACCTCTATGCTTACGCTAGCCAAGGACACTAAGGAGTAATGTCGTCAAGTAGCGCGAAGAATAAGGCTGTTGAGGAGCGACCATCTATGTAATTGCTTTGGGCGAGTACCGATATGTCAGATAGAATAACTTACATTTCATTTCAAGAGGAAATCCAACATATCAAATACAAACTCGAAGCTACCACACAGTGGCTATGAGGCCTTCGGAAACAAATATAGAAATAAACATAACACAAATCAGTCACAGACATTCATAGCACAAAGGCGGAAACAGATATGAATATATAACACAAAAAGGTGTACATCAGAGTAGTGGCCAAATAACACTACGCCATAAATGGCCTACTGCAACACAAAAAAAATGTTGGCTCAGGCCCGAAAAATGTTGCCATAGGTCTATGGCAACACTTTTAGGGTGATGCAATTTTTGCCGTTGCCTTAGACCTCAAAGGCAACATTTTGACTATCTAAGGCAACATAAGTAATATTGTTGCAATAGAACCCTATTTGGGTCTATGGCAACACCCATAGGTGCCTGTAGCAACATTCAAAAATGTTGCTATAGATATTGATTTTCTGAATTTGTGGGGCCCACAATATAGAGCATATTTGATTTTTTAATAGAAATAAATATTTATTTAATAAAATGCTATTTGCATAGAATTTGATATTCAAACAGTAATTTATTTAAATAAATTTTTTATTTCAACATTTGAAATAGTACAAATTCCTGACTCCACTATTTTACAATTCAATGATATATAACACTGATATTCACATATACAGATATTCCTCACTACATCACTCAGTTCACTCATTACATATGCAGTTTCAATTTATACAGACACCGACACTAACAAATATATGACGAGCCGAGTGCCGAGCCGAAGGCGAGGCGAGAAGCGGGTCCGGGCGCAGCGCCGGCGGGGGTCCGGGGCACCGCAGTCCCGGCGGGGATCGACCTTTTTCGGAAGATCGAGCCTTCTTTGAAACGACGTAAAATGATGCACAAATGAACACCTCCTGCGAATTTGAACACCTCCTCGATGATTGACTTTTGCAACTCTTTCATGGCTTCTTCTGAATCATCCGACCTTTTTCCAGCCATTATTCTTAGCTCTGCCTTGGTAAAAGACCTGAAACCATGATAAATAAAAATTGACATTTCATCGAACATGTTGCGTGTTAATAAGTAATACATTACCCTTCATCGAACATGTTGCCTAATCACCTAATCACAATCGCTGGCATAACCACCCATTCCTTCCTTCCACAAAACAATAACAGCAACCTACCATTCCACCACCAACTTCCTTTCACCAATCCAAACTGCCTTAACCCAAACTCCTCCCTGCTACATTTCAAGCAACAACAACCTTCTCAAGCAACCACTGCATACTTCATTATCGAAACCCCTACCATCAAACTGCATTTTCTTCCAAACTACCATCTCACAACCAAAACATCCCAAACGCGCAACAACAAACAAAGCTCTAACCTATCACTTCATATACTTCAATCTCCATCACACCTTCATATCCAACTTCTACAAACTGCGACAACCAGATTCACCATCCAGCTACAATCAGCCACAAACTCCTGCCCCTATCACCTAACGAACTCGAACCATTTCTGCACATAGCACAACAAATCCCTTCCTCTACAATATGTCACAACCAATTCGCATCTCCTCACTAACCCTATGCCTTCACCATCACAACTACCACCTACCTGCCTTCTCCGACAACCCGAACTACCCCTACACCCTAACTTCCTCACCAATCAAACTGAAAACCAACCTGTTAAAAACTCCTCCAAATCGCGAACCCACCAGCGCCTCCCATATCAAATTCACCAACCGCAATTTCAGCAACCCATCGACCAGAACTACCTTAAATCACCATTGGCCTCACCTCCATCGCTTGAAATTTCAATCGCATTCACCCACTGCCGTAACCCAGTCCAATCATGACCTAACTCCAACAACAATCGCCGATTCACAAGTCGAACAGACATTTCCAGATCTCGACAACAAAGCAAACGGGGCTCGACATGTAGGCAAACAGCAGCGAAATTGGAGGTGAGAACGAAATGGGGAACGAAGCTTGTCTGAGATCACTACCAACCTTTGAAAAAAGGACGAGATTTTGTTTTTGGAAGAAAAAAAAGAAACGAAAATATTATTTGGAAATTAGGGATTTGGAAATTGGGGGTGAGAACGAAAATGATATGAAAAGTAAAGCGGGAAAACGAAAATTTGGAGCAAATTGTAGCGGTGATCCAGTTTAACAATCGGATTAAATGTAGACCGTTGGATCGTGTTCACGCGGATTGCTAATTTTATTATTTTTTTAATCTGAATACATCTATAGAAACACTATATAAAAATGTTGCAACGTGTTACACTTTTTTAGCTAGAGCAACACATTTTTATGGCTAAGGTAACACCATAAATACAACGTTGCAGTAGGACCAAAATTTTATATCTATCGCAACATTTTAGCTGGCACACCTTGCAAAAATGTTGCAGAAGGTCATTTATGGCGTAGTGTAAGATCCACAATATCATAAAAGAATAGATACAAGTGCATGACAAAAGAATAAGTATACATCAAGGAGTCTATATCTCGAATGTATAACAACAAAAACTACAAATGTAATGTAGTTAGACAAAAGTCAGAAGATGATCCTAGATAAGGAGTCAAGCAGAAGCACCTGTAACATCTCGGTCTGACCCGAGTATTATTTAATAAGAAATAATAAACGGATCAGTCTAGCTATAAATATCAGATAAAGGAATGAGATAAAAGCAGAGATATAATAAGAACGTATGATAAAAATAATGTCATACTAGAACAAATATGATTTAAACAACAATAAAATCATACAATATCTCAAAGATCTCAAAGCACCAAAAAGAATATCATATTCTTTACTTTATTCACCAAAGTACAAATATTGACAAACATATTATTGCCAATCGCAAAAGTTGGTGAAACAAAAATTCTAGAAGTCATCAATTAGAAACCCAGAATCACAAAGGGGGGAGACCTATCACAAACGGGAGCATGAAAACTCACCAACACGTGTGTCACAAACGGAACGCTATTCCATGGTCGCTAACCATAAATTTTGAGCCGAAGCTCCATAAACAGCACGAAGACCACGGGTCGCTACCCCGCCAAATTGAACCGAAGTTCCACAAACGGGGATTGTAGTCCCCACACAAATAAATAGACATCGCACATCGCTAGTCTAAATCACAAAATGATCATCATCGATCAATAAAAAGTGTGAATTACACTAAGCCAGTAAATATAAGAGTTTAGCTTCATGTCCCATAACCACTAGCTTAACTTAAATATTTACGAACAAATTTTAGATTTCCACTTGAAAATTGTCACAAGATTTTCAATCGAACAAGTCCATAAATTAACCGACGAAGTAAACGCAAGCGTTTCATACCACTTGTTTTGCTAAGCCATTTAATTAGATTTTCTCATACGAATGAGGTAAAGGTTTGTATATACTAATAGATTAGAAAATGGTTTTATAAACGAGCTTTGTATTAAAAATAGAGTTGAAATCATCTTTGTAAAGACTTTGAATATTTACTACTAGTATAGAAACCTTTGTATTTTAAAGTGACAAAGCACAGAAATGATTGTAGAAACAATCAACCATCAAAAGTTCACATTCGAAGACGTGGATCAAATCCAGAGAAAACGATACTGAATCCATCAAAATGGATAACCACAAAAAAAATCCCGAAAAAGAAGCCATCAGAATAGATAAGCGATGATAACAACAAATCGGATGTTCTCGAATCGATAAAAATAGGAACAAAAAACAAAATAATCAATTTCGCTGAGGCAATCAGGTCAGTCGACTGACCCAGGTGGTCAGTCGACTGACACAGGGATACATATTTTGTATCCCCAGAGTTAGTCGACTGACCCAGATGGTCAGTCGACTGATACAGACCCAGGCAATTTCCTGGGTCTGGTTCAGTCGACTGACCCACTGGTTCAGTCGACTGAACCTGCTCTGAAGCATTTTTCATGTTCTGGTTCAGTCGACTGATCTTCTGGTTCAGTCGACCGAACCTGCTTCAGGAGCATATTCAGCCTAGCCCCCTTTGGGGCAAATCCCATAACACGGATGGAAGCGAACGAACGAGAAACTTCGACTGAGGATTTACACCAAACGACAACCCAACCTTGTATGGCCCTCCGAAATACTCCACTAACGTATTCAAACATCAAAGATTGGATTTTTACAAAAATTGGATTCCAAAAACCAAAAATTGAACAATTCACCAATTCGATCCAAATCGAAAGCAAATGAACATAACTAAGTGTTAGGAATTCATACCCAACAACAACGATATCTATAGAAGTAGATGCGAGTTCAAAAACTCACCTTTAAACCCGAAAACGATGAAGGAGAAGCTTGAAAGCAAACGAAGATCAACTACTCTTTAACTTCAACTCTAGAAGCTTGAATCTAAGCTCAAAAGAAGAACATTTCCTAAGTTAGGTTTAGGAAATTTATGAAAGTAAAGAGAGAATGAGTTGGAGAAGAAGAAGGAGATACTTACCAAAGCTTCTCTTTGAATTTGGAGCAAGAATTTGTATTTGCAAAGAAGATTAGGGCTTAGGAATTCTAATTCCTTTTCTCTTCCCCCATTTTTCTAAAGCTAGAGTGTTAGGTAATATTATGAAGGAGTGAAGAGGAGTGGAGTGGAGTTGGGTTGATATGTTGGGTTAATGGGATGAAACCCAAACCCAAAACCCTAAATGAAAACATCAAAATTTTACTCAACTCCAAACATTCAATGTTTATACTCAAAAATGTTGTAAACACCATTTTGGACTCAATGGAGGTGGTCTCGAGTCCCAATTCGACTATTTACAAAAAGTAGGTTTTCGGACTTTAATCCGATTTAACGATCCTATATTTAAATAAAATATTTAAATATACAAATCGTAAAATATGCGGGTTGTTACATAACCTCTCCCCATATTCTCACTGTTTCAAATGGCAGTAAAGGGTTAACTGTTTATACAGATGCTTGCTGAGAGGGATTAGGTGCACTTTTGATGCAGCATGGTAAAGTTATTGCTTATTGGTCCAATTGAAGACTCATGAGGTTAATTATGCAGCTCATGATCTGGAATTGCTCGCCGTTGTCTTTCCTTTGAAGTTATGGAGGCATCATCTTCTAGGAACAAAATTTGAACTCTTTAATGACCATAAATCGCTGAAGTATATCTTTACTCAGAAGGATCTGAACCAAAGACAAGTTAGATGGCTCAAACTCTTAGCATCATATGACCTTGACATCAACTATAGTCCCATAAAGGCTAATGTTGTGGCCAACGCTTTGAATAGGAACAAAGCCATGTTATATCAACTTGTTGCTTCTCCAGTCTTATGGATCGCATCGCGGCTAAGCAGAATGAGGATCCAATGCTTAGGTGTATAAAGGAAAATGTTCTTAGTAGGAAGGATAATCCCAAGGCGAATGGGGCGCACAAATCGTTAAAAATGGAATTCTGAGGATTAATAATAGAATTTGTGTTTCAAATATGGATGGTTTGAGACGGGAAGTGCTTAAGGAAAATCATCAGTCCAAACTCTCTATTCACCCAGGAACCATGAAGATGTATCAAAACATGAAGAAGTTGTATTAGTGGAGAGGGATGAAGAGAGATATTTCTTTACATGTCAATAGATGTGCCATTTGCTAGCAGGTCAAAGCAGATCATCAAAAGACAACATGATTATTGCAGCCTCTTGAGATTTCGAACAAGAAATGGGATCGGATTTCTATGGATTTTATTGATGGACTACCAAGGACCAGAAAAGGTAATGAGAGTATCTGGGTTATTATCGATAGATTGACGAAGTCTTCTCACTTTATTCCTGTGAAGACTACTCGAACTGCCTCGAGTTTAGCCGAGCTTTATATGAAAGAGATTGTTCGCTTCCATGGTGTTCCGTCTAGCATTGTATCTGATCGAGACCCTATCTTCACTAACAATTTCTGGAAAGCTTTTCAGGAGACTCTGGGTACTTAATTGAATTTGAGCACAACTGACCATCCTCAAAAGGATGGCCAGACTGAAAGGGTGAATCAGATATTGGAAGATCTTCTCTGAGCTTGTGTTTTAGATTTTGGAGGATCTTGGAAAGAGCAACTACATATCGTTGAATTCACCTATAATAATAGCTATCAGGGGAGTATCATGATGGCGTCGTTCGAAGTTCTTTACGGACGACCATGTAAATCTCCATCTTGCTGGATTGAATCTGGAAATTGACTTGTTCTTGGTCACGAAATGATCTTAGAAGCATCTGAGAAAGTCGAAGAAATCAGAAGGAAAATGAGAATTGCCCAGGATCGGTAGAAGAAATATGCAGACAGAAGGAAAAGAGACTTGGAATTCGCAGTTGAAGACCAAATAGTTCTCAAAACTTCGCCTTTGAAGAATGTAATCCGATTTGGAAGGATAGGGAAGCTTGCTCCTAGATTTGTTGGTCTTTTTCGCATCTTAGAAAGGATTGGTACTTTGGCGTATAGAGTTGACTTGCCAGAGAAACTATCGGGAGTGCATAATGTGTTTCATGTTTCACACCTCCGCAGATATGTGTACGATCCATCCGCGATAGTCTAGCCTACTCTATTTGAAGAAATGGATGTTGAGCCCAATCTGACTATTGAGAGAAGGCCGCTTCGTTTAGTAGGCAGAAGTACGAAGCAGCTAAGGAGGAAGGTAGTCAATTTCGTCAAGGTTTAGTGGAGCAGAGATGATCGAGATTGCACTTGGAAAATGGAAGAGTGTATCCATGCTTCAAACCCTGAATTGCTAGTACCGGGTATGCAGTCCATGCCCGAAAATATTTCTACCTTTCTGCTTATTTTTCTTTTCCCTTGTTTCATTCTTTTTTAGGACGAAAAGTTTTGAGTGGAGGAGATTATAACGACCTAAATTTTTCAACGATTTAAATAAGGAATTTAACAAAGATTTTAAAATTATTTTTAACAATAAAATTCAATAATGAGAACTAGATAGTTGAAATACGTCAATGAAATGAAGCAAATGAAATTTATTTTGTGTCAAAATTTGTTTGAAAATCGGTCAGTATATTTTTCAGGAAGAATTATCAAAGTTTGAAATATAAATATTTTTACGTAGAAATGATCTAAAAGAATTTCTGATTAAAACGCCAAAGTTCATTCTGTCCAATTCTGATCTTTTTAGCTCCTTTTATTGACAATTGTCATTGTCGTTCAAATTCGAAGCGGTATAACTGGCGACAGATGGAATTTTGGTATGACTGTCATAACGCAGATTTTAGTACACCATTAGATTCGTCTCATCGTGCTGATCTCCATGGTATATTTGTTTTCATATTTTAGCATCTGTTGTAAAACGCTAAATGAGTGAGATAGCGGCACGTGACCGTGCCACGTTGGATATTTTTATTCATCAATCAATTCTCCGCATCGCCATTTCTTTTCCGCTGAACATTTTCACGTGCGCGCAGAAGAAAATATCTCACGCGATTATCATATTCCACTTTTATCCTTGTATATAATAACATGCATCTCCTTCCTCTCTTTATTCCTCTAGCTCTTTTCCTCAATATAGAAAAAAGAGTAAAATGTAGAAATCGCGTAACCTGCATGTTTTCTTAACCTCTCCACCAACTCACTTTCCCACACTACACTACTGCGTCTCTCCCCGCCCGCATGTAGCAGCCTCTGCCTTCCCTCCGCCTTCCCTCTGTCATCACCCAGCCGCCTCTCCACCTGGTCATCACCCAGTCCGCCTCCCCTCTGTCTCCACCCAGTCATCACCCAGTCCCCCTCCCCACCGCCTTCACCACACCACCAGAGCTTCGCCTACCCTCTACCGAACCACCACATCCACCCAGCACCGCCTGCCTCACTCCACCACATCAGGCCGAGGACTCGCCAAGCCACCAGAACCCGCAACCCAGCAAACCCATGCAAAAGAAAGAAGAAGAAAAAAAGCAATGTTGCAAGAGAAAAAAAAATAAAAAGAGAAAAAAAGAAATAAAAAGAAAGGAAAACAAGGAAAGAACGCGAGCCTATCTCACCTGAGCATTGTCGTTATAGCCGCTGTCTTGTGTGAGCTCGTGGCCGCTTGGCTAGTCTGTGTCGACATTTTCTCCATCTCAGTTTCATACATGGAAGGTGAATGTTTATAAATTCACGACTAGAAATCGATTGCAAGTAAAAACATAAATCGATGATTAAAATTGTTAATTAGAAAATGATATTGACAATTTGAAATCACGACTAGTTTGACATTGTATGTGATATGGAAATTATGATGACATATGTTTGGTTTGAATCCCGATTGCATATGTAACCCATAGTTGTTGTTATTATGATTATCAGTATGTTGATTCATGTTGTATATCCCCATTACCTTGTTATTATATGAATTGATTGGACACTGAAACTTGAATCGGGATATGGGTTGAAATGATATGTACCCAAATTTAAATCACTTGGCTTATGATAGAAAATTAAATAATAAACACCGAGTGGTCAAATGAAATTTATATTTGGATATTTAAGATTTAAATTTGATATAAAGGAATAATTAAGAAATTTAACATGAAAAAAATAAAAAGAATTTTTTTTATTTTGAAATTTAATTTGAATTTATAAATTTGGAATTTAAGTTGAAGTTACTATTTAATTTTGAAATTTATAAAAGTTTAATTTAGATTTTAAATGAAATATCAGTTGAATTGTTTTAATTTTGAAATTTAATTAAAGTGGTTATGTTGAATACTAATGATATTTAAACCCGTTAAATTAGTTGAAATTTAATGGTAATTGCTAATATTGTATATGTAATTAAATTGGTAAATGAATAATTAACTGATTTGAAATGGGATTTCAAATTGATTTTATTTAATTAAATCTAAAAGTTAAAATGAGTTGTTTTAAATTAAGATTTAATTAAAGTGTTAATTGAGTACTTAAGTAAATTGTTTAATTTATAAGTTTAATTAAATTGAATATTTAATAACACTTTTGTATTTAAAGATTTAATTGAATTTTTTAATTTGAATAAGATATTTAAATTGGTTAATTATGTAAAAATAAAATAATTGTTTAAATTCGAATGTTTAGATTTGAAGTCTAAATTCATTTAAGTTAAATGAGGAGATTTTGTTTGGAAATAAGATATGCTTAGATTTAATAAAAAAACCAATCGGTGTGTAAAATGACGTTTGGTTGTTAAAGAGACCGGGGCCTCTTATTGACACACTCTCTGTCAAAATTAAAACCACTTTAACAACTGTATACGTGGAGGAGACTCCAGAATGAAGTTGTTGGTTTTGGCGTACGTTGCTGGATTTGAAGAAAAAGAACGATGATGGATAGGCCCCAACACTTGTGCCAATTTGAAATGACTAAAACATGACGGCTTGACAGGGCCAATGAGGTTCGCCACCTTTAGCGGACACACTTCTTCATATTTATATCATTACTTCGGTTGTTGTTGGTGATCACCCTTCGATTATGTTAGTGTTAGACGTGGTCGGCGGTAGGGGTGGGCACGGTCGGTTAACCGATCCGATCGGTTAATTAATCGATTAAACCGACAAGATTATACGGTTCGGTTAACCGAACCGAAAATAAATTTGAGCAGTTCATACCGACCGAACCGCCCAAATTTAACCGTGGTTAACCGCATGTATCAATCGGTTAACCGATTTAGCTTTATCGGTTAACCATCAACCGGTTAACTGTGAATAACCAAAAATAAAAATATTTAACTGCGGTTATTAATCAAATTGCAGTCCATTCTTCGTGCAGTTCATGATTTCACATAATCCATTTTGCATATGCATATTACATAACAATTATAAGGCATTAGCAGCACACTGCAGGTCATAATATATATAATACAGTTTATACAGTCCACTACATATAACCCTCAGCGATTACAATAATGAACACAATACAAAGTATTACACTACTGTTCATATCAATACATAGTATTCATTACAAATTGTAATGCACCAAATTTAGGCTATGCAACAACTCAAAGTTACCAAACTGCAAAGTTCACAGCCCCAAAACCCGCAATAAAACTCCAAGCTCTAAGCTGCTGTCACAAAAAATAGCAATACTGACACTGTATAGTAAGAAAATATGAAGAAATATATAGTAAGCAAATATATATTGAAAACTGTATCCAAAGTGAAGTTCACTGATTAAATTAATGAAGTTGCTTACTATATTGTCATTAATGACAGCATATAGTTCACTACTTAATGAAGTTCACTCATTAACCATTCATTAACCGACCATTAATTAAATAGTGAACAACCCACTTGCACGTGAGATACTTGTTCATCGGGAAGGTCTTCGAAAATATATAGTAAGCAAATTTACAAGGTATCATCATGATCATGCCATCAAATAATTTTAGAAAATGTTTGTGAACTGAGAAGAACCATTAAATACATTTAATGGAACGTTCTTTCACTGCAATGAAAATATATGACCCATCGACAATCAAATTTCATGTGCAATGTCAACGGTGTACATAGATGCCGAATGCATTAAAAAAAATAGTACAGGTTATAACCAATTTCATGTTTCATATGAGAGCCACAATTGACAAGACACAAGGCGCCATGATTATGCTTCTTTGCTTTTGCATTTTTTGAGTGGTATACAAACAGTCCATTCTGAACAGAGAGAGATTTTATTTCAATGTATACATGAGTTCGTTATCAGAAAATACTTCTTGTTTTGAAAATTAAATGGAATATTTTAAGGGTTACCCTAAATACAAATATTTTAAATGCAGATAAGTAAATAGATAATCTGGATAACAATCGAATTGGATTTAGAAAATATCTATAGATTCTAATATATAATCACTTTTACTTCTCATAGTTTCATTATTTGTATTCACCTTTTTTGGATACGTGAGTTGATGTTCACTCATATAAATACATAATAGTAGGACATTGAAATGTGTAACAAAAGCCTACTGTAAAAAGACGTTTAAATTGGTATATTGGTTCGAAAGCACTTATTTCAATTTGGAAAGTTACTTTCATGATGCATATAAGATTTATGTTTCAGTTTAATTTGGAAATTGATTTGCACATAAAAAATTTCGTGTGCTTAAGATGTCAGCTTATTCATGGTCCCAAATCATCAACATCCAAAAGATGCAGTTTAACAGATAAAAGAGGTTATTACATCACTCCAATACATTAACAATCAATGGTTTGAAAATTTAAAGTGGACCAAAATTTTAACCTCGAAATATATGTGATCCTTACCTATATAATTTCAACTGTTAATGCCTCACCTATCTTATATGATGAATAATCTGAATACCTAAAAATCAATACCTATCACAAATTGAACAGCCCACGCCACAAATCAAAATTAACTCTGTTAATTTACCATACCTAAAAAGCAATAAGGCCACAAATCTCTTCCTTCCCGATGCCATCGATTTCCGCAACAGCTGTCAGCTGAAGGCCGGCACTATCATGACGTGTCACGGCTAATAGCACGGATCTATCGATCTAGGACTTTCGATTAGCGGATGAGGATGAGAACTTGAGCAGATCTATGGATTTTGATTTTCTCATGTTGTTTTTGTTTTGATTCTAATCTGAATAGCAGGGAAAACGTACCACAGGCATATTAACTATTAAGGCACGGGGTTTGGGTGTGGGCTAATCATGGGTTGGGCTACGGTATATAGAAAAAAGATTTAATTTTTGGTCGGTCAACGGTTAATCGACCGATCAAATTTTGTTAACCGTTAACCGAACTGAAAATGGTCGGTTAAGGTCGGTCGGTTAACCAATGATGTCGGTTAACCGTGTTTATCGGTTAAGTCGGTTCGGTGGATGTCGGTTAAATCGGTTAAGTCGGTTAACTCGGTTAAATGCCCACCCCTAGTGGGCGGTCACTGCGGCGATGCATTACCACCAGCCCTGTAACCCGAACTGGTAGTATCCTACCTTGGACATTGCCTCACGTGCCTTATCGTACTTATATCCTTTTACGAGACCACTACGAGTTTGGTTTAGTGTTGTCGTATCACGGCGCATCCCTATCCCCCGACGTGCTACTGGGGCATTATATACAAACTGTACGACAATGCTTGAAAACGTGTTAAGGGGAATTAATGTAAAGCCTTAACGCTAAGAAAAATATTTACTTTACTGATAGACCTTACATATATGGTGTATCCTACTATTTATAGATAATTTGACGGATCCTTAAGAGATGGAAAATCCCATAACATCTCTTGAGTTACTTTGTACATTTCACTTGAATTGGATTTACTTACATAATAACTTCTAGTCCTGGCTCGAGTGTATTGTTTTATTTTATGCTCGGGTCAGCCCGAGTGTTGTAGTTTACGAGTAGTGCTTATTTGGAGATGAAGACTTATTTGAAGACTCCACTCTATCCAGTATTAGTTCCTTACTTCATTTTGGCTTGTAGTAGTAGACTCTTATGTATTTCCAGTATTGTATAATTAAAGGCTAAACTCTGATGTATTTTGTTTAGTAGCTTCGTGAACTACTATGTATATTATTCATTTCCGCTGCGAGATTTTGTATTATTCTGTGTGTGTGATTTTGTGTTTGATTTTATTCTAACCCCAAATTGATAATCTGTCAAATTTGAACGGTTTAAGTAGGACATGTGTCGTTTATTGTCAGCGTAAGTTGTTCGAAAAAGTCGGGTTGTCACACCTTTTAAACTTCAATTTTTTTCTTGTAGCAAGTACACATATAATACTTATTGAAAATGCAAAGAAGCCTCTAGGATGTCTCTCAAATTTAACTTTGAAGATCGCTGAACATAAGGCATTTTCAAAGTGCATCCATAGCGACCTTCTGGCTTCTAACTTTCACAACTTTAGTTCACAATTTCCATAACTTTCTTAACCAATTCTTTACTGTCCAATACACCAATATATGTGCAAAGAACAGCCAAATCAAATAACTTCAAGTTAAGATCATAAATCTTCCATTTACATAAGTCAAAGTTAAAGGATATCAAAGTGCACTTATTGGGACTATTCTCGCTTTAAACACTTTCAAACATACTTCAATTCAACACACAAGCCAAACAACCATTTAAAATCAAGTCAAGATCACGTCGCATATTGAAGATGGTAATAGAAGTGATGTTATATAATATTAAGTTCTCATTTGCTCTCAAAAGCAAGAGGGATCCAAAGTTTATAACTTTTATTACTTAACGCCACTTTAACTTTATATTTCAACCATGCAACATACATACATAATATATACAAACAAGATAGTGAGATAACTCATCCAAATCCATAACCAAGCAAAAACTCAAACACACTAGAATCAAGGAACCACTTCCTACCATCACCAAAAGCCTAAAGATCCAACATTTAGCACCAAAATCACAAAGCAACATCACTCTCCAACTTCTATGCTCATGGCCTCCCCAAGATCCCCTCTCCTCTTCACTTATCTTCCTCTTTGACTTTAGATCCATGCTTCCTAAGGTGTTATAAGACTTTGGTTAAAATTTGATTGAGTTTGGAGAAGTTTTGAACTAATTAGAGAAAGTTAGTGAAGAACAAAGTGAATTAGCGCTAATCCACTTCCACCATTTTTATTCTTTATAATATTTTCAAGCTTTGGAAAGTTATCAAGTGTTTAACCATGCTTAGCCTTCCTTTTACATGGCCAAGACCCCCTCCCATGTGCCTTGCATGCTACTTTCACTTTACATAAAATATCTTAAGCAAAATTACCATTTTACCCTTATACACAAAATATCTTCTATGACATCACACGTGACATCATACAAAAGTTATTTTCCATAAATGGAAAATATTTTTATTTCATATTAATATTATCTTAAGTAGATAAGTGTATGTAAATAAAATCTGAACAACATCTAACGATTAAAAAGCTGTTTATCGATAAAAAGATTTTCAATCACATTATTGATATTTCTTTAAAGTATTTATTTTTGTAAACACTTTTCCAAAACAAATTTAACATCATTACGTGTGATTTAAAAGGGGTTAACAAGGTTATTAAATCATTTTAATAACACTTAATCCAAGGTACAAATATTTAAATACGAAGTGTTTGTAATTCCGGGTCGTTACGAAAGTGATGCTGGACGATGTTGACAACTATATACCAAATGATTGAATATCCCAAAATATTTCCAAAAACTTTCCCCTTATTTTGAGAGAACTTATAATTTTAGTTCTAGTTTTTATTATTTTATAAAAATGGAAAAAAAATTTCAAAAATATAGTGACAAATTTGTTCCAACTTCATATCGAATGTTTAGGAGAGAACATAGCCATCTTTCTGCACTTTTTAAAAGTGCAAATGGAATCAGCCTTAGCTTGATTGATTCACTTGATAATTATTACATTTTAGTTATAGATGAATGCAATTCAAATTTACTAAGAGACTTATAAATATTTTAAAAACCAGTAAAATTTTGTACCGTTGAACAAAAGTATGTTATAGCTCAAAATGTTTTAGCATCGATCCTTAAGGGAAAAGAGTTTTATCCTCTTCTGAGTGGAGACTTTGACAACTTTGATTCATTGGATTCATTTGATATATCACATTTGACAAGTTTTGATTTATTTGAGATCACTTAGGAGAATCTAGACGCTTGAACTTTTTATACCCATATTCAACCAAATGCACACAAATAAATTCATAGACTTATGGTTGATAGAATTCGATGTTATTCCAAAACAAAATAATGTGCTCGATGATATTTTATTAGTAAATAATCTTGACAAGAAGTGGGAAGATGGTCTCTTAGTCCTTTCCAAAGGGATACGACTAAAGTTTTATGGTTAGTATGCAACCGCTTTTGCTAGCAGTATAATTATAAAGGTTTGCAAATCACCGAGCTTTTTGTGGAACTTAATAAAATTCTTACTATATATCTATAATCCAATCTTTTGAGAAAATCAATTTTACAAAATACAAAATATCAATTATAGTCCTTTTGTAAATTAAATTAAATATTAAATTAATTATCAAATTGCAAGAATGAGACTTTTTGAATTTTCAATTGTTATTCTAGTGTCTCTTAATATATTGGTGAATTTCAAATGCAATGCACATCATTGTCCTTTTCAGGAGAAACTACGTGAATACTGTAATGACCCGGGATTTCGTATTGATTTATAATCGTCATTAAACGATTAATCGATTGTTAATTGCTGTTGAGTATTTTAAATCAGCTGAAATTCTTTTGAAAATAGGTTAAGTGTAATTGAGCTTTGCAAATTTGAATCTCGGCCCATCCATTTTGATGTCGTATTGTTTGAAGTATAACCGGTCCCTCTTTTCAATTGCATTCGTTCAAAAACCCTATAACCCAATCTTCCTTAACCATTCCAATTGGTAACCCTAAAAACGAAAGAACAATTAAAAATGGGGGCTCGATCTTCTTCCTGCTCGTCTTCAAAGCTAGGGCTCGTGAGAATCGATGATGACTTCACTTCCCTCGCGGCTGCTCAATCTAGCTCTCGTTCGTCTCTTCGAGTTTCTCCCACAGCCGCTTCTAATTGGTCAAGTTCGAAAAAGGTGAGTGATTATTGTCACTCACATTCTAATTCAAATTTCAGTATAGTGCTTCGATTGTTTGATTTTGTCTTGCCAATGACAATTTGGGTTTTGTTTTATTTCGATTTGAAAATAGCCAGTTAGATTTGTTGTTGGAGATCTCTGGATTTGTTTGATTCCTTGATACTTTCGGCATTGTTCGTGATTTTAAACTGCATATTATTTTGGCTATATTGTTTCGTGTTGTTTGTCTTAAGGGAAATTGCTGTTCGTTTTTGGGTCTGACAATTTTGAGTATTATACTCACATCTAATTCTATTGCTCTGGTTCGTGACTTGGGTTTTCACTTGATTTAGTCGATGATTATTTGTTTATTTAGGGTTTGAATCCCTTGCTTTGAGTTCGTATATATTTGTGAAATGGGAAATTTATTTATCTCGACTGTACGATTAAGTATTGAAGCTTGGGTTTCGATTTCTGACTTAGTTGATTCTTTGATTGTCTCGGCTCTATCTTTAATCTGTTTATTCGATATTGAACTAAATTTGTGAAATTCTGATGACTTTGGTTTTACGTTTTCTTTGGGTATGGTCAATGAATCATGGGTATGATAGTCGCATTTCAGTTGCATCAGTTGCCTTCGTGTTCATGTATATTCGTTGTTCATTTCACCGTTGCATTCATGGGTACATTAGCCACTGATTTGTTGTTCACTGACTTGAGTTCAATCCTCGTTCATGTCAAAGTTTACACTGATGCACTATTTACATTCCAGTGTGCCTTAGTAGATGACTTATATACTTGTCCCTTTCTCCTACAGTCTGGTTCCCTGGGGCACTATTGCGTGTTTTAGATTGTTGCACTTGCAGTCGGGATTAGCGTGTCTTTTGATTCAACTTGAATCTATACAGTCATGTTGTATTTACCTTGAGTTCCATGTTGACTTCACCTTGAACCCTTTGCGTAGTTGCTGTCTTCTTGTACAAGTCTTCACTGTGTAGTTTACTCATTCATGTGTAGGTGTAGCTTGGTAGAAAATATACTTCACTCTTGTAGCCTTTGGGTTGACTCTGTTTTACTGTAGCTAACCTTCACATGTACATTGCTTGACTTAATGTTCGAGTTCCTTCATGTGGTCAGTGTGCTGGTATCATCACGGTTGAGTGTTGAGCATTGGTCTTTGTTGTTGGGTATCACTGATCACAAATGTCCCTGCTTGCATCTTTGAATTTAGTTAGATGGTACTGACCATTTAAGTTTGAGTTGTATAACTCGAACTTGATCTCGAGTTGGTGCCAATTGCTCCTGATTATGTTTTGATGTTGATTTCCATCACTGTTTCTATTGACTTTACTAAGATGATGATTTCATTTTGACTTCGGTTATACCTGGTTTCGAATTTGAGTTTGTGATATTGCTAATGCTATTTCGTTGATTTAGACGTGTATGTGTATTCATCAATATGCATACATGTACTAAGTCTGGTTCATGTAATTTGCAGTGCCTTATTGCCACTGTCTTGAATTAATTATGTTGGTTTTGCAAAGATACTTTAGATGATATTTTTACTGGGTTTTGCAATTGCTTTCAGTATTAACTTCGAAGTTGTATTTTGGACTTGTGGCATACTTGTTGGCCATGGTCCATTTGATTTTAATTTGATTTTGCCCTGTGTACATCTCGGCCTTTACATGATTTTTGCACTGTGCTTGTGTCTTTCTGCTGCTTTGAATTGGGAAGCCTTTATTAGTTACAGGATTTGGTAAAAACTGGGGTTTGTGTAAATGCTAAATTCTTGGTTTACAAGACTTTGACTTTGTTTGCTTCGACCGGTCTTGGTCCTTGAACATTTCTGAGTTGTTCCTTTTTACTGTTGCATTTGTTTTGGTACAATTGCCTTGTGCCTCTGTTGTACACCATATTTGCACTGTTTCATTAGTGATGCTCTGTACATTCACTATTCTCACTTGTTGTTGTTTGCACTGCACTTGAGTTTGCAGTGGTTTCACTAGTGCATTTAGTTGTGTTGCCAATTACTGGAGTTGATGCTTGAGTCGTTTGGATCTGACCATTTAAACAAGTACTTGAATGATAACTTGTTGTTTGGTCTTCTGTTGGTTTAAGTTGAAGTTGCAGTCTGATTACTTTACTTTTTGGTCTTACTTTCTTGATGACATTTGATCCAGATAGTGTTGTATTATGAATTGTACATTGAGTCAAATCCAGTCTCAAAGACTCGAGTTTGACCTTATACTCAGTTTTCGATTTCCATTGAACTTTAATGTATGACATCGCGGTAGTGGCGAGGTAGTGCACGCGTGCGTGTACTGCAGCCACACCGAAATTTGATTTGGAATTGCTGATTTGTTATTTAACACTGTATAATGTTATATCTGCTGTTATCCGATTCTCTTATCGAGGAGTTAGATAGTCGAGATGTATTTTGACTGTCGTCTAATTGTTATTTAATTATTATTGCTTCTGTGCATTAATAACTGAGTTTGAATTAGACTGACCCGTGTATTATTTTCTTTTGAATTTAATACTCGGGTCAGACCCGAGTTATTTCAGGTTGTAGATTTCCTGCTTTGAGTTGTTGTTTGAGCTATGAAGACTTTTCACATCTTTTGGAGTAATCGTGTCATAGTATAGGTTGATATGTATTCATGTATATTAGTTGATAATGTACGTGTATATATAACTTCCAGAGTCGACAGTTGTAGTTGTATCATATGTATTGTGTCAAATGTATTGTAACTGACATCAGTTATATATATATATATATGAGACTTTTGTTATCTGTGTTCCGCATCTTTTTGTATCTGTGTTAGTAGTATATATTGTCCTAAACCATTATGAACCATCGTAGTTCGTTTTATACTGGAATTGGGTATGTCGATGGGAGTGAATAAATAAGAGATAAAAAATTTAAAATATATACCACTCCTATCGAGGTAACCAATACTAGTGTAAGGCCAACTACGGATGGCCGCTCCTATCCAGCCTTATTCTTCATAATAACAGACAATATTCCTTTTAATACTCTTTGTTATTGTGAGTATAGAGGTGGGGCGTTACAGTTGGTATCAGAGCTTGGGGTTTATGGACATAATATAAAACATAACTTAGATGGAACATGTGTTACAACTATTGGTCGATGTTTTATTTGTGATTTGAGTCAAAACTAAAGTTTTGAAATTATGATGAATTTTTTTAAATTATCTTTATTTAAAAATAAAAGTGAAACTCTGTTTTGTTGATTTGATTAAATTGTGTTCTGTTCATTAGAGTGCGCAGCGGAAACAGTGAAACTGTCTTCGCTGAGTACAACTGATAATCTTTTTGATTTAAAAATCAAAATTTGAAATTGAAATAAATTTCATTTGCTGTTTACATAGCTGTGTTTATTTTGTTTCTTTGAGAATTTCGATAGGATTCGAAACGATTGCAGTTATGTGATTCTTGTTGAGATTTTTGCTGATTTTCTTTTATGCTAATCACATGTTGATTAGATTTTTGCTGTTTTGAATTATCTTCATTGAAGATATATTCGAATGATTTCTTTGTTCATTTTGTAGTACGTGCAAATTTGAGTTGCACGTTACTGCATTAATTTTACGTTGAACCGATGCTTGGTTATGAAACGTATTTTGTTGTCGTTACCTTTATAACGGGATTTTTACACTAGTGCTATATTTTGAAGCACGGTGTTTAGTTGAAAATTTTTATGAATAAAAATTCACTGGTGTTACATTGTGGTGTAAATTATTTTGATGAGATTTTGACGTTTAAAAATTACTGTCGCTTTGGCTTCAGTAACCGTCAAATTTTAAAAGTGGATTTTCAAGCGGTTATACCGCAATGCTGATTTGTGACCCGTTTTTACGGTATTTTGAGAAGTACAATTTCCTTATCAAAATTGGTACTAATATTGCTGCTTTAATCACGTGATTGGAAATCGTTTTAAAATGAAATTTTTTTTATAAATTTTTTAACAGTTTGCACTTTCAAAAGAAGAGGAAGGTGAGTGATAATCACTTATGAGATTTATGGCATTAAGACCCAAGTAAGAGCAGCCAATTATTTTATATGAAAATCATATTACGATTTCTGTTAATCTTTATTTCTTTGAATAAATATATGATGATCATGAATGACATTTTGGTTGAATTTTTGGTTGCTGTTTTGATTTGCTTTTGGTATTGACTAATTTTGTTTTGAAAATTGTTTAATCAATCATATAACCCGATTACAGAAATGAGTTTGTGACTCAGTTTTTATAAGAAAATAATTTGATTAAATTTACTAAGAAATAGGGTATTAGATAATAATAATGGATTAGGCAGTATGAATAAAGAGGTTTATGCTCATGTCTAGTTCATTTAAAAATTGATATGAACAAAGCAATATTGAAAAAAAATGTGATCAAGCAGAAATGACTTTGAAATGGGTTGTGAAATTTGGCATGAATGTTGGTGTGTTTAGATATGATTTTTAAGGAAATTAAATTCCCTACTTATGAAATGAAGAAAGGATTACAAGAGTATTTCTGGAGTTAAAAAGGAAAATTCCTTAAATGAATAAATATGTATGGTCTCTAAATTACCAAGTAATTTAGGAGAGGTGCCTTGATCTACTCATCATCAGGTGGATGATGGGTATGTGCATGACTTGTTCAAGTCCTGAAGGCCTCTGTGCAAAGGTTAACAGAATTGAGTCCTTTGCAATGCACACTTTGTTTTCAAAGGAAAGAGTTTAGACCATATAAAAATGTAAGATGGAACTGAAAAATAAGCTAGGCAGTGTGAACAAAGGAGGTTCATGCTTATGTCTGATTGTTTTAAATTGGAAATGAACAATGCAATAAATTATTTATGTGCTGATTTGTTCAGATCTAAAGCTAAAATGTTTTATGGGTTTTTCTATAAAACCTTACCCTATGTTCATAATAGAATTGAGTATAAGAGTTTTTATAGAGTTCTACTGGATTTGTTTAAGAGATTATGACATTCTTGAATATAGGAGATATGCAAGTGATAAAACAAATTTTGAATGAGACAACTGGAAAAATGAAATAAAGCATTATTTTTATGAATGAAAGTATGGATAGTTGAAATTTTCTGAAATAAGAAATGAGACTGGTCACTAGATTATAAAACTAATCTAGGAGAGAAGCCTTGATCTATTCATCATAAGGAGTATGATGGGTATGTGCATGACTTGTTTAAGTCCTATAGGCCTTTGTGCAGGGGTTAACAGAATTGAGTCCCTTGCAATGCACACATGGTGTTCAATGGCAAAGAGATATGACCAAATTAAATTGATAAATCGAGATTTAGAGCTGAACTATGGAATTAAAATGAGTTAATTCCATGAGAGTATGTGTACATATATACTGAATTGAATATTTGTTGATTTGAGATTCGATTATCGTTTTTGATAATTGAATATTAGTTGATTTGAGATTTGATTATCGTTTTTGATAATCGAATTTTTGTTGATTTGAGATTTAATTATCGTTTTTGATAATTGAATAATTGTTGATTTGGGATTTCTGATTATCGTTTTGATAATTAAAGATTATCATTTTGATAATTAGGCAATTGCTAATTTTGCTGATTGTAAGATTTTCTAGTCTCTAATTGATTCTAGATTATGTTGATTATATTAAATTGCTGTTTTGTGATTTCTGTATTCTAATTATCTAATTGATAATTGAATATTGCTGACAATTGCATTTATTCAGTTTTGTTGTTTTCTGATTATCTATTTGATGATTAGATTTTATGAGAATTTGTAAATTTCTTTTATGGAATTAAAAGTTTTCTTCGGTTTTGGTGTTCTCGACCTTTATTTTTCTAGCTTAACCAGTTTATGTTAGAAAAATAATTGTTATTGAAAACCTTAATTATGAAAATTGCGGGGACGCAATTTCTATAAGGAGGGGAGTCTGTAATGACCCGGGATTTCGTATTGATTTATAATCGTCATTAAACGATTAATCGATTGTTAATTGCTGTTGAGTATTTTAAATCAGCTGAAATTCTTTTGAAAATAGGTTAAGTGTAATTGAGCTTTGCAAATTTGAATCTCGGCCCATCCATTTTGATGTCGTATTGTTTGAAGTATAACCGGTCCCTCTTTTCAATTGCATTCGTTCAAAAACCCTATAACCCAATCTTCCTCAACCATTCCAATTGGTAACCCTAAAAACGAAAGAAAAATTAAAAATGGGGGCTCGATCTTCTTCCTGCTCGTCTTCAAAGCTAGGGCTCGTGAGAATCGATGATGACTTCACTTCCCTCGCGGCTGCTCAATCTAGCTCTCGTTCGTCTCTTCGAGTTGCTCCCACAGCCGCTTCTAATTGGTCAAGTTCGAAAAAGGTTAGTGATTATTGTCACTCACATTCTAATTCAAATTTCAGTATAGTGCTTCGATTGTTTGATTTTGTCTTGCCAATGACAATTTGGGTTTTGTTTTATTTCGATTTGAAAATAGCCAGTTCGATTTGTTGTTGGAGATCTCTGGATTTGTTTGATTCCTTGATACTTTCGGCATTGTTCGTGATTTTAAACTGCATATTATTTTGGCTATATTGTTTCGTGTTGTTTGTCTTAAGGGAAATTGCTGTTCGTTTTTGGGTCTGACAATTTTGAGTATTATACTCACATCTAATTCTATTGCTCTAGTTCATGACTTGGGTTTTCACTTGATTTAGTCGATGATTATTTGTTTATTTAGGGTTTGAATCCCTTGCTTTGAGTTTGTATATATTTGTGAAATGGGCAATTTATTTATCTCGACTGTACGATTAAGTATTGAAGCTTGGGTTTCGATTTCTGACTTAGTTGATTCTTTGATTGTCTCGGCTCTGTCTTTAATCTGTTTATTCGATATTGAACTAAATTTGAGAAATTCTGATGACTTTGGTTTTACGTTTTCTTTGGGTATGGTCACTGAATCATGGGTGTGATAGTCGCATTTCAGTTGCGTCAGTTGCCTTCGTGTTCATGTATATTTGTTGTTCATTTCACCGTTGCATTCATGGGTACATTAGCCACTGATTTGTTGTTCACTGACTTGAGTTCAAGCCTCGTTCATGTCAAAGTTTACACTGATGCACTATTTACATTCCAGTGTGCCTTAGTAGATGACTTATATACATGTCCCTTTCTCCTATAGTCTGGTTCCCTGGGGCACTATTGCGTGTTTTAGATTGTTGCACTTGCAGTCGGGATTAGCATGTCTTTTGATTCAACTTGAATCTATACAGTCATGTTGTATTTACCTTGAGTTCCATGTTGACTTCACCTTGAACCCTCTGCGTAGTTGTTGTCTTCTTGTACAAATCTTCACTATGTAGTTGACTCATTCAAGTGTAGGTGTAGCTTGGTTGCATATATACTTCACTCCTGTAGCCTTTGGGTTGACTCTGTTTTACTGTAGCTAATCTTCACATGTACACTGCTTGACTTAGTGTTCGAGTTCCTTCATGTGGTCAGTGTGCTGGTATAATCACGGTTGAGTGTTGAGCATTGGTCTTTGTTGTTGGGTATCACTGATCACAAATGTCCCTGCTTGCATCTTTGAATTTGGTTAGATGGTACTGACCAGTTAAGTTTGAGTTGTATAACTCGAACTTGATCTCGAGTTGGTGCCAATTGCTCCTGATTATGTTTTGATGTTGATTTCCATCACTGTTTCTATTGACTTTACTGAGATGATGATTTCATTTTGACTTCGGTTATACCTGGTTTTGAATTTGAGTTTGTGATATTGCTAATGCTATTTCGTTGATTTAGACGTGTATGTGTATTCATAAATATGCATACATGTACTAAGTCTGGTTCATGTAATTTGCAGTGCCTTATTGCCACTGTCTTGAATTAATTATGTTGGTTTTGCAAAGATACTTTAGATGATATTTTTACTGGGTATTGCAATTGCTTTCAGTATTAACTTCGAAGTTGTATTTTGGACTTGTGGCATACTTGTTGGCCATGGTCCATTTGATTTTAATTCGATTTTTCCCTGTGTACATCTCGGCCTGTACATGATTTTTGCACTGTGCTTGTGTCTTTCTGCTGCTTTGAATTGGGAAGCCTTTATTAGTTACAGGATTTGGTAAAAACTGGGGTTTGTGTAAATGCTAAATTCTTGGTTTACAAGACTTTGACTTTGTTTGCTTCGACCGGTCTTGGTCCTTGAACATTTATGAGTTGTTCCTTTTTACTGTTGCATTTGTTTTGGTACAATTGCCTTGTGCCTCTGTTGTACACCATATTTGCACTGTTTCATTAGTGATGTTCTGTACATTCACTATTCTCACTTGTTGTTGTTTGCACTGCACTTGAGTTTGCAGTGGTTTCACTAGTGCATTTAGTTGTGTTGCCAATTACTGGAGTCGATGCTTGAGTCGTTTGGATCTGACCATTTAAACAAGTACTTGAATGATAACTTGTTGTTTGGTCTTCTGTTGGTTTAAGTTGAAGTTGCAGTCTGATTACTTTACTTTTTGGTCTTACTTTCTTGATGACATTTGATCCAGATAGTGTTGTATTATGATTTGTACATTGAGTCGAATCCAGTCTCAAAGACTCGGGTTTGACCTTATACTCAGTTTTCGATTTCCATTGAACTTTCATGTATTACATCGCGGTAGTGGCGAGGCAGTGCACGCGTGCGTGTACTGCAGCCACACCGAAATTTGATTTGGAATTGCTGATTTGTTATTTAACACTGTATAATGTTATATCTGCTGTTATCCGATTCTCTTATCGAGGAGTTGGATAGACGAGATGTATTTTGACTGTCGTCTAATTGTTATTTAATTATTATTGCTTCTGTGCATTAGTAACTGAGTTTGAATTAGACTGACCCGTGTATTATTTTCTTTTGAATTTAATACTCGGGTCAGACCCGAGTTATTTCAGGTTGTAGATTTCCTGCTTTGAGTTGCTGTTTGAGCTATGAAGACTTTTCACATCTTTTGGAGTAATCGTGTCATAGTATAGGTTGATATGTATTCATGTATATTAGTTGATAATGTACGTGTATATATAACTTCCAGAGTCGACGGTTGTAGTTGTATCATATGTATTGTGTCAAATGTATTGTAACTGACATCAGTTATATATATATGAGACTTTTGTTATCTGTGTTCCGCATCTTTTTGTATCTGTGTTAGTAGTATATATTGTCCTAAACTATTATGAACCATCGTAGTTCGTTTTATACTGGAATTGGGTATGTCGATGGGAGTGAATAAATAAGAGATAAAAAATTTAAAATATATACCACTCCTATCGAGGTAACCAATACTAGGGTAAGGCCAACTACGGATGGCCGCTCCTATCCAGCCTTATTCTTCATAATAACAGACAGTATTCCTTTTAATACTCTTTGTTATTGTGAGTATAGAGGTGGGGCATTACAGTTGGTATCAGAGCTTGGGGTTTATGGACATAATATAAAACATAACTTAGATGGAACGTGTGTTACAACTATTGGTCGATGTTTTATTTGTGATTTGAATCAAAACTAAAGTTTTGAAATTATGATGAATTTTTTTAAAATATCTTTATTTAAAAATAAAAGTGAAACTCTGTTTTGTTGATTTGATTAAATTGTGTTCTGTTCATCAGAGTGCGCAGCGGAAATAGTGAAACTGTCTTCGCTGAGTACAACTGATAATCTTTTTGATTTAAAAATCAAAATTTGAAATTGAAATAAATTTCATTTGCTGTTTACATAGCTGTGTTTATTTTGTTTCTTTGAGAATTTCAAATCCGAATTGAGGATTCGAAACGATTGCAGTTATGTGATTCTTGTTGAGATTTTTGCTGATTTTCTTTTATGCTAATCACATGTTGATTAGATTTTTGCTGTTTTGAATTATCTTCATTGAAGATATATTCGAATGATTTCTTTGTTCATTTTGTAGTACGTGCAAATTTGAGTTGCACGTTACTGCATTAATTTTACGTTGAACTGATGCTTGGTTATGAAACGTATTTTGTTGCCGTTACCTTTATAACGGGATTTTTACACTAGTGCTATATTTTGAAGCACGATGTTTAGTTGAAAATTTTTATGAATAAAAATTCACTGGTGTTACATTGTGGTGTAAATTATTTTGATGAGATTTTGACGTTTAAAAATTACTGTCGCTTTGGCTTCAGTAACCGTCAAATTTTAAAAGTGGATTTTCAAGCGGTTATACCGCAATGCTGATTTGTGACCCGTTTTTACGGTATTTTGAGAAGTACAATTTCCTTATTGAAATTGTTACTAATATTGCTGCTTTAATCACGTGATTGGAAATCATTTTAAAATGAAAATTGTTTTATAAAATTTTTAACAGTTTGCACTTTCAAAAGAAGAGGAAGGTGAGTGATAATCACTTATGAGATTTATGGCATTAAGACCCAAGTAAGAGCAGCCAATTATTTTATATGAAAATCATATTACGATTTCTGTTAATCTTTATTTCTCTGAATAAATATATGATGATCATGAATGACATTTTGGTTGAATTTTTGGTTGCTGTTTTGATTTGCTTTTGGCATTGACTAATTTTGTTTTGAAAATTGTTTAATCAATCATATAACCCGATTACAGAAATGAGTTTGTGACTCAGTTTTTATAAGAAAATAATTTGATTAAATTTACTGAGAAATAGGGTATTAGATAATAATAATGGATTAGGCAGTATGAATAAAGAGGTTTATGCTCATGTCTAGTTCATTTAAAAATTGATATGAACAAAGCAATATTGAAAAAAAAATGTGATCAAGCAGAAATGACTTTGAAATGGGTTGTGAAATTTGGCATGAATGTTGGTGTGTTTAGATATGATTTTTAAGGAAATTAAATTCCCTACTTATGAAATGAAGAAAGGATTACAAGAGTATTTCTGGAGTTAAAAAGGAAAATTCCTTAAATGAATAAATATGTTTGGTCTCTAAATTACCAAGTAATTTAGGAGAGGTGCCTAGATCTACTCATCATCAGGTGGATGATGGGTATGTGCATGACTTGTTCAAGTCCTGAAGGCCTATGTGCAAAGGTTAACAAAATTGAGTCCTTTGCAATGCACACTTTGTGTTCAAAGGCAAGAGTTTAGACCATATAAAAATGTAAGATGGAACTGAAAAATAAGCTAAGAAGTGTGAACAAAGGAGGTTCATGCTTATGTCTGATTGTTTTAAATTGGAAATGAACAATGCAATAAATTATTTATGTGCTGATTTGTTCAGATCTAAAGCTAAAATGTTTTATGGGTTTTTCTCTAAAACCTTACCTTATGTTCACAATAGAATTGAGTATAAGAATTTTTATAGAGTTCTACTGGATTTGTTTAAGAGATTATGACATTCTTGAATATAGGAGATATGCAAGTGATAAAACAAATTTTGAATGAGACAACTGGAAAAATGAAATAAAGCATTATTTTCATGAATAAAGGAAGGATAGTTGAAATTTTTTAAAATAAGAAATGAGACTGGTCACTAGATTATAAAACAAATCTAGGAGAGAAGCCTTGATCTATTCATCATAAGGAGTATGATGGGTATGTGCATGACTTGTTTAAGTCCTATAGGCCTTTGTGCAGGGGTTAACAGAATTGAGTCCCTTGCAATGCACACATGGTGTTCAATGGCAAAGAGATATGACCAAATTAAATTGATAAATCGAGATTTAGAGCTGAACTATGGAATTAAAATGAGTTAATTCCATGAGAGTATGTGTACATATATACTGAATTGAATATTTTTTGATTTGAGATTCGATTATCGTTTTTGATAATTCAATATTAGTTGATTTGAGATTTGATTATCGTTTTTGATAATCGAATATTTGTTGATTTGAGATTTAATTATCATTTTTGATAATTGAATAATTGTTGATTTGGGATTTCTGATTATCGTTTTGATAATTAAAGATTATCGTTTTGATAATTAGGCAATTGCTAATTTTACTGATTGTAAGATTTTCTAGTCTCTAATTGATTCTAGATTATGTTGATTATATTAAATTGCTGTTTTGTGATTTCTGTATTCTAATTATCTAATTGATAATTGAATATTGCTGACAATTGCATTTATTCAGTTTTGTTGTTTTCTGATTATCTATTTGATGATTAGATTTTGTGAGAATTTGTAAATTTCTTTAATGGAATTAAAAGTTTTCTTCGGTTTTGGTGTTCTCGACCTTTATTTTTCTAGCTTAACCAGTTTATGTTAGAAAAATAATTGTTATTGACAACCTTAATTATGAAAATTGCGGGGACGCAATTTCTATAAGGAGGGGAGTCTGTAATGACCCGGGATTTCGTATTGATTTATAATCGTCATTAAACGATTAATCGATTATTAATTGCTGTTGAGTATTTTAAATCAGCTGAAATTCTTTTGAAAATAGGTTAAGTGTAATTGAGCTTTGCAAATTTGAATCTCGGCCCATCCATTTTGATGTCGTATTGTTTGAAGTATAACCGGTCCCTCTTTTCAATTGCATTCGTTCGAAAACCCTATAATCCGATCTTCCTCAACCATTCCAATTGGTAACCCTAAAAACGAAAGAAAAATTAAAAATGGCGGCTCGATCTTCTTTCTGCTCGTCTTCAAAGCTAGGGCTCGTGAGAATCGATGATGACTTCACTTCCCTCGCGGCTGCTCAATCTAGCTCTCGTTCGTCTCTTCGAGTTGCTCCCACAGCCGCTTCTAATTGGTCAAGTTCGAAAAAGGTGAGTGATTATTGTCACTCACATTCTAATTCAAATTTCAGTATAGTGCTTCGATTGTTTGATTTTGTCTTGCCAATGACAATTTGGGTTTTGTTTTATTTCGATTTGAAAATAGCCAGTTCGATTTATTGTTGGAGATCTCTGGATTTGTTTGATTCCTTGATACTTTCGGCATTGTTTGTGATTTTAAAATGCATATTATTTTGGCTATATTGTTTCGTGTTGTTTGTCTTAAGGGAAATTGCTGTTCGTTTTTGGGTCTGACAATTTTGAGTATTACTCACATTTAATTCTATTGCTCTGGTTCGTGACTTGGGTTTTCACTTGATTTAGTCGATGATTATTTGTTTATTTAGGGTTTGAATCCCTTGTTTTGAGTTCGTATATATTTGTGAAATGGGCAATTTATTTATCTCGACTGTACGATTAAGTATTGAAGCTTGGGTTTCGATTTCTGACTTAGTTGATTCTTTGATTGTCTCGGCTCTGTCTTTAATCTGTTTATTCGATATTGAACTAAATTTGTGAAATTCTGATGACTTTGGTTTTACGTTTTCTTTGGGTATGGTCACTGAATCATGGGTGTGATAGTCGCATTTCAGTTGCGTCAGTTGCCTTCGTGTTCATGTATATTTGTTGTTCATTTCACCGTTGCATTCATGGGTACATTAGCCACCGATTTGTTGTTCACTGACTTGAGTTCAAGCCTCGTTCATGTCAAAGTTTACATTGATGCACTATTTACATTCCAGTGTGCCTTAGTAGATGACTTATATACTTGTCCCTTTCTCCTACAGTCTGGTTCCCTGGGGCACTATTGCGTGTTTTAGATTGTTGCACTTGCAGTCGGGATTAGCGTGTCTTTTGATTCAACTTGAATCTATACAGTCATGTTGTATTTACCTTGAGTTCCATGTTGACTTCACCTTGAACCCTTTGCGTAGTTGATGTCTTCTTGTACAAGTCTTCACTGTGTAGTTGACTCATTCATGTGTAGGTGTAGCTTGGTTGCATATATACTTCACTCTTGTAGCCTTTGGGTTGACTCTGTTTTACTGTAGCTAATCTTCACATGTACACTGCTTGACTTAGTGTTCGAGTTCCTTCATGTGGTCAGTGTGCTGGTATTATCACAGTTGAGTGTTGAGCATTGGTCTTTGTTGTTGGGTATCACTGATCACAAATGTCCCTGCTTGCATCTTTGAATTTGGTTAGATGGTACTGACCAGTTAAGTTTGAGTTGTATAACTCGAACTTGATCTCGAGTTGGTGCCAATTGCTCCTGATTATGTTTTGATGTTGATTTCCATCACTGTTTCTATTGACTTTACTGAGATGATGATTTCATTTTGACTTCGGTTATACCTGGTTTTGAATTTGAGTTTGTGATATTGCTAATGCTATTTCGTTGATTTAGACGTGTATGTGTATTCATAAATATGCATACATGTACTAAGTCCAGTTCATGTAATTTGCAGTGCCTTATTGCCACTGTCTTGAATTAATTATGTTGGTTTTGCAAAGATACTTTAGATGATATTTTTACTGGGTTTTGCAATTGCTTTCAGTATTAACTTCGAAGTTGTATTTTGGACTTGTGGCATACTTGTTGTCCATGGTCCATTTGATTTTAATTCGATTTTTCCCTGTGTACATCTCGGCTTGTACATGATTTTTGCACTGTGCTTGTGTCTTTCTGCTGCTTTGAATTGGGAAGCCTTTATTAGTTACAGGATTTGGTAAAAACTGGGGTTTGTGTAAATGCTAAATTCTTGGTTTACAAGAGTTTTGATTTTGTTTGCTTCGACCGGTCTTGGTCCTTGAACATTTCTGAGTTGTTCCTTTTTACTGTTGCATTTGTTTTGGTACAATTGCCTTGTGCCTCTGTTGTACACCATATTTGCACTGTTTCATTCGTGATGTTCTGTACATTCACTATTCTCACTTGTTGTTGTTTGCACTGCACTTGAGTTTGCAGTGGTTTCACTAGTGCATTTAGTTGTGTTGCCAATTACTGGAGTCGATGCTTGAGTCGTTTGGATCTGACCATTTAAACAAGTACTTGAATGATAACTTGTTGTTTGGTCTTCTGTTGGTTTAAGTTGAAGTTGCAGTCTGATTGCTTTACTTTTTGGTCTTACTTTCTTGATGACATTTGATCCAGATAGTGTTGTAGTATGATTTGTACATTGAGTCGAATCCAGTCTCAAAGACTCGGGTTTGACCTTATACTCAGTTTTCGATTTCCATTGAACTTTCATGTATTACATCGCGGTAGTGGCGAGGCAGTGCACGCGTGCGTGTACTGCAGCCACACCGAAATTTGATTTGGAATTGCTGATTTGTTATTTAACACTGTATAGTGTTATATCTGCTGTTATCCGATTCTCTTATCGAGTAGTTGGATAGACGAGATGTATTTTGACTGTCGTCTAATTGTTATTTAATTATTATTGCTACTGTGCATTAATAACTGAGTTTGAATTAGACTGACCCGTGTATTATTTTCTTTTGAATTTAATACTCGGGTCAGACCCGAGTTATTTCAGGTTGTAGATTTCCTGCTTTGAGTTGTTGTTTGAGCTATGAAGACTTTTCACATCTTTTGGAGTAATCGTGTCATAGTATAGGTTGATATGTATTCATGTATATTAGTTGATAATGTACGTGTATATATAACTTCCAGAGTCGACAGTTGTAGTTGTATCATATGTATTGTGTCAAATGTATTGTAACTGACATCAGTTATATATATATGAGACTTTTGTTATCTGTGTTCCGCATCTTTTTGTATCTGTGTTAGTAGTATATATTGTCCTAAACCATTATGAACCATCGTAGTTCGTTTTATACTGGAATTGGGTATGTCGATGGGAGTGAATAAATAAGAGATGAAAAATTTAAAATATATACCACTCCTATCGAGGTAACCAATACTAGTGTAAGGCCAACTACGGATGGCTGCTCCTATCCAGCCTTATTCTTCATAATAACAGACAGTATTCCTTTTAATACTCTTTGTTATTGTGAGTATAGAGGTGGGGCGTTACAGTTGGTATCAGAGCTTGGGGTTTATGGACATAATATGAAACATAACTTAGATGGAACATGTGTTACAACTATTGGTCGATGTTTTATTTGTGATTTGAGTCAAAACTAAAGTTTTGAAATTATGATGAAATTTTTTAAAATATCTTTATTTAAAATTAAAAGTGAAATTGTGTTTTGTTGATTTGATTAAATTGTGTTCTGTTCATCAGAGTGCGCAGCGGAAATAGTGAAACTGTCTTCGCTGAGTACAACTGATAATCTTTTTGATTTAAAAATCAAAATTTGAAATTGAAATAAATTTCATTTGCTGTTTACATAGCTGTGTTTATTTTGTTTCTTTGAGAATTTCGAATCCGAATTGAGGATTCGAAACGATTGCAGTTATGTGATTCTTGTTGAGATTTTTGCTGATTTTCTTTTATGCTAATCACATGTTGATTAGATTTTTGCTGTTTTGAATTATCTTCATTGAAGATATATTCGAATGATTTCTTTGTTCATTTTGTAGTACGTGCAAATTTGAGTTGCACGTTACTGCATTAATTTTACGTTGAACCGATGCTTGGTTATGAAACGTATTTTGTTGCCGTTACCTTTATAACGGGATTTTTACACTAGTGCTATATTTTGAAGCACGGTGTTTAGTTGAAAATTTTTATGAATAAAAATTCACTGGTGTTACATTGTGGTGTAAATTATTTTGATGAGATTTTGATGTTTAAAAATTACTGTCGCTTTGGCTTCAGTAACAGTCAAATTTTAAAAGTGGATTTTCAAGCGATTATACCGCAATGCTGATTTGTGACCCGTTTTTACGGTATTTTGAGAAGTACAATTTCCTTATCGAAATTGTTACTAATATTGTTGCTTTAATCACGTGATTGGAAATCATTTTAAAATGAAAATTGTTTTATAAAATTTTTAACAGTTTGCACTTTCAAAAGAAGAGGAAGGTAAGTGATAATCACTTATGAGATTTATGGCATTAAGACCCAAGTAAGAGCAGCCAATTATTTTATGTGAAAATCATATTACGATTTCTGTTAATCTTTATTTCTCTGAATAAATATATGATGATCATGAATGACATTTTGGTTGAATTTTTGGTTGTTGTTTTGATTTGCTTTTGGCATTGACTAATTTTGTTTTGAAAATTGTTTAATCAATCATATAACCCGATTACAGAAATGAGTTTGTGACTCAGTTTTTATAAGAAAATAATTTGATTAAATTTACTGAGAAATAGGGTATTAGATAATAATAATGGATTAGGCAGTATGAATAAAGAGGTTTATGCTCATGTCTAGTTCATTTAAAAATTGATATGAACAAAGCAATATTGAAAAAAAAATGTGATCAAGCAGAAATGACTTTGAAATGGGTTGTGAAATTTGGCATGAATGTTGGTGTGTTTAGATATGATTTTTAAGGAAATTAAATTCCCTACTTATGAAATGAAGAAAGGATTACAAGAGTATTTATGGAGTTAAAAAGGAAAATTCCTTAAATGAATAAATATTTATGGTCTCTAAATTACCAAGTAATTTAGGAGAGGTGCCTTGATCTACTCATCATCAGGTGGATGATGGGTATGTGCATGACTTGTTCAAGTCCTGAAGGCCTCTGTGCAAAGGTTAACAGAATTGAGTCCTTTGCAATGCACACTTTGTGTTCAAAGGCAAGAGTTTAGACCATATAAAAATGTAAGATGGAACTGAAAAATAAGCTAGGCAGTGTGAACAAAGGAGGTTCATGCTTATGTCTGATTGTTTTAAATTGGAAATGAACAATGCAATAAATTATTTATGTGCTGATTTGTTCAGATCTAAAGCTAAAATGTTTTATGGGTTTTTCTCTAAAACCTTACCCTATGTTCACAATAGAATTGAGTATAAGAATTTTTATAGAGTTCTATTGGATTTGTTTAAGAGATTATGACATTCTTGAATATAGGAGATATGCAAGTGATAAAACAAATTTTGAATGAGACAACGGGAAAAATGAAATAAAGCATTATTTTCATGAATGAAAGTATGGATAGTTGATATTTTCTGAAATGAGAAATGGGACTGGTCACTAGATTATAAAACTAATCTAGGAGAGACGCCTTGATCTATTCATCATAAGGAGTATGATGGGTATGTGCATGACTTGTTTAAGTCCTATAGGCCTTTGTGCAGGGGTTAACAGAATTGAGTCCCTTGCAATGCACACATGGTGTTCAATGGCAAAGAGATATGACCAAATTAAATTGATAAATCGAGATTTAGAGCTGAACTATGGAATTAAAATGAGTTAATTCCATGAGAGTATGTGTACATATATACTGAATTGAATATTTGTTGATTTGAGATTCGATTATCGTTTTTGATAATTGAATATTAGTTGATTTGAGATTTGATTATCGTTTTTGATAATCGAATATTTGTTGATTTGAGATTTAATTATCGTTTTTGATAATTGAATAATTGTTGATTTGGGATTTCTGATTATCGTTTTGATAATTAAAGATTATCGTTTTGATAATTAGGCAATTGCTAATTTTGCTGATTGTAAGATTTTCTAGTCTCTAATTGATTCTAGATTATGTTGATTATATTAAATTGCTGTTTTGTGATTTCTGTATTCTAATTATCTAATTGATAATTGAATATTGCTGACAATTGCATTTATTCAGTTTTGTTGTTTTTTGATTATCTATTTGATGATTAGATTTTGTGAGAATTTGTAAATTTCTTTTATGGAATTAAAAGTTTTCTTCGGTTTTGGTGTTCTCGACCTTTATTTTTCTAGCTTAACCAGTTTATGTTAGAAAAATAATTGTTATTGACAACCTTAATTATGAAAATTGCGGGGACGTAATTTCTATAAGGAGGGGAGTCTGTAATGACCCGGGATTTCGTATTGATTTATAATCGTCATTAAACGATTAATCGATTGTTAATTGCTGTTGAGTATTTTAAATCAGCTGAAATTCTTTTGAAAATAGGTTAAGTGTAATTGAGCTTTGCAAATTTGAATCTCGGCCCATCCATTTTGATGTCGTATTGTTTGAAGTATAACCGGTCCCTCTTTTCAATTGCATTCGTTTGAAAACCCTATAACCCGATCTTCCTCAACCATTCCAATTGGTAACCCTAAAAACGAAAGAAAAAATAAAAATGGCGGCTCGATCTTCTTCCTGCTCGTCTTCAAAGCTAGGGCTCGTGAGAATCGATGATGTCTTCACTTCCCTCGCTGCTGCCCTTTCTTTTTTTTATTTCTTTTTTCATTTTCTCGGGCCTTTTTAAGCCCTACCTTTTGACTTAAAAAGATAAAATAGAGGGGTAGTTCATCATTAGTTATTGGCGTTTATGGTTTTTGTGGTGGTTAGGGTGAAGTTAGTTGTAGGAAGTGTTGATTGCAATGGATGCGGTGATGGAGAAGTGTTGGTTGTAGTTGCTGGGTGGAATTGTGCATGAGATGGATGATAGTGCTTGTTGGATCAAGTGCATTGGCAATGGGGTTAAAAATGTGAACTTAACAAACCTTTTATTAGTTTGCGTAAGTCTTTATTTTGTGTTTATATAAATAATACAAAATTTTACACTAAATTTAGCATTTATTGAAAAAAGAGTTTGAGAAATATTTTAATTATACTATTTTATTTAAAATATTTACTTATTTTTTATTTTTTAACAATAATATTTACTATTGATTTAATTTTAATTTTAATTTACTTTATTAATACTAATTTAATTTTTTAATTTCAATTTTAGGTTTATTTTATTTTTAATTTATTTTATTGTGTTCGTGTTCATAATAGCTATATTAAAAGGTATAATCAAACTTAGGGGTAATATGGGGATATGTGTATAATTTACTATTGTGACCTACAGTTGATAAATGTATATGTGATGTCATATGTCAATAATAATGTCTTTGGGATATACATGTATATCAAATAATTAAATTTTTATTTACACTAATATCAAAGATTAATTATGACCATTATAATTTTTAATTAATATATGCGCATACACATACATAGTATAATATTTTTATATAAATTTACTATTAGACATAAATATTTAATTTTCCATATGCACAAATATTTATATTTATTAGTTAATATTCAAATTATAAATAAAATAGGTTTAATAAATTAATAACTAAAATTTAAATAGGTTTCACTTTTTAGAATAAATATTCAAAATATATATATGATAATTATTTTTATTCTAAACATAGCAGTAAAACTTTTTTTCTTTAAATATCTAATCGAATAAACTATTTCGAAAAATTCAAGTACTCAAATTTTAAAATTTTTTGACAATTAAAACACACTAAAAATTAGTTAATTTGTTTCTAAATTTGAAATTTTAAAACCTTTAAATAAAAATAATATTATTATTAAGATTTCCATATGGAAATGTCAAATATATACATATATTTGTGTTCAAACCGAAGCCGTGAATAATTATATAAAAAATTTCTTTTTTTATTATGAAATCCGAAAGTATTTAATATTTAAAATAATAAGTATATTTATATCAAAAATATATATAGGTATATAGACATATATATACACACATACAGATTTGATTTTAGATCTAAGAATATTTTTTTAATTAATGCTAAAACTAAATGTTATAATATTTATATACCAAAAGTAATTTTATTCTATAATTTAATTATCAAATAAATTTTTGAATTTTTTTTATTTGATCCTGGCCGAATGATTAAGGGTATATAAGCATGTATGAAGACAGTTTATACATGTATATATAATTGAATAATTAAATAAGGGAATTACCCTTCACTTGCGATCTTACTAAATGATAGTTGTTTAGTTTTCTCCTCCATCTCCTTCGCCATTATTCGCCATATCGTCACCATGGCTTCACCAATGTCTAATGGATGAAAGCGTTGTGTTTGTTGAGTGTAAAAGGAAAGATAATGGAGGCTATTAATTTATAGAGCACCATATATCAAACGCCCTTTTCTCCTAAACCCAAGGAGACTAGGTCCCCAAAACTCCCCTACTTCTATGGCTGGCCTCAAAGTTGACCTTGCTTGGTCAAAATGCCTATTGAATCCTATTTCAATCAAAAATTTAATTATATTAGTTAAGCTCCATATTCAATCAAACGGACATACAACTTTTATAAACTGATCTGATCGATTTGAAGCTTCAAATAACTAAAAACGCGATTGTATTAACTCTCTGGTCTGAATTTCTTGCTTAATATTTAAACAATTTAAATACTGAAGCCTGTACAGACTTTGTTGAAGTACAATATGGTGCACAAGTTTCACGCTTCCAGATAGAAATCCAATTTCTATTCACAATAAGCTCACATAGTAACGATATTTTGTACACATAATCTTTCCATCATCACTATATCACTTAGAAATCTAGAGTTTTGTCTAAAATCAAAAGCTCTATTAATATCTATATTTAATTGTGTATACCACTTTGAAGTCCTTAGTTTAGTCTAATAAAATTTATCGATTAACCATATTTACTCTAGTCGGAAATTTTGATTTTAAGTTGACTACAAATTACGATGATACTAATCTTCTTCAACAAAGGAGATGAATCCTCTCTTGGGTAGTGTTTCACTTCAAGTGGTTCGACTATACCTAACTACGATCGTAACAAGGTTTGTGACGACCCACATTTCGGAAGGTTTAAATCGACAATAATCCACACATGTCCAACTCAAACAATCTGAAACATGGATAATCAATGGGGTTAATTAAGGAAAAAAAAGAAAAGAAGAACACAAATACATAATCTCGCAGCGGAATGACAAAATATAATAATCAAATAAACAATTCATGAAGCTGTTTATACTATACATTTGATTATAATTTATACAACATTTATCAAAGTTATATATACAACAGAATAAATAAAACTATGCAGTGGAACATCAATGCAGTGAAATAATACTAGTAATAATATATACCAAATCTTCGTCTTCATCCTCTAGAAAATATGATCTTCAATACACTGAAATACTCAGGGCTGACCCGAGCGTAATGAAAAGAAAAAACACTCGAGTCGGGACTAAAATATCCTTATGTGAGTCAAATCAATATCACATATAACATGAGTGTAATAACATCAGAGATGTTTACGGGGATTCATGTCTCCTATCCAGAGTATAACGTGCGTGCAATAACTCAAGAGATGTTATGGGATTTTCCATCTCTTAAGGATCTATCAAAATATTTATATATAGTAGAATACGCTATATATGTAATGTCTAATCAGTAAAATAAATATTTTTCTTAGCGTTAAGGCTTTACATTAATCCCCATTAATGCGTTTTTAAGCATTGTCGTATAGTTTGCATATAACGCCCCAGTAGCAAGTCAGGGGATAGGGATGCGCCGTGATACGACAACACTAAACCAAACTCGTAGTGGTCTCGTATACGGATAAAAGTATGACAAGGCACATGAGGCAATGCCCAAGGTAGGATACTACCAGTTCGGGTCGCAGGGTTAGTGGTAACGCATCGTAGCCACGACTGCCCACCGCGTCCATCCATCCCACATTGAGTCAAAGGGAGGTCATCCCAAATCATGGTGCACCAATCAAAACCAACATAAAAAATAATAGTATGGACCAAGCCCAAAAAGAAATCAAAGAACGGATGTCCGCTAGAGGTAATTAGCCTCATTGGGCCTGTCAAGCCGTCCTATTTTCATCATTTCAAATTGGCACAAGTGCCGGGGTCTATTCATCATCATTTTCTTTCTTCAAATCTAGCAAACGTATGCCAAATCCAAACACTTCATTCTGGAGTCTCCTTCACGTACACAGTTGTTAAAGTGGTTCCAATATTCACAGAAAGTATGCCAATAAGAGGCCCCGATCTCTTTAACAACCAAACATTGTTTTACACACCGGTTGATTCTTTTACATTTCGAAAACGATTCATACTTGATATCAAAATATCATAAACACTACAAAAATATCCTTCATTTCAAAATATCATATTTACCGAAAATATCAATTTCACTTGAAATATCATTTCATTCGAGTTTCCATTTCGAATATTAATTTAGGTTATAACTTCAATTTAACCCAATTCTTATTTAAATCAACGATTTAAATAAAAACATTCCACCCTTAACTAGTTTGATTTTTTAGAAAATAGTTTAATTTTTTTTTCTTTTTTATTTATTTCTCTATCGGTTTGCAAAGAAAGAGGGAGAGGTACGGGGGAGGCAAAAGGGTATGCGGGTGTACGAATGGTCGAGTGATGGAATATATATATTATAATTAGGAAATATCTGACTTTAAATGTCTGAAATCCTCGAGCTCCAAACGAGGTGTGCCGCCTGGCGTTCTACATGTTATACCCCTATTCCGAACACAATGAAACTGGTTTCGAGAGCCAATTCCATCATATTCAGAAGATAGCATTTCAAAATCAAATTATTTTATTTAAATTCTACGCTTTTCAAGCTCGCACGGCCAAACAATAAGTCCGATCACTACGAAACTGGAAATCCTATAATAGTTTGCTATTACGGATCAGATGAAACCAGTTTCGTCGAAATCTGAGACAGTGGTCAAAATGGCTATTTTCACACGTTACTTAAGACAAGTAATTTCAAAAATCAATTTAATCACTTTAAATTAAAATTAAAAGTTAACTATCTTCATTGTTATTTAAATAAAATTTAAATCAACTTTCGATATCATTTTCATTCACATTAAATTTAGATTTCAATTATTTAAATAATTTCAATATTAAATTTAAACAATTTAATTATCCAATAAATAAACATATTTTAAATATAATTAACTTATAAAATTTAACTTTTTAAAACGAATTCGAATAATAAAACAACTACTACACTTAGTTCCATTTCTTTACTTATAATATTCCAAAAAAATCCAATTCCGATGAATTCCAATATTAGAATTTCAATAAATCCCAATATTAGATATCAAATAATTTTTAGTTATCAAACAATTATTTTATTTACATATAAATAATTCAATATTTATTATTCAATTCTTGCTATTGATTATAAACACATTCAATATATTAAACTTCATTTCAATACTTGTTATTGCAGAAATCTTCGAAATTGATCATTTCAAAATTTTATTTAGGTTCATATTCAATAAACTACAATAATAACTCATTAAATTTTTATTTCAAACCATTTTTATTCAATAATCATATTAAATTTAATAATTTAAAATAGTTAAAAATACGGGTCGTTACACTCTCCTCTACTCAAACTTTTCGTCCTCGAAAAGGGGTTAAGTAGGGAATTTAACCTTTGATATATTTTCTCAAAATAATTAACTTATAAAACATAAACATCTTATTTATAAAACCTTTACTACGCTTCTACTATGCCATTCCGATCGGTTTTATGAAAATTACAACTTATTTATAAAACTAGTTATAAAATTTTTAAAACCTCAAAATTTTTCTAACACCCGAATTTACGGAAAAATTTCGGCAGCGTCTCCTATGCGCGGCTCGATCATAAAATTTTTACAATACAAATATGTATCACAAATATACCAAATATACATCTCATCTCAATGATAAGGCATCGCGTAGGGAAAAATATAAAAGTGCGATATGTAATCCGAGATATGTACCTTATTATTATTAATACGAATGAGTTCGCTCATATTAAGCAAGCAAAAGCAAATAAAATCCGCATATACATCCAAACGGTCTTCGTATATACCTACCTCAACTCAAATTAGAATATTAGTCACTTATAAAAGATATAGAAACATGTATGAGTTTAATAGAACTATATAACATGAATTCTAAATCAAAAACATAAGCACAAATACAAATACACAACCATAACAATCATATGCATCCAAAAGCGGAAATAACAATGTTTTGCAACAAAAGAAATCATTCAACAATTAATATACATCTAATTAATTCAAACTGTATTAATTTACATTATCCAATGTCAATATTTAATTTGTACACTTCATTTCTTAGTAACTTCCAATTTTTATTAACATTTAATTGGTTTACTTCCAATTTATTCACATCTGTTTCATTTACATTCAACTTTTTCAAATTCTAATTATTTCGTCTTTTTGTTTAACTTATTTCATACTAAATTCATTTCTGGGCCATTTTATAAAATCATTCCATTTAATCTTACTTAAGTTAAATTTTATTTCACTACCACTTAGTATATTCTCTTTAATATTAATATCATTTATATACCATTTCATAAAACCATTTAAGTTTATTATAAACATTTTGTACAACACAACTCAAGTTTATTTTTATTTCATAGCTTAAGTTCATATTAATTCATTGATTCACTTCATTAGTTCATTTCACTGATTCAAATTCATATTAATAATTTTACTTAAGTAAATTTTTATTTTATAACTCAAATTCATATTAATAAATTCTGTTTTTATCACAATCGATTTTATTCGACTTTTCTTAGGTTAACTTTCATCTAATAATTCATTTCATTAACTTATTTTATATTCAATTAGTTACAACTCAATTTATTAAAACTCACTCCACTTGCATTCAATTTATTTATATCCAATTTAAATCAAATTGAACTACTCATATAAATTTTTCTTACACCTATTTATTCTCATTCAATTTCTTTCACACCCAAATTGCGATTCATTTTATAATTCAAGTTCGTATTCATTCTATTAACTCATTTTACAGCTTAAGTGGAATTAATTCACTTTATTAATTCATTTAGTTCAATTCAAATCCAATTCAATTCATTTAATCCTTATTAAATTAAACTTTATTTCATTTAATCCATTTCTCGGTTTATTTAACTTTATTTAAGTTAAATTTTTTCTTTTCTTATCATTCACATTTAACAAATTTAAAATTTGTTTTTAGCTTAATATTTCTCAAATCTATAAGTTATACAAACTTATTCACTTAAAATTTCATTTCATTAATTTATCTAATTCATTTCAAATACAATTCACTTTCATTTAAGCTTCCTTGAGTTAAACTTTATTTTATTTACTTCATTTCACTAACTCAATTTATTTAACATTTCTTAGGTTAATTCTTTTATTTCATATCTCAAATTCAAATTTTCTTTTGTTTGCTTAACCAAAATGTTCAAGTATTTTAAAATTCGATTTTACTTTCATGTTCAAATTCATAAGTTATAACTTATTTCTTATCTATACTATTTTCAATTTGTAAGTTCAAAAACTATTTTCATATATATATATATATATCAAATCATACTTGGAATATTTTTTTTACAATCAAAACTTGTTTTAACCGGAAATAAATTTCTTTTGGTAACAATTCTCACTTAGAAACTCGAAAATGAATACTGGGGATGCTGTAGTCATCCCTAGAATTATTTCCCAGCGATTAAAGCGAGTTTAATGCTTTTATTTCATTCAAAAATCTTTTCAAAATATATTTCTAGTCAAACAATTTCAAATAATATTATTATTAATTTTGAAGGCTTTGAAATATTTTTGAAAATCAACTGGATTTTAAATTCTAAAATTCTCAGCTTTTAAATCATTTCTATTTATAAGCTATATCATAAATATACTTACACAATTCCATTACTTTATTATGAAAACATTTCGTTAATTTACATTTTTGTTATTTCAAACAATTCTTATTGTAATTAGATTTCAATTCAATTAAATTTTTCGAATGCTTCGTGAAATAGAGTTCACAAAGTATTCGTTTTTAGTTTAATTCAACCAATAATTGATAATAACTAAAAATTATCATCTCCTAACAAAAAACATTCATTGAAAATTATCATTATATATATAATATAATTTAGGTAAAATTATTTCATTTACTCAATTTAAATAATATTATGTTGACTTGCCTCGTTTAAGTGTTTAGAAATCCCTATCGATAACATGGCATCTCACGCACCGACCAGAATTCATAAGCAACTCAACGGATAAGTAAACACAATATAAAACATTTTATAATACTAACAAGTACGCGCTCTCATATATATACACTCAAGCAAACTCATTCTAGGGTATTACTACCCTATCTCTAATGAGTTAAACCCCACAAAGCTAAGGTTATCGCTAAACCAAAGCTCTGATACCAAATGTGGCGATCCATATTTCGGAAGGTTTAAATCGACAATAATCCACACATGTTCAACTCAAACAATTTGAAACGTAGATAATCATCAATGGGGTTAATTAAGGAAAAATAAGAAAAGAAGAACACAAATACAGAATCTCGCAGCGGAATGACAAAATATAATAATAAAATAAACAGTTCATGAAGCTGTTTATACTATACATTTGATTATAATTTATACAACATTTATAAGAGTTATATATACAACATAATAAATAAAACTATGTAGCGAAAAAAAATGCAGTAAAATAATACTAGTAATAATATATACCAAATATTCATCTTCATCCTCAGAAAATATGATCTTCAATACGCTGAAAAACTTAGGGCTGACTCGAGCGTAATGAAAAGACAAAACTATATCAACCCGCCTTTATGATCATCGAAAGTCGACACCGAACACTATCATTGTGTTCAAATGTCGCGCTTTCAATTGACAAAAGGGCAGATTGTTAGGGTAAATAAAAAGAAAAGAACAGAGAACAGAGGAAACATAATCTCATAGCGGAATCGACAACATATAATATAACAAGGACAGTAGAAATTGTCACTTCAAAAAAAATACAGAGTATATCAGAGTTAAAAACAAACCTATCAGCTGGACAGTTATAAAATCCTGACCTTACAAATGCCGATAAGTATACTTTATAATACAGTGGAAATAAAATACTACGATATGTGAATCTTTAGCTCCCTTCCACGATCTCTAAAACTTTAAAGACAACCTAGGAAAATACTTGGACTGACCCAAGCATTATAAAAAATAACATCCGGATAAGTCTAGAAATACCAGCGTGAGATAACTTGAATAACGGGGAACATTTATAAAAGTTATGTGAGACCACGCCGCTAACGCGGAATGGGTTTTCACCTTACAAGAATAACATCCATACAGGTAAGAGCAGAAATAACTATCAGAAAACAAATCCAATTATGAATGAGCATAAATAATATTAATCCAGACTTGAAAGAATGGAAATAAACCAAGTAAAATCCAAACTAGACAGAATGGATAGGACAAGGGAAACAGTCCACCTTGATAGAATGGACTAAATAAGGTAACGGTCCAAATTCGATAGAATGGACTAAATAAACACTTAAATGTTGTGGTGAGGAGTTGGCTCTACTCGTGGCAATTTAAAGCTAAAACAGATTCAGGGTTTTCGAATCCAATAAGGAAAGGAAATTTTCCAACAAATGACTAGGAAGGTGCAACCCCCTTGAAGTATACCTCTAGTAATATACTTCTGAGAAGCTCAGTTACTTCGTGACACTTCTCGAACAATACCAAGCCATACCCCGCCAGACCTTACTGAGTATCCAAATATTTCCACATCTAAGTGCACAACTGAATCCAAACTAGATGAGATGTGAAAATACCCTAATGAGAGCGACCCCACATAGCTTGGCTTCCTCTCGCGCTTTTGGTTTAGTCACTCCTGACAAAGGATAGCGACGCTCAATGGAGCAATAAATCATCTTAGAATGACGATAATAAAGTAATTGAAGTAACCAAGAGCCGAGATACCAACTATCGAAGATATAAAACGATCGTATAGGGAAATTAAGTCTTGTATACTTATCACCACTTATTGAATTCAAACTTATACTATTTCTTGGTTAACAATAATACCCGACAAGTCAAGGTAGTGTTACCTCAAAGTCGTGTCACACGATTATCCTTAACTTTCGAAATAGCAAACAAGTCTACTTCTTCGATGTTTAGCGCTAATACTACAAATAGATCGTTTCCATTTCAGTGATTCGCTTTACGGAAATGATTTATTTCCATAAACGAATAAAAAACTTACGTTAAAAACAAACTGATCTTGTGCTTGATTTCCATATTGGTAAAACACTTTTAGAATTAGTTCCTGATTGTTAAAACATTAAGCGAATATTTTTTTTTCCAAGTGCACGACACCGAAGGCCTAAACCAACATCATATCGAACACCCAGAAGATTATCCAACCTAGCATCCCAGTAATCAAGTTCCAACTCCTTTTTATAACTTTAAAACAATATCAATTATCCTAAAAGATAATTAATCTCATTTACAATGAAATAAACAAATCCATTGTCTTTAAAAAAATAGATAATTATTTCCAAACACTTTTATAACATTAGTAAATTAACTTTAAATCAGTTGATTAAAGCAATTTTATCATATTAGTTAATTTACTTAAATCACTTTTATTAAATCAATTAATTAACTTTAAATATCATTAATTAAAAAGATTTATTAAATTCAAATAATCATTAGTTAATAATGAATAAGTCATCTCAAACATCATTTATTAAAATATAAGTAATTTTTAAATTCCATTAATTAAAACAATTAGTTGAGTTCAACTAACCATAAATTAATTGGATTAATTAAATTAAAACTTCATTAGTCGAATCGATAAATTAAAAACATCATTTGTTAAAATGATTTATTTAATTATAAAACATCATTAATAAAAATGATTTAACTAAATACCAAATATCATTAGTTAAAACAATTAATTAAATTTAAAATAATCATTATCTAAAATGATTAATTAAATTCAAATATCATTATTTAAAATGACTAATTACTTTTAAATATCATTAATTTAAAATGATCATTAATTTCAATTATCGTTAATTAAAATAATTAATTAAACTCTATCATCATTAATTAAAATATTTAATTAAAGTCAAATAATCATTAGTTACGATTAATTAAGTACAAAAAATCATTAGCAAAAATGATTAATTGAATCTAAAGGTAAACCAATTTTTTAAAAACATTATCTATTAAAATTGGTTAATTAATTTCAAAATCATTAGTTAAAATGATTAATTAATTTAAATTATAATTTATCAAAATGATAAATGAATTTTAATATTCCGTTTAGCAAAACACAAGCTCAAGTTCATATGACAGGGTTTTGAGGATGAAAGTTAATAAATGACGATATAGCAAAACTGCTATAATGACACTTAACAAATTAAATGGAATATCAAGTTTTATTTCAATTAAACATAAATCAATATAATATCATAAGGATGTAAATAAATAAATTATTGGCGAGAAACCCCCTTTGGGTTTCTCTATAGATTTTTCCTATAAAACAATGGTTATGGAATATATATATATATATATATATATATAATATGGGTTTATCACGATCAAGTTAATATGTCATTCATTTTCCAAATAGAAATTTCACCACACACGCAATCAAACAAATTTAACTAACAACCAAGCAATCAATAAACATTTATAACATCATTGATATGATTTAATAAAATTAAATGTGAGTTAAACTCACTTTGATTCCAGATATTGCTGAAAAGTTTCCGGTTTGGACTAAAATCGAATGGACGTTCGACTTTAGCACAAAATTCTATTAGTTCCAAGATCCACTAATTCAATTCCACTGTGAAGTTATCGTTGATACTAGTCCAACGCGACTGAGCGCGTCTGAATTTAACCTCGTATGAGCAAAGGTTTAATTACTAAAACGAATTTAAATTCAACTAACATAATTTTAATTAAATTATTTATTATCTTACACAAGCCCAAGGCCCAACCTAACCATCCAAACCCAATTGCAATAGTGCCCCCTTCTTCTTCTCCCAGAAACGTGCATGCGATATCCAGGCACGCTGATACAACACAAAGCGGAACTACCTCCATTCCTCTCACTTTACTCAATGAAATCGACAATTGAACGAACCGACGAACTCCTCTCCACAACCTCTCTGCCCCAGACCCCTCGAACCCACGCTTGACGATGCCTATCGAAACGTGACTTGAAGACCAGAGCCCGCAACATATATTCAACGCATTTTGCTCCGGGGAGCCGCACACCTCCAAACCCTCACCGCTAGTGCACCTTGCCACCCCAAACTCAACGAAACCATGGCCATCCTCCTAAATCGCCTACACAACCACCTATTCAAAACCCTAGGGCCGACGGTAAAATTTATCCAATAGCAAATTACAATCGCGCCTACCCATGATACAAGGAAAGTGTGGCTTGACTTTATACGATTTCAACAAGGCCATTATCACAATTTTTAGTTTACTAAACAATTTGATTTTGTTGTTTAAAAGTTTCGGCCATGGATTTATATTAACTGGGAAAAGAAAGAAAGAGAGGAAGGGGAGTAAGAGTGAAAAATTAGTACAGCCGATGAATTATTCTCATTTTTTAACCAAAATAAAATAAACAAAATGGTCAAGGTTTTTTAAAACACAGATCTAGGAAACATGCTAACATGTTTGTGTTCGTATGTGTACTATGGGTTTATTTTTAAAATGAAATGTTTTGGGTACGATGCCGCACAGAATTTCGTTCAAATATGAACCGTGAACGACAAAACAAAAATACAGTCGTGCTCAGAAATGCGACACGACTTCAAACCCGTAATAAAACACACTGGTTATTACATTCTATAAAATCTCAAAAATATCATCGTTTTTCGAAATATCGTCAAACATCAATTGAATTATTTTCCAAATTAAATTTTTTAGAAAAAACCTATAAATTAAATTAAAAATACGTTATCAAAAATTAAGTCATTTTATTACAATATTATTTCTTGTTATTTATTCGATCTATTTTTTATTGTAATAAATTTACAAATGAGCTTACTAATATTATTTATTAATTAAAAGGAGTAAAAATGAACTATTAAATCTATTTAATTCATACTTAGTTCACCATTCAAATATTTAATTCTCAATTCAAATATTTAAATGATCACTATATTTGAATTCAAGGTATTTGTTAACCCGCCTTTTGGCAAGGCCGTATACAGGCGGATAAAACTCAAACGATTGCTCAATTATCGAGGCTAGAATATTATGGTTTTGATTTGAATGGATGAATGGACTATTATCACAGATAATAAACATGAATACGTGGTCGGGATTCGGCATAGTCGATGGACAAAGCGCGGGATACTTGGAATATGGATTTTGATAAAAGTCGAGTTGCTTCGGGTTGCTTGGAGTTTGCTTCGAGTCACCTTTGGATTCACTTCGGGTTTTCAGGAGGTTTACTTCGAGTCAGGCAAGGGCACGCTTTGGTTCACTGAGGGATCAGCATATTTGCCTAGGGTCGGTAATGACTTCGGGTCGGCATCATTTCCGCTTCGGGTTGGCATCATTTCCGCTTCGGGTCGGCAAAGTATGGCGTCGGCATTTTGGAGAGAGGTCGGCATTGAGGATGACTTCAGGTCGGCACTTCTATGACTTCGGGTCAGCGTATGCACACCTTCGGGTCGGCACTAGGACATGGGATCGGCATCCACTTGAGGGATCGGCATATGGCGCTTTGCTCTGGGTTGACTTCGAGATGGACTTCGGGTCTCCTGCAGCATAACTTCGGGTCAGGAATTGATAATCTTCAGGTCGGCTATGGAAACAAGGAATTGACAATAGGATTTTGGGGTCGAAAATATTTTACTTTGGGTCGGATGCAAGTGTGCTTCGGGTCACCTGTGTATCTGCTTCGAGTCATCACCAAGAGAACTTCAGATCGGCATGTCAACTACTCGAGGTCGGCAGGGATGAGTGATATGGGCTTGACTATGGTTTTAGTGGGCCCATATCAGTAAGGAAGCCCGATAACCGGGATTTTGCCTATAAATACAGCAGGTGGAGTTTTAGAAAAGGGATTCTCATTATGTTTTCCTTCGTCTTCCACTTAAAATCTACTCTGCCATTCTTGTTTCAAAAACTCCGGATTGTAACTGTAATCAATTCTCTGATAATAAAAAGGAAATTTCTGGAGTGGACGTAGGCCGAATTCAGTCGAACCACTATAAATCTCGTCTTTTTTACTACTTTCTTATTAATTTTTGTTATTCTTCATATTATATCCACTACATATATACTTTATCTGTGATCTGTGATTGGATAGTGGTGCTTTTACTTGCAATTGGATGTTTGTGTCCATTTTTGGTGCAAACATTTTGGTGCTTTCACTGAGAAAGCAAGCACTCAGGGATTCTGAAGCTTGGATTTTGGATTTAAAAGCTTAGGAACTCGGATTTGGAAGCTATGGTTGGGCGATCAACAAGGAGAAAGGTGACAGATAGGAGCCATCAAGAGGGAAGTCAAGCGGCTTCTTCCGGAGCTGGAGCAGATCAGGCATCCATCTACATCACAAGGGATGAGATGCATACTTTGATGGATTCCATGCGGGAACAAATGTTGAAAAGGCAAGAAGAGATGATGCGGGAACTCTTCAGGAAAATGGGAATAGCTGAGACGCATAAACTAGGGAATGTACCAACCGTAGCTGCTGGCAATGTAGGACAAGGAGTCGGAGCTACAGAAATCTCTGGAGGTCAGATTTAGACCCAGAATGGAGAGCATAAAGGGAATTAGCAAAGGCTTGGGTGCAGACCCCCGGGATCGGATATTGGAAGACCCGTGAACGAAGCTCAAAAAGCTGGGGCCAACGCAAACGTGAACGAGCAACATGAAGAGTACTACCAAAAATATCCTACAAGACATAGGGAGCAGGGTGGAAATGAAAATAGGGAGCCACCCTCGGATGGAGACGAGTGGATGTCTGGATTTAGAAGAAAGACTATGAGAGGAGGGCTACCGAGCAGAGGCTTGGAGGAAGTTAGTCGGAGTCTGTTCACTCCGAATATTAGAAACACGAGGAACCCTCGAGAATTCAAACTACCAACGCTGAAGGCTTATGATGGGAAGTCGGACCCGACTATGCACGTAACCAGATACATCAGGCATATGGAATTGCTGGGGGAATCTGAGGAGGTGATGGAAAGATGTTTCCCTTTATACTTGATGGATTTGGCTATGCTCTAGTTCAGGCAGCTAGAGAATGGATCGATCAGGATATGAGGCGAGCTAGTGGAATTCTTCATGAGACATTTCAGGATCCACGTTACACGAACCAAGAATGTAATGACACTGGCATCAATGAAGCAAAGGACAGGATAGTCCGTGAGGAATTTTCTAATGTGGTTCAATGCAGCCGTGGCTTCCGTGGATCGCCCGGATCCATCAATGATTTTGATGGCGAAGGTAGCAGGAATTGAAGAAGGCACCGAGTTCAAAGATTCAGTGGCACAGGATCCACCACAGGATCTTGGAGAGTTTTACCATAATGCGGAAAGGTTTATACGATTAGATGATGCACGCGCCAAAAGGCAGGAAGTGAACGCCGCGCAAGGCGAAGGAACGTCTGGAGAAGGACGTGGAATGGAAAATGGAAAGCGAAAGCAGGACGATGGATATGATGATTCTGACAAACGGAGGAGAGACCAGGAACCCAAATTCACAACATATACGGACTTGACGGAGAACCTGGAATGGATTTACTTGGAAACACGAGGGCAACTCCCCTATCGAAAACCACCCAGGAGGGATCCCACGGAACGGGAGCACAGGAGCGGGAGGTACTGCCTATTTCATGAGCTGGAAGGGCATGCCACAGATGAATGCCGCCACTTGAAGGACATGGTGGAAGAACATGTTAGGAGTGACAGATTACCACAGTATGTGAGGAACCGGACAAGAGCAGTAGAACACGAGCAACTACTGCTTGCACCAAACAGGAACAACCCTGGATCGGGGTCACGACACATCATCAACTGAACGTGATGGCAAGGGCCGAGTTCAGGATTTGAGCTTCGATCATCAAATAATCTTTCTGTTTTTTTTAAAATAAAGTTGCTATGCCACTTACACATGTAAGGGAATCAGAGCGATTCCCAGGCATGCTCTGAGATGGTGATAGACTGCTCTGCCCGAAGAGGGAGCACTTAGCTTTTTCCATTTTTTCTTATTTAATGAACACTTGGAATTTGGATTTAATAAATGGATTTCGATTTTATGAAACAATCCCTAACCGGATAGTTAAGGGATAGATATTGGAAGTTAGTTGGAAATTGATCACTTAATGTTCAGGGATGCTGAACCGGAGTGTAGAGAGTGACGTCGCTTCGTCGAAAAGCGATAGGATCGGCCCGCTCGACGTTGTTTCCCCTTCACCGAAGAGTGCAGGATGGGATCCAGCAAGAGTTCGGAGTGGTTGTAATCGGTCTAGGACTTAGGCCATGGCATCACTTATTGTTCAAGGATACTAAACCGGAGTGCAGGGAGTGACGTCGCTTCGCCGGAGAGCGATAGGATCGGCTCGCTCGACGTTGTTTCCCCTTCACCGGAGAGTGATAGGATGGGATCCAACAAGAGACCGGAGAGGCTATAATCGGTCTAGGAGGACTAGGGCATCGCTTAATTTTCAGGGATACTGAACCAGAGTGCAAGGGATAGGTTGCTTCACCGGAGCGTGACAGGATCTGCCTATTCAATCGTTAAATTTGGATCGAGCTTAGCTAGGGTCCAAAGAGGCCGTCAACGATCCGAAGAGATCGTAGGATTTGGTTACTGGCTTCCAAGATGTGAAATGGATTTGGATACTGGCTTTGAACAGCTAAGTATTTGGCTAAGTACTCGGAGTGGTCCCGGATTTGGACTTGGACCCGGAAAGGTCCCCAAATTTGGAAAGGACCCGGAGTGGTCCCGGATTTGGGTAAAACGATCCAGAGAGATCGTGGATTCGGTTAATGGATTTGGAATGAATTCGGAATTGGATAACGACTCGAAACAGTCGCGGATTTGGCTATTGGACTTGGATGGGATTGCTTGGTAATGGATTGGATTATGGATTGGATGATACGGCCACGGATGGAATATGAACTTTGGATATTGGATTTAAAGCTATTCAAAACACACCTTCCAATAGCAAGGCATGTTTTGGGGGCAAATGTTAGCCCGCCTTTTGGCAAGGCCATATACATGTGGATTCAACTCAAACAATTGCTCAATTATCGGGGCTGAAATATTATGGTTTTGATTTGAATGGATGAATGGACGATCAATCACGAATAATAAACATGAATATGTGGCCGGGATTGGGCATAGTCGATGGACAAAGAGCGCGAGATACTTGGAATATGGATTTTGACAAAAGTCGAGTTACTTCGGGTTGCTTGGAGTTTGCTTCGAGTCACCTTTGGATTCACCTTGGGTTTTCAGGAGGTTTACTTCGAGTCAGGCAAGGGCGCGCTTCGGGTCACTGAGTGATCGGCATATTTGCCTGGGGTCGATAATGACTTCGGGTCAGCAAAGTATGGGGTCGGCATTTTGGTGAGAGGTCGGCATTGAGGATGACTTCGGGGCGGCACTTCTTGTGACTTCATGTCGACGTATGCACATCTTCGGGTCTAGGACATAGGATCGGCATCCACTTGAGGGATCGGCATATGGCGCTTTGCTCTGGGTTGGCTTCGAGATGGAATTCGGGTCTGTTGCGGCCTAACTTCGGGTCAGGGAGTGATAATCTTTGGGTCGGCTATGGAAACAAGGGATCAGCAATAGGATTTTAGGGTCGGCAATATTCTACATCGGGTCAGATGCAAGTGTGCTTCGGGTCACCAGTGTATCTGCTTCAAGTCATCACCAGGGGAACTTCAGGTCGGCATGTCAACTACTCGAGGTCGGCAGGGATGAGTGATATGGGCTTGACTATGGTTTTGGTGGGCCCATAATAATGAGGAAGCCCGGTAACGGGGATTTTGCCTATAAATACAGCAGGCGGGGTTTCATAAATGGGATTCTCATTCTGTTTCGCTTCATCTTCCACTTAAAGGCTACTCTGCCATTCTTGTTTCAAAAACTCCGAATTGTAACTGTAATCAATTCTCTGATAATAAAAAGGAAATTTCTGAAGTGCACGTAGGCCGGAGTCAGCCGAACCACTATAAATCTCGTCTTTTTTACAGCTTTCTTATTAATTTTTGTTATTCTTCATATTATATCCACTACATATACTCTGTCTGTGATCTGCGTTTGGAAAGTGGTGCTTTTACTTGCAATTGGGTGTTTATGATCATTTTTGGTGCAAACAGTATTAAATTCCAAAATCCAATTATTTAAATATCTAAAATTAGTTAAATATTTAAAATCAAACAACCAAAATTTTGGATTGTTACAAAAACACTCGAGTCAGGACTAAAATATCCTTGTGTGAGTCAAATCAATATCACATATAACATGAGTGTAATAGCATCAGAGATGTTTATAGGGTTTCACATCTTCTATCCAGAGTATAATAAATATTTTTCTTAGCGTTAAGGCTTTACATTAATCCCCCTTAACGCGTTTTTAAGCATTGTCGTACAGTTTGCATATAACGCCCCAGTAGCACGTCGGGGGATATGGATGCATCGTGATACGACAACACTAAACCAAACTCGTAGTGGTTCCGTATAGGGATAAAAGTATGACAAGGCACGTGAGGCGATGCCCAAGGTAGGATACTACCAGTTCGGGTCGCAGGGCTGGTGGTAACGCATCGTTGCCACGACCGCCCACCACGTCCGTCCATCCCATATCGAGTCAAAGGGAGGTCATCCCAAATCAAAGTGCACCAATAGAAACCAACATTAAAAGTAATAGTATGGACCAAGTCCAAAAAGAAATCGAAGAACGGATGTCCGCTAGAGGTAATTAGCCTCATTGGCCCTGTCAAGCCGTCATATTTTAGTCATTTCAAATTGGCACAATTGTCTGGGTCTATCCATCATCGTTCTCTTTCTTAAAATCCAGCAAACGTACGCCAAATTCAACCACTTCGTTCTGGAGTGTCCTTGTGACGACCGCCCATGACCCCTACACTGAACCTAGAGATAGTGCGCTGTAAAGTGTGCTAGGTGACCATGGGCGATAGCCAGGGTAAATTAAAATAACAGAATCTATCGTATTACTCACAGCGCATGGACAAAATACAATAGAACATATATATAGTGAAGCTTCACAGAATAGAATCTCATCAATAAAACTTCATAATAGTTGAGTACAATCATCAGAATAGTCAATACATCAAGCCTCACTACATAACTCTCAGAGAATATACAAACAGCGGAACATCCAGTACATATAAGAAGATAATATGCAACCCTCCAGCTCATCTTCGATATCAACATCGTAAGAAGCAAGAACAACACCTGTCACCTGCTACCTAGTCTGCCAGTCCAAAAATGGACGAACAACCCAAGGCAATAAGAATTAAAAACATAAAGCCTTGAGTCAGACAACAGTCTTAGTGAGCAGTAAATTAACTAACAACATACCAAAAGAGCATAAAGGAAAAGGAATAGGAATACAACCCTCCCACTCCAACCTCTTTCTACAGTGATAGCCCCCAGACACACACTAAGCAAAAGCAAACATAGCAGAACATACAATTTAAAGTAAAGTAATTATCACTCGAGTCAAGGGCGATGTTTTCCAAGTACAAACCCCCAAGGCCTAAACCAAGATCAGATAAGCACCCAGAAAACACTGCTCTTGAGACCGAGTGACGATACAACCAAACATCCATGACTCTGGCTATCACTGTTATCATTGCTTCGATATCACCGTTAATTGAATGACCGGCACATTCTTTCAGTCGTCCGTCAAGGGCTAATGGAAACCCCGGTTCTAGACATAACTCCCGCACGTCATCGTGACCCGTGCCTAGGACTATCGAATCTGCCTAGAGTACTTGACTACCAATCCGTAGCCTTCAGGGACTATCGAATCTGCCCAATGTACTCTTGCTTTGAGCATGCTAGAACCTTCAACAACGATGGGATCTCAGCCTTCTAGTCATCCTCCTCGATGACTATTTCCATACTAGCTCAAGCGCCTCTCGAGCATCCATTATCCTCAAACTCGAACCATATCACCGAGTTATCAACCTGCTTGGAATGATCCCGTCTGGATTAGACCAAGACTATCTCATATCATGCTTCGCTTCATCACATCCTCGCAAAGCCACATCTCAACATCATCATCCAATCTATGCATAAGAGCTTCATCATCCGCTACGTATGCCACAAGCAGCTTTCCAAATTCAAGAGCCTTTCTTTTAGCTTTTGAATCATCTTCGGTCTAAATCAAATCATCAATCATCTAATTCATAGCAATCAATCAAGTCAAACATTAATCCAAGCAATCAATCATTCAAATATGATCTAAGTAGACAATTATATCAATAATGGCAATTTCGTAATTAAAGAGTTGAAAGTCTAATAAGCATGAAAACATGAACAATATCTCTATAATCTTGATGAATGAACTTGCATAGGTTAACATGTGGTAAAATGGATGTCAAATCATCATGAACAATGAATCTATATGGATCTACACATATGATTGGGAAAATGCATGGAAATCACTATTTTAACACCAAATCAAGCCAACGATCTGATATACTCCTTTGGATCCGTGTGAGAGATAATCACCACTCACCAAATCACCTAAACAACCCAAAAGCAACACACTTCAGATCTGGACAGCGAAGGATCTAACTTGATCTATCACCAATCCGCTTCAAACGATGAAATCTCTCTTTGAAGAATGTAGATCTTCAATCTAAGCTCTTCGATCTTCGATTTGATCTTCAATATGGATGGAAGGAATCACTAGATTAGAGTGGAGGAAAAGAAGTGAAGAAGTGTAGAAGTCGAGCTCTCAAAATGGCAGCACTTCGTCGCTTCGAAATCCGGATCCCAAAAATGAAGAAATAGACGAGTATTTATAGGCAGATTTTTAGGTCGTCCGCCCCTTAAGTCGTCGCCGACTTAACAAAGACCCTCTGACCTACGACCTACAGAACTCACGACCTAACCCTCTGTGCGACATAACATCCACCGACCCAACGACTTAGCATAAGCACGCGACATAGCTACTACACGACCTAACAGACCATCCGATCTTCAAACCCACGATCTACGACTTAACAGGGTCTCCGACTTAACAGGGTAGCCGACCTAACAACTCAACAGAGTTACGCCTTAATGATTTAGCAACTCTACGACTTAACAGCTAACACCTGAGTCGTCTACGACTTAATACAGACGACCTAAACTCATGCTCGACTTAACACTTGCCGAGTTAACTTCGACCTACGACCTATCGCCTCACGACATAACAACTTACGACCTAAAATCCTTAAGTCGCTCAAACGACCTAACTAGCTCAATCCCTTAGGTCGTTAACTCCTTAAGTCGTCTATGTCTTAAGTCGGTCAATTCCTTAGGTCGTTAACTCGCCCAGCCGACCTAACACTTAACTTTTTCTTGGGTTACCCCAAATTCCTAAGTCGCTTACTAATCTTAGGTTGCCAAATTCTATAGGTCGTCCCACTGCTAACCCAGCTTCCTTAGGTCGTCGCCGACCTACCCCTTAGGTCGTCCACTACCTTAGGTCGCTCCAACACCCTACGACCTAAGCTACCACGACTTAACTTTTAAACGACTTATCACCTAACTCGCCGAATTCCTTAACTCGGTCACGACTTAGGACTTAAACTCAGGATTACTTATCACAAATGCGACCAAATGTCAACTGTTTTACGATGTTTCGATCCGTAAAAATAAGGGTCGTTACATTCTCTCCCCCTTAGGAATTTCGCCCCCGAAATTCCAAACAAACAAGGCAATCAAAGACTATTATGCATGCCTACCATCCATAGCAATCAACAACTATGCATCCAATTCTAGCTTAGCATGCAGAATTCTAAAACTAGAACAAGTTACAATATCGTGAGATGACACGACACCTTAGGGCCATACCTTGAAGAGTTCAGGATGAGCTGCCTTCATCCTCTCTTCCACCTCCCACGTATAGTCGTTATCATCATCACTCCATTGTATCTTGAGCAACTTAACTACCTTCCTCCTAAGCTGTTTCGTGTCGGTTTCCACAACACGAAGCGGCTTACGAGGTCTCCTATCGACTGGATCAACTTCGAAGTCTTCACAGCTATCAGCAGAAACCACTGTATTCGAGTCGTGCACATACTTCTGTAGATAGGATACATGAAAAACATTGTGCACACTCGACATCTTCTCTGGTAATTCCAATCTGTAGGCGAGCTTTCCAATTCGCTCGATGATCGGGAATGGTCCAACAAATCTCGGAGTCAGTTTTCCTTTCTTCCCGAATCGAATAACATTCTTCAGTGGAGAAATCTTCACAAAAACCATATCACCTACGTCGAATTCCAAATCCTTACGACGCTTATCAGCATAACTTTTCTGACGATCTTGGGCTGCCTTCATTCGTTGCCGAATGATCTCAATGCAATTCGAAGTCTGTCGAATCATCTCTGGCCCAAGTAACAGCTTTTCTCCTGTTTCCAACCAACATGTCGGAGAGTTACACGGTCTTCCATACGATGCCTCATACGGTGCCATACCAATGCTCGACTGGTAACTGTTGTTACATGAAAATTCCACCAAATGAAGGTGATCTTCCCATGATCCTCCGAAATCCAAAACACAGGCTCTGAGGAGATCTTCCAAAACTCGGTTGACTCTCTCGGTCTGACCATCTGTTTGAGGGTGATAAGCTGTACTCAAACACAACTCGGTTCCCAAAACTTCCTGGAAGCTCCTCCAAAATCCACTAGTGAACAATGGATCTCGATCGCTCACTATACTCTTCGGAATACCATGGAATCGAACTATCCACTTAACGTACAACTCAGCCAACTTTGATGCAGTCCTAGTCGATCGAACAGGAATGAATCTTGCACTCTTAGTCAAACGATCTACAATGACCCAAATCCCTTCATTTCCCGTTCTGGTTCTAGGTAGTCCATCAATAAAATCCATCGACACTTGCTCCCACTTCCATGTGGGAATTTCTAATGGCTGAAGCAATCCACTTGGCTTCTTCTGTTCGGCTTTTACCAACTGGCAGTTCATGCATTTGGAAATAAAATTTCCAACATCCTTCTTCATACCTTCCCAGTAGTAGGTTCTCTTCATATCCCGATACATCTTATTTCCACCTGGATGAATTGTCAACTTCGAGTGATGACTTTCCTTCAGAACTTCACTCCTCAATTCATATATATCGGGAACAACTAGTCGTCCTTGCTTTCGAAGCCAACCCTCACGATCGACCTCGAATCCTTTATCCTTCTCTGGTTCCAATCCAAATTCCAAATCACGCATAATCTTGACAATCTTATCATCTCGCTTTTGACTCTCGCCAATCCTTCCCACAAGAGTCGGTCTTATTGATAAGTTTGCCAACATCTCAGGTTCCAATTCGCATCTAGGCCTGAAGTCAAATCCAGCTAAATACTCGAGATTCTTCCATTCTGAAAACATGCCTCCCAATCCTGCATGTCTTCGACTTAACGCATCTGCCACTGCGTTACCTTTTCCCGGAGTATAAGCTATACCAAAATCATATGATGCCAAAAACTCTAGCCACCGTTGCTGCCGAAGATTCAAATCCTTTTGGGAGAAAAGATACTTCAATGACTTATGATCTGTAAACAACTCGAATCGAACTCCCAATAGATAATGTCTCCACATCTTCATAGCAAAAACAATCGCCGCTAACTCCAAATCATGAGTCGGGTAATTCCTTTCATGTGGCTTCAGTTGTCGACTTGCATACGCAATAACTTTATCCCTCTGCATCAGCACTGCTCCAAGTCCAGTACCACATGCATCGGTGTAAACCACCATCTCATCATTCCCACTTGGAATGGTCAAAACAGGAGCACTTGTCAGTCGTTCTTTCAGGATTCCGAAAGCTTGCTCACACTTAGCATCCCATCTGAAAACTTGGTTCTTTTTCATCAATCCTGTCAATGGTGCAGCCACCTTGGAGAAGTCTTTGATAAACCGTCGATAATATCATGCTAATCCAAGAAAACTTCTCACATCTGTTGCATTCTTAGGTCTAACCCAATCCTGGATTGCTGCCACCTTAGCGGGATCAACCGCTATTCCATTTCCAAAGATAACATGGCCTAAGAACCTCACTTCACTCTTCCAGAAGTGACACTTCGAAAACTTAGCCTTCAGCTGATGTTTCCGCAAGATTTCCAAAACAATACGCAAGTGCGTCTTGTGCTCTTCCTCAGTTCTGGAGTAAATCAGAATATCATCCACGAACACAAGCACGAACTTGTTCAACTGATCTCTGAACACTCTATTCATAAGATCCACAAAATATGCTGGTGCGTTAGTCAATCCAAACGGCATTACCAGCCACTCAAAGAAACCGGATGGTGTCCTAAAAGCAGTCTTCGGCACACTATCCTTAGCCACTCTCAACTGGTGAAATCCCGTTGCCAAATCCATCTGAGAAAACACCTTAGCTTCGTGAAGCTGATCCAACAAGTCATCTATTCTCGGCAATGGATACTTGTTTTTCTTAGTCACCTTATTCAGCTCACGATAATCGACGCACAACCTCAGCGATCCATCTACTTTGGTTACAAACACAACTGGTGCACCCCATTCGGACACACTACGCCGAATGAATCCTTTCTGCAAAAGATCATCAACTTGCACCCTCAACTCTTGCTGTTCCCTAGGCGCCATCCGCTTAAGAGGCATCACAACAGGTCTGGCTCCTTCAACTAGATCTATATGAAACTCGATCTCTCTATGCGGCGGTAACCCTTTGACCTCGTCAAAGACATCCTCAAATCCATTAGCGATTGGCACAGATGACAGTCCATCCCATGGAACAACCAGCGAATACATGAAGCTCATGAAGACGCCTTTTCATGCTTACATCGTATCACAATCTTTCGCCCCTCCACATTCTCGACTGTCACCTCCAACCTCTCACAATCAACCTTTGCTGCATATTTCCTAAGCAAGTCCATACCCAAAATAATTCCGAACCCCGCAAAGTTCAGAACAAAACAATCACAAACAAAAGAGCAACCATGACTCGATACAATCAGACCACGGCATAGCATACACAAACAAGACGAACCCCCAACTGGATTAGTCACAACCAATGGCCTATCAACGATATCCGGTTCCAAACCTAACCGGCCTACGAGTTCACTACAAACAAACGAATGTGATGCTCCAGTATCAAACAGAACTCTAACTGGAACACCACATAGGAAAAGAGTACCTTGAACCACCACACTCTTTCCCTTCTCTTCAACGGTAAGAGCTTTTTAAGACGATGGGACAGCTCCCAAAGCATAAGCTTGCACAATCTGCTTGTCCTTCCGCGGTTCTGGACAATTCTTCCTGAAATGCCCCGGCTTGTCACAGTTGTGACACTTCATCGGTGCCTTCGGATTCTTACAATCCTTCGAGAAATGGCCCTTCTGCTGACAATTGTAGCAAGTCACTTCGCCCTTCAGCTTCTTCTGGCCATCCTTACCCTTCTGCTGCTGCTGCTTCCTCTTCTTGTTTCCACTCTGCTGTGGTTTAGACTCTCCCCTGGTCACAGCAACAACAGATCCTTCCTTAGGAAACAGACTCTCATGCCTGAGAGCTTTCTCCACAAGCTTCTCAAATGAATCGTCCAAATGATCCACCAGCTATCTCCCAAGATAGCTGTCCAAGCCTGTCACAAACTTCTCATTCTTCTGATAAGCAGATTCAATATACGATCGGGCATACTTGGACAAAGCCTCAAACTCAGAAACATACTCAAGAACTGGTCTTCCACCTTGCTTGAGCTCCACAAACTTCTTGAACAGAACAGACTTCTGAGCTGTAGAAATGAACTTAGCTTCAAATCTAGCTTGGAATTGCTCCTAAGTAATCTCTTCCTCCGGAGTATTGATGGTAATAGAATTCCACCAATCAGAGGCTCTCCCTTGAAGCTGCCTTGATGCTAACTTCCTCTTAGTCGCATCCTCAATTCCCAAGTCACCAAAGATCCTTCTACAAGCATCTATCCACCTTTGGACCTCAATAGCTGATTCTGTTCCCAAGAAAACCTTCCCCCAAAGAGCAGTATAATCTTTGCACAGCTTAGCAAAATCCACCGGTTTTGGAGTTTGAACTTGAACCCCAACATCTACTGCTGCCCCCGGAACTGGTATCCTTCTCATGATCGAAGTCATCATAGCTTCGAACATAGCTGCATAATCAGCAGCCCCTTCAGTAGCACGGCCTTCCCTAGCAGCTGGTCTCCCTCTTCGACTCATTCTCAATATCTATAAAAAGGAATGATTAGCACACTTAGAGAAACAACTGCATAAAGGACTCAAACTCTACTAAGCTACTATATTATATATAGTAATCATCCATCAAAATACAATTACGTCTCTCATACGTAGTTACGTCAGCGAGCGTTGGGTAAAATCGATTAACCAATGCTCTGATACCAAATGTGACGACCGCCCATGACCCCTACACTGAACCTAGAGATAGTGCGCTGTAAAGTGTGCCAGGCGACCATGGGCGATTGCCAGGGTAAATTAAAATAACAGAATCTATCGTATTACTCACAGCGCATGGACAAAATACAATAGAACATATATATAGTGAAGCTTCACAGAATAGAATCTCATTAATAAAACTTCATAATAGTTGAGTACAATCATCAGAATAGTCAATACATCAAGCCTCACTACATAACTCTCAGAGAATATACAAACAGCGGAACATCCAGTACATATAAGAAGATAATATGCAACCCTCCAGCTCGTCTTCGATATCAACATCGTAAGAAGCAAGAACAACACTTGTCACCTGCTACCTAGTCTGCCCGTCCCAAAATGGACGAACATACCAAGGCAATAAGAATTAAAAACATAAAGCCTTGAGTCAGACAACAGTCTTAGTGAGCAGTAAATTAACTAACAACATACCAAAAGAGCATAAAGGAAAAGGAATAGGAATACAACCCTCCCACTCCAACCTCTTTCTACAGTGATAGCCCCCAGACACACACTAAGCAAAAGCAGACATAGCAGAACATACAATTTAAAGTAAAGTAATTATCACTCGAGTCAAGGGCGATGTTTTCCAAGTACAAACCCCCAAGGCCTAAACCAAGATCAGATAAGCACCCAGAAAACACTGCTCTTAAGACCGAGTGACGATACAACCAAACATCCATGACTCTGGCTATCACTGTTATCATTGCTTCGATATCACCGTTAATTGAATGACCGGCACATTCTTTCAGCCGTCCATCAAGGGCTAATGGAAACCCCGGTTCTAGACATAACTCCCGCACGTCATCGTGACCCGTGCCTAGGACTATCGAATCTGCCTAGAGTACTTGACTACCAATCCGTAGCCTTCAGGGACTATCGAATCTGCCCAACGTACTCTTGCTTTGAGCATGCTAGAACCTTCAACAACGATGGGATCTCAGCCTTCTAGTCATCCTCCTCGACGACTATTTCCATACTAGCTCAAGCGCCTCTCGAGCATCCATTATCCTCAAACTCGAACCATATCACCGAGTTATCAACCTGCTTGGAATGATCCCGTCTGGATTAGACCAAGACTATCTCATATCATGCTTCGCTTCATCACATCCTCGCAAAGCCACATCTCAACATCATCATCCAATCTATGCATAAGAGCTTCATCATCCGCTACGTATGCCACAAGCAGCTTTCCAAATTCAAGAGCCTTTCTTTTAGCTTTTGAATCATCTTCGGTCTAAATCAAATCATCAATCATCTAATTCATAGCAATCAATCAAGTCAAACATTAATCCAAGCAATCAATCATTCAAATATGATCTAAGTAGACAATTATATCAATAATGGCAATTTCGTAATTAAAGAGTTGAAAGTCTAATAAGCATGAAAACATGAACAATATCTCTATAATCTTGATGAATGAACTTGCATAGGTTAACATGTGGTAAAATGGATGTCAAATCATCATGAACAATGAATCTATATGGATCTACACATATGATTGGGAAAATGCATGGAAATCACTATTTTAACACCAAATCAAGCCAACGATCCGATATACTCCTTTGGATCCGTGTGAGAGATAATCACCACTCACCAAATCACCTAAACAACCCAAAAGCAACACACTTCAGATCTGGACAGCGAAGGATCTAACTTGATATATCACCAATCCGCTTCAAACGATGAAATCTCTCTTCGAAGAATGTAGATCTTCAATCTAAGCTCTTCGATCCTCGATTTGATCTTCAATATGGATGGAAGGAATCACTAGATTAGAGTGGAGGAAAAGAAGTGTAGAAGTCGAGCTCTCAAAATGGCAGCACTTCGTCGCTTCGAAATCCGGATCCCAAAAATGAAGAAATAGACGAGTATTTATAGGCAGATTTTTAGGTCGTCCGCCCCTTAAGTCGTCGCCGACTTAACAAAGACCCTCCGACCTACGACCTACAGAACTCACGACCTAATCCTCTGCGCGACATAACATCCACCGACCCAACGACTTAGCATAAGCACGCGACATAGCTACTACACGACCTAACACACCATCCGATCTTCAAACCCACGATCTACGACTTAACAGGGTCTCCGACTTAACAGGGTAGCCGACCTAACAACTCAACAGAGTTACGGCTTAATGATTTAGCAACTCTACGACTTAACAGCTAACACCTAAGTCGTCTACGACTTAATACAGACGACCTAAACTCATGCTCGACTTAACACTTGCCGAGTTAACTTCGACCTACTACCTATCGCCTCACGACATAACAACTTACGACCTAAAATCCTTAAGTCGCTCAAACGACCTAACTTCCTAACTAGCTCAATCCTTTAGGTCATTAACTCCTTAAGTCGTCTATGTCTTAAGTCGGTCAATTCCTTAGGTCGTTAACTCGCCCAGCCGACCTAACACTTAACTTTTTCTTGGGTCACCCCAAATTCTTAAGTCGCTTACTAATCTTAGGTTGCCAAATTCTATAGGTCGTCCCACTGCTAACCCAGCTTCCTTAGGTCGTCGCCGACCTACCCCTTAGGTCGTCCACTACCTTAGGTCACTCCAACACCCTACGACCTAAGCTACCACGACTTAACTTTTAAACGACTTATCACCTAACTCGCCGAATTCCTTAACTCGGTCACGACTTAGGACTTAAACTCAGGACGACTTATCACAAATGCGACCAAATGTCAACTGTTTTACGATGTTTCGATCCGTAAAAATACGGATCGTTACAGTCCTCCACGTACACAGTTGTTAAAGTGGTTCCAATATTGACAAATAGTATGCCAATAAGAGGCCCCAGTCTTTTTAACAATCAAACATCATTTTACACACCGGTTGGTTCTTTTACATTTCGAAAACGATTCATACTTGATATCAAAATATCATATTTGCTTCAAAAAATATCCTTCATTTAAAAATATCATATTTCGAATTTTAATTTAGGTTATAACTTCAATTTAACCCAATTCTCATTTAAATCAACGATTTAAATATAAACATTCCACCCTTGATCGGTTTGAATTTTTAGAAAATAGTTTGAAATTTTTTTTCTTTTTTTCTTTTTTTATTTCACTATCGGTCTGCAAAGATTTGAAAAGATGGAAAGGTACGGGGGAGGCAAAAGGGTATGCGGGCGTACTTGTCGAGTGATGGAATATTATATATATATATATATACTATAATTAGCAAATATCTGACTTTAAACATCCGAAATCCTCGAGCTCCAAACGAGGCGTGTTGCCTGGCGTTTCATATGTTATACCCCTATTCCGAACATAATGGAACTAGTTTCGGGAGCCAATTTCATCATATTCAGAAGATAGCATTTCAAAATCAAATTATTTTATTTAAATTCTAAAATTAAATTCTACGCATTTCAGGCTCGCACGGCCAAACAATAATTTCAATCGCTATGAAACTTGAAATCTTGTAATAATTCACTATTACGGATTCGATGAAACTGGTTTCATCGAAATCCGAGACAGTGGCTAAAATGGCTATTATCACACGTTAATTAAGACAAGTAATTTCAAAAATCAATTCAATCCCTTTAAATTAAAATTTAAAAGTTAGCAATCTTTGTTCTTGTTTAAATAAAATTTAAATCAACTTTCGATATCATTTTCATTCATATTAAATTCAGATTTCAATTATTTAAATAATTCCAATATTAAATTTAAACAATTTAATTATCCAATAAATCACCATATTTTTAATATAAGTTATTTAACTTATAAAATTAAACTTTTTAAAACGAATTCAAATAATAAAACAACTACTACACTTAGTTCAATTTCTTTACTTAAAATATTCCAAAAATTCCAATTTCGATGAATTCCAATATTAGAATTTCAATAAATCCCAATATTAGATTTCAAATGAATTTTAGTTATCAAACAATTATTTTATTTACATCTAAATAATTCAACATTTATTATTCAATTCTTGCTATTGATTATAAACACATTCAATATATTGAACTTCCTTTCAATACTTGTTATTGCCAAAGTCTTTGAAATTGATGATTTGAAAATTTTATTCAAGTTCATATTCGATAAACTACAATAATAACTCATTAAATTTTTATTTCTAACCATTTTCATTCAATAATCATGTTAAATTTAATAATCTCAAATAGTTAAAAATATGGGTCGTTACACTCTCCCTCACTCAAAACTTTTTGTCCTCGAAAAGGGTTTAAGTAAGGAATTTAACCTTTGATATATTTTCTCAAAATTATTAACTTATAAAACATAAACATCTTATTTACAAAACCTTTACTATGCCACTCCGATCGATTTTACGAAAATTACAACTTACTTACAAAACAAGTTATAAAATTTTTAAAACCTCAAAATTTTTCTAACACCCGAATTTACCGAAAATTTTGGCAGCGTCTCCTTTGCGCGGCTCAATCATAAAATTTTTACAATACCAATATATATCACAAATGTACCAAATATACATCTCATCTCAATGATGTGGCATCCCGTAGGGAAAAATATAAAAGTGCGGTATGTAATCCGAGATATGTACCTTATTATTAATACGAGTGAGTTCACTCATATTAAGCAAGTCAAAGCAAATAAAATCCACATATACACCCAAATGGTCTTTATATGTACCTATCTCAACTCAAATTAGAATATTAGTCACTTATAAAAGATGTAGAAACATGTATGACTTTAATAGAACTATATAACATGAATTCTAAATCCAAATCTTAAGCACAAACACAAATACAAAACCATAACAATCGTATGCAGCCAAAGCGGTAATAACAATGATTTGCAACAAACGGAATCATTCAACAATTAATATACATCTAATTAATTCAAACTGTATTAATTTTTTTTTGGTAAAACCAGTCGGTTTTTATAGTGGACCGTCCACTTTTTATTACAACAAGTAATAAAAACAAATAAGATACTAGAGTTAGGCCGATTGCCTAAACTACAAAGCAAGGATTTTTAAAGTGGCCCGACCATTGACATCTCACACTTGAGAACATCACACAAACAGAGTTTCACAAGCACCGCATAGGCTACATACTATGACATTCAAGTTGCACAAGGCAATCACATAGACACACACCTTACTAAACCACAAGACTATGATATGTACAAATTTCAAAAAAGAACAAATTACCATAGTAACTGAACCCAATCCCCAAAGACCATCCATGATTTCCAAACCAGCAACATAGCAAAACGAGTTGCTACAAACCATAGCAATATAACAAAAATAACATAGCACTAAGGAACAACAAGGTCCAATATAACAAAGCATGTAAGCAAGCAACCTCGAGTAGGCAACGATTCCAAGCCAGCAACGATTCTAACCTAAATGATTCCCAATACCGAAAAGCAAAGACAGAGCACTTCCAACATGATACACAAATGCGAATCTGAGCGATAACCAGCAAAAGACCAACTGATAACCAAATGCAGATCTGAGCAACTAAGAATATAACAAAGAGAACCAAATAATTTTACAAGCAAAGACAGCACAAAGAGAAGACAGACAGTAAAGAAATACACCAGAATGCCTAGCACGACAACCGACCTCGGAAGAAAAGCTTCTGTTGCAAAGCAATCGCCGAGGGAAAAGTTCCGAGGAGGTGAGAAAATGGCACGGTGCAAAGCAAAATTGCACGTGAAAACTAAGTATCAGATAATAACACTAAAAAACCATACTTGCTTTGCAAAACGCCAACAGAAAGCTAGAGATATACCAAATTTAGGATGATTCCATGATAAAATAATATCAAAACCAAAAAAGAACTTATCCAATTGACTGCGACCATAGAGAGAGCCTAAACGCAAAGACTGAAACTCAGAAGAGACACCACACATCCCCCGTTGCATAAGCAATCGCACAGGAAGCCCAAGTGAAGACTGGAAAAAGAGACCAGACAGCCAATAGAAGCCAAAGGAGCAACATATCAGAGCAAACAGTAAGAGGCGGAAAAGGCTCCAACAGCGATCAAGAGCAGTCACAAGTCGACCAAAGGAGAGTTCAAGCAAGCACAAACCCAAAAACAATTTGATGTAGAAGCTCGATATTGCAACTTCAAGAGCATAGCAAACAAGATCACCAAGAGATTTCAGATCAGCTGAATAGAAGAACATTGAATCTTGCCTGATGGCAACATCAAAAGCAATGAAAGGGAAATACAAGCAAACAAAACAAAAATGGGGGAAGAGTAGTGACGCAAGCAAGAAGGTAACGCAGCACTAGGGAAAACTCAGATTAGGATAAGGAGTGAGGAAAGACGAGGATAAAATGGAGGTGCGAAGGGTGAAAAGGACGAAAAAGAAGAAAAGGCGGCTGAAAAATGAAACCCTAGTCCCATTGATAACGAAACCTTTTTGAATTTTATCGGATCTTTTAATCTTTTGACCTTATACTGTATTAATTTACATTATTCAATATCAATATTTAATTTGTACACTTAATTTCTTAATAACATCTAATTTTTATTAACATTTAATTAGTTTACTTCCAATTTATTCACATCGTTTCCTTTACATTCAACTTATTCAAATTTCAATTATTTCGCCTTTTTGTTTAATGTATTTCATACTAAATTCATTTCTGGGCCATTTTATAAAATCATTCCATTTAATCTTATTTAAGTTAAATTTTATTTCATTACCATTTAGTATATTCTCTTTAATATTAATATCATTTATAAACCATTTCATAGAACCGTTTAAGTTTATTATAAACATTTTGTATAACGCAACTCATGTTTATTTTTATTTCATAGCTTAAGTTCATATTAATTCATTGGTTCACTTAATTAGTTCATTTCACTAGTTCAAATAATAATTTTACTTAAGTAAAATTTTATTTTATAACTCAAATTCATATTAATAAATTCTATTTTTATCACAATCTATTTTATTCGACTTTTTCTTAGGTTAACTTTCATCTAATAATTCATTTCATTAACTTATTTTATATTCAATTAGTTACCACTCAATTTATTAAAACTCACTCCACTTGCATTAAATTTATTTATATCCAATTTAAATCAAATTCAATTGCTCATATAAATTTTTCTTATACCCATTTATTCTCATTCAATTTCTTTCACACCCAAATTTCATTTCATTTTATAATTCAAGTTCGTATTCATTCTATTAATTCATTTTATAGCTTAAGTGGAATTAATTCACTTTACTAAGTCATCTAGTTCAATTCAAATCCAATTCAATTCATTTAATCTTTATTAAATTAAACTTTATTTCATTTATCCATTTCTCGGTTTATTCAAATTTATTAAAGTTAAATTTTTTCTTTTCTTATTATTCACATTTAACAAATTTAAAATTTGGTTTTAGCTCGATCTTTCTCAATCTATAAGTTATATAAACTTATTCACTCAAAATTTCATTTTATAATTTATCTAACTCATTTCAAATACAATTCACTTTCATTTAAGCTTCCTTGAGTTAAACTTCATTTTATTTACTTCATTTCACTAACTCAATTTATTTAACATTTCTTATGTTAATTCTTTTATTTCATATCTCAAATTCAAATTTTCATTTGTAAGGGTTATAGGGGTTCGTACTTCAGTATGACTAATAACTGTATTAAGGACACACTCTAGGGTTAGACATTTCTTTGTAAAAAGGAAAGTTGAAGTCCAATTGTAGAGTATTCATGCAGTTAGTGTTGAAGTACTAATCGTTATTTTAGCACTTGCAATATACATGTCAGTTCAGGTGAAGCGGAGATTGTTAGTGAAATTTCAAAAGTAGTTTTAAAACCAGATGCAACATAAGATGAGGAGGTTTGAACTAGTATGAAACATAGTTATGAACGATGTGCCATCGCGCACAGCGCAACATTTGTGCCTTTGCGCGATGCACATGAAAAGACGTGGTGAATGGCACAAATGGCGCACGGCGCAAAATGACACGCCTTTTCATTATATTATTGTTTTTTATTTCTTTTTTATTTCTTGTTTTATAATCCAAACTGCATAAAAATTATTGTTCATCATATTATAGAGCATAAAAAAGAAGGTACAATACAACATCTGTGACACCATTGATCCGATATCCTTGAAGGATATTGAAATTGTAATGAATGATTAACAAGAAATATGGATTATGCATCCGATGCTAATATGAGCTTGTATTTCATGATGATAATGATGACTTGACTTGGGGTGTTGCTGCTTGAGCTGTAGGAGTGGAGGAAGCTAGATATCTAAGTAGAAGAACATCTACATTGAGAGATTTTTCAATACCCACTTCAGCTTCTTTACATCTTCACAAAGAAAAAACAAATCTAAATGAGATGAATGAGAAAGATGCTAAAGCTTTGATGATGCAGACATTGATTGGAAAATATAATCGTCGAATCATATTCAAATTTCTAGTTTATCAGTAATATGTATAATTATATTAGATTTTGGCTATAGAAAACTATTATGCTTGAAATTTTATGTTTATAATGTTATATTTGATAAAAAAAATTGCAAAATGCTTAGAAAAATCTTTGTTGCATATATTCGGAAAAAATAGTGAACAATTTATTGTTATATATATTAAAATTTTAAACACGTGCTGTAAATTGAAAAAGCGCGCGCCATTAGCCATGCCGTACATCAAGTCTCCGAAGAGGCTTTGCGCCTTTTTGCGCCGTGCACTATTAATAACTATGGTATAAAATAGATTATGTGATCCTTTTTATATTTTCCATTGTATTTACTATTCATTACTCTGCTCATATACATTGGCAATGTCAGATTTCACGATGCAAGTTTACAGCGTGAAAAGGACGAATACTTTTATATGTACATGATCTCTTATGATCGACTAAGAGAGATGCTCATACCTTTTGAACTTCCACTAGTTGTTGCATTCCTCCAGCCAACATCTTGGGCATTAAGAATAAGCCGGTCAATAGGTACTCGAAAAATCTGAAACTATCAGCATCCATATCTGAAAAGCAAGCAAATATCCAATATCCAGATAATTGGATAATGTAACGACCCGTATTTTTACGGATCGAAACATAGTAAAACTGTTGTTAGAGCGTCCAGAGTTAGGTCGTTCGGAGCTTAGGTCGTATAGTAGTTAGGTCGGTGGAGCGACTTAAGGGAGTTGGCGACCTAAGGAAGTTGGCGACCTAAGGATTATGGGATAAGTCGTGTAGAAGTTAGGTCGTGTGGTGACTTAGGTCGAGTGAATGACTTAAGAGTTAACGACTTAAGTATTAGGGCGACTTAAGGAAAGACAGTGACCTATGTAAGTTAGTATTAGAAGTGAACGACCTAGTAGTTAGCGGCGACTTAAGAATTAGCGAGTTAACGAACTAGGAGATAAGCGGGTTAACGACTTAAGGAGTTGTTGTAGTTAGGTCGTGAGCGACCTATGGGGTGTTGTGCTTAGTTAGGTCGTGAGCGACCTAAGTTCAGCAGTTATGAGTAGTTAGGTCGTCCAGACGACTTAGGAGTTAGGTCGGAAGACCCTGCGTGTAGTTAGGTCGTTAGACGACCTAAGGTGTTAAGTCGTTAGGTCGTGTGGTGAGCAGTGTGTGTGTTAGGTCAGTACTTCTGTTAAGTCGTAAGTCGTGAGATCCGTTAAGTCGCGTCTCAATTAAGTCATAGGTTGCGCATTAATGTTGAGGCATAGGTCGTTGGGTTATTAGGTTGCGCACGTGAGGATAGTTAGGTCGTAGGTCGCGCAGTAGTGTTGAGTCTTAGGTCGTGACATTTTTCAGACCGTGGATGCGCATATGCGGTAGGTCGTTAGGTCGTGGAAGCACAATTGTGTTAGGTCGTTGGTTGTGTGAATGGGTAGGTCGGCAAGAGTTAGGTCGTGGATGACTTAAGGGGGCGGAAGACCTAAGGATTTCCGGCCTATAAATATACGTCCATTTCCTCACTTTTTGGGGATCCGGATTTTGAAGCGATGAAGTCCTGCCATTTTGAGAGCTCGAGTTCTACACTTCTTCACTTCTTTTCTCCACTCTAATCTTGTGATTCCTTCCATCCAAATCGAAGATAAAATCGAAGATCCAAGAGCTAAAGTTGAAGATCTACATTCTTTGAAGAGAGATTTCATCGTTTGAAGCGGAATTTTGATAGATCGAGTTAGATCCTTCGCTGTCCAGATTTGAAGTGTGTTGCTTTTGAGGTGTTTAGGTGATTTGGTGAGTGGTGGTTATCTCTCACACGGATCCAAAGGAGTATATCGGATTGTTGGCTTGATTTGGTGTTAAATTAGTGATTTCCATGCATTTTCTTAAACTTAAGTATAGATCTATTGTTCATGATGATTTGACATCCATTTTACTACATGTTAACCTATGTAAGTTCATTCATCAAGTTGTAGAGATATTGCTCATAATTCATGCTTGTTAGATTTGGACTCTTTATTTACAGGATTGCCATTATTGTTATAATTGTTTATTTGATCATGTTTGAATGCTTGATTACTTGGATTAATGATTGACTTGATTGATTGTTATAAATTAGTTGATTGATGATTTGATTTGGACAAGATGGTCGAAGATGATTCAAAAGCTAAGGGAAAGGCTTCGTTGAGGGCTAAAAAAATAAGAACAAAAAATCAAATCACATTGAATTGGAAAAGCCGCTCGTGGCATATGTGGCGGATGATGAAGCTCATATGGATAGATTTGATGATGTTGATGTTGAGATAAGGCTTTGCTATGATGAGATGAAGCGAGGCATGGTATGAGATAGCCTTGGTTTAATCCAGACGGGATCATTCCAAGCATGTTGATAACTCGGTGAAATGGTTCGGGTTTGAGGATAATGGTTTGCTCGAGAGGCGCTTGAGCTAGTATGGAAGTAGTCATCGAGGAGGATGACTAGAAGGCTGAGGTTTCATCGTTATTGAAGGTTCTAGCAGACTCAAAGCAAGAGTACGCTGGGCAGATTCGATAGTCCCTAAAGACTATGATTGTAGTCGAGTACTTTGGGCAGATTCGATAGTCGTAGGCACGGGCTGCGACGACGTGCGGAGTTCTGTCTAGAACCGGGGTTGCCATTAACCCTTGACGGACGGCTGAAAGAATGTGCCGGTCATTCAATTAACGGTGGTATCGAAGCAAAGATAACAGTGATAGCCAGAGTCATGGATGTTTGGTTGTATCGTCATTCGGTCTCAAGAGCAATGTTTTCTAGGTGCTTATCTGATCTTGGTTTAGGCCTTGGGGGTTTGTACTTGGAAAATGTTGACCTTGACTCGAGTGATAATTGCTTTACTTTAAATGTCTACTTTGCTATGTTTACTTCTGCTTAGTATGTCTGGGGGCTATCACTGTAGAAAGAGGTGGAGTGGGAGGGTTGGATTCCTATTCCTTTTTCCTTTATGCTCTTTTGGTATGTTGTTAGTTAATTTACCACTCACTAAGACTGTTGTCTGACTCAAGGTTTTATGTTCCACTCTTATTACCTTGGGCTGTTCATCCATTTTGGGATGGGCAGACTAGGTAGCAAGTGACAGGTGCTGTTCTTAGTGACCGACGATGCTGATGACGAAGACAAGCTGGAGGCTTGCGTATTAGTTTCTTACTATATGTACTGGATGTTCCGCTGCTTGTATATTCTCTGAGTGATATGTAGTGAGGCTTGATGTATCGACTATTCAGATGTTGTACCAAACTATTATGAGGTTTAATAGAGATTATGTTCTGTAAAGCTTCACTATATATATTCTCTATTGTATTTTATCCATGCGCTGTGATAAATACGATAGATTCTGCTGTTTTAACTTAACCCTGGCGATCGTCCATGGCCGCCTGGCACACCTTACAGCGCACTATATCTATGTTTTAGTGCAGGGATCATGGGTGGTCGTCATATTTGGTATCAGAGCTTTGGTTAATCGATTTTAGCCAACGCTCGCTGATGTAACTACGTATGAGAGACGTAATTGTATTTTGATGGATGATTACTATATATAATATAGTAGCTTGGAAGTGTGTGAGTCCTTTATGCAGTTGGTTCTCAAGGTGTGCTGATCATTTCTTTTATAGATATTAAGAATGAGTCGAAGAGGGAGACCAGCTGCTAGGGAAGGCCGTGCTACTGAGGGGGCTGCTGATTATGCTGCTATGTTCGAGGCTATGATGACTTTGATTATGAGAAGGATGCCAGCTCCGGGGCCATTAGTAGATGTTGGAGTTCAAGTTCAAACTCCAAAACCGGTGGATTTTGCTAAGCTGTGTAAAGACTATACTGCTCTTGGAGGAAAGGTTTTCTTGGGAACAGAGTCAACTATTGAAGTCCAGAGGTGGATAGATGCTTGTAGAAGGATCTTTGGTGATTTGGGAATCGAGGATGCAACCAAAAGGAAGCTTGCATCAAGACAGCTTCAAGGGAGAGCTTCTGATTGGTGGAACTCTATCACCATTGATACTCCGGAAGAAGAAATTACTTGGGAGCAATTCCAAGCCAGATTTGAAGCTAAGTTCATTTCTACAGCTCAGAAATCTGTTCTGTTCAAGAAGTTTGTAGAGCTCAAGCAAGGTGGAAGACCAGTTCTTGAGTATGTTTCTGAGTTTGAAGCCTTGTCCAAGTATGCCCGGTCATATATTGAATCTTCATATCAGAAGAATGAGAAGTTTGTGACAGGCTTGGACAATTATCTTGGGAGGCAGTTGGTGGATCATTTGGACGATCCATTTGAGAAGCTTGTAGAGAAGGCTCTCAGACACGAGAATCTGTTTCCTAAAGAATAATATGTTGTTGCTGTGACCAGGGAAGAGTCTAAACCACATCAGGGTGGAAACAAGAAGAGGAAGCAACAACAGCAAAAGGGTAAGGATGGCCAGAAGAAGCCGAAGGGCGAAGTGACCTGCTACAATTGTCAGCAGAAGGGCCATTTCTCCAGGGATTGCAAGAATCTGAAGGTGCCGATGAAGTGCCACAACTGTGACAAGCCGGGGCATATCAGGAAGAATTGTCCAGAACCGCGAAAGGACAAGCAGATTGTGCAAGCTTATGCTTTGGGGGCTGTTCCATCATCTTCAAAAGCTCCTACCGCTGAAGAGAAAGGAAAGAGTGTGGTGGTTCAAGGTACTCTTTCCATATGTGGTGTTCCAGTTAGAGTGTTATTCGATACTGGGGCGTCGCATTCTTTTGTTTGTAATGAACTTGTAGGCCGGTTGGGTTTAGAACCGGATATCGTTGATAGACCATTGGTTGTGACTAATCCAGTTGGGGGTTCGTCTTGTCTGTGTATGCTATGCCGTGGTCTGATTGTATCGAGTCATGATTGCTCTTTTGTTTGTGATTGTTTTGTTCTGAACTTTGTGGGGTTTGGAATTATTTTGGGTATGGACTGGCTTAGGAAGTATGCGGCAAAGGTTGATTGTGAAAGGTTGGAGGTGACAATCGAGAATGTGGAAGGGCGAAAGGTTGTGATACGATGTAAGCATGAGGAAGGCGTCTTCATGAGCTTCATGTATTCGCTGGTTGTTCCACGGGATGGACTGTCATCGGTGCCAATCGCTAATGGATTTGAGGATGTCTTTGATGAGGTCAAAGGGTTACCGCCGCATAGAGAGATCGAGTTTCGTATCGATTTAGTTGAAGGAGCCAGAACTGTTGTGATGCCTCTTAGGCGGATAGCGCCTAGGGAACAGCAGGAGTTGAGGGTGCAGGTTGATGATCTTTTGCAGAAAGGATTCATTCGGCGTAGTGTGTCCGAATGGGGTGCACCAGTTGTGTTTGTTACTAAGGAGGTTGGATCGTTGAGGTTGTGTGTGGATTATCGTGAGCTGAATAAAGTGACTAAGAAGAACAAGTATCCATTGTCGAGAATAGATGACTTGTTTGATCAGCTTCACGAAGCTAAGGTGTTTTCTCAGATGGATTTGGCAACGGGATTTCACCAGTTGAGAGTGGCTAAGGATAGTGTGCCGAAGACTGCTTTCAGGACACCATCTAGTTTCTTTGAGTGGCTGGTAATGCCATTTGGATTGACCAATGCGCCAGCATATTTTGTGGATCTTATGAATAGAGTGTTCAGAGATCAGTTGAACAAGTTCGTACTAGTGTTCATGGATGATATTTTGATTTATTCCAGAACTGAGGAAGAGCACAAGATGCACTTGCGTATTGTTTTGGAAATCTTACGGAAACATCAACTGAAGGCTAAGTTTTTGAAGTGTCACTTCTGGAAGAGTGAAGTGAGGTTCTTAGGCCATATTATCTCTGGAAGTGGAATAGCGGTTGATCCTGCCAAGATAGCAGCAATCCAGGATTGGGGTAGACCTAAGAATGCATCTAATGTGAGAAGTTTTCTTGGATTAGCAGGATACTATCGTCGATTTATCAAAGACTTTTCCAAGGTAGCTGCACCATTAACAGGATTGATGAAAAAGAATCAAGTATTCAGATGGGATGCTAAGTGTGAGAAAGCTTTCGAAACCCTGAAAGAGCGATTGACAAGTGCTCCTGTTTTGACTATTCCAAGTGGAAATGATGAGATGGTGGTTTACACCGACGCATGTGGTACTGGACTTGGAGCAGTGCTGATGCAGAAGGGTAAAGTTGTTGCGTATGCAAGTCGACAACTGAAGCCGCATGAAAGGAATTATCCGACTCATGATTTGGAGTTAGCGGCGATTGTTTTTGCTCTTAAGATGTGGAGACATTATCTATTGGGAGTTCGATTCGAGTTGCTTACAGATCATAAGTCGTTGAAGTATCTTTTCTCCCAAAAGGATTTTAATATTAGGCAACAACGATGGCTAGAGTTTTTAGCATCATATGATTTTGGTATAGCCTATACTCCGGGAAAGGGTAACGCAGTGGCAGATGCGTTAAGTCGAAGACATGCAGGATTGGGAGCCATGTTTTCAAAATGGAAGAGTCTCGAGTATTTGGCTGGATTTGACTTCAGGCCTAGATGTGAATTGGAACCTAAGATGTTGGCAAACTTATCGATAAGTCCTACTCTTGTGGAAAGAATTGGCGAGAGCCAAAAGCGAGAAGATAAGCTTGTCAAGATTATCCGTGATTTGGAATCTGGATTGGACCCAGAAAATGATAAAGGATTCGAGGTCGATCGAGAGGGTTGGCTTCGAAAGCAAGGACGACTAGTTGTTCCCGATATAGATGAATTGAGAAATGAAGTTCTGAAGGAAAGTCATCACTCGAAGCTGACAATTCATCCAGGTGGAAGTAAGATGTATCGGGACATGAAGAGAACCTATTACTGGGAAGGTATGAAGAAGGATGTTAGAAATTTTATTTCCAAGTGCATGAACTGCCAGTTGGTAAAAGCAGAGCAGAAGAAGCCCAGTGGATTGCTTCAGCCATTAGAAGTTCCTACATGGAAGTGGGAGCAAATATCGATGGATTTTATTGATGGACTACCTAGAACAAGAACGGGAAATGAAGGGATTTGGGTCATCATAGATCGTTTGACTAAGAGTGCAAGATTCATTCCTGTTCAATCAACCAGGACTGCATCAAAGTTGGTTGAGCTGTATGTTAAGTGGATAGTTCGATTCTATGGTATTCCGAAGAGTATAGTGAGCGATCGAGACCCATTGTTCACTAGTGGATTTTGGAAGAGCTTCCAGGAAGTTTTGGGAACGGAGTTGTGTTTGAGTACAGCTTATCACCCCCAAATAGATGGTCAGACCGAGAGAGTCAACCGAGTTTTGGAAGATCTCCTTAGAGCTTGTGTTTTAGATTTCGGAGGATCATGGGAAGATCATCTTCATTTGGTGGAATTTTCGTATAATAACAGTTACCAGTCAAGCATTGGTATGGCACCATATGAGGCATTGTATAGAAGACCGTGTAACTCTCCGACATGTTGGTTAGAAACAGGAGAAAAGCTGATACTTGGGCCAGAAATGATTCGATAGACTACGGATTGCATAGAGATCATTCGGCAACGAATGAAGGTAGCCCAAGACCGTCAGAAAAGTTATGCTGATAAGCGTCGTAAGGATTTGGAATTCGACGTAGGTGATATGGTTTTTGGGAAGATTTCTCCACTGAAGAATATTATTCGATTCGGGAAGAAAGGGAAATTGACTCCGAGATTTGTGGGACCATTCCCGGTTATCGAGTGAATTGGAAAGCTCGCCTACAAATTGGAGTTACTAGAAAAGATGTCGGGTGTGCACAATGTTTTTCCTGTATCGTATCTACGGAAGTATGTGCATGACTCGAATACAGTAGTTTCTGCCGATAGCTGTGAAGATTTTGAGGTAGATCCAGTTGTTGAGAGACCTCGTAAGCCGCTTCGTGTTGTGGAAACTAACACGAAACAGCTTAGGAGGAAGGTAGTTAGGTTGCTCAAGATACAATGGAGTGATGATGTTAACGACTGTACATGGGAGGTGGAAGAGAGGATGAAGGCAGCTCATCCTGAACTCTTCGAGGTATGGCCATAAGGTGTCGTGTCATCTCACGATATTGTAACTTGTACTAGTTTTAGAATTCTGCATGCTAGGCTAGTAATTGGATGCATGGTTTGTTGATTTCTATGGATGGTAGGCATGCAGAATAGTTTTTGATTGCGCTTGTTTGTTTGGAATTTCGGGGGCGAAATTCCTAAGGGGGAGAGAATGTAACGACCCGTATTTTTACGGATCGAAACATAGTAAAACTGTTGTTAGAGCGTCCAGAGTTAGGTCGTTCGGAGCTTAGGTCGTATAGTAGTTAAGTCGGTGGAGCGACTTAAGGGAGTTGGCGACCTAAGGAAGTTGGCGACCTAAGGATTATGGGATAAGTCGTGTAGAAGTTAGGTCGTGTGGTGGCTTAGGTCGAGTGAATGACTTAAGGGTTAACGACTTAAGTATTTGGGCGACTTAAGGAAAGACAGTGACCTATGGAAGTAAGTATTAGAAGTGAACGACCTAGTAGTTAGCGGCGACTTAAGAATTAGCGAGTTAACGACCTAGGAGATAAGTGGGTTAACGACTTATGGAGTTGTTGTAGTTAGGTCGTGAGCGACCTATGGGGTGTTGTGCTTAGTTAGGTCGTGAGCGACCTAAGTTCAGCAGTTATGAGTAGTTAGGTCGTCCAGACGACTTAGGAGTTAGGTCGGAAGACCCTGCGTGTAGTTAGGTCGTTAGACGACCTAAGGTGTTAAGTCGTTAGGTCATGTGGTGAGCAGTGTGTGTGTTAGGTCAGTACTTCTGTTAAGTCATAAGTCGTGAGATCCGTTAAGTCGCGTCTCAGTTAAGTCGTAGGTTGCGCATTAGTGTTGAGGCCTAGGTCGTTGGGTTATTAGGTCGCGCACGTGAGGATAGTTAGGTCGTAGGTCGCGCAGTAGTGTTGAGTCTTAGGTCGTGACATTTTTTAGACCGTGGATGCGCATATGCGGTAGGTCGTGGAAACGCATATGCGTTAGGTCGTAGGTCGTGTGGATGGGTAGGTCGGCAAGAGTTAGGTCGTGGACGAATTAAGGGGGCGGACGACCTAAGGATTTCCAGCCTATAAATATACGTCCATTTCCCCACTTTTTGGGGATCCGGATTTTGAAGCGACGAAGTCCTGCCATTTTGAGAGCTCGAGTTCTACACTTCTTCACTTCTTTTCTCCACTCTAATCTTGTGATTCCTTCCATCCAAATCGAAGATCAAATCGAAGATCCAAGAGCTAAAGTTGAAGATCTACATTCTTTGAAGAGAGATTTCATCGTTTGAAGCGGAATTTTGATAGATCGAGTTAGATCCTTCGCTGTCCAGATCTGAAGTGTGTTGCTTTTGAGGTGTTTAGGTGATTTGGTGAGTGGTGGTTATCTCTCACACGGATCCAAAGGAGTATATCGGATTGTTGGCTTGATTTGGTGTTAAATTAGTGATTTCCATGCATTTTCTTAAACTTAAGTATAGATCTATTGTTCATGATGATTTGACATCCATTTTACTACATGTTAACCTATGTAAGTTCATTCATCAAGTTATAGAGATATTGCTCATAATTCATGCTTGTTAGATTTGGACTCTTTATTTACAAGATTGCCATTATTGTTATAATTGTTTATTTGATCATGTTTGAATGCTTGATTACTTGGATTAATGATTGACTTGATTGATTGTTATAAATTAGTTGATTGATGATTTGATTTGGACAAGATGGTCGAAGATGATTCAAAAGCTAAGGGAAAGGCTCTTGAATTGGAAAAGCCGCTCGTGGCATATGTGGCGGATGATGAAGCTCATATGGATAGATTCGATGATGTTGATGTTGAGATAAGGCTTTGCTATGATGAGATGAAGCGAGGCATGGTATGAGATAGCCTTGGTTTAATCTAGACGGGATCATTCCAAGCATGTTGATAACTCGGTGAAATGGTTCGGGTTTGAGGATAATGGTTTGCTCGAGAGGCGCTTGAGCTAGTATGGAAATAGTCGTCGAGGAGGATGACTAGAAGGCTGAGGTTTCATCGTTATTGAAGGTTCTAGCAGACTCAAAGCAAGAGTATGCTGGGCAGATTCGATAGTCCCTAAAGACTATGATTGTAGTCGAGTAATCTGGGCAGATTCGATAGTCGTAGGCACGGGCTGCGACGACGTGCGGAGTTCTGTATAGAACCGGGGTTGCCATTAACCCTTGACGGACGGCTGAAAGAATGTGCCGGTCATTCAATTAACGGTGGTATCGAAGCAAAGATAACAGTGATAGCCAGAGTCATGGATGTTTGGTTGTATCGTCATTCGGTCTCAAGAGCAATGTTTTCTGGGTGCTTATCTGATCTTGGTTTAGGCCTTGGGGGTTTGTACTTGGAAAATGTTGACCTTGACTCGAGTGATAATTTCTTTACTTTAAATGTCTGCTTTGCTATGTTTACTTCTGCTTAGTATGTCTGGGGGCTATCACTGTAGAAAGAGGTGGAGTGGGAGGGTTGGATTCCTATTCCTTTTTCCTTTATGCTCTTTTGGTATGTTGTTAGTTAATTTACCGCTCACTAAGACTGTTGTCTGACTCAAGGTTTTATGTTCCACTCTTATTACCTTGGGCTGTTCATCCATTTTGGGATGGGCAGACTAGGTAGCAGGTGACAGGTGCTGTTCTTAGTGACCGACGATGCTGATGACGAAGACGAGCTGGAGGCTTGCGTATTAGTTTCTTACTATATGTACAGGATGTTCCGCTGCTTGTATATTCTCTGAGTGATATGTAGTAAGGCTTGATGTATCGACTATTCAGATGTTGTACCAAACTATTATGAGGTTTAATAGGGATTATGTTCTGTAAAGCTTCACTATATATATTCTCTATTGTATTTTATCCATGCGCTGTGAGAAATACGATAGATTCTGCTATTTTAACTTAACCCTGGCGATCGTCCATGGCTGCCTGGCACACCTTACAGCGCACTATATCTATGTTTTAGTGCAGGGGTCATGGGCGGTCGTCATATTTGGCCAAGAGCATTCACTCTAAGTTACATCGCTAAGCATGCCGTCAACCACTACTTCCTCTCCTTCGTTCTTACGTAACCTTGAGCACTCCACCATAACAACTAATACACATTCAACTCATAACAAAAGCACAACTAAATCAAAGCATTATGGGAAAGAAGCATGTTAGTGAATGAGTTTTTACAATACACAGAGAACTATTTTGAGGAATGCACAATAGCAGAGCAAAGCACACTCATTCAAGCATAATATTTAGACATAGATTTTTAGTGAGATCGCTAACCTAGATGAAAGCTAGCATAAAACTTCATTATCCACTTCGCTGGTTCTTTCTCCTTACTTTTGGTTTACTCTAAATTTCCTCTTGTATCCAAATTTTCTCAAAATCTAACTTTGAAAGCTTCTAGGGTGTAGATCCTTGTTGAGAAGCACATATTTAAATTTTATGATTTAAAAGATTTTATTTTATTTTAAATATATTATTGAAGAAGAAGGTAGGGTTAATACCTTTTATTTTGAAAATGAGGAAGTGAGAAAGATGAAAGTCAGGCTTTGCCTTTTAGAAAATTAACTATAGTTCTAGAATGCTCAAGAGAAAATGAGAGGGAGAAAATATAATTCTCTTATTTAGGTTGGGCTTTTGGGCTAATATTAATTCATCCTTTACTTTATTTCTCCATTCTCTTCACTAAACGATTATTTCACCAAATCAAAGAATTTCAAAATCTCACTTAGAAATCATATTTGCCTTCAACTTGTATTTAAGCAACTATGTATTTTTATAAAAAATAATTTCCACAATTTAACTCATATTTAATTAATTATCTCATAATTATATTCTTAAGTCAGTTTATAAATAAATTCCTCTTCCACTTATAAATTAAATAAAGATAATTTATCTCTTATTAAAATAAATTTCTAAACTCTTTATTTATTTATTTATTTATTTTTCATTTAACTTTATAAGATTATTGTCCCATTTTAATTCACTTCCAAAATTGTTCCCACTTTATAAATACCAATTTTACTTCAAATTTTCCAAAATTACTATTATTAATAATTTATTGCTTTAAATTATTTAATACCAAAATAATTATTTTATAACCTCTTTGTCAAAAAAAATTATTCTAATAAATATCACTAATTAATTTACCTTTTCCCAACTCAATGGTAATTATTTTAATAGCACAATTCTTGTCTTCACAAAATACTTCATCTTTTGAATTCCAAATAAATTTCTATATTTCTAATCATTCAAGCTCCAAATGTTTTAAATTAATTTAATCCTAAATTATCCATATTTTATCATTTAAAACTCGTTTTAATTGATTAAATCTCTATTATTAATTTTAATTAATTGTTTCTCAACATTTGGTTGTTACATACCCCCCCTTAAGAAAATTGCGTCCTTGCAATTTCCCTTGGGGAAAATCTATAACAAGCTAATCAACTTCTATCTTTACTACACCCATCTGTAGTTTAAACATGCATTCAACCATCAAACAAATCGCAAACGTACAACATAAATCTCAACCAATTTAACAACAATTATTAGACCATTCGGTGGCTTCACAAACAATGGATTACCATCCCTTGCCCATCATTTATGATCATGAGCTATGTGTTGAACAACTCAATTAGGACGATACCAAAGTCTCACAACCATAAATACAATTTAGATGTTGAAATTTTTGGAGAACTTCATAGTAATCTCCATGGTATGACGTGTATTCCAAAAATCCTCAGTGTAGAAACATATTGCACAAACATTTTATATACAATCCATAACATTCATTCACACAATTACACCTTTTAATTTATAAATGTGAAATCTTTTAGTTAACTTCAAGATGTTAAAACATCTAGCTATTCATTAATTTTCTCAATTGTGACTGTGAACTAATTCATAAATCTTCTTTCTTCAAAATTCTTCTTACTTCCTAAAAACTTTCCATACAGATATATATATATATATATATAGAGAGAGAGAGAGGGGGGGAGAGGACCAAAAATGCAGTTATAAAACTCAATGCTCGAATCCTCAAAAACTTTCATATTATATAAACTAGTCCTCACATAAAATTATATTTCCACAAAATAAATCTTCAAAACTTTGTGTGACGACCCGACTTTTTCTCCACAAAAAGTCGTATCATCAAGAAGAAAGAAAGGGATAGAAAAGAGATAAGATAGAGAAGAAAGAAAGAAACACATCAGAATCTAAACAGCGGAACGAATAAATTATATTAATCAAATAAGATATTACATTGTATCATATACAATAGCTATCAGAGTTACACAACTTATACAACACATACTAGACAGTTATAAACACCTGTCTAGTTATTACAACTCAAAACACAACTCAACAAATGACTCAGAGAAACTAACACAGCGGAACACTATATCTACGAACGCTGAAGCCTCCTGCTCCATTGCTCCTCCAGATAACTCGTCAAAGCTAACCTGAATCCCTTGGCTACTCGTAAAAATTTGAGTACCCAAGAGTTTATAAAACAGAAATAAACACTTGGGTCAGACATGGGTCTGGTGTGAGTAAACGGTTAAGGTTACTTAACTTCAAAACCTTTTGAAAACAAAGGTATCACGTAAGACTCCCCACACATAAATATGGGTAAGTTTTTACCTTATGCTAACCAAAACATTTGATAGGAAATCCAGTTATATTATAATAGGGTCTAGGGTTTTCAAGTAAAATACAGAAATAGCTGGAATGCTTACATCTCACGTTCCAACATAGTTGGGCACAACTAAAACGTACGGCACTTATTGGATTTTGGATTCCATACAATGGCAGGGCTACCGGGGTACCGCCCGTCACAGTACGTGGCCTAGATCAACGTACCGAGGATCACGCCCAATCCCCTGCAACACAAGGTCGGAACCATCCCTTACTGGATAATTCCCGCATAAGAAACCCCAGCGGTTGTAGCTATTCAACCGCCCACACAGCCGAATAAAAAGAAGGGACCTCTAGACAAGGGAATCTCATACTACTTGGGTGCTACCCACTAACCTTGCTGCACCTCCCCTGTTTTAGCCATTCCCGGTTTGATGAGGCTTGAGGCTACGATTACCTTTAATCAAAACACATCACTTAGAATGCTCATCGTCCACCTGACGATGTGCTGAAAGCATTCAATCCATACAAGTTCGTTCCGGGTTCGAACGAAACCGAAGGCATTATCTCGTTACACTCATTTTGGAATCACCCTCAGAGTTAACGACAATAACCCTTGCACTCTGAATCTTCATCTTCACTTGAGATTCATGACCTATCGTTAAATTTGGATCGATGTGGTATTCGGATATCCAAATCTGGAAACCCGATCCCGGTCTCATCGAAATCCAAATCGCCATCTTTTAGGTCCAAGTTGTTTAAAGGTTTAAACAATTTTATTCAATTCAATACTTGAATTCACACAGCATTTAACACAGATAAATATCACACATTTATCATAGATATATCAAATATCATATTACAGAATATCATAGCATATCATCCCATATATCATCCAATTCAGATATTCTACACAAACAATCATTCATAAGCAACAATTATTAACCCTATGTTATAATTAATTCAATTAACTTAAATTAAATTAATTACTTAAGAATTAATTATCTAACCTTGCTTAATCAATCATTAATTAATTACAAACCTTTAATTAATTAATTACTCATTAAATATTAATCATCCTTGATTAATTATTCATTAATTACATAGAGTAATTATCTTTTAATTAATTTCACAAATTAATTATTCTTAACCATTAACAGTAATTAACCTTTAATTACTTTCATTAATTAATTAACTATAATTAATTACATTGATCCTTAATTAATTACATTAATTAATTAAACTTTAATTAATCATTTCTATTAATCCACCTTAATTAATCATATACAGTAATTATCATCCTATAATTACTTACCTTAATTAATTAACTTCTTAATTAATTACTTTAATCCTTTAATTAATTTACCAAATAATTAATCCTTTATTACATTTGCAAAGTAATTATACTTCAATTACTACCCATTAAGTAATTCCCTTATATCAATTACATCCAGTAATTTATTTATTAATTACTTATACTAAGTAATTACACTTATCCAATCTCATTAAGTAATTTATACTTAATCAATTACCAAGTGACTATCTTTAATTATTTAACAAATTAATTAACTTAAATTAATCACATTCATAATTTATAAATCATAGATGAGTAATTTATCCTTTAATTACTCTTTAAACCAATTAATTAATCTCTAATTTCAGATTTAATTTTTCTTTTAATTATTAATTAATAAACCTTAATTATCAATTAATATATCTTAATAACAAATTAATTAATCCTTAATTATTAGTTAATCAATTCTTAATAATAGTTAATTAACCTTTAATTAATCTTTATAGATTAATTATTTCTTATTTATTAATTAATAAAACCAAATTGTTAATTAATAAACTTAATTAAGTACTTCTTAATTACAAATTAATCAACCTCTAATTACTTAATTAATTAATTACAAATTAATTAATCTTTAGTTATTAATCAAATCAATCTTAATCATTGAGTTAATTAAATAAATTAATTGCTCTTAATTAATTTCTTAACTAATCCTTAATGATTATTAATTAATTTAATTATACCTAATTTCTTAATTAACTTAATTAATATCAAGACATTAAAACTTAATTATCTTAAGATAAAACACTATCTTATTAATGCCTTAATTATCATTAAAATACCTTATCTCAATAACTAACTTTTCTTAATTAAATCATTAATTAAGGTTAAAAATAAATAAACATTTAACTTGATAATTTAAAGTTAATAAAACATAACTTCCCTTAAATTGATTACTTAAAAACATTTATTTTATAAAGAATAGATTTAAGAAATAGTTTTAAACTAGATTTTATTTTTACTTTAAAACTTAATTTGATTTAAATTCAAAAAAACTTAGATTTAATTAGAGTTAAATCTGAAAACAGTACACTCTTAAAATCCCGAAGACAATCCCGAGCATAACCCCAATTTCCTCGAGTTTCCCTTCGCGTTGATTTCTACTTCGAGTCGCTCTCCATTATTCTCGAGACCAAACCCGGTACAACTCTTCTTCCCAAACAACATGCCCAAACCAACATCCAGATACACGCAACGTGTACAGGTGCACGTGCACGGCGAACTTACGCGACTCCGATCATCCCTCCGGTCCTCGACGAATCGCCCACAACCTCTCCATCCTCCTCGACCTCCCAGTTTATCGATTTCGACGAGAATCGAAATTGAGCAGATCGATAGAAAAACTGTAGCCAAACAATCAAAAATTCACCCATCGCCGATGATCTCGTCCACGATCATCCATGCCATCTTGACCAAAGCTACGTCACACGTAAATGCTCCGATACCCCCCATACCGGTCGTCTCTAGTCCTCCCACGGTGATGCAGCAACCACGATAACCCATCCATCCAAATCCTGACCTTAAACCCTACACCATCGTCGTCAAGCCACCCTGATGATCGTAAAATCACGCGATCATTTTTCCTAGAACCCCCGACCCACCAGAAAGCTTCGACTTCAATCACGAGGCCAACAATGTCACCGACCATCAGAATTTCCCCAAAACGTGGTTTCCGTTCATCCTCGAATTTCTCTTTCAAATCTAAGTTAAAAATTTTGATTTAACTTTTAAAATTCACGGTTTCTAATGGAGATTACGACTATATAGGTGAATCAAAAAAATTATTATACTTGAGTTTTTACCTGATTATAGATTTTTACTGTCTTTTCTTTATTTCTAGAAGAATACAAGTTAATTTTTCTTGAAAATAATTTTTAACCATAGCTTATGACTAAACAAACTTAATTTGTTTAAATTCCTAAACCTAACAGAGATTAGAGTGAGAGGAATTGGAATTTCTAATCTAAGCTTTAAACTTTAAAAACTGAGAACAGAGATGATCACTTATGTCCAGACATACTCACAGTACTTCATTTGTATAAACATGTATTTAAGATTTTAAAACACTCATGCATACACATTTTCAAACAATCATACTTCAAAATCAACCACAATATCAAAGGCACATAAGTAGTGAGTGAGTTTGCTCATATTGAATAACAGAGAACATATGTTTATACCTACTAAGTTAGTATATACATTTTATTTATTCAAGCATACATTCTCAGATAAAATCATATGCAAACCATATTACTATAAACATTCAATCACAACATTTAAGTTTATTCTCAAATTTTAAAACTGTTTTAAAAATAAAGGTTTACTCACCTTTTTAATGAATTGCAGAGACTTGAAAACTGAGATTTGAAAACTGAATCTCTTGACAATTTGAAAACTTGAATGCTTTGATTTGAATTGGAAAGAATTTGCTTGATTTCCTTAAAACTGCAAAGCTTTGGAAACTTTTGCTTTGGCTTCAGATATACTTGCATGCATACTTGAAGGATGGTTACAGGCTTGAGAAAAATGTTTTGAGTTGATCTGGTGATTGCTTTACAGGTTTCGATTTTGAGTTTGTTTGTAGTGTTTGTTTACTTGCTTGAATTTCTGGTTAGAGGATTTGAGAAATGAATTGATTACAGGGATTTTGTGTTTGAGCTTGAAGAATGTTTACAGGGTAGTGATTTTTTTTTCTGGTTTGAGAATAGAACAGGTTAAGTTTCTTTGCGTTTAGAAATGAGAAGATAGAAAAGGAAATGAAGAGGAAGATATATGTTTATATAAGTTAATTTAGATTTTATTAAAAATAAAAGAAAATTAAAATAAATGTGACACTTGTCCTAACCTTACTTAGTTTGCTAACACATGGTATTTAAGAGGTTTATAGATTAACACATGTAACTTTACATGCATAATTAAATTTTAATTGTTTTATAAAGCTTTTATAATTTAATTTCAAAATAAATAAATACATATCTTATTTTATGAATGCTTTTCTTAATTTATAAAAATAAAACCTTTAAAAGAAAATAAAATAAAAACCAATCATATCTTAAATAAAATTATATATAATATATTTAGTCCATTTTTAAATGATAATATAAAACTTTTGTATTTATTACTATTTAATAAACACTATCTTAATTTATATAAATAAATTCCTTTAAGGAAAATAAATCTTATTTTAAATAAACTTATTCATATATTTTATCAAAATATTTTTATCTTTATTTTAAGATATATATATTTCTTTAAATTCAATTCTTAAATTCAATTTCAAAGTCAATTTAAAAATCCAATTTAAAATCAACTTAACATATAAATATAATTAAATAATCACATTATTACTTTGAAAATAATAATTCTATTTTTAAAATCAATTTAAATACATATATGTACACATTTAAACAATACTTATTAAATTTGAAATGATAGGTCTATTTAAAATCTATATATATCTATATTTAAAACATCACATTATTATTATTGTTTGAAAACAACAATTTTACCAATTTTTAATAATTAATTTAAAAGATTATCATATTTTAAATCCCCTAAAATCCCGGGATATCACATTCCTTCCCCCTTAAAAGAATTTCGTCCTCGAAATTTAAAACAAAAGATAATCCAAAGTTTTTATTTTATTTCAACAATTTTCAAAAATTTTAGCATACATATCAGCCAACACAAACAAACAAACAATTTCATCCAAACAACCAATTCAATCAAACAAACAATTCTAGCTATTCTAGCTATCCGAACACAGATCCTGGATAAGCTTCCTAAATTTCCTCGAGTTTCCCAGGTATAGATACTAGGATACTCGCTCTACTGAATCTAGTCTAGCTATACTACTGAGCTCTTACTCATCTAGATCTACAATCTGAATAAGATATCAGTCCACCGACAAGATCAACTCAACTACCAAATCCTTCTGAACTACTGGTTCCAAAACCAGAGATAGATCAAACATGCACTCCCTCAGAGATACGTGGAATACACCGAATCCCAGTCATCCAAACTGGCAATTCAACCAAGTAGACCAAACTCTTATCCAAATCAGAACACAGAAAAGATCCAAAACAACTCGGAGCTGACTTCCCAGACTTACCCAATCTTATAGCTCCCTTTACCAGAGAAAACTTCAATAACAACGAAGTCTCCAACTTCGAATTCCAAATTTCCTCCGTTTCTTATCCACAGAACTCTTCTGACGATCCTGGGCTGCCTACATCCTTACCGATCAGCTCAACCTTCGCTGATGCTTCTAGAACAAACTGGACCAAAAACAACTCAACAAAATGATCCTCTCAAAATCTACCCAAAATCCAGAACACAAACTCTACTCCACCATCATCAGTAGACTACAACTTACTTCTCCTATCCGGAAAAGACAAAACAGATGCACTCACCAATATGACCTTCAGATCCAGAAAAATTTCCTATAGAAACTCTCTAATACTGCAACTTCCAGTTGCTTCCACTCTAGAATAGCTGCCACAATGCTTCCGCTGCACAACTCTGATCTGGAGAAGATGAGAATGTCGTTGATGAACTCGAACACAAACTAGACAACACATCCTAGAGATAAGGTTCAACAGATCCATAAAAAGAAAACTCAGAAGTTCTAAGAAATACTGAGCTGCTTCACCAAATCCTTTCTCTAGGAATCAACCTTCAACTAGCTGAACCACCGGTATTAATCCTGAAATCAAGTTGATACGGAACTCAATCTCAAATGCAGACAAACTTCTGACTTCGCTGAGACATCCAGAAAAATTCTTGATAACCCAAGAGAATACTCAAACTATCGCAAGTCACTTTTGCGATCCTATCCAATCCAATATCCAAAGATACTACTTTCTTAACTAATCAGAACAGCTTATGCTATTTAACCAATCCATCGAAGAAATAGATCCCTTCTGCTGCTTCTGAATTCCACCTCTAGAAAACTGCAAAGCCAAAAGATCTTCCTACTGGAACACAAAACACTTCCGAGTTGCACTGCTGACACAGATGCCAGAACTTCCTATCCAAAGCTTCTCGAGAAACTCGGACCTCAAACCAAACAGAAAAGACCCTGCTGAACTCAGCCATAACACCGAAGCAGACACACTTCCTTAACTTGTTTCAAAAGAAAACATCTTCATAAACATCCAGTCATTGCGTCTCATCACGCAACTACTGCTTCCTGAGGTACCCAGGTACCATCACTCGCTTCTGCTCTTCCGACAGAACTAACTCTACTCATCCAAACTTCAAATATGAACCTTAACAGTTCCTTCAGAGATCAATGAAATCTTTACACCATAACAAAGTTCACTCGAGACGGTATTGGGTCTACAGTCTCGTCAGATAGACTTCCAACCTCAACATTCAAACTCCAACCATTGGTAGTCGTGTTTCACACACCACCACCATATCTACCTTTATAACTCATATTGGAAAACCCGAACAGGTAACCCAACAAATAGGTAGAATAAAAATATATATATAGTTAAAAATTACAAATACGCTCTCTCAAGAAAGAATTCACTCCAAAGCCTAGGTATTCACTCAACCTAGCGCTCTGATACCAACTGTGACGACCCGACTTTTTCTCCACAAAAAGTCGTATCATCAAGAAGAAAGAAAGGGATAGAAAAGAGATAAGATAGAGAAGAAAGAAAGAAACACATCAGAATCTAAACAGCGGAACGAATAAATTATATTAATCAAATAAGATATTACATTGTATCATATACAATAGCTATCAGAGTTACACAACTTATACAACACATACTAGACAGTTATAAACACCTGTCTAGTTATTACAACTCAAAACACAACTCAACAAATGACTCAGAGAAACTAACACAGCGGAACACTATATCTACGAACGCTGAAGCCTCCTGCTCCATTGCTCCTCCAGATAACTCGTCAAAGCTAACCTGAATCCCTTGGCTACTCGTAAAAATTTGAGTACCCAAGAGTTTATAAAACAGAAATAAACACTTGGGTCAGACATGGGTCTGGTGTGAGTAAACGGTTAAGGTTACTTAACTTCAAAACCTTTTGAAAACAAAGGTATCACGTAAGACTCCCCACACATAAATATGGGTAAGTTTTTACCTTACGCTAACCAAAACATTTGATAGGAAATCCAGTTATATTATAATAGGGTCTAGGGTTTTCAAGTAAAATACAGAAATAGCTGGAATGCTTACATCTCACGTTCCAACATAGTTGGGCACAACTAAAACGTACGGCACTTATTGGATTTTGGATTCCATACAATGGCAGGGCTACCGGGGTACCGCCCGTCACAGTACGTGGCCTAGATCAACGTACCGAGGATCACGCCCAATCCCCTGCAACACAAGGTCGGAACCATCCCTTACTGGATAATTCCCGCATAAGAAACCCCAGCGGTTGTAGCTATTCAACCGCCCACACAGCCGAATAAAAAGAAGGGACCTCTAGACAAGGGAATCTCATACTACTTGGGTGCTACCCACTAACCTTGCTGCACCTCCCCTGTTTTAGCCATTCCCGGTTTGATGAGGCTTGAGGCTACGATTACCTTTAATCAAAACACATCACTTAGAATGCTCATCGTCCACCTGACGATGTGCTGAAAGCATTCAATCCATACAAGTTCGTTCCGGGTTCGAACGAAACCGAAGGCATTATCTCGTTACACTCATTTTGGAATCACCCTCAGAGTTAACGACAATAACCCTTGCACTCTGAATCTTCATCTTCACTTGAGATTCATGACCTATCGTTAAATTTGGATCGATGTGGTATTCGGATATCCAAATCTGGAAACCCGATCCCGGTCTCATCGAAATCCAAATCGCCATCTTTTAGGTCCAAGTTGTTTAAAGGTTTAAACAATTTTATTCAATTCAATACTTGAATTCACACAGCATTTAACACAGATAAATATCACACATTTATCATAGATATATCAAATATCATATTACAGAATATCATAGCATATCATCCCATATATCATCCAATTCAGATATTCTACACAAACAATCATTCATAAGCAACAATTATTAACCCTATGTTATAATTAATTCAATTAACTTAAATTAAATTAATTACTTAAGAATTAATTATCTAACCTTGCTTAATCAATCATTAATTAATTACAAACCTTTAATTAATTAATTACTCATTAAATATTAATCATCCTTGATTAATTATTCATTAATTACATAGAGTAATTATCTTTTAATTAATTTCACAAATTAATTATTCTTAACCATTAACAGTAATTAACCTTTAATTACTTTCATTAATTAATTAACTATAATTAATTACATTGATCCTTAATTAATTACATTAATTAATTAAACTTTAATTAATCATTTCTATTAATCCACCTTAATTAATCATATACAGTAATTATCATCCTATAATTACTTACCTTAATTAATTAACTTCTTAATTAATTACTTTAATCCTTTAATTAATTTACCAAATAATTAATCCTTTATTACATTTGCAAAGTAATTATACTTCAATTACTACCCATTAAGTAATTCCCTTATATCAATTACATCCAGTAATTTATTTATTAATTACTTATACTAAGTAATTACACTTATCCAATCTCATTAAGTAATTTATACTTAATCAATTACCAAGTGACTATCTTTAATTATTTAACAAATTAATTAACTTAAATTAATCACATTCATAATTTATAAATCATAGATGAGTAATTTATCCTTTAATTACTCTTTAAACCAATTAATTAATCTCTAATTTCAGATTTAATTTTTCTTTTAATTATTAATTAATAAACCTTAATTATCAATTAATATATCTTAATAACAAATTAATTAATCCTTAATTATTAGTTAATCAATTCTTAATAATAGTTAATTAACCTTTAATTAATCTTTATAGATTAATTATTTCTTATTTATTAATTAATAAAACCAAATTGTTAATTAATAAACTTAATTAAGTACTTCTTAATTACAAATTAATCAACCTCTAATTACTTAATTAATTAATTACAAATTAATTAATCTTTAGTTATTAATCAAATCAATCTTAATCATTGAGTTAATTAAATAAATTAATTGCTCTTAATTAATTTCTTAACTAATCCTTAATGATTATTAATTAATTTAATTATACCTAATTTCTTAATTAACTTAATTAATATCAAGACATTAAAACTTAATTATCTTAAGATAAAACACTATCTTATTAATGCCTTAATTATCATTAAAATACCTTATCTCAATAACTAACTTTTCTTAATTAAATCATTAATTAAGGTTAAAAATAAATAAACATTTAACTTGATAATTTAAAGTTAATAAAACATAACTTCCCTTAAATTGATTACTTAAAAACATTTATTTTATAAAGAATAGATTTAAGAAATAGTTTTAAACTAGATTTTATTTTTACTTTAAAACTTAATTTGATTTAAATTCAAAAAAACTTAGATTTAATTAGAGTTAAATCTGAAAACAGTACACTCTTAAAATCCCGAAGACAATCCCGAGCACAACCCCAATTTCCTCGAGTTTCCCTTCGCGTTGATTTCTACTTCGAGTCGCTCTCCATTATTCTCGAGACCAAACCCGGTACAACTCTTCTTCCCAAACAACATGCCCAAACCAACATCCAGATACACGCAACGTGTACAGGTGCACGTGCACGGCGAACTTACGCGACTCCGATCATCCCTCCGGTCCTCGACGAATCGCCCACAACCTCTCCATCCTCCTCGACCTCCCAGTTTATCGATTTCGACGAGAATCGAAATTGAGCAGATCGATAGAAAAACTGTAGCCAAACAATCAAAAATTCACCCATCGCCGATGATCTCGTCCATGATCATCCATGCCATCTTGACCAAAGCTACGTCACACGTAAATGCTCCGATACCCCCCATACCGGTCGTCTCTAGTCCTCCCACGGTGATGCAGCAACCACGATAACCCATCCATCCAAATCCTGACCTTAAACCCTACACCATCGTCGTCAAGCCACCCTGATGATCGTAAAATCACGCGATCATTTTTCCTAGAACCCCCGACCCACCAGAAAGCTTCGACTTCAATCACGAGGCCAACAATGTCACCGACCATCAGAATTTCCCCAAAACGTGGTTTCCGTTCATCCTCGAATTTCTCTTTCAAATCTAAGTTAAAAATTTTGATTTAACTTTTAAAATTCACGGTTTCTAATGGAGATTACGACTATATAGGTGAATCAAAAAAATTATTATACTTGAGTTTTTACCTGATTATAGATTTTTACTGTCTTTTCTTTATTTCTAGAAGAATACAAGTTAATTTTTCTTGAAAATAATTTTTAACCATAGCTTATGACTAAACAAACTTAATTTGTTTAAATTCCTAAACCTAACAGAGATTAGAGTGAGAGGAATTGGAATTTCTAATCTAAGCTTTAAACTTTAAAAACTGAGAACAGAGATGATCACTTATGTCCAGACATACTCACAGTACTTCATTTGTATAAACATGTATTTAAGATTTTAAAACACTCATGCATACACATTTTCAAACAATCATACTTCAAAATCAACCACAATATCAAAGGCACATAAGTAGTGAGTGAGTTTGCTCATATTGAATAACAGAGAACATATGTTTATACCTACTAAGTTAGTATATACATTTTATTTATTCAAGCATACATTCTCAGATAAAATCATATGCAAACCATATTACTATAAACATTCAATCACAACATTTAAGTTTATTCTCAAATTTTAAAACTGTTTTAAAAATAAAGGTTTACTCACCTTTTTAATGAATTGCAGAGACTTGAAAACTGAGATTTGAAAACTGAATCTCTTGACAATTTGAAAACTTGAATGCTTTGATTTGAACTGGAAAGAATTTGCTTGATTTCCTTAAAACTGCAAAGCTTTGGAAACTTTTGCTTTGGCTTCAGATATACTTGCATGCATACTTGAAGGATGGTTACAGGCTTGAGAAAAATGTTTTGAGTTGATCTGGTGATTGCTTTACAGGTTTCGATTTTGAGTTTGTTTGTAGTGTTTGTTTACTTGCTTGAATTTCTGGTTAGAGGATTTGAGAAATGAATTGATTACAGGGATTTTGTGTTTGAGCTTGAAGAATGTTTACAGGGTAGTGATTTTTTTTTCTGGTTTGAGAATAGAACAGGTTAAGTTTCTTTGCGTTTAGAAATGAGAAGATAGAAAAGGAAATGAAGAGGAAGATATATGTTTATATAAGTTAATTTAGATTTTATTAAAAATAAAAGAAAATTAAAATAAATGTGACACTTGTCCTAACCTTACTTAGTTTGCTAACACATGGTATTTAAGAGGTTTATAGATTAACACATGTAACTTTACATGCATAATTAAATTTTAATTGTTTTATAAAGCTTTTATAATTTAATTTCCAAATAAATAAATACATATCTTATTTTATGAATGCTTTTCTTAATTTATAAAAATAAAACCTTTAAAAGAAAATAAAATAAAAACCAATCATATCTTAAATAAAATTATATATAATATATTTAGTCCATTTTTAAATGATAATATAAAACTTTTGTATTTATTACTATTTAATAAACACTATCTTAATTTATATAAATAAATTCCTTTAAGGAAAATAAATCTTATTTTAAATAAACTTATTCATATATTTTATCAAAATATTTTTATCTTTATTTTAAGATATATATATTTCTTTAAATTCAATTCTTAAATTCAATTTCAAAGTCAATTTAAAAATCCAATTTAAAATCAACTTAACATATAAATATAATTAAATAATCACATTATTACTTTGAAAATAATAATTCTATTTTTAAAATCAATTTAAATACATATATATACACATTTAAACAATACTTATTAAATTTGAAATGATAGGTCTATTTAAAATCTATATATATCTATATTTAAAACATCACATTATTATTATTGTTTGAAAACAACAATTTTACCAATTTTTAATAATTAATTTAAAAGATTATCATATTTTAAATCCCCTAAAATCCCGGGATATCACACTTTGCAAATTACTTAAAATAAAAGTCTTTGCTTCAACCTAGAAAATTTTAACAAAAGTACTCTCTGCATAAAATAAAATATCTAACATTCGAAAATTTCATAATTTTAGAAGTATCTAACACCAAAGTTGCTCTTTAAATAAATACCTTTCAATATAATAAAAAATTACCAAAATAATGTCCAAAAGTGTTGATTTCATTCAAAACTACTTTTAATTTTGAAAATCTCAAGACTAGGTAAAATTGTCTCACCCCAAAGTTGTTTACCTTCAAACCCACATTCCAAAAAATCAAAATTTTCAAATCTCCAATCTTTTAATAAAAGTTGTGCATAGAAAGTAAAAATGGATTTTTATACCATCATTTTTATTCAAATATTCTTATCAAAACTAACTTCCCTTTAAAACAAATATCAAAAATGCTTTCTTCAATTCAAAACACTTCATCAACGTATTTATCTTACCTTAAATAAATTCAAAAAACAACTTCAATATAAATACGTCTAAATTCATTCCTTATGAACCACATATTTTCATATTTACAATTATTTACCGATCCAATGATGTTGCCTTGCCATGGAATTTTAGTGAATCATTTCGCCAATTGGCTGTAGTGTTGACCACATAATTAACACTGCTAAGCCATCAATCTCAGCAGAAAGCTAGTGCTCTATAGTTGTGATCGTCCTTTCAAATATCCAAACTTATGTAAATAACTTTATTATTTCAAATAAAACTCTACTTCATCAAATAGTATATTCATGCCAAAAATACTTTATACATATCTCAATTTTTTTTAAATATAGTCTATAATATTTCTCAAAAGATTATTTTCTTTCTCAAAGCAACTTTCCCTCCAATATTTTCTATAATTTTTCTTTGAAACATTTACTCCTTCCAAAACATCATTTAACTTGTTTAAAAACATTACTTTCTTTTCCAATTATTATTTATAACATTTCATAAAACATTTACGCCTTTTGAAACATTACATTACTTTCCAAAACCTTTGAATCTTTTCAAAACCTTAAGTCTAAATGTCTCGTCCTATAGTTTATGAATCTCTATCAATAGCGTTGATTAGGCGCATCGGTCGGAGTTCTTAAAGCACTCAACGGACAAATTAACGCAAAGTTTACTTGAAAAATTCCTTTTAATATTTACATGTATAGATATATACACCTTAATAAGCTAACTTCTATAAAAATATTCACTTACTTATTTAAAACATTCTAATACCATATATAAAGACGTAAATGTACTTTAACTAAAAAGATTTTTAATTAAGACATTTTCTTACTTGTATTAAAACATTTATAGATAGTCTATGTGAATATAATCGAATAATAAGTTACTTACAACAACCCAAACATCCTTGTCAACAATCAATGCATATAATAAAGCAAGCTTTCGATTTAATTCCATCTCAATCCCATTTAATTTTATATAAAAATATTTTTTTATTTTATGTGAAAAGAAATTTCCATTATTCTTTACGGTAACTTCACGGCGCAAGACATCGACAGGTTCTAAATACCAAGACTAAGTGGGATACTCATCTTGAGTGATAGCTCCTATCAAATGCCACAATCAAGACCGATCTGCAAAACTACTTCCAATAACACGTCAACCAGTCAACTAAAACAACCAAGACACTCAGCAGAAATCAAGCCATCGACTTCCGTTGTGCAGTCTGATCCCTAATGTATCGGGTAACTTCATTCATAGCCACATTGAGGTCTAATATTCTTTGCCAGTGCTGACACTATATGTCGGATAATTACTTTTACCTTCACTACTCTTATCAGCTACTTTGTATTTCATAAGGAGATATATATTTGAAATGGGTAGAAGTAAAAATATTATTTAATAAGAAAATGATGAATATTCCCTAGATGATTACCCCGGTAATCATCATATTATATATATATATAGACACATACTCATATTATCCCTATAGGGTAACTACCCAACACACTCAAAGGGACAAGAACTCTATGTCTCATCTAAGGCCAAGACTCATGTCTCTTATACAATGTATTGTTCTAATACCAACTATAACACCTTACCTCTATCCTCGTACTACTAAAGAGTATTAGTAGGTAATACTATCTAATAGTATGGAGAATGAGACGGTATTGGGTTGTCACACGTGAATATTTTCTTGGGTTAACACCAGTTTGTATTTTAAAAATCATAAACTACTTACCTATATGTACTCAGTATCGGTTCAAAGCAATGAACATGTGTATTTTTAGGGTAGAACAACACACACACACAGATATATATATATATATATATCAAATAATAGAGACCATAGAGTCATCAAACGCATCGATCAAATATAATAGGTGAAATGAACAAGACAAAGTGGGTATACAAGTTTCAAATGCCCACAATCTCTTAAAATATACAAGATAGGTTCAATACATTCAAACCAACACATGCACAAAAGAGAACATATATATACATATTAATACACTATGCTACTAATGAACTAGCCTCTAACTAGGTCCATTAATCACAAGTAGTTCTCTTCGTCCTTGAACCTGAAATGACTCGGACTGAGCTGAGTAATATATGAATAACACACGAATCAGACTATGTCAAGAATGTGGATGATGATATCATAATAATTGGAATGGTATAATAATGTATATCATAAATGGCATATAAATTTCTCAATGGTATCAACTTATATCATGAACCATGCACATACATTATCAACCAAATAAATAAACAAATCAATCATCTCGTCATAGGATCATAATTAAAGTAGGTGAAATAGATACACATCCATAAATAGTAGCTCACATCAAATCATATCAACACATATGCATTATCGCGTACTTCATGGCTTGTGCTCAGCAATGCCAAGATTATCTCTCAGATAATCTTTAAGTAGACATACCCAAGTTCCGTATACTCAACACAAATATAAACAAATACACAACAATCATCCAACCTAGCCATACATAAAATATAAACATGGCATACACTTGGTAGCCAAGGTTATCTCTCGTATAACCATACAAAGATAAGTATGGGGTAAAACTCGTTGCTGGCAACATCTATAACTATCCTTGATAGATGTAAAATAGATATGCATTGGGTCACACAAATTCATGGGTACCATCCCATGAATAATCCACGTAATCTGTAATGATTTAGAATTTAGTCATTTAATTTGAAATATTTAATTAATTTTGAATATTGAAATTTTAGCTTTATAAACTAAACAGCTTAAATTTCTAATATAAGGATTTATTTGAATAATGAATTTAAATAATTGAAATATTTAAATAACTGAATCTTAGATTCAATATAAATAAAAATGATTTGGAAATCTTATTTAAATCTATTTTAAAGAGAAATGATAATACTAAAAGTTTAATTTATAATCTAAAGGTGGTTAAAATGGTCTTAATAATAATTCGTTTTAATTAACATATGAAATTATCATCCCGAGGCTGTGTATCAGATTTTGATGAAACCAGTGCCATTGGATCGCTAATAATAAATTGTTATATACCGACGAGTTTCGTGATGATCGGACGTATCGTTTGGTCGTGCGAGCTAGAAACACTTAGAAATTATGTACATGAAATTAATATAATATAATTCGATTTTAAATGCTAACTTCTGTAAATGATCGAGTTAGGTCTCTAGAGTAGTTCCTTTAGGTTCAGAAATAGTGGTATTTAGTATAGAATGCCAATCAGCACCCGTCGTTTGGAGTTCGAGATTTTGGGCACCTAAACTTGGTAATTTTGAATTAAATAATGTAGCATATCACTACATACCCATACCCCATCAACTTCGCCCATCACCCTACCCCATACCGCACTGGTCATAGCCATACTTTCCATACGTCTAGCCCATACTCCCTCTCCTATAAATCACAACTAGCATCAAAGGAAATAAAGCTTTTAAATTCAAAATTTGAAATCATGAAATCCACTTAATAGAAAATTATAAAACTTAAATCTATGAGTCTAGAATGAGTAGATCTTTAAGGCTAGGGGTTTTAGAGGCTTGCGGTGGTGTTTGGAAGGCTCGGAGTGCTGCACAGTAAAGGTAAACAAACTAGGGCTAGTATTTCATGGGATTATGGTCTTTGATTCGGGAATTAGAGTGGATATTTGGATTCGTGAGGTTATTTAGCACCTAAGAGAGGAACACCGGAGGTCGCGGCTGCTCCTAGTGAAACCCGACATTGTACGAACTAGGAGAGGATGGGGACGATGCCTTTTAGGTAGAGGGTGTGGGCATAATGATATGGTGATAAGGTGATGGAGATTTGGTCGCGGAGTTCAATGCAACAATCAAATTTGGAAATCGTTGAGGGATGGAGGAGCTAGGGGAGGAAGAAGGCACTGCCATGGTGAAATTGGTTATAGGGGGAAGCGGGAAAGTTTGTAGGTGTAACGACCCAGAATTTTAGTTATTTGAATTTGGAATATTTAATTAATGTTAAATATTGAAAAGTTAATTTTATAAGTTAAATAACTTGACAAATATAGCGATTTATTTGATAATTAAACTGTTAAATTTAATATTGGAAATGTTTAAATAATTGAATCTTGAATTTAATATAAATGAAAGTGATTTTGAAAGTTGATTTTAAATCTATTTGAATAAGTAGGAAGATAGTAAACTTTTAAATTTGATTTAAAAGTGTTTAAATTGATTTTGGGAATTACTCATTTTAATTAACGTGCTAAAATAGCCTTCCGGGGCACTGTTTCAGATTTCGACGAGACCAGTTTCATTGGATCTGTAATAATGAATTATAGTATGCCAACGAATTTTGTGACGATTGGAAGTATCTTTTAGACGTGCGAGACTGAAACACATAGAAATTAATTAAAGGAATTTATATAATAATTGGGTTTGAAAAGCTATCTTCTACATATGATCGAATTGAGTCTTGAGACTAGTTCCATTGTGTTTGAAATAGGGGTATAATATATAGAACGCGAGGCGGCACACCACATTTGGAGTTCGAGATTTTCGGACGATTTGTGCTTGATATTTTTAAATTTAAATATATATATATATATATATATATATATATATATTAACCCATACCACACCACTCCTTGCTGGTACCTTGCCCATGTCGTGCCATACCCTTCCCCTTATTTATGTTATCACGTTTACATCAGAATTTTTTTTTTAAGAAAAATGAAACCGCCATTCCATCCTCCACCATCCAATGGCCACCACAGGCCTTTTCAGGCCAAAACCCTAACTACAAAAGTGTCGGCGAGGTCAAGATGGAGGCGTTCGACGGTTGAGATCGACATTGGTGGAGTAGATTATCAGCAAATCGCCTCTAATGGCATGCGAGATTCGTCCAGATTCCAGCGAACGGCGACGAGCTTGGTTTCGGCGGCGACCAAGCATGGGCGAAGAGTAGGAAGGGACGGTGCGATGGCGTACGACGGCATGAAGGTGGTTCAGGCACCGGCGTTTCAAAGTCGAACTCGCAAGTTTGTTCGCACCTGGAAATCACGTTTGAATGTGAATGAGGGATTTGGGTAAATTGATTTTAAAAGTTTAATTAATTTAAGTAATTATAAGTTAATAAATTCAAAAGTTCGTTGATCCATATTTAACTCGTACGAGGTCCAATTTGAACGCGACGAGTCGTGTCGAAGAAGGCTACACTATGGAATTATATTGGATGGATTCGAAGCTATTGGGAAATTTGGATTAAAATTGGACGTTCGTCCAATTTTAATTCAAAACGGAATGTTTTGTGGAAACTAAAAATCAAGGTGAGTTAAACTCACCTTTTTAGTTAACCATAAATATATTTTAGTGAATAAAAATTATTTATTTGATGTTTGGATATTTATTATTGATGTTTATTGACTGTTGGATGATTTACTATTTAATTAGTTGGTTTAGATATATTCCCGCCCTTGGAGCAGATGGGAGCCTATTACGTTCCCGTGTAAGAGCGGATAACCCTTTGTATACGAATGCCGCCTCGAAGCGGTTGATTATATTTTATAATTATATACTGTATGTAATGCAGTGGGACGGGATGGAGGGATCCAATAGGATTTCCTCACACTATTGATTTTACTTTTAATATATATAGCGATATATAACTTGTTGAATGCCATATTGATGACATGGATATGATTTTGCTTAATTAGTACTTTAGTAGCACCGGGCCTCATTTTTGGTATTTTAAAATACTATAAAATAGCGATTTGATTTAAAAAGGGATTTCAAAGTGATTTTGGTAATTTTACATGTTTTAATAATTTTTCTAAAATAAAAGGGTATGATTTTTAAATATTATAATTAACGGTTTTATGAGATATTTTAAATAGAGGTTTTGAACTGTGAATAAAGGTTTTTAAAATCTTGAAATAAGTCCGTGTTTTATAATAAAGGAATACGGATTTTGGAAGAAGATAGAAATATTTATTTATTGTTTTATATAAAGTGATATGTATATAATATATGCGAATATTAAGATTTATTTATAAATATGGAAATTTATAAAGGTGATAAAGGTAAAGTGATATTTTACAAATAAAGTTAAGATTTGTAAAATCATATTTTATTAAGGGGTAGATTTATAAACGGTGTTTTATTAACTAAAAGGAAACTATTACCATTTAATAGATTGGAGAAATAAATCAAACGGTGAATTTATTTTAAGATGTGAGAAGTTGTTTTAGAAAATAGTTGATTCTATTTTTGGAAATTATTGGTGAGGGTAAATTTGAAATTATGTTTGAATGAGATTTTATGAATAAGTGAGATTTATAACGGAATGGAGTTATAAATGGAGTTCAGAAATAAATGGATTTTATGAAAGGAAGTTTCATAAAATAGAGGAGATTTTTGAATATAGTTTATAAATATGGAAATGATCATGTCGGAAATTAAGTATGGAATTTTATCATGGATATATAATTATGTTTTAAAGGTTGTTTATTTATATTAATATTGTTTAAAAGTGGTTTATAAATATTTTAATATGTGAAAGGTTAATTATTTAAAATTATTAATATCGTTTGAAATTAAATATAATTCTTATCAATAGACTTTTGCTAATAAATTTTTAGTATATATATTGTTATCCCGCTTTTTGGTCAAAGCCGGAATATCAAACAAATCGACAAGAAAGGATGGGTATCAGGATTGGAAGTCGATTAGAGATAAGGTTATGATCGATGTCGTCAAAATTTGACCGGGTTCCGATCGGGACGAAATCGATTGGAGCTGATGATTAATGCTAGGAGAGGCAACATTTCAAATTTCAGGTTAATCGGAGTTCGTATGGAGGAGATATGATCGATACAAGTTAATAGGATATGCTGTTCGTATCCATCAAAAAAGGTGGGGTGATGATCGATTCGAATCCAACAGATTCGTATCCATCAGGAAACTGAAGTGGTAGTCTGTTCGAATCCATCAAGTTGCTCTGTTCGAATCCATCAGACGACCGTTGTTCGCATCCATTAGGTAACATCACTCCGTATCCATCCAGTTGTAGTGCTTCGAATCCATGAAGTCATCCCTCTTCGTATCCATCAGGTTTGCCTTCGTTCGAATCCAACAAGTCGGAGCACTTCGAATCGATGAGGCTACTTCACTTTGCATCTTTCGCGCTGAAGACCTTCGACCCCGTTCCCTAAAGAGCTTCGAATCTACCCCGCGGAGACAACTTCGAATCGATCAATACTTCCTTTGATCGATTCGAACGAACATCCATTCGATCGATCCGAAGAAGCATGTCTTCGAATCGATTGCCTCGAAACCAGGAGGAAGCGGCTAAAACCATGCACTCGACCCAGTAAACTCGGAGAAAAAGATGGGTTGACCCGAGAAACGCGCGCGCCACATCACCATATGCACACACCATCCATCGATTCGACCCTATCGATTCGATGGGATCGATTCGACCGAAGGGATTCAACCGGAAATGCAATATTGAATCAATCATAACTCGAGATCTACAAGTCCAAATGCTATGAAATTTTCACAGTAGCTTGAGCACATGTTGAAGAATGTCCACACTAAATTTCAGCTCGATTGGACAATTTCTTGATCGATTCGAACATAGCTTCGAATCGATCCCAAAGTGGGCCAGGATTTCCAGAAAGCGGGCATGTGGGCCCCCTGACGTACTGGAACTGGTCTCCCTTCAGTTTAGGCGAAATATCAGCCTCCTACACCTATAAATAGAGCCCCTGATCATTTAGAAAAGGGGTCGGACAATTTTGAGAGCTAAGGAGCGCCCAGACTCTGCCAGATTTACTCCAGATCACCATTGCTGCCTTAGATTCAGATTATAATCATAAAATTCGTTGTACTACGCGATAGGAAATTGTAATCTTCAAGCATCGATCAATAAAAGATAAAAACTTTGGAGTGGACGTAGGCCGGAGATAGCCGAACCACTATAAATCTCGTGTTTTTGTTCATTATTTCTGGATTGCTGTTTGTTGTTTGTTTAGATCTGAGATTTGTGTTTGAATATTGCTGATTTGTATTCATACACTGGTGCTTTCACAACATTCGGGGTTTGTGACCATTTTTGGCGCAAACATATATAAATGTTGAAGATAAATTATTATTGTTTATTTATGAATGTTTTGAAAATTATTAGTTATTTTTTTAAGATGTTTTGAAAAATGTAAAGGAAGATTGCTTAAAAACGGTAAAACTGTTTTATAAATGGTTTCAAATATTTATAAAAGAATTTTAGAAATGGGTTTATGGATTTATAAAAGGAATTTTATAAATGATTTTGTGGATGTATAATGGAGTTTATAAATGATTTTAGAATTGAATAAAAAGAAAATTTTCCCCAAAGTTGGTGAGTATACTTATATCGTTGAGATAAGTATATGGATATTTTCCAAGTATTGAGAAATAAGGATCTGTGGATATATATATATATATATCTTTGTAAAAAGGATTTTTGATTCAAGTAATTACAAAGTAGATTTAATTAATAAAGGATTTTTAAAAGAGGCTTAGTGTTGTTTGGTGCTTAAACAATGTTGGTTTTCCCTATGGAATTAAATTCCTGATTGAGTCTTTGTTGTTCGACAGATAAATAACCGACTACCGAAATTGGATCCAAAACGTAACTTTGGAAATATCTAGGAGAAACACGTGAGTTATATGGCACACTAATCTCTGATGATGATGTACTATGTGTATAAATCTTGTTTCCTTCTCCTAGGACAATGATAAGGAAATCCATCCACTAATGGTTAGGAGGTGTTCTCCGCTCTTATCTTTGACTATTTATTTCCCAAAGAATCGGGGTTGAGTTTACCGGGAATTATCGAATGTTGTTTTAAAGAGACCAGGATCGGGTATGTTATCCGAAAACCACTTCGATCCAACAGATGTGTTTCGAAGTGAAGACATCTTGAAGATGATGGAATTTGGAAATGGAGCCCTCAAGTGTTTTGTTCAGTCCCAGAACGGACTTGTATGGATGAATGCTAGTATTGCATTGTTGCTTGGAGGGCAGTATTAGCATTCCAAGTAGGAGCTATATAAAAGGTAAAACGTAGCCCGAAGCCTCATCAATCAGGAATGACTGAAACATGGAAGATGTAGTAGGGCTAAGTGGGTCGCTCCTAAGTAGGGTATGATCATCCCTACCTAGAGTCACTATCATCTCTCATTTGTCTGCTTCGAACCCAAAGCGGGCTGATCATATTCAGTACTAGTAGTCAAATGTTAGGCCGGTCCAGTGTTGACAAGGGATCCAGAAGAGGTCCTCGGTGTTATTTTATCTAGAGGTGCACCGTGACGGGCGGTACCCCAGTAGCCCAGTCATTGTATGGAATCCATTCTCCAATAAGCGTCGTACAGACTTAGTTGTACTAAATTATGCCGAAACGTGAGGTGCAAGCATTTTAGCTATATTTATATTTTACTTTGACCCGTAGACATTATTATAATATAAATGGATTTTCTATAGATGTTTTGGTTATCGTAAGGTAAAAACCCGTCCGTGTTTCTGTGCGGTATGGTCTTATGAGATACTTTTGATTTCAAATGGTTTTCTATAACTTTAAAATCCACTTGGGTGTGTTTTCTCACGCTAGTTTTCCAGACCTGCTCGGGTGTTATTTTATTATAATGCTCGGTTCAGACTGAGCATATTTATAGATTTTCTTTGGGTGCATTGGAGCTCAGGAGACGGGTTGGAGGTCTTTGAGTCGTATTCACGTATATGTCTATCTCCACTGCTTTGTTATGGAAATTATCAGAAATTATGAGGACAGGATGTTATAATTGTCCAAGATGATGATTGTGATTGTTATTGTACTCTAATGGATGTATGTATATAATAGTTTTTCTTTTGTAAAGATCATTGATATTATATTAGATATTTTCCGCTGCGATTGTGAGATTTTGTGTTGTTTTAATTTCTTTTCTCTTCTCTTCTTCTTTCTTCTTCTTTCCCATAACTATCAGTCTTTCCATTCACTTTGGGTTGGACATGTGTGGTTTATTGTCAGCTTGAATGATACGAATTGGTGAGTCGTTATAGCTGGTATTAGAGCTTAGGTTGAGCGAATATCTAGGCTTTGGTGAGAATTTACACATTTGAGATAGAATAAGCGAGACTCTTGGATGAGTTTGAGTGTATATATATGAGCGCGTATTTGTTAGTGATTATGAAAATGTTTTATATTGTGTTAATTTATCTGTTGATCCCCTTATGAATTCTGGGCGGTACGTTGGACGCCACAATATCGATAGGGGTTTCTAAATGCTTAAAAGGCAAACTGACACAATATTGTTTTGAAAATTGGTAAATGAAATAATTTTACCTAAATTATATTTTATATATATAAGATAATTTTTCAGAAACTATTATAATTATATATGGTGTGTTTGGTTGTTGGTGAATGATAATATTTGATTATTATCATTTGTTGTTTGTTGTTCTAGTGAAAGATATTATTTTTATAATCTAAACAAAGGTAAACATTTATAAATTGAGTTATATAAGAAAGCAAATTTATAAATATGGATTATAGAGTATTAATTATAGTTAAAATAATCGACATTTGTGAAATAATATTACTGAAGAAGTGAGATTATATAAATATGATCTATAAACGGAAAGGAAATGAAAATTTCATAAATATATTTAAAGTTATGATTTTGTAAATGGAAATGGTTTTAAATAAGTAATTTGAGAATTTAAATTCCTTTGATTTGGAAATTGTTTTTCGAAAGGTTTAGAAAAATAATATTAGTATTATTTTGAAAATATTTTGGTTATAAATATTTTAAAATGGAATTTAAAGGGAACAGAAAGCACTGAACTCACTTCGGTCGTTGGAGAATAATTCTGGAGATGACTATAGCATCATCGGCGTTCATTTAATTCTAAGTGAGAAATTGCTAACATTGAAGTTTTTTTGGTCAAACAAAGTTTTTAGATTCTAGGAGTGTAATTAATATATAAATGAGTTATGTGTACATATTGATTTCAAAATGATTGGAAATAAAACTGGGTGTTTAAAATCTTGAATATTCTATCTAAACGTTTTGAGAAACATAAGAAAATAAGCTTTTGAACTTTGAAGATGGTATGGATAAGTAAAAAGTTTACAAGTTATGAATTTGAAAGGGATAAGTTAAAACAAATTTCTAAATTTGTTGGATATGTGTTGGTGTCAAAATTGGCCATCAACACCCAATTATGCAAAAACTCCAATATCCAGTCCAATCACAGAAATATGAAGAGAAAAAAATGAAGAACAAAATTAAAACAATTAGAAAGCAAGTAAAAGGAGACAAGATTTATAGTGGTTCGACTAACTCTGGCTTAAGTCCATTCCCAAATAATCCTTTTTATTATACTAAAGTTTGTTTATAGTTACAATCTGAAATCCAAGAATAAAACTGATAGAGTGTAGCCTAGGTTGAAGATAAAGAGAAGCAGCAAGAAGAAGATCCCTTTTCTGACGCCATGTCTGATGTATTTATAGGGGAAGACGTGCACAGATCGGGCTGAAATTTGATAGAAGGTTGGGAGACCAAGACGAGGCCACCCAAAAATTCCCAAACCCAATGGGGCCCATAATAGGGATCGATACTGATCCCTATTTTGGTGTCCAAATGGGGTGCTATCCCTCTGGGTGGTTTCTTATGGTGTTAGATACTTGCTCCCTAAATTTCGTACAATTTCGACGTACGGTTTGTGAGATATCGCATTTACCATTGATTGAATTCTGATTTCTGCCGATCCCTCTAGAGGGATAGGTATTGATCCCTCCAACTTGCTCCAAATACCATGCGATCCCTAGGGGAGCTTCTCTATGTTGTATTTATATCCTTCAAGTTTCATGCCAATTGGATTAGTAGAACTCAAGTTATTGATCGATCTTTGTTGCAATATGGTGTTAAGGCTGATTATAGCTGATCCCTATGGAGGGATTAGATACCAATCCCTCCAACTTGCTCCAAATGCTATGCGATCACTATGGGGTGTTCCATATGTTCTATTTAACTTGTCCTCCATGTTTTATGTCAATTGGATGTGTAGACGTTGAGATATTGATCGATCTTTGTTATGAAGTTGGGCTTAGCCGATCCCTAAGAAGGATAGGTACCAATCCCTATTGAGGGACAGATGCCGATCCCTCCAACTTATCCAAATGCCATGCAATCCCTAGGGTAGAATCCCTAGGGTCCCCTCTTCTTGTTTCCAAAGTTTCACTTCAATCCGCCTTGTGGTTGTTGAGTTATGGAGCGATCATCGTTGAGTTGTGTTGTTGAGCTGAATATGATCTGATCCCTCTTCTTTTGCCCATAACTCTAGCATACGAACTCTAATCGACTTAAATTTTAAATTTTGCCTCACGAGGCCTTCCTTATCACTTCATACCAATTGCACCTTGATTAGGACAAAAATTAGGAATCCGATCTTAATCTTCTTGACCATCATCCATAGTCTTGTTTATAGCCAATCTTCGAGCTTGGTAACCTTTTCCTAGGGCCTCCTGCCTTGATGATCATGATGTCCGTTGGGTTAAATCCACATGTGTACTGCTTTGCCAAAAGGCGGGTTAACACTTTCCCCCCAAAACATGCCTTGCTATAGGAAGGCTTGTTTTGAATTGCTATAAATCCAAAATCCGAAGTCCATAATTCATCGATACCCATATTATCCAATCCGTTGCCAATCCAAATCCATGATCTCTCCGGATCGTTAGTGAAATCTATGACCATTCCGAGTCAATATCCAATTCCAAATCCACGGTCTCCCCGGATCGTTTTATCCAAACCCTCGACCTTACTGGGTCGTTAGCCAAATCCCAAACTACACCAGGCCCATATCCAAATCCATAGCCATTCGAAGCTGATATACAAATCCATAACCTCTCTGGGTTGTTGCCCTAATCGAAATCCTCGATCTCACTGGATCCTTGCCGAGCACAATCTATACTCGACAACTTGAGCAGGCCGATCCATCGCGTTCGAGTAAAGCGACCTACCCCTTACTAGGCATAGTCCATACCTGACGACCTGTGTTATCCATTACATTGATCAAAATTTAAGCATTCCTAAGTCCATAAAATAAGAGTTCGTACAACCAATAAACCAGAGTTCAAATAAAACTAGAAAAACAAGAGTTCTAAGCAAACAAAAAGAAAAAACAAATTTCACAAACCCTAGCATTATGGTTTATCATCATCTCAGAGCATGCCTAGGGACCGTCCTCGATCCCATATATGTGTAAGTGACTTAGCCATCCTACTGTGGAGTTTGCTACTTATTCCATGCCATCCTGATTAATTGATGACAAGTTGATGATGATGCCTTGATCCAGTGCCATTTTTATTCGAGGTGGATGGTGGCTGCTCATGTTCCACCGTCGCAGCCCGAGTCCTTACGTATTGTTGTAACTGACCATTCCTCACATTTTCCTCAGTGATATCCTTTAAATGCCTGCAATCATTTGTATTGTGCCCATCCAGCTCATGGAATAAGCAGCGCTTTTTTGATGTCCGTTCACGTTCGGAGGGTTCCCTCCTTGCTGGCCTCTGATATGGAAGGTGCCCTCGAGTATCCAAATATATATGTTCTAGGGTTTCATTCAATTCCGAGTAAGAAGAGAATTTGGGTTCCCCCCTCCGTTGCTTCGATCCATCGAAGCTATTATCCATGTTCCGTTTACCCTAGTCCTTTCCTGAGCTTTCACCATGCGGTTCTTCACCCCATACCGCATTAACTACCATTGCCTTTCTATCAGCTTTTGCATCTTCTTGTTCTAGAAACCTCTCTGATTCATGGAAGAATTCCTCAAAATCCATCAGTGGATCACGTACCCGTGATATCTTAAAATCTAAATTATCTACAACTCCTGATCCTATCGCCATTAAAATCATCGATGGATCTGGTCGATCCACCGAAACAACTGTCGTATTGAACGTGGTTAAGAAATTCTTGAGTGATTCTCCTTCCCACCGCTTTACTGACGTCGATGTCATCACATTCTTAGGTTTTGTAATGTGAACCAAAAACTACTTCATAAATCTTTCGACCAATTCCTTCAATGTGCTAATAAAACTGCTTTCCAATTGTCTAAACCATAGCGCAACAACATCCGTTAAGTACAAGGGGAAGTACCGTGCCAAGACTTTTCTCGATGCCCCCAGTACTTCCATGTGCCATATATAACTCATCATATGCATAGTTGGATCTGACTTTCTATCATAAGCTTCTAGTGCTGGTGGTTTGAATTTTGGTGGGTTCTGAGCATTCCTGATATTAGGAGCTTATGTACTTCTATTTACATCCTCCAGATCCCTGTTTACTAATCCTCCACGCATAGGTCAATCTCTGCAAACTTGTCATTGTCTTACTATGGTAGTCTCCTATCATCCAGTCCAAATTGTCCCCCGAGTCTATGAGGGAATTGGAATGTATTCCTCTGGACAAGCATCCAAATTCTGATTCGCACCAAGCTCCATGGGATCGACCGTAGGTCCTCAAGCATTGATGTGCACATAAATGTGCATATTTTTACCACCATATTTAATCTAATTAATTCAAATAAATGATTATATGGGGTATTTTAACTTGTTTTAATCAAATTCCATATTAATTCCAAATTGTCACATATTCATCTTCATCCAAGGGCAAAATAGTCATTCTTTGTGCATAATTTAACTTGAGAAAATTTAATTAGAAATTTCCATACTATTTTGTAGGAATTTGATTTCCATTACAAGTGGTTTCATGAAGAAGATATGCATGCACAAAAAGAACACAAAGGAATGAAGATGGAAATAATTCAATGTGAAGATCATGGAGGACCCCACCTACCCACCTACCTTAATGTACACATTAGAGGCTAATGCACATGCTTATTGAATTAATGGCTTCATGTACACTTAAATGATGATTAATGGATGCTAATGGTTACTTGGCCACCACACTTCCTAAGGGGTAGTTTGGGCATTTCCCAAATTATGGATTAGGGTTTCATGCTTGTATAAATAACCCATTATGTTCGTGTAGCTTCTCCCTTAGTCTCTCTTTAGTTTAGTTTAGGCTCAAAAATAAAGAAAGCTCTTCTCTTTTTCTTTTCATGGCTACTTAGCCATTTCTTCTTTTCATGTAACTTTTTTTATGCAACTTCAATACATGTTCTTTTCCTTTTCATGCTTATTTACCTTCATGTTAGTAGTGTAGATTTATTTTTCATGCAAGTAAAATAGTTTTTCTTTACTTTGCTTTGTTTTTCCTTTTCTTTTTCCTTCATGTTGCATGCTACATTTGTTCATATGATAACAAATATGAGAGGCTAAACCTCTTCAATTTAGGGGTAATGAAGCTCTCTAATCATGTAGCTTCAACTTAATTTGATGGTTATGCTCTCTTTTTGTGCTTAATGAGAATGATTGAAGTGGTTTAATGATGTTGTTTAGCTTTGAATTTGATAGTCTATATTGTTCATAACAAATAGGCTATGCTAAAACAAACAAAACACAAATTGCATCTTCATCTACATATGATTATGGCAAAGAAGTGAATGTTGAAATTAAAATTTGATGGCTTATATTTCTAATTAATAGTTAATAGGCCATGCTTAAAATAGATTTTGCTTTCAACTTTGTTGTCATATTTCATGAGAGTTAAATGTGTATTAGTGGTTGTGTTATAGTTTGATGGTTTATATTGTGCTAATTAATAACACAAATATACCATACTTATGATAAGCACATCAACTAATTACACTAATGACAAGAAAAGAGAGATCATAACTTCATTTGTTGATTTATGTGATCTAGAGAGTGAAATTATCTCTAAATTGTCATTTTATTCTCAAAGTTTTCATTCACATTTGTAGTTGTTAGTTAGTTAGTTTCATCATTTTCTAGCTTAAATATTCTTCAACTTTGGTTTAATTTGATTGAATAGATTTTTAAAATCATCAATTCCCTGCGGATCGACCCGTATTCGCCACGTACTACAAGTGTACGCCGTGCGCTTGCGGTTATTTTATTTCAAAATTCGTTCGACGGTTTTCTTATCCGATAGAAATTCCATCGACGAACAAGTTTTTGGCGCCGTTGCCGGGGAATTGTTTTGATTTTAGTTTTCTATTCTTCGAATTATTTTTCTTTGATTTTTGGTATGTTTTTATTTTATGTGTGTTTGCATTTTAAAAAAAAGAAAAAAATTGTGTCTGTGTTTAATTTTGTGTGCTTGTTTTCTTGTTGTTTGTTTTGCATTTGCATAGTAAAAAGAAAAAAAACATTGCATTTTATTTCACTTCAATTTTGTTTACATTTCAATCACAATTTTTCAATTTCATTTCATTTCCAGTTGCATTTCTATACATTTTCAATTTCTAAAAAAAAGAGTTTTCTGTACACATTACAACATCACTGTCCTTGTTTCTCCACAAACTTGTCTTGCTCTGTGCATTTGCTTATCCACAAACTACACTTACTTCTGCCTTTCAATCTCCAAACCATCAACTGCTGATAGCATCACTTCAAGCTCCAGCCATTTTCTAAACTACTACACAACCCCAATAACCCCCGCTACCACTGACACCCTACAACTACTTCATTTCCATAACATACATTCGGCATTCACATCACTGCCAACACTTCTTTATCTGCCTCGACAACACTCCCTTCATCATCATTCTACACTATACTTTTCATTCACCTGCTGCCAACTTCATCCATCCTCTTCACAAACATTCACTTCAATCTTCTACTGTTCTTGCCTGCCTTCTACAGTCAATTCACCCTACCTCATTCCTTCTAAAACCATCATTTCAAACCTAGAAAAAAGGGGAAAATTGCAACCAATTGCCGAGACTGCCTGCTAATCCATTCAACAACTCCAACACCTTCTCCTGCAACATCCTCGATACTGCACAAACTCCAACCCAATCACTTCTCCACACACAACCTGCCCTGCAAGCAACAACGCGACCAACCAAACTTCTACAAACCAAAGTCAAACTGCAACACCCCACTGACCACCAGAAAGCACACTGCCTTCAACATATCATCATCAATTACGTTAGCAACACCATCTTCCATCCATCTACCACCTCCAACACACAGTCACTTCATATAACTGCTACGCCATATCACTCCATCAAACCATTGCATATCCTTGCAACTACATTTACATCATCCCCCAGATTTCAAACCCCAATAGATACATTTCATCACATCCTCACAAAAAAAGAGAAAAAAAAACTCACTGCTCAACACTTCAAAAATCGCCAATCACCTGCTGTTGAATATGCATGTATATGATTTTTGTTTGATGATAATAAACATATATACATTCATTTAAATGTATTTGATATTGTACTATTTTATTTTTCACAGATAAAATAAATATTTGCTGAATAAAATAAATAACACAGAATTGGAATTCAAACGAATATTTTATTCAAACAAATATTTATTACAATTTTGATAGTACAATTTCAAGCTCTCACTATAACTATACAATTTCAGTCACACTACAATTACATCACAATTTCATAGTTACATCAGTTCCTTACTACATATCACTCACACTCGTATTTATCTTCAACTTCATTCCAATGTGAATCCAGCATCTGAGCAATCTGCAGAAATATACATTGACGCAATAAAATTGAAAGTAAAATATTTTTGCAGTATAAAACAAAATATGAATTTTGAAAATAATATTTGCCTCAGTTATTTGGGTTGTTCGTCATCATTTATATTTGAATTCATCATACACGAACAGCTTGTGACATGCATAGTGTATCACTGTACATGCCACAAGGCCGTGCACACCGATATATATACACTTGATAAATTTACAGGGACAGGTGAGCACAGGTCAAACCCAAATCATCGGATTCAACTCAGGTGCAATAAAACAATGTCACAATTTTCAGCACAAGGTCAAACCCGAGTTGTGAAACTGGATTCAACACAGACAGGTCGAAGTCATAGACCAGAAGTACAAAATGGACTCAAACCAAATGCAAATGCAGACTCGAGTATACAATGAAAACTACAATTTCAAGTCCAGTTACAACTATCATGTACACCAGCAACACCAAGAATAAAGCTTCAAAACTACAAAGGCAACTGGCTACAAACAAAATATCACATTCAAGTGCAGTGAAGACCAACAGCAACATGAACCAAACAATGCGTATAAGTATATACATGTATGTATGAAATTCACAGGTACAGACTGCAACAAAATGCACAAGACAGAATGAATACATGAAGACCATATTCAAGTGCATCGAACCATCGAGCAAGTGCAACCAGACAGTAAACAAGCAAACAATTCGAGCAGAACAAAGATCAAAGAAATGATGATGACCGAAGTCATGAATATGTATATATCACAGCAGTTATAAAAAGGAACATGTCGAGTATGCTACAGAGAGTCAAAGCCGTGAGCACCATGAAGCCAGGAAATCACAAAATCAAAAATTTACAAAGTCAACTGCAGTTTCAAATCGAAGTCAACACCGTGATGACCAAGTGGTCGAAGCCGTGAGCAACTTGAATTTAGAAGAAATGTAAATGCAGACCAAAGAATCAACATCGTCAAATGAAATAAAGTGTGTGTACAATTTGAAAAAGTCAAAAATAAAAGAGGAAAGTTTCTGCCGTATCGATCAAGGAAAGATCGAACGCTTCAAAACCCAAGCCGTGATTATCACGTAATAGAAAAACAAAATATACGCATAAGAAAAGGTCAGAAAACATCTCAAGCATCCAAGCATCATCGATCGGCCAAGGAAAATAAAGTGACGAATTTAAATGAATTTGGACGAACGAAATTATAGGAACTAGACTCCTATATAAACCAATCATCATCGGCACTTTTAATTATCGAATTCAAGTAATCAATCCAGATAACTAAAGAATCGAATAACATACTAGAGAAGTCGAATTCGATCAAGCAAAAAGCAACCAAGCCAAAGCCCTAATTTCATAAGCAACGAACAAGCAAATTGAAGCAGCCGTGAAGCAAGATGAAGAAACAATCGATCGACAAAAGCAACGAATATCGAATCATCATTCGATCGAGAAAATAGAATCGGCGCTCCAAATTACAAGCCCTAATTCCAGAGCGCAAAGAGGAACGAAAGAGAAGCCACCATTTTTCACAAGCTTTGCAAAGGAACGGGCTAGAGAAGATAAAAGGGGTCGGCCTTGTTAATTTAATCAGGGCTTTAGTTTTTATTTTATTTTTCTTTTTGGGCTAGGGTTATTTTGATTAAGGGCAAAAATTTGTTTTCAAGTTTTCTATTTATTTTTGCTCTTGTTTTTTTGTTTTGAAGTTTGTACTTTTCAAATCAAATCTGGGTAAATCACCACCTAGGATTTAGGTTGTGTCAGATTGTCTAGTTAGGATTAGTTCAGTAAGCAGGGTTTGCGAGTTTGCAAAACTCTATAGGCGGTAGCAGGGTTTGCGAGTCTGTTAGAGTGTTTGTAAGCGGGAGACTATTTAATTCTAATAGAAATCTGGAAATGCAGCAGTAGGCAGGGGTTGCCGAAGCTGGGTAAATTTTGAGTGTGATTTACTTTTCAGCATATTTACTTCTCTGCAGTTTGTTATTGCGTTTAATTTTATAAATTTAAGAAAATTTGCTATAACCCTATTCACCCCCCCCCCCTCTAGGGTTAATCTAGATCCTACACCTGCATCGCAAACCAAAACTGACACACCTTGCATCGATATCACTTGCAGACCACTTTAACCAAACTGCTCTGTCCAACCACCGATTCATCACAACCCACAAACACATACCAGTCACCTCAATCACAGTTTTCCACAGCACTACCTCTAACTGCAATATCCTTCATCGGCAATAGACGATTAACATCATTTCACCACCTAACTGCCCGCACCGCCACTACAGCCGCCTCTGCTTGCACTTCTACTCCACTGCCTGCCTGCATAACATCCAGCTCCCCTGCAAACTGCCTTAATCTCCACTTCTAACCACCACTGCCTCATCAAAATCATACCCACTACACTCTTACCCAGTCCATCACACTGCCATCTCCTTCATCCCTGACCTACCAGTCTACCACCTCTAACTGCAGTAACCAACCCACTGCTACACTACAACCAACAATCTTTCTGCCTTACTATCTTCCTGTACACCAAAGACAACTTCATTTGCCACTTCAATATCCAATAGCACTTCAATACAGAGAACCACAACCTGCCCTGCAAGCAACAACGCGACCAACCTAAGTCTCCGCCAATCGAACAACACGGCCTACCAATCCCCTACCCATCCAACACAGCAATACCGCTCGAACACGTAATTCCCATTGCCTTCGCACCAAATCGACAGCGACTCCAACCCAAAATCTAGCTGCGACCAAATTGACCCACTTGCAATCGAGTCGCCGCAGCGCAATCGCAAACATTGACAAAAACCAAAGCATTCACCAAATTCCACTCAATTCGACCCTCGCGACCTTTTGCCATACCCAAAATCGCAAACCCAAAATTGCATGAACCCTTGTCGCAACTGATAGTAGTCTCGATCGCCTCCACCGCCTAATCGCTTTTACTTCTGAATTTGGATTGAGAAATTTTTGTTTTAAGCAGTCGTGAATTTTAGTGTTTTATGGAGTCGTGAATTTGAGTTTGAATGAATCTGAATAAATTCGTGGATTTGAGAAATTGTAGTTTAGCTGATCTTTAATTCGTTTTTTTTATTTAGGTCGGGTATGATTAGTTCGGGCCAAGCTTAGTTTGTTTTGTGAATTTGTCTTGTGTTAATTTGGTTTGTTTTATAAAAAAAAAGGAAGCCAAATTTTTTATTTAGTTTTTCACTAGTTTTAGTTTTCATTTTGTTTTGTTTTCACAAGTTTGTTTAGTTTTTTTCTTTTTTTTTAGTTTCCTTCTTTTTAAAAAAAATCATTTTGTTTGATTTTCGATTTGTTATATTTTCACTAGTTTATCTTGTTTTGATTTGATTTCCATTTCATATAAACAGAAAAATAATATATATTTTTAAGTAAAACTGCACTTTTAAGTTTCCTTTTCAAAAAAAAAACTTGTGTATATATCTTGTTTTTATTTCAGGTTGCCGAAGTAGAAAGAGACAGCCTGCTTGCCAAAAATAAAAGGAGAAGAAAATAAACCACTTGCTTGCTATATTTATTGTTTTTATTTATCTTGCATTGTTGTTTGCTTGCATTTGCATAAAAAATTTCGAAAAACCAAAATTCCATTCGTAGTTGCATCGTTAGATTCACGTTTAATTTCTGCTTTGCATTTCATCCTAGAATTTATTAATAATAACGGATAGACATCGATAGCTCTTAATTGTATATTGACAATTTGTCTTCTTTGAACAATTTACTTTCTTGGTGTCTAGGCTACGGCAGAGTAATAACCATTTATAAATATTACGGTGATTCGTAAATATTATAGTGGTTGTTCCTCTGAAGGTACTTAAACCTTTGGCTGCATTGCTACGGTGATTCGTGGTGCACCGAAAACCCCTGCCTGTTACCTGGCTGAGAACTATCTTGTTGATTTAAGACAAAGTGTGATTATACAATTTTGAGTTAACGTAGGATAAATCATTTGTAATTAACCCTTGCATTCATTTAGTTGCATTAGTTCATGCATATTTAAAAAAAACAAAAAAAATTACAAAATCCAAAATTAAAAAAATATTGTATATATTCCTTTTTCTTTGAAATTTTTAAATACTTTTTCTTTGAAATTTCAAAAGACCAAAAAAAAAATTTAGAAAAACCAAAAATTCAAAAGAAATTATAAAACCTTTTCAAAACAAAAAAAAAACAAAACAAAAATCAATTTCCCTTTTGAAAATAAATTTCATTTGTAAACAGTTTTTCCTTAAAAAAAACAAAAAAAAACATAAACATTCTTGAAAATGTCCGAGTTTCCCCACTCACTTGAATTTTACAATAGTTGTGAAAATCAATATAACCCATATGGTTTCACTTCAAATTCGTATGGATATTTTAACGACAACTATTCTTTAAACAATTCAAATTTTGAACAACAAAGTTTTCAAAACAATGACCAACCCTCGAATCTCGAAAAGAGCATTTCGTCTTTACTTGAAATCTCTACACAACAAAATCAAATGATAAATGATTTTTGTAATTCATATTTGGGCAATGATTCAATTCAAAGTTTTCAAAATAGTCAAAATTTGAATTCACTTCAAAATTCAAACGATTTCGAGTATAACCCATGCCAATTCAATGTTGAACTCCAAAATGAATTTCAAAATCAAAACGAAAATGTGATCCACTTTTCAAATAATTTGGGCAATGAGAATAATCTCGACTATGATGCAAGTGAAATTTTTTATTCTCAACAAATCCAAATCGAAAATCGTCAAGCTAATAATTTTAAATTGGATTTTGTTGAACAAATGAACGAAATTTACGATGATCAAACGATTCGTTGTTTGAAACTTATATGAAACAACGTGAATAACAAAACCAAATACCAATGTGTGACGAGTTAAGTAATAATCCATCTTTTACCTAAATCGACGATTTTCAAATAACAACTTTTGAAATTGAAAATAATAATCTTAATGAAGTTGTTGAAAACACGGTAATTGAGTTGGATTTCAATTCTTTTGAGGGTGTGGAACCAAATTTAAAATTCGATCTTCCTTTTCTCGATTTCGAAAATTTGAATACAACAACTTTGGATTTTGAACTTGAGATACGCAATGAAGTTGTTGATAATCCAACAAAGGAAGACGAATTTAATGAACATGAATTTTTTGGACTTTTCGATGGCGAGTTGTTAAATTCCGACGGGGAAGATTTAAACCACCACTTTGATTTTGAAATCAATAATTTTAAAAAAGTTTTCAATGATGAAATTGACTTTCAACTTGGTGATAATAAATTTGAATTTCAATCAATTATTCTATCAACCCCGAAAATCATTGAAAACAAAACAACTCGTACGATTTTTCATAAAACGACATTCATTTTTCCAAATCAACATTCAACTTTGAAATATTTTACGGTTTGGTTTTCCGAGCTTAAGCTGTGTCTCGCATACCTGACAAGACAAATGAATCGGTCTTTGGAAGACCGTTTCATTTACTTTTTGACGGCATACTTTCTCATCTCTTGTAAATAATCATCCTTTCACGTAAATATAGGATTTTTATTTTTATTTTTCTTCTTTCTCCTTCCACTTGGGTTGACTGTGGGGACACAGTCAAAATCAAGTGTGGGGGGAGACTCGTCATCATTTTCGATTTTTCATGGTTTATTTTTAAATTTTGAAAAAAAAATCTCAAAAAAAACACACAAAAAAAACAAATTTTATTTTTAAAGAAACACTATAGGATAAATATATGGTTTTGGTTTATTAAACTGAAATTTTTGAAAATTTATTCGTCTTAACAAAAATAAAAATGAAGTTTGATTACAAATAAAAATGGTTTAACTAGTATATAGGAAGATTCATACGTGATAATTATGAAATATATCCTAATTGAAAATCTTTGTTTTAAAAAGTGGTGAATTTAAAGTAAAGGATATAACATTTTTTTTGTCTTCTAAGTTAAATGGTGCTAAGATGATTTTGCAAAACTCTCTCCCTAAAAAAACAAAAAAAAACAAAATATTTCTTGTATATATGTATAGTTTTTAATAAACACCTAGAGTCATGTGTTCACACTTGTGTGTTCACTCGCCATGCTCTGTACCCTTCTCACGTAAGCCCGAAAGGCAGTTCACAATCGGTATATCTGACCTCAGTTTATCTGAGTTAGGTGTGTATATAAAAATTATTTTACTAATAACGCCTACAGTCAATAGGTGTTCACACTTGTGTATTCACTCGCCACGCTCTGTATTCCCCTCACATCAGTCCGCAAGGCAGTGCATGGGTAATATATCTGGCCTCAGTTTATCTGAGTTAGGCATATGTAAATATTGTAAATATCAAAAAAAATTTCAAAAAAATGGAGAGAGTAAGCAATTGAAATCCAAGCACTATTTCAACTTATTTGATTTGACTTGTCATTGAAAAGAAATAAAATTACCACTTTGATAAACTTTGATAATCAACTAAGGATCCATTTTATAATTACACTTTGTTATCAACCGAAACAACGAATTGAACTATAGTCTATTTGTTATAATAACTTCGTTTTTATTGGAAATTTTGACAAGTAAATGACTTAAATTTTCAAGATAATAACCAAACCTATATTTAACTTATTTGTGTTAATTTAAAAGTAAATCCTTCATTCGTAAATATTTCCAAAAACTTGCATTCACATCTTTGTAAATAAATCGTGCATTTTGTAAATATTTTCATTCTGCATTTGGATTTTGTGGGTAGTATCCGCTGAAAACCCTCAAGAGACAACACTCGTCCTACTGGGGACACCCAGAGGTTTAACGGCTTGTTGCATACGCTCAATGCAATCGTGCTCCCTACGAAAATGGATCTATCTTAGTTTTTCCTTTATTCGAGGACGAATAAAAAGATAAGTGTAGGGGTATTTGATGTGCACATAAATGTGCATATTTTTACCACCATATTTAATCTAATTAATTCAAATAAATGATCATATGGGGTATTTTAACTTGTTTTAATCAAAATCCATATTAATTCCAAATTGTCACATATTCATCTTCATCCAAGGGCAAAGTAGTCATTCTTTGTGCATAATTTAACTTGAGAAAATTTAATTAGAAATTTCCATACTATTTTGTAGGAATTTGATTTCCATTACAAGTGGTTTCATGAGGAAGATATGCATGCACAAAAAGAACACAAAGGAATGAAGATGGAAATAATTCAATGTGAAGATCATGGAGGACCCCACCTACCTACCTACCTACCTTAATGTACACATTAGAGGCTAATGCACATGCTTATTGAATTAATGGCTTCATATACACTTAAATGATGATTAATGGATGCTAATAGTTACTTGGCCACCACACTTCCTAAGGGGTAGTTTGGGCATTCCCCAAATTATGGATTAGGGTTTCATGCTTGTATAAATAACCCATTATGTTCATGTAGCTTCTCCATTAGTCTTTCTTTAGTTTAGTTTAGGCTCAAAAATAAAGAAAGCTCTTCTCTTTTTCTTTTCATGGCTACTTAGCCATTTCTTCTTTTCATGTAACTTTTTTTATGCAACTTCAATACATGTTCTTTTCCTTTTCATGCTTATTTACCTTCATGTTAGTAGTGTAGATTTATTTTTCATGCAAGTAGAATAGTTTTTCTTTACTTTGCTTTCTTTTTCCTTTTCTTTTTCCTTCATGTTGCATGCTACATTTGTTCATATGATAACAAATATGAGAGGCTAAACCCCTTCAATTTAGGGGTAATGAAGCTCTCTAATCATGTAGCTTCAACTTAATTTGATGTTTATGCTCTCTTTTTGTGCTTAATGAGAATGATTGAAGTGGTTTAATGATGTTGTTTAGCTTTGAATTTGATAGTCTATATTGTTCATAACAAATAGGCTATGCTAAAACAAACAAAACACAAATTGCCTCTTCATCTACATATGATTATGGCAAGTAAGTGAATGTTGAAATTAAAATTTGATGGCTTATATTTCTAATTAATAGTTAATAGGCCATGCTTAAAATAGATTTTGCTTTCAACTTTGTTGTCATATTTCATGAGAGTTAAATGTGTATTAGTGGTTGTGTTATAGTTTGATGGTTTATATTGTGCTAATTAATAACACAAATATACCATACTTATGATAAGCACATCAACTAATTACACTAATGACAAGAAAAGAGATATCATAACTTCATTTGTTGATTTAGGTGATCTAGAGAGTGAAATTATCTCTAAATTGTCATTTTATTCTCATAGTTTTCATTCACATTTGTAGTTGTTAGTTAGTTAGTTTCATCATTTTCTAGCTTAAATATTCTTCAACTTTGGTTTAATTTGATTGAATAGATTTTTAAAATCATCAATTCCCTGCGGATCGACCCGTATTCGCCATGTACTACAAGTGTACGCCGTGCGCTTGCGGTTATTTTATTTCAAAATTCGTTCGACGGTTTTCTAATCCGATAGAAATTCCGTAGACGAACAAGTTTTAGGCGCAGTTGCCGGGGAATTGTTTTGATCTTAGTTTTCTATTCTTCGAATTATTTTTCTTTGATTTTTGGTGTGTTTTTATTTTGTGTGTGTTTGCATTTTAAAAAAAAGAAAAAAATTGTGTCTGTGTTTGATTTTGTGTGCTTGTTTCCTTGTCGTTTGTTTTGCATTTGCATAGTAAAAAGAAAAAAAACATTGCATTTTATTTCACTTCAATTTTGTTTACATTTCAATCACAATTTTTCAATTTCATTTCATTTCCAGTTGCATTTCTATACATTTTCAATTTCTAAAAAAAAGAGTTTTCTGTACACATTACAACATCACTGTCCTTGTTTCTCCACAAACTTGTCTTGCTCTGTGCATTTGCTTATCCACAAACTACACTTACTTCTGCCTTTCAATCTCCAAACCATCAACTGCTGATAGCATCACTTCAAGCTCCATCCATTTTCTAAACTACTACACAACCCCAATAACCCCCGCTGCCACTGACACCCTACAACTACTTCATTTCCATAACATACATTCGGCATTCACATCACTGTCAACATTTCTTTATCTGCCTCGACAACACTCCCTTCATCATCATTCTACACTATACTTTTCATTCACCTGCTGCCAACTTCATCCATCCTCTTCACAAACATTCACTTCAATCTTCTACTGTTCTTGCCTGCCTTCTACAGTCAATTCACCCTACCTCATTCCTTCTAAAACCATCATTTCAAACCTAGAAAAAAGGGGGAAATTGCAACCAATTGCCGAGACCGCCTGCTAATCCATTCAACAACTCCAACACCTTCTCCTGCAACATCCTCGATACTGCACAAACTCCAACCCAATCACTTCTCCACACACAACCTGCCCTGCAAGCAACAACGCGACCAACCAAACTTCTACAAACCAAAGTCAAACTGCAACACCCCACTGACCACCAGAAAGTACACTGCCTTCAACATATCATCATCAATTACGTTAGCAACACCATCTTCCATCCATCTACCACCTCCAACACACAGTCACTTCATATAACTGCTATGCCATATCACTCCATCAAACCATTGCATATCCTCATATCCTTGCAACTACATTTACATCATCCCCCAGATTTCAAACCCCAATAGATACATTTCATCACATCCTCACAAAAAAAAGAGAAAAAAAAACTCACTGCTCAACACTTCAAAAATCGCCAATCACCTGCTGTTGAATATGCAATATATGATTTTTGTTTGATGATAATAAATATATATACATTCATTTAAATGTATTTGATATTGTACTATTTTATTTTTCACAGATAAAATAAATATTTTCTGAATAAAATAAATAACACAAAATTGGAATTCAAACGAATATTTTATTCAAACAAATATTTATTACAATTTTGATAGTACAATTTCAAGCTCTCACTATAACTATACAATTTCAGTCACACTACAATTACATCACAATTTCATAGTTACATCAGTTCCTCACTACATATCACTCACACTCGTATTTATCTTCAACTTCATTCCAATGTGAATCCAGCATCTGAGCAATCTGCAGAAATATACATTGACGCAGTAAAATTGAAAGTAAAATATTTTTGCAGTATAAAACAAAATATGAATTTTGAAAATAATATTTGCCTCAGTTATTTGGGTTGTTCGTCATCATTTATATTTGAATTCATCATACACGAACAGCTTGTGACATGCATAGTGTATCACTGTACATGCCACAAGGCCGTGCACACCGATATATATACACTTGATAAATTTACAGGGACAGGTGAGCACAGGTCAAACCCAAATTATCGGATTCAACTCAGGTGCAATAAAACAATGTCACAATTTTCAGCACAAGGTCAAACCCGAGTTGTGAAACTGGATTCAACACAAACAGGTCGAAGTCATAGACCAGAAGTACAAAATGGACTCAAACCAAATGCAAATGCAGACTCGAGTATACAATGAAAACTACAAGTTCAAGTCCAGTTACAACTATCATGTACACCAGCAACACCAAGAATAAAGCTTCAAAACTACAAAGGCAACTGGCTACAAACAAAATATCACATTCAAGTGCAGTGAAGACCAACAGCAACATGAACCAAACAATGCGTATAAGTATATACATGTATGTATGAAATGCACAGGTACAGAATGCAACAAAATGCACAAGACAGAATGAATACATGAAGACCATATTCAAGTGCATCGAACCATCGAGCAAGTGCAACCAGACAGTAAACAAGCAAACAATTCGAGCAGAACAAAGATCAATGAAATGATGATGACCGAAGCCATGAATATGTATATATCACAGCAGTTATAAAAAGGAACATGTCGAGTATGCTACAGAGAGTCGAAGCCGTGAGCACCAGGAAGCCAGGAAATCACAAAATCAAAATTTTACAAAGTCTACTGCAGTTTCAAATCAAAGTCAACACCGTGATGACCAAGTGGTCGAAGCCGTGAGCAACTTGAAGCCAGAAGAAATGTAAATGCAGACCAAAGAATCAACATCGTCAAATGAAATCAAGTGTGTGTACAATTTGAAAAAGTCAAAAATAAAAGAGGAAAGTTTCTGCCGTATCGATCAAGGAAAGATCGAACGCTTCAAAACCCAAGTCGTGATTATCACGTAATAGAAAAGCAAAATATACGCATAAGAAAAGGTCAGAAAACATCTCAAGCATCATCGATCGGCTAAGGAAAATAAAGTGACGAATTCAAATGAATTTTGACGAACGAAATTATAGGAACTAGACTTCTATATAAACCAATCATCATCGGCACTTTTAATTATCGAATTCAAGTAATCAATCCAGATAACTAAAGAATCGAATAACATACTAGAGAAGTCGAATTCGATCAAGCAAAAAGCTACCAAGCCAAAGCCCTAATTTCATAAGCAACGAACAAGCAAATTGAAGCAGCCGTGAAGCAAGACGAAGAAACAATCGATCGACAAAAGCAACGAATATCGAATCATCATTCGATCGAGAAAATAGAATCGGCGCTCCAAATTACAAGCCCTAATTCCAGAGCGCAAAGAGGAACGAAAGAGAAGCCACCATTTTTCACAAGCTTTGCAAAGGAACGGGCTAGAGAAGATAAAAGGGGCCGGCCTTGTTAATTTAATCAGGGCTTTAGTTTTTATTTTATTTTTCTTTTTGGGCTAGGGTTATTTTGATTAAGGGCAAAAATTTGTTTTCAAGTTTTCTATTTATTTTTGCTCTTGTTTTTTTTGTTTTGAAGTTTGTACTTTTCAAATCAAATCTGGGTAAATCACCACCTAGGATTTAGGTTGTGTCAGATTGTCTAGTTAGGATTAGTTCAGTAAGCAGGGTTTGCGAGTTTGCAAAACTCTATAGGCGGTAGCAGGGTTTGCGAGTCTGTTAGAGTGTTTGTAAGCGGGAGACTGTTTAATTCTAATAGAAATCTGGGAATGCAGTAGTAGGCAGGGGTTACCGAAGCTGGGTAAATTTTGTGTGTGATTTACTTTTCAGCATATTTACTTCTCTGCAGTTTGTTATTGCGTTTAATTTTATAAATTTGAGAAAATTTGCTATAACCCTATTCACCCCCCCCCTCTAGGGTTAATCTAGATCCTACACCTGCATCGCAAACCAAAACTGACACACCTTGCATCGATATCACTTGCAGACCACTTTAACCAAACTGCTCTGTCCAACCACCGATTCATCACAACCCACAAACACATACCAGTCACCTCAATCACAGTTTTCCACAGCACTACCTCTAACTGCAATATCCTTCACCGGCAATAGACGATCAACATCATTTCACCACCTAACTGCCCGCATCGCCACTACAGTCGCCTCTGCTTGCACTTCTACTCCACTGTCTGCCTGCATAACATCCCGCTCCCCTGCAAACTGCCTTAATCTCCACTTCTAACCACCACTGCCTCATCAAAATCATACCCACTACACTCTTACCCAGTCCATCACATTGCCATCTCCTTCATCCCTGACCTACCAGTCTACCACCTCTAACTGCAGTAACCAACCCACTGCTACACTACAACCAACAATCTTTCTGCCTTACTATCTTCCTGTACACCAAAGACAACTTCATTTGCCACTTCAATATCCAATAGCACTTCAATACAGAGAACCACAACCTGCCCTGCAAGCAACAACGCGACCAACCCAAGTCTCCGCCAATCGAACAACACGGCCTACCAATCACCTACCCATCCAACACAGCAATACCGCTCGAACACGTAATTCCCATCGCCTTCGCACCAAATCGACAGCGACTCCAACCCAAAATCTAGCTGCGACCAAATTGACCCACTTGCAATCGAGTCGCCGCAGCGCAATCGCAAACATCGACAAAAACCAAAGCATTCACCAAATTCCACTCAATTCGACCCTCGCGACCTTTTGCCATACCCAAAATCGCAAACCCAAAATTGCATGAACCCTTGTCGCGATTGATAGTAGTCTCGATCGCCTCCACCGCCTAATCGCTTTTACTTCTGAATTTGGATTGAGAAATTTTTGTTTTAAGCAGTCGTGAATTTTAGTGTTTTATGGAGTCGTGAATTTGAGTTTGAATGAATCTGAATGAATTCGTGGATTTGAGAAATTGTAGTTTAGTTGATCTTTAATTCGTTTTTTTTATTTAGGTCGGGTATGATTAGTTCGGGCCAAGCTTAGTTTGTATTGTGAATTTGTCTTGTGTTAATTTGGTTTGTTTTATAAAAAAAAAGCCAATTTTTTTTTAGTTTTTCACTAGTTTTAGTTTTCATTTTGTTTTGTTTTCACAAGTTTGTTTAGTTTTTTTCTTTTTTTTAGTTTCCTTCTTTTTAAAAAAAACATTTTGTTTGATTTTCGATTTGTTATATTTTCACTAGTTTATCTTGTTTTGATTTGATTTCTATTTCATATAAACAGAAAATTAATATATTTTTTAAGTAAAACTGCACTTTTAAGTTTCCTTTTCAAAAAAAAACTTGTGTATATATCTTGTTTTTATTTCAGGTTGCCGAAGTAGAAAGAGACAGCCCGCTTGCCAAAAATAAAAGGAGAAGAAAATAAACCGCTTGCTTGCTATATTTATTGTTTTTATTTATCTTGCATTGTTGTTTGCTTGCATTTGCATAAAAAATTTCGAAAAACCAAAATTCCATTCGTAGTTGCATCGTTAGATTCACGTTTAATTTCTGCTTTGCATTTCATCCTAGAATTTATTAATAATAACGGATAGACATCGATAGCTCTTAATTGTTATTGACAATTTGTCTTCTTTGAACAATTTACTTTCTTGGTGTCTAGGCTACGGCAGAGTAATAACCATTTATAAATATTATCGTGATTCGTAAATATTATAGTGGTTGTTCCTCTGAAGGTACTTAAACCTTTGGCTGCATTGCTACGGTGATTCGTGGTGCACCGATAACCCCTGCCTGTTACCTGGCTGAGAACTATCTTGTTGATTTAAGTCAAAGTGTGATTATACAATTTTGAGTTAACGTAGGATAAATCATTTGTAATTAACCCTTGCATTCATTTAGTTACATTAGTTCATGCATATTTAAAAAAACAAAAAAAATTTCAAAATCCAAAACTAAAAAAAATATTGTATATATTCCTTTTTCTTTGAAATTTTTAAATACTTTTTCTTTGAAATTTCAAAAGTCCAAAAAAAATTTAGAAAAACCAAAAATTCAAAAGAAATTATAAAACCTTTTCAAAACAAAAAAAAACAAAAATCAATTTCCCTTAAAAAAAAAACATAAACATTCTTGAAAATGTCCGAGTTTCCCCACTCACTTGAATTTTACAATAGTTGTGAAAATCAATATAACCCATATGGTTTCACTTCAAATTCGTATGGATATTTTAACGACAACTATTCTTTAAACAATTCAAATTTTGAACAACAAAGTTTTCAAAACAATGACCAACCCTCGAATCTCGAAAAGAGCATTTCGTCTTTACTTGAAATCTCTACACAACAAAATCAAATGATAAATGATTTTTGTAATTCATATTTGGGCAATGATTCAATTCAAAGTTTTCAAAATAGTCAAAATTTGAATTCACTTCAAAATTCAAACGATTTCGAGTATAACCCATGCCAATTCAATGTTGAACTCCAAAATGAATTTCAAAATCAAAACGAAAATGTGATCCACTTTTCAAATAATTTGGGCAATGGGAATAATCTAGACTATGATGCAAGTGAAATTTTTTATTCTCAACAAATCCAAATCGAAAATCCTCAAGCTAATAATTTTAAATTGGATTTTGTTGAACAAATGAACGAAATTTACGATGATCAAACGATTCGTTGTTTGAAACTTATATGAAACAACGTGAACAACAAAACCAAATCCCAATGTGTGACGAGTTAAGTAATAATCCATCTTTTACCTAAATCGACGATTTTCAAATAACAACTTTTGAAATTGAAAATAATAATCTTAATGAAGTTGTTGAAAACACGGTAATTGAGTTGGATTTCAATTCTTTTGAGGGTGTGGAACCAAATTTAAAATTCGATCTTCCTTTTCTCGATTTCGAAAATTTGAATACAACAACTTTGGATTTCGAACTTGAGATACGCAATGAAGTTGTTGATAATCCAACAAAGGAAGACGAATTTAATGAACATGAATTTTTTGGACTTTTCGATGACGAGTTGTTAAATTCCGACGGGGAAGATTTAAACCACCACTTTGATTTTGAAATCAATAATTTTAAAGAAGTTTTCAATGATGAACTTGACTTTCAACTTGGTGATAATAAATTTGAATTTCAATCAATTATTCTATCAACCCCGAAAATCATTGAAAACAAAACAACTCGTACGATTTTTCATAAAACGACATTCGTTTTTCCAAATCAACATTCAACTTTGAAATATTTTACGGTTTGGTTTTCCGAGCTTAAGCTGTGTCTCGCATACCTGACAAGACAAATGAATCGGTCTTTGGAAGACCGTTTCATTTACTTTTTGACGGCATACTTTCTCATCTCTTGTAAATAATCATCCTTTCACGTAAATATAGGATTTTTATTTTTATTTTTCTTCTTTCTCCTTCCACTTGGGTTGTCTGTGGGGACACAGTCAAAATCAAGTGTGGGGGGAGACTCGTCATCATTTTCGATTTTTCATGGTTTATTTTTAAAGTTTGAAAAAAAAATCTCAAAAAAAACACAAAAAAAAACAAATTTTATTTTTAAAGAAACACTATAGGATAAATATATGGTTTTGGTTTATTAAATTGAAATTTTTGAAAATTTATTCGTCTTGACAAAAATAAAAATGAAGTTTGATTACAAATAAAAATGGTTTAACTAGTATATAGGAAGATTCATACGTGATAATTATGAAATATATCCTAATTGAAAATCTTTGTTTTAAAAAGTGGTGAATTTAAAGTAAAGGATATAACATTTTTTTGTCTTCTAAGTTAAATGGTGCTAAGATGATTTTGCAAAACTCTCTCCCTAAAAAAAACAAAAAAAAACAAAATATTTCTTGTATATATGTATAGTTTTTAATAAACACCTAGAGTCATGTGTTCACACTTGTGTGTTCACTCGCCATGCTCTGTACCCTTCTCACGTAAGCCCGAAAGGCAGTGCACAATCGGTATATCTGACCTCAGTTTATCTGAGTTAGGTGTGTATATAAAAATTATTTTACTAATAACGCCTACAGTCAATAGGTGTTCACACTTGTGTGTTCACTCGCCACGCTCTGTATTCCCCTCACATCAGTCCGCAAGGCAGTGCATGGGTAATATATCTGGCCTCAGTTTATCTGAGTTAGGCATATGTAAATATTGTAAATATCAATAAAATTTCAAAAAAATGGAGAGAGTAAGCAATTGAAATCCAAGCACTATTTCAACTTATTTGATTTGACTTGTCATTGAAAAGAAATAAAATTACCACTTCGATTAGCTTTGATAATCAACTAAGGATCCATTTTATAATTACACTTTGTTATCAACCGAAACAACGAGTTAAACTATAGTCTATTTGTTATAATAACTTCGTTTTTATTGGAAATTTTGACAAGTAAATGACTTAAATTTTCAAGATAATAACCAAACCTATATTTAACTTATTTGTGTTAATTTAAAAGTAAATCCTTCATTCGTAAATATTTCCAAAAACTTGCATTCACATCTTTGTAAATAAATCGTGCATTTTGTAAATATTTTCATTCTGCATTTGGATTTTGTGGGTAGTATCCGCTGAAAACCCTCACGAGACAACACTCGTCCTACTGGAGACACCCAGAGGTTTAACGGCTTGTTGCATACGCTCAATGCAATCGTGCTCCCTACGAAAATGGATCTATCTTAGTTTTTCCTTTATTCGAGGACGAATAAAAAGATAAGTGTAGGGGTATTTGATGTGCACATAAATGTGCATATTTTTACCACCATATTTAATCTAATTAATTCAAATAAATGATCATATGGGGTATTTTAACTTGTTTTAATCAAAATCCATATTAATTCCAAATTGTCACATATTCATCTTCATCCAAGGGCAAAGTAGTCATTCTTTGTGCATAATTTAACTTGAGAAAATTTAATTAGAAATTTCCATACTATTTTGTAGGAATTTGATTTCCATTACAAGTGGTTTCATGAGAAAGATATGCATGCACAAAAAGAACACAAAGGAATGAAGATGGAAATAATTCAATGTGAAGATCATGGAGGACCCCACCTACCCACCTACCTTAATGTACACATTAGAGGCTAATGCACATGCTTATTGAATTAATGGCTTCATGTACACTTAAATGATGATTAATGGATGCTAATGGTTACTTGGCCACCACACTTCCTAAGGGGTAGTTTGGGCATTCCCCAAATTATGGATTAGGGTTTCATGCTTGTATAAATAACCCATTATGTTCATGTAGCTTCTCCATTAGTCTCTCTTTAGTTTAGTTTAGGCTCAAAAATAAAGAAAGCTCTTCTCTTTTTCTTTTCATGGCTACTTAGCCATTTCTTCTTTTCATGTAACTTTTTTTATGCAACTTCAATACATGTTCTTTTCCTTTTCATGCTTATTTACCTTCATGTTAGTAGTGTAGATTTATTTTTCATGCAAGTAGAATAGTTTTTCTTTACTTTGCTTTCTTTTTCCTTTTCTTTTTCCTTTTCTTTTTCCTTCATGTTGCATGCTACATTTGTTCATATGATAACAAATATGAGAGGCTAAACCCCTTCAATTTAGGGGTAATGAAGCTCTCTAATCATGTAGCTTCAACTTAATTTGATGTTTATGCTCTCTTTTTGTGCTTAATGAGAATGATTGAAGTGGTTTAATGATGTTGTTTAGCTTTGAATTTGATAGTCTATATTGTTCATAACAAATAGGCTATGCTAAAACAAACAAAACACAAATTGCCTCTTCATCTACATATGTTTATGGCAAATAAGTGAATGTTGAAATTAAAATTTGATGGCTTATATTTCTAATTAATAGTTAATAGGCCATGCTTAAAATAGATTTTGCTTTCAACTTTGTTGTCATATTTCATGAGAGTTAAATGTGTATTAGTAGTTGTGTTATAGTTTGATGGTTTATATTGTGCTAATTAATAACACAAATATACCATACTTATGATAAGCACATCAACTAATTACACTAATGACAAGAAAAGAGAGATCATAACTTCATTTGTTGATTTATGTGATCTAGAGAGTGAAATTATCTCTAAATTGTCATTTTATTCTCATAGTTTTCATTCACATTTGTAGTTGTTAGTTAGTTAGTTTCATCATTTTCTAGCTTAAATATTCTTCAACTTTGGTTTAATTTGATTGAATAGATTTTTAAAATCATCAATTCCCTACGGATCGACCCGTATTTGCCACGTACTACAAGTGTACGCCATGCGCTTGCGGTTATTTTATTTCAAAATTCGTTCGACGGTTTTCTAATCCGATAGAAATTCCATCGACGAACAAGCATCACGACCAACCAGACCAGGTTGCATGCCCCTTGTCTTTGGGGATCGATGCTGATCCCTCTAGGATGGCAGGGGACCGCCCCCGGCTGCTTTGTTCTATTCCTTTGTCTATTGGCTCCATCTTCACATTCCCGATTCCGATTTACAACGATTCCTGCTGCTTCAAATCCTTGATTCTATGCTCCAGCTTGTCCAATCTGTTGGAGCAAATTCTGCATCATCTCCTCCTGTCTTTTCAGCATCCTCTCCTGCTAGCATCCATCATCGTTTCCATTTCACCCCTGGTGATGTAGATAGATGCTTGATTAGCTCTAGCTCTAGAGGAAGCCTTTTGACTCCCTCCATGGTGGCTCCTTTCTGGTAACACTCTCCTTGTTGATTGCCTAGTCATTGGTTTTTAGATCCAAGTATCCAAGCTTCCAAATCTAAGATCCTAGCTTCCAGATCTTCGGGTGCAAGTCTTCTCGGTGAAACCACCAAAATGTTGGCGTCAAAATTGGCCACAAACACCCAATTATGCCAAAATACCAATATCAATCCAATCATAGAAATATGAAGAGAAATAAATGAAGAAAAAAATTAAAATAATTAGAAAGAAAGTAAAAGGAGACAAGATTTGTAGTGATTTAGCTAACTCTGGCCTACGTCCACTCCTAAATAATCCTTTTTATTATACTGAAGTTTGTTTACCGTTACAATCTGAAATCCAAGAATAAAATTGACAGAGTGTAGCCTAGGTTGAGGATAAAGAGAAGTAGCAAGAAGAAGATCCCTTTTCCGATGCCAAGCCTGCTGTATTTATAGGGGAAGACGTGCATGGATCAGGATGAAATTTTGACAGAAGGTTTGGGAGACCAAGACAAGGCCATCCAAAATTTCCAGACCCATTGGGGCCCACAATAAGGATCGTTACTGATCCCTATTTTGGTATCTAAATGGGGTGTGATCCCTCTAGGTGGTTCCCCATGGTGTTAGCTACTTCCTCCCTAAATTTTGTGCATTTCCAACATACGGTTTGTGAGATATCACATTTTCCTTGAAGTAGTATTGATTGAATTCTGATTTCTACCGATCCCTCTAGTGGGATGGGTACCGATCTCTCCAACTTGCTCCAAATACCATGAAATTCCTAGGGTAGCTTCTCCATGTCGTATTATGTATAGCCTTTAAGTTTCATGCCAATCGGATTAGTAGAACTCGAGTTATTGACCAATCTTTGTTGTAATATGGTGTTAAGGCTGATTATAGTCGATCCCTCTGGATGGATAGGTACCAATCCCTCCAACTTGCTCCAAATGTTATGGGATCCCTATGTGGTGTTCCACATGTTCTATTTAGCTTGTCCTCCAAGCTTTATGTCAATTAGATGTGTATATGTTGAGATATTGATCGATCTTTGTTATGAAGTTGGGCTTAGCCAATCCCTAAGAGGGATAGGTATCGATCCCTATTGAGGGATAGATGTCGATCCCTCCAACTTCTCCAAATACCATGCAATCCCTAGAGTAGACTCCCTATGGTCCCCTCTTCTTGTTTTCAAAGTTTCACTTCAATCCGCCTTGTGCTTGTTGAGTTATGGAGCGATCATAGTTGAGTTGTGCTATTTAGTTGAATATGATCTGATCCCTCTTCTTTTGCCCATAAACTAGCATAAGAACTCCGATCGACTTGAAATTTGAAATGTAGCCTCACGAGGACTTCCTTATCACTTCATACTAATTGCACCTTAATTAGGACAAAAATAATAGATCCGATCCAAATCCGCTTGACCATCATCCATAGTCTCGTTTATAGCCAATCTTTGAGCTTGGTAACCGTTTCTCCGGGCCTCCCGCCTTGATAATCATGATATCCGTTGGGTTAAATCCACTTATGTACTACTTTTCCAAAAGGCGGGTTACTAATATGTTAAGGAATGAAAATCATAAATGGAGATTGGTAATTAAATTTAACTTAAGTAAAGTTAAATAAATGGAGTTAATGAAATTGAATTTGATTTGCAATGGGATTTAACTTAAGCTGAGTTGAATAAAATGGATTTTAAAAGGAAACCTGACTCAAGAAAAGGTAAAATGAAGTTTGACTTAATGAAGTTGAATTGGATTGAAATGAATTAGATGAATTAGTAAAGTGGATTAATTCCACTTAAGTTATAAAATGAATTAATATAATGAATACGAACTTGAGTTATAAAATGAAATGCTATTTGAGATGTAAAAAGAATTGAATGTGAACTTAAGTAATTGTTTTATGGAAATGGTCCATAAACGGGTTAGTATGCAAATGAATTGCTATTAACCTAAAATTGAAATTAAGGGGAATGTAAGCAAAGTAAATAAGAATCAATTGAATGTGAATAAATGAGTGTAAGTAAAATTAATGTGAATAATTGAATTTGATTTAAATTGAATGTAAATCAATTGAATGCAAATGGATTAAATGAAAATTAATTGAGTGTTAGTAAAATGAATGTGAATAAATTAGAAGTGAATCAATTGCGTGTTAATAAGAAACAAAAGTGTATAAATCAGATGTTGATATTTGAAATGCAAATTTATATGATGATAAATAAAATTGGATGGATATTATTTGTTTAATGGATTCTCTTGTCACATTTGCTACATTTGCATATATTTATAGTATATTCTATATTGTATAGTGATGTTGCTTTCTATAAACATATTATCATTGGTTGTTGAGTGATTAGTAGGTGCGGATGGCGTATGCTTTGTATTTGGAGCTCGCTTTCACATTATATTGGTTGTATATGCTTGCTAATACTAAAATAAGGTACACATCTCGGATTACATATCTTATTTTTATATTTTTCCCTATGGGATGCCTCATCCTTGAAGATGAGAGGTACATTTGTGATTATATATATATATATATATATTGTAAATTTTTACAATCGAGCCGCGCAAAGAAGACGCTGGCGAAATTTTCTGAAAATTTAAGGTGTTAGAAAATTTTTGAGAAATTTTGAGAAATTTTGAAAAAATTTTGATAACTATAATTTGGATTTTAGTTTTAGAACTTGGAATGGTATTAGTTGGTTTGGAAATTTAATTATGAAATTAAAGACTTAGAAAATTATGATAACAAATTTAACTAATTGGTTTTGAAGATTAATGGGTTTGGTCATTTTTCTTACCTTGGAAATTTCGGGGAGGAAATTCTTTTAAGGGGGAGAATGTAGCAACCAAGAATTTTAGTCATTTGAATTTGAAATATTTAATTAATTTTAAATATTGAAAAGTTAAATTTATAAGTTAAATAACTTGAATTTAAAATATAGCAATTTATTTGATAATTAAATTTAATATTGGAAATGTTTAAATAATTGAATCTTGAATTTAATATGAATGAAAGTGATTTCAAAAGTTGATTTTAAATCTATTTGAATAAGAATGAAGATAGTAAACTTTTAAATTTGATTTTAAAGTGTTTAAACTGATTTTGGGAATTACTCGTTTTAATCAACGTGTAAAAATAGCTGTCTGGGGTACTGTCTCGGATTTCAATGAAACTAGTTTTATTGGATCCGTTATAATGAATTATAGTATGCTGACGAATTTCGTGACGATTGGAAGTATCGTTAGGACGTGCGAGATCGAAACGTGTAGAAATTAATTAAAGGAATTTGTATAATATTTGGGTTTGAAAAGCTATCTTCTACATATGATCAAATTGGGTCTCGGGACTAGTTCCATTGTGTTCGAAATTGGGGTATAACATATAGAACGCTAGGCGGCACACTTCGTTTGGAGTTCGAGATTTTCGGACGATTTGTGCTTGATATTGTTAAATTTATATATATATATATATATATGTATATATATATATGTATGTATGTATGTATGTATGTATGTATATGTATATGTATATGTATATTAACCCATACCATACCACTGCTTGCCCGTATCTTGCCCATGTCATGCCATACCCTTTCACTTATTTATGTTATCGCGTTTACATCAGAAATTTTTTTAAAAAAGAAAAACGAAACCGTCGTTCCATCGTCCTCCATCCAACGGCCACTACGAATCGCGACTACCACAGGCCCTTTCAGGCCAAAATCCTAACTACAAAAGTGTCGGTGAGGTCAAGATGGAGGTGTTCAACGGTCGAGATCGACATTGGTGGAGTAGATCATCGGTAAATCGCCTCGAATAGCATGCGAGATTCATCCAAATTCCAACGAACGTCGACGAGCTTGGCTTCGGCGAGGGTGGCCAAGCACGGGCTAAGCGTAGGAGGGACGGCGCGATGGTGTACGATGGCATGAAGGTCGTTCAGGCACTGGCGTTTCAAAGTCGAACTCGCGAGTTTGTTCGCACCTAGAAATCGCTTTTGAATGTGAACGAGGGATTTAGGTAAATTAATTTTACAAGTTTAATTAACTTAAGTAATTATAAATTAATAAATTCAAAAGTTCGTTAATCCATATTTAACTCGTACGAGGTCCAATTTGAACGCAACGAGTCGTGTTGCGACCACATCGACGAAGGCTACGCTATGGAATTGGATTGGATGGATTCGGAGCTAGTGGCAAATTAGGATTAAAATTAGACGTTCATGCAATTTTAATTCAAAACGGAATGTTTTAACGAAACTAAAAATCAAGGTGAGTTAAAGTCACTTTTTGGTTAACGTAAATATATTTTAGTCAATAAAAATTATTTATTTAATGTTTGGATATTTATTATTGATGATTATTGACTTCTGGATGATTTACTATTTAATTAGTTGTTTTGGATATATTCTCGTCCATGGAGCGGATGAAACCCTATTACGTTTCCATGTAAGAGCGGATGACCCTTTGTATACGAATCCGGCCCCGAAGCGGTTATATTTTATCATCATATATTGTATGTGATGCAGAGGGACAGGTTGGAGGGATCCAATAGGATTCCTCACACTATTGCTTTTACTTTTCATATATATAGTGATATATGACTTGCTAAATGCCATATTGATGACATGGATATGATTTTGCTTAATTAGTACTTTTGTAGCACCGAGCCTCATTTTTGGTATTTTAAAATACTATAAAATAGTGATTTGATTTAAAAAGGGATTTCAAAGTGATTTTGGAAATTTTATATGTTTTAATAATTTTTCTAAAATAAAAGGAACGATTTTTAAATATTATAATGAACAGTTTTATGAGATATTTTAAATAGAGATTTTGAACTGTGAATAAAGGTTTTTAAAATCTTGAAATAAGTCCGTGTTTTATAATAAAGGAATACAGATTTTAAAAGAAGATAGAAATTTTTATCTACTGTTTTATATAAAGTGATATGTATATAATATATGCGAATATTAAGATTTATTTATAAATATGGAAATGTATAAAGGTGATAATGGTAAAGTGATATTTTACAAATAAAGTTAAGATTTGTAAAATCATATTTTACTTATAAAGGGATAGACTTATAAACGATGTTTTATTAATTAAAAGGAAACTATTACCATTTAATAAATTGGAGAAATAAATCAAATGGTGGATTTATTTTAAGATGTGGGAAGTTGTTTTAGAAAATAGTTGATTCTATTTTTTGAAATTGATGGTGAGGGTAAATTTGAAATTATGTTTGAATGAGACTTTATGAATAAGTGAGATTTATAATGGAATGGAGTTATAAATAGAGTTCAGAAATAATGGATTTTATAAAAGGAACTTTCATAAAATAGAGGAGATTTTTGAATATAGTTTATAAATATGGAAATAATCATGTTGGAAATTAAGTATGGATTTTTATCATGGATATATAATTATGTTTTAAAGGTTGTTTATTTATATTAATGTTGTTTAAAAGTGGTTTATAAGTATTTTAATATCTGAAAGGTTAATTATTTAAAATTATTAATATGGTTTTGAAATTAAATATACTTCTTATCAATAAACTTTTGGTAATAAATTTTTAGTATTTATAAAAATGTTAAAGATAAATTATTATTGTTTATCTAAGAATGTTTTGAAAATTATTAGTTGTTATTTTAAGATGTTTTGAAAAACATAAAGGAAGGTTGCCATATATCTAGGAGAAGCATGTGAGTTATATGGCACATCCATCTCCGATGATGTTGTACTATGCGTATAAATCTTATTTCGTTCTCCTAGGACAATGATAAGGAAATCCGTCCACTAACGGTTAGGAGGTGATCTCCGCTCTTATCTTTGACTATTTATTTCCTAAAGAACCGGGGGTTGAGTTTACCGGGAATTATCGAATGTTGTTTCGAAGAGACCGGGATCGGGTATGTTATCCGAAAACCACTTCGATCCAACATATGCGTTTCAAAGTGAAGACATCTTGAAGATGATGGAATTTGGAGATGGAGCTCTCAAGTGTTTCGTTCAGTCCCAGAACGGACTTGTATGGATGAATGATGGTATTGCAATATTGCGTGGAGGGCAGTATTAGCATTCCAAGTGGGAAATGCTATATAAAAGGTAAAACGTAGCCTCAAACCTCATCAACCGGGAATGACTAAAACAGGAGAGATGAAGCAGGGCTAAGTGGGTCGCTCCCAAGTAGGGTATGATCATCCTTATCTAGATTCGCTATCATCTCTCATTTGTATGCTTCGGGGCCTAAAGCGGGGTGATCATGTTCAGTACTACTAGTCAAGTGGTAGGCCAGTCTTGTGTTGGCAGGGGATCCAGGCGAGGTCCCCAGTGTTATTTCATATAGAGATGCACCGTGACGGGCAGTATCCCAGTAACCCAGTCATTGTATGGAATCCATTCTCTAATAAGCGCCGTACAGACTTAGTTGTGCAAAATTATGTTGAAACGTGAGACGCAAGCATTTCAGCTATAATCATATTTTACTTTGACCCATAGATATTATTATAAAATAAATGGATTTTCTATAGAAAATGTTTTGGTTATCATAAGGAAAAAACCCGTCCGTCTTTATATGCGGCATGGTCTTACGAAATACTTTTGATTTCAAATGATTTTTTTGAACTTCAAAATCCAGTTGGGTGTGTTTTCTCAAGCTGGTTTTCCAGACTGACTCGGGTGTTATTTTATTATGATGCTCGGGTCAGACCGAGCATATTTATATATTTGCTTTGGATGCATTGGAGCTCATGAGACGAGTTAGAGGTCTTTAAGATTCACGTATATGTTTATCTTCGCTACATTGTTATGGAAATTACTAGAAATTGTGAGGACGGGATGTTATAACTGTCCAGGCTGATTATTGTGATTATTGTTGTACTCTGATGGATGTATGTATATAGTAGTTTCTCTTTTGTAAAGATCATTGATATTATATTATATATTTTTCCGCTACGATTGTGAGATTCTGTGTTGTTTTAATTTCTTTTCTCTTCTTCTCCTCTTCTTTCTTCTTCTTTCCCATAACTATCGGCCTTTCCATTCACTTTGGGTTGGACATGTGTGGTTTATTGTCAGCTTGAATGATACGAATGGAGGGTCATTACGGTTAGAGAAGAGGGATTAGTTTTATTAATAGGGTAATTAGTTTTAATAAGCGTAATTAGTAAATTAATATATTATTAAATTGGTCAATCATATAATTGTGATAAGTCATTTTAGGTCGAAATTGAACGCGATCAGACGTACTAGGACCATAATAGCGTTGGCTACACTTTGGAATTGGCTTGTTGATAGAATCTAGAACGCCTCGGCGACAACTGGAAATTTCGATGAATAAACTCGCCTCCGAATACTACTATAATACTGCATAGTAGTAATAAAAATTGTTTTTTGTTTGTTTGGATGATTTACTATTTTATAAGCTGGTTTGGTTTTATTCCCGCCCTTGGAGCGGATGACCTATTATATGTACCCGATTAGTTGCGGATGACCCATATTATATGAGTATAATAGTGTATGTGATGTAGGGGGATAGGTTGGAGGGATCCAACAGAATTCCTCACTACTGTTGATTTATATATATATATGTATATATATATATATGTTGACATATATGAGTTGTGATGCGGGGGGGAATAGGTTGGAGGGATCTAGTAGGATTCCTCACCACCGTTGATTTAGTTTCAATAATATTCCTGATATATGAATTATTGAATAATAGAGCTAATTGTTCGGGCTTATTAGTTATGACATTTGTATGTGTTCAACTGAAAACCTTATAGTGGTAGAAAATGTTAGTCCATGAGTTGATGGTTTTGATGACAACAACCTTAGAATAAGATTATAAAATATAAATACTAACATTATAGTTTAGATATATATGTATATGCATGATTTAACCATGCAGGTACCAAGAATGAAGACTGTACAGTATAGAGATTCAAGATATCAAGATTGAAGACTCATGAGTATCAAGATTATCAAGAGTTCAAGATTTCAAGATAAGTATTGAGTCTAGAATTTTGTTAAAACTTCACAATAGCACTGAAATCTTCACTCCATTTTTCTTTTGGGATGGAACCCATTTCTACCTTTTTAGTGGCTTACAAACCCACGACAAGTAGCTTACAAACCTATGACAAGTGGCTTACAAACCCACGAACATCCTGGTTTTGTACAAGTTCTCGAGTCCTGACATGATGAGATATTATGCAGGAAGAAGCTTGCAAAACTACTTCAAATAGTTTTTCAAAACAACTTCGGAATGATTTTCAAAATTGCTTTTCAAAATGTTTTAGCCTTAAAAAATATCTTTTCAAATGATTTTCAAAAAGATATTTTAGCCTTAAATATTCTTGTTTTTAAACTTCGTTTGTTTTAAACTATCTTTTAATTATAATTTATTTATACTTAGATTTAAATATAAAATTATAGTAAAATTATATATATATTGTTCTCTATATTTATCTATGTATTTTATCAATAGTCAAGTATATTTATAAAGTTTAAAATAGTTTTAATATAAGATAAAGGTTATTTTCAAAGAAAATCAAAACATCAAATTTTCCTTTGGGATGTCGACATGCCCTAGTACCCCATGTCGACATAGTGTCAGCTAGAACCAAAAATTTGAATTTCAAAAGAAGTGTCTATTCGCCATAACCTTTCATGAATGGACATGACTGTTGTTCTTCTATAAATAAGGGTTAGTTTCAACGAATTTTATATCATATTTTTTGGTTTTTCACTTCTCTTCTTCTTCCACATTTTCTTATTCAAAATTCTATCATCACTCTGTCGAAATCAACATTGAATCTAACTAGATCATCTCTGGTTTGATTCTCTATCACTATCTCAACAAGATCCAAGTGCTATTCAGAGTTATAGGCTTCTTTGTAATCTATCTAGTGAGAAAAGGTGTGATTGTAGCCTTGGAAATCAATCAAGCGAGAAAAGGTGTGATTGTAGCCTTGGAAATCAATTGGGTGAACTTGTTGCCCCGGAAATCAAGTATCTCTACCCAGAGGATTGTGATTCTGGAGGGTGTACCTCGTAGCCTTGAAACTGAGGGTTGTAATTGTTGAATTTCTTTTGAAAGGAAATCTGTACTTAGTTGTGCGGAACTAGATGTAGGGTAATCCCGAACCAGTATAAAATCTGGTGTGTTCTTTCCTTTACTGCATTTACTTTATTTCTACATCTGTGTTTGTTTCTATGATTATATCCGTGTCTGAATACTACATACATTTGTGTTCAAATTAACATAAACTCAAAAAGAATTAGTAATTTCTTAAAAACACTATTCACCCTCCGCCCCTCTAGTGTTATTCCTAGCCTTAAGATCCATATTCCGCATTCCTCACATTTGGTATCGGAGCAAGGTTTTCAAAAGTTTCATAATCTGATTTTTGAAAAGTTTTCAAAATGGCTACCAACACTGGTACTGTTATTAACACTAGTATTCTTGTCACTAGTTCATTTGTAGAAGGTCAATCTACTGCTAGACCACCACTTTTTAATGGCAGTAACTATGCATATTGGGCATGTAGGATGAAAATATACTTACAATCTATAGGATTAGATACTTGGAATATCACACAAAATGGATATTCTGAACCCACAACTAATTTTGCACAGTTGACCACTGAGCAAAAGACTATTGCACAAAATAATTCTAAAGCAATGAATATTCTGTTTTGTTCACTTGATAGGAATGAATTTAATAGAGTGTCAGTTTGTAAGTCTGCATATGAAATCTGGAAAACTTTGCAAGTGACTCATGAAGGAACAAGCAAAGTTAAACAGACCAAAATTTCCATGCTCACAAATCAGTTTCAGTTATTTAAAATGAATACTAATGAGTCTATTTCAGATATGTATAGTCGATTTCAAGATATTGTGCATTCTTTAATATCCTTGGGAAAGGAATTTTCGGAAGAAGATCAAGTCAGAAAATTTTTAAATTCTCTCACTCCGGAATGGGATCAAAAGACACTTGCAATTGAAGAGGCAAATGACATCAGTACTTTAAAAATAGAAGAATTGATTGGAAATCTAATGTCGTTTGAAGTTCAAATGATCGGGAGAAGAGAAAGCAAAGCATCTGAAAAGAAATCAATGGCATTCAATGCATTAACCGACGGATCAGACTCAAACAGTGATAATGATGAAGAGATAGCATTTATGACTAAGAATTTTCGGAAATTCCTGAAATACAGGAAGATGAATAATATCAAGAGAAACAACTATAAGAATTTTGGAAATCAGAATGCAATGCCAAACAATGTCAAATGTTTCAACTGTGATGAACCAGGCCATATCAAAAGAGACTGTCCATATCCAGAAAGGCAGAATCCTCCTATAAATAATGATTCAGTAAAGAAACGGAAATGTGCATTTACTGATACTCTAGATGACTCAGACTCATCTTCAAGCGATGATGATCTGAAAATAGATAACTCAAATTTGTGTTTCACGGTAGTTCACGACTTCAACAAATTCAAGAAAACGGACTTAGAAAAAGGTACACATTTACAATACAATTGATTGAAATTGTATGCTTAGAATTAGATGATTGATTGATTGATTGATTGATTTTGAATTGGTGTGTTGATTGAATTTTAAATTTATTTTTTTATTATATTATAATTTTATTATTATTTTATTTTATTATTTTTTAATAATATAATAATATTTTCTGGAATATACTATAATTCTAATAACATTCCAGATATATATATATAGATATTAAAATAATAAGTATATATTTATTAGAATTCTTAGGAAAAATAAATCATAGAAATTCATAGGCATATGTCGACATAGGTACCAGAATTTGAAATTCAAAATTTGAATTCAAATGGTTGAATTTCCCTCCACCTTTTCACTTCATTCAATACTCTGAAAAGGCATCTTTTGACCAGAGAACATGTCTTTCAAAAATCTATTTAGTCACTATCTTTTATCACAACTTTTCACTTTCATTTTCAAATTCAAACTCTCTCTTCAAAACTTCAAGCTCTCTACTCTCTACTTTAATGGCTTCTTCTAGCAATCCCTCCACCATGAGACTTTCCAGAAACTTGAAAGAGCAACTCCTCAATAATCCAAAGGCAATAAAAGCATACATCAATTATGCTAACTATGGAAAAGTCCATCCCGGAAAGTTTGCTGTTTTTCAAGATTTTGCTTCTTATGAAATTGATACTCTTTTCGCAAACAATCAAATTCTTAGTCTTGTTGATTCTTCTCAAAATGATTTTGTTTGTTACCCAAATATTGTTAAAATTTTCTATGCAAATCTCAATCGAGAATTTTATGAAGGAAATGATAATGAAATTTGGGGTAGTGTCAAAGGCACTAGAATTGTTTTGAATTGTGATCTTTTGGGTACCATTCTCAATTGCAAAAACACGAGAATGGATCTTTCTAGTTTTCAAATCGATGAACATGATCGTGAGACATTTCATCATATTTTTTAAGGAGATGAAAACTTTGAATTTAAAAACCGAAACTTTCATCCTAAAGCAAGAATTGTCAATCTTCTTTTACAACATACTTTGACCCCAAGATCGGGAAATTTTAACAATCCTACTTCAAAAGTGTGCAAAGCACTTTTTGCTATTTTCGGAAATTATGATATCAATTGGGCGCAAGTTATTTTGGATGCACTTCGTCCTAAAAATTTTGAAATGGGAGAAAACACTTTATATCATGGAATTTACCTTACCCGGATTTTCAACTATTTTGGAGTAAATTTCAAAGGAGAAGAATTTATTTCAAGAAAAGTTTTTAATATCTCTCTCATGAAAATCCCATATGTTTTTCAACCTTATGAAACTCTTGCCGAAAAGGAAGAGCGTTTGGCTCATGACGAAATGGAAGAGGAAGAAGAAGAAGAAGAAGAAGAAGAAGAAGGGGATGAAATGGAAATAGAAGAAGAAGAAGAAGGTGAAACATCCCTAGAAAGTATTGAATATCCGTCCAATCCTACCAACAAAACCCTTCTCAATAACCAAAAGATTATTGTTGAGAATCAACGGGTTCTTAAAAGATCCGTTAGTAAAAAGTTGGACAAAATATCATCCAAGATGAACAAGTTTTTCTCCAAAGTCAGCAAGAAACTTGGATTATCTTCATCTACATCATCTTCTAACTAGTTCTATATTTTCATATCATGTCGAATTAGTTTAAGTTTGTTTTAATTTGAGTGATTACGTAGTTCTTTATAATTAATCATTGTATCACTCTTCTATGCAATGAAATTTAATTTCCTTTCTGTTATCTAGCTTATCTTATCTCTTGAATAAATGTTAGTATATAAATATATATACACACAATTATTCACAAAATCAAAATGGTCATCAAATTTCACTACTTCATGTCGACATCCCCCCTTTGACCATGTCGACATGTACTGGTCAGAAATGTCACTTCATTTTGAATTTGAAATTTGAATAACTACCATATGTCTATTCATTTCAAACGAATTTCTACACCTATATATACCCATTTCTTCCAGAATTCATTACTGAATATTATTTCTTATCTATTCTATCTCTCATTCTTCTCACAATTTCAAAAATGGCTGATCCAATTCATAACTTATCCGAGAATCTTGAAGAAACTCTTAATTCATTCAAGAATATTCTCTCGTTCATTCTTCGTAACCAGCGACACTTAGAGTTGAGTCAAATGCAGATGATCAAGGAGCAAGAAAGGCATTTCGATGCAATTCGATGGATGATTTCTTCCCTGCACAAGGATGATAACGAAGCACATCCTCCTGTCTCTCTCACAAATGACAATGAAAATTGGGATGCCATCAAAGCAGACCCTATTTTTGGAGAAGAAGGATGGGTGGAAGTTCCCCGTAACGTTTAATTTGTTTGCTTTATTACTTTGTTTGAATTGATTGTTTTGATTGAAATTGGTTGTTTAGATTGATTTGATTCATACTTGGTTTGGTTTAATAATTGTATAAATATACATTGATGTATTTATAGTCGTTGATTGAATATCATGTCTATAAGTATAGTTATTTCCTAATATACTCTATTATATAGTTTATTAATGTAGGTACTTGAGTATAAGAATGAGGGGGAGTTTTATAGTTTGGAGTTAGTTTGTTTTTGTTGATGACAAAGGGGGAGAAATATAAAATAGGAGAGTTAGGCATAGATTAAAAGGGAGTTATTAGATTTAGGGGGAGACAATAGGATAGAAGTAATATTTTATAAACAAAGGTTGTCATCATCAAAAAGGGGGAGATTGTTAGTCCATGAGTTGATGATTTTGATGACAACAACCTTAGAATAAGATTATAAAATATAAATACTAACTTTATAGTTTAGATATATATGTATATGCAGGATTTAACCATGCAGGTACCAAGAATGAAGACTGTACAGTATAGAGATTCAAGATATCAAGATTGAAGACTCATGAGTATCAAGATTATCAAGAGTTCAAGATTTCAAGGTAAGTATTAAGTCTAGAATTTTGTTAAAACTTCACAATAGCACTGAAATCTTCACTCTATTTTTCTTTTGGGATGGAACCCATTTCTACCTTTTTAGTGGATTACAAACCCACGACAAGTAGCTTACAAACCTACGACAAGTGACTTACAAACCCACGAACATCCTGGTTTTGTACAAGTTCTTGAGTCCTGACATGATGAGATATTCTGTAGGAAGAAGCTTGCAGAAAGTAATTTATTATTATAATAATATTATTTAAGGTTAATTTATTATTATACTAATATTGTTTAAAATTATATTATTATTATAACAATATTTTTCCTAAAGTTTATTTATTATTAAAATAATATATTTTTTAAGTTAAATTATTTTTATAATACTATTTTGAAGTCTATTATTTTTAAAGGTTATATAACTATATTATCTTAATTTAATTTAAAGGTATATTTCTCTATTAACATAAATTGTTTTAAAGTTTATTATTATTAACTAATGGTATTTTAAGTTAACCATTTTACTTAAATGGTTTGAAATTAATCTAATATCTTTAAAATAATTATTTGAAATCGTTATTCTGTTAAAAAAGGTTTGAAGATAAACTTAAATGGAGAAATGTTTAAATAATAACTTATCATTTCAAAACGTATTTTGAATAATTGTCATGATTTCAAAGGAACCTTAATTGATTTAGATTGATTGTAGAAGTTAGTTTTAAATATAAGAATTCTTTATGAAGATGGATTTTTGAAAGGGAGTTTTATAAATAATTTTGAATATTTATAGAAGGGTTTTCTAGAAATTTACATGGAGGTTTATAAAGTGTTTGCAAATGGATTAGGTTTAAGCAAAGAAGATTTCAAAAATGAAATAGGATTTGTTGAAGTTAATTATAAAAAAAAATTAAGGTTAGGATTTCTCTAAAATGACCTTTTAAACCGGTGGTATAAAACACCAGTTCTACACTTAACACCGAAGGAACAATGTTTAGAGTTATCCTTATCTCCAATTTAAGCAACGTTTGTTTTAAAAATCCTTTTAAAGAGATTTGGAAATAAGAAATCTTCAAAAATATTTTATGAATATAATTATGTCAGTGAGATAAGTATATGAATGTTTTGATAAACGTTTTGGAAAGAGATTTAATAAATGAAAAGGGTTTTGAGGCCTAGTGATTGCTTTGGAAAAATAAATCCCTAGATTGTGTTGTTTATTTATTCGATAGTTAAACAACCGATCATCAGATCTGAATAATTTTACTTAGGAAGTATGATTGTAAATTCGAGTTCCCCGATGAGGACTCAAATACTTACTTCCAAGAGAACCGGGATTGAGTCAACCGAAAATTATTGGTTGTTGGTTCAGAGAGACCGGGATCATATATATTATCTATAAACCACTTCAAACCAACATATGCATTCGAGTGGAAGGCATCTTGATGATGTTTTGAACACGGAGCTCTTTAAAGTGCAAGGACTACTGCTACTAATCCTAAGGGTGATTCCAAAATGGATATAGTAAAGATAGTGCCACCTTCGGTTTCGTTCAGACCCAAAACGAACTTGTATAGTTGAATGCTAGCATTGCATTGCTGCTTGGAGGGCAGTGTTAGCATTCAAAATGGTAATTGCTAGAAGGAAATGGTAAGTGTGTAGCCTCTTTGTGCCTCACACCTAGGAAATGAATAAAGCAAGGACATGTCGTAGGGCTATGTGGGTCGCTCCCATAAGGGTATGATCATCCCTAATCTAGTGTCGATATTCACGTATGCTTTGGAGCCCATTAAGGTTCTCTGATCGCAATCAAGGGGTGATCATATTTGGTGTTAGACAAGAAGGGGGTAGTGTCGGTCCTGAGTAGTATAGGTGCAACATGTTGTAGCCTCCCGTACATTTTATCTAGAGATGTGTGGATTCATTGGGTAGACCTTATATTTTCATAGTTGGAATCCATTCTCCAATATGATCCTTCGAACTTGACTATATACCTACTATGCTGGAACATGAGATGCAAGCATTTCAGCTATATTCAATACTTACTTTAAACCCTAGACATTTTTATAATATCAAGAGATTTTGATATAAAAGTGTTTTGGTTACGTAAGGTAAAAACCCATCGGTAATTATATGCGGTGTGGTTTTATGAGATAACCTTTGATTTCAAAAGAGTTTTTAAAGTAATAATTCAGTTGTTTGAAGTTTACTCACACCAGTCCCATGACTGACCCGGAGTTTAATTTCTTTTCTCTAAAACTCTTGGGTGCTCAAACTTGTATGGGCAGCCAAGTAGTTCAGGTTTCCCACGGATGCATTTTGGAGGAGCTTGGAGCAAGAGGCTTCATCAATAGTTAATTATTAACTTGTTTCCGTTTTGTTGTATGTATGTTGTATCTGATATGTAGGGACAGGCTGTTATAACTGTCCCAAGTAGAATCTGTATCATTATGACTCTGATGTATCATATGAAATGACTTTGCAAATCATTATGTTGAATAGTATATATTATTACGTTGCGTGGTGAGATTCTGTATTGTTTAATTTCTTCCGTTCTATTTCTCCTTTCACCCCTAACAATCTGTCTTTTCGGCACTTGGTTGTTTGGCACGTGAATACCGAGGATGTATTAGTACCGACTTCTAAGGGTCGAAAAGCCGAGTCGTTACACTTAGTATCAGAGCCAGGTTGAGCAAACATGTAACGACCCGGGTTTTCGAACAAGTCAAAATCGTTGAAAAACCTGTCTGTTCTAAAACCACGAATGAAAACTACCAACTTAATACACAACATTTGATAAATATTCAACATTGCAAAATGTATAGGATTATACAAGTTATCGGCGTAATCAATTTAATCTACTAGTGTGCTTTAATACAAACCCAAAATCAAGTACTACAAATAACTGTAAATTTACCTCTGCACACTCTGACGAGAAACAGCAATATCCTTACCTATGAACTCAATAAACAATGTAAATGAGGAATAATATAATAAGTAGGAAACATACAATAACAAAAAACAAATAGCAACAAATTAACAGAAAAATGTTATGTTATTATTGGGGCTGCATCACTACCACTTGTGACTGCCTACGTACTCCTATCTAATTAGGTACCTAATTAGATACTGAATCAAGCCAACGTAGTTCTCCTACCGCAAATAGGACTCATGGAGCCTACGATGCAACAAACAATATGCAATTCCCAAAACTACCCACTTAGGCTTAATCTCCGATTTTAGATTTTTAATCTAATTAACTTTACTAATTTCAAAATATAATTCTTTTCGAAAATAATCTCTTTGGACCAAACTCTCGTTTTCATTTCAAAACGTTTGAAATAATATATATACATCTTTTGTATTAAATTATACTTTACTTCGGGATTTTAAAACAAATCACTTCAAAAGTATTTTTTGAAAATCCCAAAAAACTACTATAAAAGCATATCAAATATATGCCACCAGATCGGGAGGTTTCTCCCAATAACAAGGAAACTGGGTCCCAGCCTTCCCAAAAAAATAAATAGATACGTATATCCCTGTTTCCTGGAGATTTGACCAGGCAACTAGTACTCGGCATCCAGCGGAACTGGCATCAGAGAGTGTTCGGCATCAAGGAGTACTCGGTGTAGTACTCGGCATCCCAGTGGAACTCGGCATCAGAGAGTGTTCGGCATCAAGGAGTACTCGGCGTAGTACTCGGCATCAGGTAGCACTCGACATCTCATAGTACTCGGCGTAGTGCTCGGCATCCATGGTACCCGTCATCAAGGAGTACTCGGCATCCAGTGGTACTCGGCGTTAGAAGACGTTCGGCGTATATAACTACTCTACATGGCAGCATCGTTCGGCCAAAGGATCGTTCGGCTAAGAAGCATCGTTCAGCCAGAAGGCACGTTCGGCTTCGACTGACAACTGTTCTGCACTTCCCACCCATCAAACGTACCGTTCGGCATTGAGAAGGTGGTTCGGCGTCAACGTGTTCGGTCTACTTGGTTCGGCATACAACGACCACTACACTTAGGCTAGAGTGTTCGGCCACCAAGCCCACCTGGGAAGTCCAGCCCATATTTGTCTATAAATAGAGGGGCAGGGTCACAGTGAAGAAGGATCCTTTTTTGGAGAGAAAACACCGGGGAGACTCTGCCATTTTCAAGACTCATCTTCTCTACTCAACAACTTCACTCAAGCATTTGATTCACGAATTGTATTTGTAATCAACCATAAAGGAAATCAATAAAGTTGAACAAAGTGGACGTAGGCAATTACGCTGAACCACTATAAATTTGGTGTTCTTACTTTCTGCATTTAAATTAGCATTGTCTTCTCTGTTTAATTTACTTTCATCACTTATATCTCTACACAATCTTTCTGAATGAGGTTAGTGACCAATTTTGGTGCTAACAATCCCTCTACAATGAGAGCGGACTATACTGAGGCTTTAGAACATCTGCACCTCCCTTGCCCACATTTTTAGTTATGGGTTACCCGAATCTTTGGTAACATAACAAATCACTTTATATCCCGAAGTAGCAAAATCATTTACACTAATAATTACAAATACTTCTAATATATAATAATTTCCATTTCCATATCCTTTCAAAAATCATCTTAAAACCATCGGGTTTAGTCCTTGAAATCCTTTCTGTTTTATAAAACATTTTTATAAAACCATTCTTTATATAAATCACTTTTGTATAAAATCACTTCAAAATATTCCTTTCCAAATATTTCTATCTCTTTTTTCTTTTAAAAAAACATTTCATAACATTTCCACTTGAAAACCAATTCAAAACAATTAATTAAATTGAAATGAACCAAATATTATCTCTAAAAACCTTATAGTCAAATCGTGAAATAAACACAAGGTGTTAGCTTACAATTGTTTTCTACCCAGCCCATGCATATGGATAATTAATTGCTCAAAAATTGGTCAAACAAAGTCAACAATCAATAAATAATAATCAGTGCTCATAAACTGGTCGAGCGCAATCCAAACAACCAAATAATCAATCAACAACAATAATAAATAGCAACGCATCTATTTATTTAAATAATTAACAATTAATATCAAACAGATCAATTATCAAATAATAATAAATCTACACAGTTTATAATAGCAGAATGTGGATTTGTCTTGCTAATAAATTATCACTAATATTTTATCAATATTTTATACTTGCTAAGCATGTCAATAAACTATACTAGTGTGTTTTATTCGTTAATACGAATATAACGTCGAAATCCGCGAGTTAAACAAATTCTGTATGGGTCAGATAAACCTTTTTAAAGTTAATCGTTTTTAAACTTATAATTAAATATAACTACATAAATAAAACAAATATATCTCACCCATGGCCTAAAGGCCCAAACGCATGCAAACCCATGACCTGCTTCTCCCCTACGTGCACGTGCACACCTACCTAAGACCACCAGCCACCTCGCCAACCACCTTGCTAACTCCACCTGACCTCGCGCACCACTCCATACTCGACTCCATCGCCATTGGCCACCAACATCTTTTACCTGCCACACTATGCAAAACCCGCATGCACTATAGAACAACCATTCCCCATATACAAACATGCAATTGAACACATTATATAGGACTAAAGTGCAAATTCCTTTGTTAACTACAGTACTATTCCAACTTCTTTCTTTTATATATGTATATATATTTCTATATCTTACATGTGCTCCTATAAACTTGCATGACACTCACTACTTCCTTCTCTACAGAGAAATAAAAAGAAAGGAAGAAGGGAAAATGCGAGAAAGGAAATGTGTTGTTATTTTTTTTAAACCGAGAAGGGAAAAAGGTAAAAATGTGAAAAGTGACTGTGTATAATTGTTCCATGCGTGTGCTCCTTTTTTCTTGCAAAAAATAAATAAATAAAAGTCCTTGTTTGGATTGTGTGTGAATGTATATTGTGTGTTCTCCCTCTTCCGTGCATATGTTTTCTTTTGTATGGAAAAAAAATGAAAAAGTGAAACTGCTTGCATAAAAATGATAATGTGTATGGGAATGGTTTGCTTTGTAAACATTTTCATGCATAGAAGAATAATGCAGAGAAGAAGAATTGCTAGGTAAAACATATCAGAGAAGGAAATGTGAGAAATCCCCCCCCCCCCCACTCAATTGTGCGTGTATGCATCAACATGCATACAACATGTCGCCATCTCTATTAGTTCATGCGTGCTCTTCCACACATATATATCTAAATGTCTCTCCACAGGAATGTGCAAACGTATATATTTTGCTATGGCTTTGAAACTAAATGCAATGAAGATAAAAATGAAATGAAGAATGAATGTCTTGCTTTCTTCTTCTTTTTTTGTTGCTCTCCCCATGTACAGATGCGTTCATGCATTTATAATGCTAAGACACTTCATAGCTAAGGAAACAGGTACATATATTAAATGCAGCCATCATACATTTAATGCAAAGCAAACATTATTAAAAAGAAAGGATGTGGGTTGTGTACTGAGAAAGATATGTAATGATAACATGTTTAGATATTTTAAAAGTTTTAGGGTACGATGCTACACCATATTCCGTTCATGCATGGACCGCGAACGACCGAAATAAAAATATGATCACGCATAACAACGTTACGCGATCACAAAATAGCAATAAAATAGACAAGTTAACTTATTGTGTTAAATTTCAAAAGTACCGACGCTTGGCGCAAAACGCGTAAAACAAAAATATTTTTATTTTCCAAATTAAAAATTATCGAAAAATCCGATAAATTAAATTAAAAATACGTCATAAAAAATCAGGTCTAAATTTGAAATGCGGATTTTATTATAATTTAATTCAGATCTGAATATTCAAATAGATTAAATATTCAAACTCGAATACCCAAAATTACGGGTCGTTACAGAACACCTAGGCTTTGGTGGGGATTACTCATTAGAAATAGGGTCAGTAGCACCCTAGAATGAGTCTGGGTGTGTAACACCCCACACCCCTTAGTATACCCAAAACGACACACTAAAAGTTGTGATGTGTTGTAGGTATAACTAAAACTAGCAGAGACTAAGATTCACAAGACAAAATAGATAAAAACAGCAAAAGAAATTAAAATAATAATTTGCTAAAAGTCAAATTTCATAATATAGAATTATAAAACCAAATACATCATATGTCTCAAAATACCAATATATGTCTTATGAAATCAAAACCTCAGTCTCATAAATATCAGAGTACAAACTATCCCTCACAAAGTGTCAGTACATGGAATAAGCTAAAAAAATGAAAATAAAGAAGAGAAATACATAAGAAATCTCTGCCAAAGAAGTCCACAAGTGTCTGCAATCTATCGTTCTTGCTCTTGCTAGCCTATGGGGGGAAAAGGGGAAAATGGAGGAGTTGGTCACACTAAAAGTTTGGTGAATGATAGTAATTACTAGAATATTTAAGCAAATTAAAAGTAATAGACTTTACAACAGTTCTAGTATATAAAAGAAAACAAAGGAAATAGAGAGAAGGAATAAGCCGAAAATAAATACGAATTAACTAGATCAACATAATTAATTAACTTTGATTGTTTGCACTTGTTCTTGATAGCTGCTTAGATTAGGCTGAATTCCTAATACTACACTTTGATCGGCCTGCTACTCCATATAATCTACTATGGACCGGACGCTAAAGCTCCCTACGCAGTAGACATTGGTGCCTACGAAAGGAACACACTAAGCGCTTAGAACTCATAACGATTACTGAGCACCCGAATGGAAGTCGCACGAATAACTGCCACCATGCTCATGTTACCTGTTGTTCCATCTATTGGCTCTTCTTATTACCTCAAGCTCCAGCATAAGCGTTGTAACGACCCGTATTTTTACAGATCGAAAAGTTTGTTCAAATCTGGAATTTTCAACATTTTAGGTTGTTTCAGATTTTGGGAAGAATTTTTGGTTAAGTCCTAGGTCGTAGCCGACTTATGGGTTCTGGACGAGTTAGTGATGAGTCTGGGCGAGTTAAGGACTTAAGGGGTGAGTCGGCGACGACCTAAGGAGATAAGTCGTAGATGGGCTAGGGTAGTAGGTTGAGGTTAACTCGGCAAGTGTTAAGTCGAAGGTTGTAAGTCGTTGCCGAGTTAAGGGATAGACAACCTAAGGAAGTGACCGACTTATGTTATTGTAGACGACTTAAGGTTTTGAGTTAAGTGTTAAGTCGGCTGACGAGTTAAGGTAGTGGTCGACTTAAGACCTGGACGACTTAGGAGTTGAGTCTTATCCTGATAGATCGGCAAAGCTGCTATGTTAAGTCGTAGGTAGGCTGCTGTGTTAAGTCGTGACCGAGTTAGAAGTTAGACAAGTGAGTTTTTGAGTCGGCAGTTGTTTAAGTCGTATGGGGTTAAGTCGTAACCCAGTTACGTGTTAAGTCGTAAGTTTGTTAGGTCGCTGGGTTAGACCAAAGTGTTAGGTTGTAGATGACTTAAAGAGTTAAGTCGTAAGTCGTACTCCTTCGTAAGTCGTAGGTCGGAGACCCAGTTATGTTGTAACCTGGTTGAGTCGTGGCCGAGTTAAGGAGATAGCGTTGTCTTGAGTCGTAGGGACTTGGATCTGTTAAGTCGTAGGTCGGCATAAGTGTTAAGTCGGCAGCGACTTAAGAAGATAGCCGAGTTACGACTTAGGGTATTTTCTGCTATAAATAGGAGAGCTTCTCTTCATTTTTGGGATCCGGATTTTGAAGCGACGAAGTGCTGCCATTTTGAGAGCTCGACTTCTACACTTCTTCACTTCTTTTCTCCACTCTAATCTAGTGCTTCCATCCATCCAAGTTGAAGATCAAATTGAAGATTCAAGAGCTTAGATTGAAGATCTTCATCTTTTCAAGAGAGATTTCTTCGTTTGAAGCGGATTCGTGATAGATCAAGCTTGATCCTTCGCTATCCAGATCTGAAGCGTATTGATTTGGGTTTGTTTAGGTGATTTGGTGAGTGGTGATTATCTCTCACACGGATCCAAAGGAGTATATCGGATTGTTGGCTCGTTTTGGTGTTAAAATAGTGATTTCCATGCACTTTCTTCATCCTATGTGTAGATCCATATAGATCCATTGTTCATGATGATGTTACATCCATTTTATCATATGTTAACCTATGCAAGTTCATTCATCAAGTTTGTAGAGATATAATCCATGTTTTCATGCTTATTGGACTTTCAACTCTTTAATTACGAAAATGCCATTATTGTTATAATTGTCTACTTAGATCATATTTGAATGCTTGATTGCTTGGATTGATGTTTGATTTGATTGATTGTTATGAACTAGATGATTGATGATTAGATTAGATCGAAGATGATTCAAAAGCTAAGGGAAAGGCTCTTGAATTGGAAAAGCTGCTCGTGGCATATGTAGCGGGATGATGAAGCTCTTATGCATAGATTCGATGATGTGATGATGAGATGAGGCTTTGCGAGGATGTAATGAAGCGAGGCAATCATATGATGAAGACTTGGTCTAATCCGGATGGGATCATTCCAAACATGTTGATAACTCGGTGATATGATTCGAGTTGAGGATAATGAATGGATATGAGAATAGTCGTCGAGGAGGATGACTAGGAGGCTTGGATAGCATCGTTGTTGAAGGTTCTAGCATGCTCTAAGCAAGAGTACGTTTGGGTAGATTCGATAGTCCCAACGGCCAACTGTTGATGGTCGAGTACTCTGGGCAGATTCGATAGTCCTAGGCACGGGCTGCGACGACGTGCGGGAGTTATGTCTAGAACCGGGGTTTCCATTAGCCCTTGACGGACGGCTGAAAGAATGTGCCGGTCATTCAATTAACGGTGATATCGAAGCAATGATAACAGTGATAGCCAGAGTCATGGATGTTTGGTTGTATCATCATTCGGACTCAAGAGCGGTATTTTCTGGGTGCTTATCTGATTTAGGCCTTGGTACTTGGAAAACATCGCCCTTGACTCGAGTGATAGTAGCTTTATTTTAAATTGTATGCTCTGTTATGATTGCTTCTGCTTAGTGTGTGTCTGGGGGCTATCACTGTAGAATGAGGTTGGAGTGGGAGGGTTGTATTCCTATTCCTTTTCCTTTATGCTCTTTTGGTATGTTGTTAGTTAATTTATTGTTCACTAAGACTATTGTCTGACTCAAGGCTTTATGTTTAATTCTTATTGCCTTGGGCTGTTCGTCCATTTTGGGACGGGCAGACTAGGTAGCAGGTGACAGGTGCTGTTCTCTTCTCACGAATGCTGATATCGAAGACGGGCTTGAGGGTTGCATATTATTCTTATTATATGTACTGGATATTCCGCTGTTATGTTTTCTCTGAGAGTTATGTAGTGAGGCTTGATGTATTGACTATGTGGATGCTTGTATTCAACTATTATGGAGTTTTATATGATGTCATTTTGTTCTGTAAAGCTTCACTATACATATGTTCTATTGTATTTTATCCATGCGCTGTGAGTAATACGATAGATTCTGTTGTGTTTATCTTACCCTGACAATCGTCCATGGTCGCCTGGCACACTTTACAGCGCACTATCTCTAGATTCGGTGCAGGGGTCATGGGCGGTCGTCACATTTGGTATCAGAGCATTGGTTAATCGATTTTACCCAACGCTCGCTGTCGTAACCACGTATGAGAGACGTAATTGTATTTTGATGGATGAATACTATATATAATATAGTAGCTTAGTAGAGTTGAGTCCTTTATGCAGTTGTTTCTCTAGATGTTCTAATCATTCCTTTTTATAGATATTGAGAATGAGTCGAAGAGGGAGACCAGCTGCTAGGGAAGGCCGTGCTACTGAAGAGACTGCTGATTATGCAGCCATGTTCGAAGCTATGATGACTTCGATCATGAGAAGGATACCAGTTCCAGGGGCAGCAGTTGATGTTGGAGTTCAAGTCCAAGCTCCGAAACCAGTGGATTTTGCTAAGCTGTGCAAGGATTATACTGCTCTTGGAGGGAAGGTTTTCTTGGGAACAGAATCAACTATCGAAGTCCAGAGATGGATAGATGCTTGTAGAAGGATCTTTGGTGATTTGGGAATTGATGATGCAACTAAGAGGAAGTTGGCATCGAGGCAGCTTCAAGGGAGAGCTTCTGATTGGTGGAACTCTATTACCATCACTACTCCGGAAGAAGAGATTACTTGGGAGCAATTCCAAGTCAGATTTGAAGCTAAGTTCATTTCTACAGCTCAGAAGTCTGTTCTGTTCAAGAAGTTTGTAGAGCTCAAGCAGGGTGGAAGATCTGTTCTTGAGTATGTTTCTGAGTTTGAAGCTTTGTCCAAGTATGCTCGGTCATATATTGAATCTGCTTATCAGAAGAATGAGAAGTTTGTGACCGGCTTGGATAGTTATCTTGGGAGATAGTTGGTGGATCATTTGGACGATTCATTTGAGAAGCTTGTGGAGAAAGCTCTTAGGCATGAGAGTCTGTTTCCTAAGGAAGGACCTGTTGTTGCTGTTACCAAGGTAGAGTCTAAACCACAGCAGGGTGGAAACCAGAAGAGGAAGCAGCAGCAGCAGAAGGGTAAGGATGGCCAGAAGAAGCCGAAAGGCGAGGTGACTTGCTACAACTGTCAGGAGAAGGGCCATTTCTCGAAGGATTGTAAGAATCCTAAGGTGCCGATGAAGTGTCACAACTGTGACAAGCCGGGACATTTCAGGAAGAATTGTCCAGAACCAAGGAAGGACAGGCAGATTGTGCAAGCCTATGCTTTAGGAGCTGTTCCGTCGTCTTCGAAAGCTCCTACCGCTGAAGAGAAGGGAAAGAGTGTGGTTGTTCAAGGTACTCTTTTCCTATGTGGTGTTCCGGTTAGAGTTCTGTTTGATACTGGAGCGTCGCATTCGTTTGTTTGTAATGAACTCGTAGGCCGGTTAGATTTGAAGCCGGATATTGTTGATAAGCCATTGGTTGTGACTAATCCAGTTGGGGGTTCGTCTTGTTTGTGTATGTTATGCCGTGGTCTAGTTGTATCGAGTCATGGTTGCTCTTTTGTTTGTGATTGCTTTGTTCTGAACTTTGCGGGGTTCGGAATTATTTTGGGTATGGACTGGCTTAGGAAGTATGCGGCTAAGGTTGATTGCGAGAGGTTGGAAGTGACAGTCGGGAATGTGGATGGGCGAAAGGTTGTGATACGATGTAAGCATGAAGAAGGCGTCTTCATGAGCTTCATGTATTCGCTAGTTGTTCCACGGGATGGACTGTCATCGGTACCGATCGCTAATAGATTCGAGGATGTCTTTGACGAAGTCAAAGGGTTGCCGCCGCATAGAGAGATCGAGTTTCGAATAGACCTAGTTGAAGGAGCCAGACCTGTTGTGATGCCTCTTAGGCGGATGGCGCCTAGGGAACAGCAAGAGTTGAGGGTGCAAGTTGATGACCTTTTACAGAAAGGATTCATTCGGCGTAGTGTGTCCGAGTGGGGTGCACCAGTTGTGTTTGCAACCAAGGCAGATGGGTCGTTGAGATTGTGTGTGGATTATCGTGAGCTGAATAAGGTAACTAAGAAGAACAAGTATCCATTGCCGAGAATAGATGACTTGTTTGATCAGCTTCACGAAGCTAAGGTGTTTTCTCAGATGGATTTGGCAACGGGATTTCACCAGTTGAGAGTGGCTAAGGATAGTGTGCCGAAGACTGCTTTTAGGACACCATCCGGTTTCTTTGAGTGGCTGGTAATGCCGTTTGGATTGACTAACGCGCCAGCATATTTTATGGATCTTATAAATAGAGTGTTCAGAGATCAGTTGAACAAGTTCGTACTTGTGTTCGTGGATGATATTCTGATTTATTCCAGAACGGAAGAAGAGCACAAGACGCACTTGCGTATTGTTTTGGAAATCTTACGGAAACATCAACTGAAGGCTAAGTTTTCGAAGTGTCACTTCTGGAAGAGCGAAGTGAGGTTCTTAGGCCATGTGATTTCTGGAAGTGGAATAGCGGTTGATCCCGCTAAGGTGGCAGCAATCCAGGATTGGGTTAGACCTAAGAATGCATCTGATGTGAGAAGTTTTCTTGGATTAGCAGGATATTATCGACGGTTTATCAAAGACTACTCCAAGATAGCTACACCGTTAACAGGATTGACGAAGAAGAACCAAGTGTTCAGTTGGGATGCTAAGTGTGAGCAAGCTTTCGGAATCCTGAAAGAGAGACTGACGAGTGCTCCTGTTTTGACTATTCCTAGTGGGAATGATGAGATGGTGGTTTACACCGACGCATGTGGTACTGGAGTTGGAGCAGTGTTGATGCAGAAGGATAAAGTTGTTGCGTATGCCAGTCGACAACTGAAGCCGCATGAAAGGAATTACCCAACTCATGATTTGGAGTTAGCGGCGATTGTATTTGCCCTGAAGATGTGGAGGCATTATCTGTTGGGAGTTCGATTCGAGTTGTTTACGGATCATAAGTCGTTGAAGTATCTTTTCTCCCAAAAGGATTTGAATCTTCGGCAGCAACGTTGGCTAGAGTTTTTGGCATCATATGATTTTTGTATAGCTTATACTCCGGGAAAAGGTAACGCAGTGGCAGATGCGTTAAGTCGAAGACATGCAGGATTGGGAGCCATGTTTTCTGAATGGAAGAATCTCGAGTATTTAGCTGGATTTGACTTCAGGCCTAGATGCGAATTGGAACCTGAGATGTTGGCAAACTTGTCGATAAGACCCACTCTTGTGGAAAGGATTGGCAAGGGCCAAAAGCGAGATGATAAGCTTGTCAAGATTATCCGTGAATTGGAATCTGGATTGGATCCAGAAAAGGATAAAGGATTCGAGGTCGATCGAGAGGGTTGGCTTCGGAAGCAAGGACGACTAGTTGTTCCCGATATAGATGGATTGAGGAGTGAAGTTCTGAAGGAAAGTCATCACTCGAAGTTGACAATTCATCCAGGTGGAAACAAGATGTATCGGGATATGAAGAGAACCTACTATTGGGAAGGTATGAAGAAGGATGTTGGAAATTTTATTTCCAAATGTATGAATTGCCAGTTGGTAAAAGCCGAACAGAAGAAGCCAAGCGGATTGCTTCAGCCATTAGAAGTTCCTACATGGAAGTGGGAACAAGTGTCGATGGATTTTATTGATGGATTGCCTAGAACCAGAACGGGAAATGAAGGGATTTGGGTCATTATGGATCGTCTGACTAAGAGTGCACGATTCATTCCTGTTCGATCGACTAGGACTGCATCAAAGTTGGCTG